>OW569414.2:16877500-17502500 GCA_937662695.2 Halyzia sedecimguttata | reverse complement strand
ACAGACAGATGAAATACTGTGAAAACATACTACGATGTTTTATTGAAATTTTGAAAAATCATATCTCCGAAAGTGTTAGCTTGTTAGAGTTGAAAATAAATCTTTTGATTCTTATGACGAAGTTGCATCTTAAAAAAAATTGAATTCGAAATTTGTAACGTAAACAAAATATTCCTTTTTGTTACTCCTAAACCATACGGTCGATTTCACCCAATAATGAACTTTACCGAGATATTTATCTCCCAAACCTACTATGCAAATTTCAACTATCTAGCTCATTCCGAGTCGAACCAAATCGTTTAAGACCATTTTCAGCCAAAAATTCGAAAATTACAGACATTTGGGCAAATTAATAAGCACTCTATTCCGAGGAACAAGTGCGCCAAAAATAAAAATTTTATATCTCTGAAACTATGCGTCAGAGTCTGCTGAAATTCCGCTCATCCTTCGACCCTTTATTTTACAATTGAGCACCGAATTTCAGCTCTATCGACTTTGTATGAGGCGCGATTAGAAAATGCATCATGCGCCTGAAAGATCCTCATTTCAGTGGTTTTTAAGAATTTTTTTCTTGAATCCAAGCATCCTCGGATGATTTTAGTACCTGGACCGCTTTGCCTATGAAATTGGAAAATTGCGCCAAAGCCGACTGACCACATTCATATCAGTCCAGAGCTTATCCCAATGATTAATTTCATCCAATGTCTACTTTCTCCAGTCAGGCACCTGAGCCATCTATAAGTCGTTTTTCGGTGTTGAAAGCTCATAGAGTCATTCCATTTGAAATCGTCTAATTGACAAAGCCGACCCATTTTAGAATTTTGTTTAACTTTGAGGAACTCTTCCTTAGGGTCCCAAAGAACAAAATTTACACGAGTTTGATTTTTACTAGCGCTTGTTTCTGACTATTTAAATAAAAACTTCCCAAAATCGATATTTTTAAGCTTTATCAACTTTTGCTTTAAAATTTTTCTGTTTGAAGATATCTATATAATCAAAGTGGAATTCTTCGGGGAAAATATAGTAGTTTAAGTGTAGGTAACGATAATTGGCTCAATCAATACCTTTGAATAATGGCAGCGTGCTAAATATAAGTGTTTTTTAATCATTTTTCGTAAATTTCAATCGACTCTGGTGTCTTAACTATTGAGAATTAAAAACTTATGCTGCGGGGGAATTAAGTATACATATCATAGATAAAATTCAGCCACGGGTCGACCTGAGCAGCCCACTCTTAATAGAAGAAAACTTTGCTTGAAATTTTGAAATTTAAAAAAATCCCATTATTGAGGTTATAAAACGAACGTGTTGACTGTGAAATAAAAATCTAAAACTCACAGAATCTACTGTTCTTACCTCCAACTTTGAATGACTACATCATTTGTTTGGTTATTTTTATGCTTAGTGCATGTACGAGCTGTTTTTTCACAGCAAAAATTAACTCAATTTTTTATTTTTTTCCAATTGACTCCTAGTTTTTATCTCAGAAAAACATTCGGATTTATATATAGAATTTTCATATATTGTCATGTATGCTTGTAGAGGTAAGCTCATTCGTATAATTTGACCGTATTGCATTTTAAAGTAAGCAAGAATACACGTTAATTTAAAATGGGTTCAAGCCCTGTGGACAGGAGCTTTCTGGCGCTCTAGTTCAAACAGACAAATTATATCTGGTATTGGTTTCTCAGAGTTGGGAATTATATCAATGTATTCATATGATAGAACTGCATCAAAAAGGAAATTCAATTCAAATAATAGTTTATTTATGAAGATTAAATGAGCAATCATGAGAATGAGAACTGCACCACATTTTCAAATTTTTTTTTTGACACTTTGCGGTAATCTGGTCAATACAAAACTTCACATGCGTATAAGGGTCATGATTCTACAATTTGGTGCTAAATTTCATATAGATCGAGTGATCGGTTTCGGAAATATTCATAAAAAATATTTTTACTAAAATCGGCCATAACTCCGAAACCCCTTGATGGTTTTCGTCCATTAACGAACTTGGCCGAGATATTTACGCTCCAAAACCACCTTGCAATTTTCAATCTCTAACTCCTTTCGTTCGAGAGTTATCGTGCCTACGGCCGGTCGGCCGGCCGGACAGAATCGATTTCGCACTCGGATTCTTGATCAGTGAGTCGAACCAAATCGTTTAAGACCATTTTCATCGAAATATTCGAAAATTACAGACATTTGGGCAAATTGATAAGCACTCAGTTCCGAGGAACTAGAACGCCAAAAAGTAATCAACAATATCGGTACTTATTAATTATATTATGAAAAAAAAGTGAGCGTGTAATCTTTACGCGCGATTGAAGTAAAACGTAAACGTTAAAGAAGTTTGACTTCAATCGCGCGTAAAGATTACACGCACACTTTTTTTCATAATATAATTAATAAGTAGGTACCGATATTGTTGATTACTTTTTTAAATTAACGTGTATTCTTGCTTACTTTAAAATGCAATAAGGTCAAATTATACGAATGAGCTTACCTCTACAAGCATACATGAAGATATGAAAATTCTATATATAATTCCGAATGTTTTTCTGAGGTAAAAACTAGGAGTCAATTGGAAAAAAATAAAAAATTGAGTTGATTTTTGCTGTAAAAAAACAGCTCGTACATGCACTAAACATAAAAATAACAAAACAAATGATGTAGTTATTCAAAGTTGGAGGTAAGAACAGTAGATTATGTGAGTTTTAGATTTTTATTTCACAGTAACACGTTCGTTTTATAACCTCAATAATGGGATTTTTTTAAATTTCAAAATTTCAAGCAAAGTTTTCTTCTATTAAGAGTGGGCTGCTCAGGTCGACCCGTGGCTGAATTTCATCTATGGTATGTATACTTAATTCCCCCGCAGCATAAGTTTTTAATTCTCAATAGTTAAGACACCAGAGTCGATTGAAATTCACGAAAAATGAGTAAAAAACACTCATTTTTAGCACGCTGCCATTATTCAAAGGTATTGATTGAGCCAATTATCGTTACCTACACTTAAACTACTATCATTTCCCCGAAGAATTCCGCTTTGATTATATAGATATCTTCAAACAGAAAAATTTTAAAGCAAAAGTTGATAAAGCTTAAAAATATCGATTTTGGGAAGTTTTTATTTAAATAGGCAGAAACAAGCGCTAGTAAAAATCAAACTCGTGTAAATTTTGTTCTTTGGGACCCTAAGGAAGAGTTCCTCAAAGTTAAACAAAATTCTAAAATGGGTCGGCAACAATTTTTTTTATTTTTAGACGATTTTATATAGAATGACTCAATAGCATCGATGTTAATACGAAAGAGGAGCCCTCGCTGGCTCATCTTCCGATGTAATCTCAGCCAACGCCAAGTGCGCGACGCAAATTGGGCACCCTTTGCATACGTTATCGGTCCCAGGGGGATTTTCTTCTTTTTGGCACTCCGACGGTGCCGGAGCTAAGTGGGGTCCTTCACAGCAAATCAGGGCGGAAGGGTGACACCTTAAAATGTGCTATTCTGATGGTGGAAAAATCGGTGGCCGAATTTACATTTAGGTTGGAAATCGCTGAAAGTGAATTTAGGTCTACACCTGCGTTCTCAGATAGCGTGCACACAGCGATAATATCAGGGTGATATTACCAATTTAACATTTCGAATTTGCATTTTAATTTCTACTCGACTTCACACGGCCAACAATACCTAAGCATACTACTCATTTCAACCGACCTTTCACTCGGAGATATCCTTTTTAGGTGCTTGTTCGGCCAGGAACAGCGTGCTATAATTTCGCCCGGATGTCTGTATTTTTCAAATCTTTTGCCGAAAATGGTCTCAAATGATCGGATTCAACTCACTGATGATTAATTCGGGGTCAAATTCAATTCTATCCGACCGTTCGTAAGCACGATAATTCTCGAACGAAATGAGTTAGAGAGTTAGCAGGGCAGGTTTGGAGCAGGACAAGTTCGTTAATGGGCGAAATCCATCGAGTGGTTTAGGAATTATATTTTAGTTAAAGCATTTTTTTAATATTTCTGGAACTAATCACTTGATCTATCTGAAATGCAGCTTCAAATTGTATAATCATGACCTTTATATGCACGCGAAGTTTTTTACTGATCATACAGCTACAAACTGGAAAAAAAATCAAGTATTTGAGAATTTCGTTTTTATAATAACTTAAAAAATACTGGAATTATTGTATTGTAACTGAGTAGTTAGATGAAAAATTGGTTCAAGTCCTGTGGACAGGAGCTTTGGCGCTCTTGTTCAAACTTTGACAAATTATATTTCTCAAAGTATTGGTTTCTCAGAGTTACGAATGATATCAATGGAATCTTATAATAGAAATGCATCATAAAAAAATAAATTAAATAAGAATCCATTGATATCATTTCCAACTGGGAGAAACCAATACTTTCGGAGTTATGATTTGTCAAAGTTTGAACAAGAGCGCCAAAGCTCCTGTCCACAGTGTTCTCCTTCTTATTCAATTTGGCTCGTGTGCGTCAATTCTCAAAAATTTTCGGAATTAAATTCAAAACGTAGGTCTACGACTCATCTCATGTTGGATTTATATACACCAGGAAATTATAGTTAGAGTATTCTATGAAACCATATAGAATTGATAATAATTATTGAAATTTTAAAGAATCATATCTCCGAAAGTATCAGTTTGTTAGAGTTGAAAATGACATCAGTGGATTCTTATGATAAAACTGCATATTAAAACAATTTGAATTTAAAATTTGTAATGTAAATTTTTTTTTTGTTACTCCGAAACCACCTGGCCGATTTTGCCCAATAACGAACTAAACCGAGATATGTATCTCCTAAACCTACTCTGAAAATTTCATCTGTCTAGCTCATTCCGTTCGAGAGTTATCGTGTAAACGGCCGGGACCGCCGGCCGCACGGCCGCACAGGATCAATTTTGACCACGTATTCTTGATCAGTGAGTCGAACCTAATCGTTTAAGACCATTTTGAGGCAAAAATTACATACATTTGGGCAAATTGATAATCAGTCTGTTCCGAGGAACAAGAACGATGCAAAACACTTGTGCAAAATATGACTAGAAAAAAATTCAAAAAATTACTACTATTTTGCGGAATATTTTGCGTGAAATTCCGAATGGAAAATCGGATTGAGTCTTATTTTGGTATTTCGGCCACCAATAATGACCTCTTAGAGCATACAAAATTCCATTGAAAACAGACCACTAGGAACCTAAAAAAAATTAATACTTTAAAACAAAGCTGGGCAAATTAATTCAGTTGTTTTCCACGTGAATTATAGGTATCTGTTTACCGACCTTACCGGTTCCTACACGTGTTTTATACGTACAAGGGCAATAATTCAAATATGGACGAGTAAGTACCCTGACAATTGAATAAGTGGGTGAAAGATGTGTGGAATTCTCAATTGTTTTTAAAAATTTGCCTGAAAGTTGAGCGACTGGGGGGAAACTGGATGGCCATATTACCTTCTCATATATCGCACACCTAGACCTAAACAGTAACAACTCAAAAATCATGATTTTTGAGTTGTTACTGTTTAGATCTAGGTGTGCGATATATTCTGTGAGTTTGCAAGCCAGCTTCTAAGAAATACCGTAGTGTGTGAGGTGTAGTGTTCATAACGTGGTCCTTCGTAAAAGATTTAAAATGAACAGTGATGATGATGAAATATATGAATACGCTTACCAACGTTTCTTGGATTATTGCCGAGAAAAAAAGACCACCTCCCAATCTGAAAATTTAATGATTTTATACTCCTTCCATTTGTCTATCGGCAATCTAAACGTTTTCCGAGTACAAATTTTGTTAACATAAAGACGTATATGCAATTTCGTGCAGATCGTGTCCCACGAAAATTTTTAAAAATGTTAAAAAATATTAATGATCTCACGATAACTTGAGAACGGAAAGATATAGCACCGAAGGCGACATTTGAGTTTGTTAATAAGCATAATCGACTAAACGGTTTTGGAGTTATAATTATCTTAAATGTTGTTGTTATTATCAGAATAGCTATCAACAAAATATAATTCTAAAGATTTTCGCTTGGTGTCTGACGAAGGAGTCTGATCTAGTCTCTAAAACTTTACGAAATAGTTGTTTTATCGTTGATGTTGTTTCGTTGTTGTTTGTAAGGCAACATTATTCTAAACATTGACAAATATCTTGTGTTTCTAATGCAGAAGCAATTCACAAAGTGTTTTTTTTATATTTTGTAACAATTTTTCAGAGTTTGGGAGAAGAAACCCAGAAAGGAACCATTTGATAATGAATGTACCTCCCACCGTATCCTTTAATGATTATTTAGAAGAATTCTATCCTTAGGCACGATAGTCTTGAACGAAATGGGTCAGAGAGTTGATATGTGCAGTGTATGTTTGGAGTCCAAATGAGCCGGTTATGTTCGTTACTGGGCAAAATCCGCCTTATGATTTAGAAGTTATGGCCATCTGGAATTTTGCTCTCCCAAAAACTCGAAATATACCTACTGATCTTATCTAATTGAAACTCGGTGTTTATTCGGAATAAAGACGTTTGCAGATGTTCGTGACGATCTTAACACTAGAAAATGTTAAAAAAATTATTTTAAAAAAATCTGTGTCGCAGAAGCTAATCACCAGAACTCATTGACGAAGCAAGAGCCTTGAAACCCTTATTTTACAGACTATATTTGAATCAGATATGTTTTTTGGAAATATTGCGAAATTATTATATTTTTCCTGGAAGCCAAGCAGCCTTGGTAAGTGCAGTACCTGAATGGATGACCGCTCTGTTTATAAATCTGAACAAGCTATAAGGAAGACTGACCTCACGTCACTACTTCGCCAATTTTTTCTTCATATTTCCCCTTAGTTTCATTCAAATAATTTTTTCAATGTAAAGTGTATGTGAGTTATTAGTAGGTACTGTGATCACCGATATAAAAAGCACTGTGGCAGGAGCTTTGGCGCTCTTGTCCAATCTTTGACAAATCATATCTCCGAAAGTATTGGTTTCTCGGAGTTGGGAATTTTATCAATGGATTATTATGAGAGAACTACATTATGAAAGAAATTGAAATCCCTTTGCATCTTATCTTTATATGTTGGTCCAATTTTGGCTACAAGTGTTTCAAAACTGTCAGAAGTCATTCTGAAGAATTGAGTAAATGAAATAGCCAGTCTTATTCATGAAAAAAATCTAATGTAATCAGTCCAGAGAGAACTTAAATCAGAATACTTATGTCGGAAATCTTAAATAGTGTTACCCAGGAATAACTACCTGTACATTAGTTGGATCTCCCATTCTAAATCTTCCATAATTAGAGGACTCGTAAATTATGCACGACTTCCTTGCATCATTCATTTTCGACTCACTAACCACAAAACTTTGCCTATGAACTTAGCGAATCGAAATTTCAAATTGTCTACATGCTAACCTAATCGAAACTCTCCAGAAATACACTTTAAGTTTCGTTCGAAACCAATGACGTTTATCTTTGAAACTGGTCCAAAGGCCAGCTACCGCAAACAGACTCGCATTTTGCGAAAATATAGAAGTACCATGTATTATTGAAATTCTGAAAAATCATATCTCCGAAAGTATTAGCTTAGTTAGAGTTGAGAATAATATCAATGGATTCTTATGATGAAACTGCATCTTAAAAAAAATGTATTCGAATTTTGTAACGTAAAAAAAAATTATTTTCCTTTTGTTACTCCGAAGCCATAAGGCCGATTTTGCCCAATAACGAACTCAACCGAGATATTTATGTCCCAAACCTACTCTGATAATTTCAATTGTCTAGCTCATTCCGTTCAAGAGTTATCGTGGTAACGGCTGGACAGAATCGATTTCGACCAAGGATTCTTGATCAGCGAGTCGAACCAAATCGTTTTAGACCATTTTCAGCCAAAAATTAAAGACATTTGGGCTAATTGATAAGCACTCTATTCCGAGGAATGAGAGCGCCAAAAAGATAATTTATTCGTCGTGCCGAGTCTAGCAATCCAATAATTTTCCCTGACCTTGTTTGATTATCATGATGAAGTTATTCAGGAGTATAAATCAGATTATTAAATGTATCTTCCTTCCGTTTCTATTTGATAATCATGAATTCAGCCTTTCTCAACCTTATAATTATCCGTCTACTATTCAAATAATTCTGGAAGCAACATAATTTCGAGTGGGAAGCGAAAAACAAAACGGATGATCGTCAATGAATATTTCAACAACAGACGGCAGAGAAAATGCTAGTTATTATCCCCAAGGCGGAAATGAGCACTCTCGTACTGTGAAACTTTCTCATTATTAGGCTTGCAGTTAGAAACGTCTGTATACTGTTTGTTTGGGGAATATTATGTTTTATATACTGTAACGTGCCAATCGTCCACTTATAGACGATTGTCGAGCATGATAATCTACTTTTAATTTTCTAGGGGTGGGAGGCTAAACTGGCCTGATTCGGCAACAAAACTCCCTCCTAGGTTTTCACAATATATATATTAAAATTGAAAAATTACAAAAGTTCGACCCTTTTTCACTCTACACAGTCCTATACTACTTAACTTAATAGAAAACAACGTCGTGGCCTCCTCGGAGTTCGATACTATGATCCTGATCTTGATGTTCCAATTTCAAAGAAACCACTTCTAGATGGCCTTCCACTTCGAAGTAAAGTGTCTTCTGGTTATTTTCCCATCCAAAGGAAGTACTACGTTGATTCCCCCAATTTCAAGTGTAGTTGGTATATCTGGATGATTCCTCGGTACAAATTCAATTCGAGCCAAGGTATAACTTGTATCAAGTCAAGGTACAATTTCAATCTCAGCCAAAGTATAACTTCTGTCCAAGCCAAGGAATAATTACCATCCAAGCCAAGGTACAATTCTATCCAAGCCAAGGTACAATTTCTATCCAAGCCGAGGTATAACTCTAATCCAAGCCAAGGTGCTAGAATTCCAGCACAATTCTCGCCGATAATTCAACTCGTAAATCTAACGATAAAAATGCTGTTATATTGAAATCTTCCGGAATCGTAAGACGAACAGCAGAACTTGTCAGCATTTTCATGAAACATGAAGATGCCGACGCTCTGGTTTTACGCGCAGGCTCCCGGTAGTGTTCGACGCGTTATAATTCACGCCACTATCAAAACAGAGGCGGATCGTCCACTTGATTTATCCATAGACGTGCTATATCGTTGCAATACTAGTGGACTGGACATACGCTGGCCTGCTCGAACGTTGGATTGTCTGCTACCAGCGGGATCAGCCAACGTTTTTTTCAATATTCGAATTTAAGATATACTATATTCTTAGTGACATTTCACGTAAGAGCGACATTTCAATATTTTCGTTTCGAAATGAGCATTTTGCGATTTGTTGTTGCCTAATAGTCTAAAGGGTGCGTCCATACTGAATGCGCGGCGGCGGAGGCCTAAAGCGGGCGCGACCAGCTGGAGCGTGCTGTGGCCACAGTGCACCGCGAGCTCTCCTAGCGATTCGACGTATTTCAGCAGTTATAAACTATGGACGAGGATTTGGTATTTTTAACACGCTTTTATTAGCTTGGGTTGTATCTGACTATGTATGTAACGGAATCTTTGAACTTAATTTTCACCAGTTTCCAGAAGTCTGATTAATTTGAAACTTTGCATACGTATCAAGAACCGATGACAATGCAATAATTTGATAACAGTTTCCCATTATCCTTATTATCCACAAAAATTGATTATTATTTATAGCATATTATCTCATACCGGGCACATCCGCCAATTTGCAACGTGATGTTTCAGGTCCAGTTCATACTGATGCGATATCGCATGAGCGACAAGCGCAGACAGATACTCCGCCGTATTCAAAAGCATTCAATCTCCGTTAAGTCCTAACTGAGGTCCTCAGTTAAGAATAAATTTGAATCGCAACCTCAGTTAAAGTATTTAACGGTGGTGAAACTGGCCTGTTTCACGTTGATTTTCACTTTAGGTAACTGAGGTTCCGATTCAAATTTATCCTTAACTGAGTACCTCAGTTAGGACTTAACGGAGATTGAATGATTTGTGAATACGGCGGACTATCTGTATCTCATGTACAAAATCTCACAGAGTGGAGCCTGTCTATCGCAAGGCGATTTGTCGCATGCGATATATCATTTTGGGCTCATATTCTAACAGTTCTAACATGTTCTAACAGTTTCCCATTATCCTTATTGGGACCGCCAGGATTAATAAAATTTTGAATGAAATGATGAGATTGCGAAATAATTTGTGAGACATTTCAATACCACATGTCAACAAATAACTAATTGATAAATCGAACTAAAAAATGGAAAATAAATAATAGTTTAAAAAAACTAAAAAAACACGCTTTTATAGCTAACCGAACTAAAAATTAGAAAATAATTTTTAATTTCAGAGAGTTTATAATACAGTAGTAGAAGATCGAACAATCAATCAGAATTTATCACCTCAAAATAAAATTATAATAAAGTTTAAGTTATTAACAAAAGAATTCAATTCAGAGTAAAAAGCGTGGGGTGCATTTTACTACTTTTCATAACTCTCTTCTCATAGATAGTTGCCAATAGAATGGTTGCTACATTTACTTTATCAAGCACCCCACGCTGTTTACTCTGAATTGAATTCTTTTGTTAATAACTTAAACTTTATTATAATTTTATTTTGAGGTGATAAATTCTGATTGATTGTTCGATCTTCTACTACTGTATTATAAACTCTCTGAAATTAAAAATTATTTTCTAATTTTCAGTTCGGTTAGCTATAAAAGCGTGTTTTTTTAGTTTTTTTAATTACTGGACAGTCCAATCCTGAGATGGGAAGTGTTGAACATAAGAGATGGTGTACACGCAATAAATAAAAGTAGAGAAAAATGTGGTGAATTTTTCAATTTGTATAAACAATTGAGATTACATCCTAACAAATTTTTCGAGTACACCCGAATGACCGTCTCAACATATATGTATGGGTTGTTTTGATTGAATCGCACTTATAAACAGTTCAGTATTTACCGCCATTTCATATCAAGAAACATGCAGTCTCGCATGCGCCGAGCGTTAAGACCGAACTCTTTTGATACCTCCGCTAACCGCGCATTAAGTCGCTTGCTAACTAGGCCCTTAATGTGGCCAGAAAGGGCGGACAGGAACGTTTGAAAACTACGCGCGATGACTCGCTCATTACCGTCGCGCTAGGTACCCGCCTTAGTCACTGCACTATGGCCGCAAAGGCGCGTTTCATATGTTTGATATTTCGCGCCCGTCGTCGCATCCGTGCTAGGCTCGCAGTTATCGTGCCTACGGCCGGCCGGCCGGACAGAATGAATTTCGACCAGATGGCACTCTGAAGCCATTTGGCAGATTCTGCCCTATAATGAACTCAACCGAGATATTTATGTCTCAAACCTACTCTGAAATTTGAATCTGTCTAGCTCATTCCGTTCGAGAGTTATCGTGTTAACGGTCTGCTGGACGGCCGGCCGGACAGAATCGATTTCAACCGTGGATTATTGATCAGTGAGTCGAACCAAATCGTTTAAAACCATTTTCATCGAAAAATTCGAAAATTACAGACATTTGGGCAAATTGATAAGCACTCAGTTCCGAGCAGCTAGAGCGCCAAAAATGGCGATACCGTTGTTAATAAATCAACAAGTCCAGAGCGTTCCTGCCAATAGGATCCTTCATAATGGCTTCGTATAATTAATATACTTATGCATATATTTCACGAGTCAAATAGACCCCAGGGGGTTCATTGATCTGCCGAGAAAGCAAGAGCAGACGCGTTTCTGGCTTCTTGGCCTTCATCAGTACGCTGTAGCTTCTCAACAAATTCAACTAAACTGGCCCGGGTTGAGCCTCTCAGAGCCAAGAAACGAGTCCCGCGGGACTCGTTTCTCGATTAATATCGAGCGAATGGTGGCATATGATTTCACGCTTCAAATATTCACTGGTGGGGAAAGGCTGATTTCCGTGTTTTGTCTCATAGGTGGCGTGGGCGATTAGGTATGATCGACCAAGCCGGCTCTGAGAGGCTTAACCCGGGTCAGTTTAGTTGAATTTGTCGAGAAGCTACAGAGTACTGATGAAGGCCAAGAAGCCAGAAACGCGTCTGCTCTTGCTTTCTCGGCAGATCAATGAACCCCTTGGGGTCTATTTGACTTGTGAAATATATGCATAAGTATATTAATTATACGAAGACATTATGAAGGACCCTATTGGCAGGAACGCTCTGGACTTGTTGATGAATAAGTGTGTCAATTATATTCCCTTAGTTGTCCGTTTTTCTGTTCTCAAGGGATTATCAACTTCCTTATCTCGAAACATAAACTCGAAGTAGTTTCCCAACACCTCATGATGCTTTCGGGAACCTAAAGTTATGGGCTAAATCATCAAGTAAATATTTCTACAACAGTGTAGCAAAGTTACGATCCAGAAAGTTTGAACTTCGAGCTCTTCATGTAAAATTCTCTCGGTCTTATGATGCTTTTGAGTTTTCCGCCCAGCGGCGCGTGGAACGGCAACAAGCAAGAAAAAATCAAACAAAGTTCTGAAGGTAAATCGGTCGGAAAACTTAATAATTTGTCACGGTCGGTCGAATTTGGACCTAACCGTCTCAAGAATTCGACTGCGGTACGGCAGATTAAGTTGGCATAGCGGCTATGCCGGGAACCCCAGAAATATAGGATAAAATGACGCTGCTTGAATAGGGAAGCTGTCGTGTTTTGGTGAATAACGTATTTTCGTCATTATTCAATTCCCCCTTTTTTATGTTTCTCAATTTATTCAGCGCTTAGTTATTTCGTTTAGGAATGGTTTGTTCCCCTTCTTCTAGGTTTTCGACTAATCTCCTTCTCAGTTCGTGATTCTTTACAGCTGGTTTATTTAATCTTTGTGTTCATGTCTGCTGGAATTCCACTGTTTCTTTCCAATTTTTTCTCGTCAGAAATGATTTATGTCCTGTAATTTCGTATTTTGGGGCGCTGAAATCAAACTTACTAGCTTGCCCGTTACTAGCTCAGTGACTTATGCTAGCAAGTTTGTTCGTCCGCCTAGGAAACACCTTACCTAAGTAAAATGCCTCATAGAGCGCCTAAGTAAAAAGTATACTACTCCTGAATGTATCCCAAATCGTTGATCTGATGGTAAAGATAAAACCTCTTATTCCCTATCTATATATTCCAACTTTATCAATGAGTTAGACAGTTGAAATTTTCTGGGTAGGTTTGGAGACCAAATGCGCCGGCTAAGTTTGCTATTGAGCAAAACTCACCGATTGGTTTCAGAGTTATAGCCATTTGAAATTTTGTTTTCCCAATAACTCGAAAATACCAATCTGATCGAATCAAAGCACGGTTATTGGTTGAAAAATTCCAATACGAAGTCTTATGCAAAATCTTGTGAGCATTGCATGAATTGAAATAAATATTTAAAAAAAAAATTATCTCAGAAACTATCCGTCAGATACCGTTGAAATTCTAGGGGCGCCTTCAATTTTACAGTAAAGTTATAGATTTGAACTCGATGGGATCTATAATGGTGAAGATATTACCTAAATAGTCCAACGATGGGGGTGTACTAGATATAAGGGACCCCTATCTGGCTAAATCTCAACCACCTCGAGACACACTAAAACACACACACACACACAGACAAAATTTCGTAAAACGTTTTTAGTTTTTACATAGCGATTAGAGTGCCACCTACCGGGTCAAATTGTGAATAAATACCACCTTGAGACCTACTCAAAAAACAAATTTTCATCAAGATCTGTTGAGCCGAGTTCCTCTAAACTGATTGCAGCGCCACCTACCTGGTCCAATTGTGAATTGGAACCATTCTGAGACTCACATACACAAAATTTCATCGAAATAGATCAATCCGTTTTGGAGTTCCTATAAACCAATTGCAGCGCCACCTACCTGGCCGAATTGTGAATCTGAACCATCATAAGAGCGAGGAGTTCATTTCTTGGGAAATATGTGTATTGTGTACACTGTTGTGGTAAGTCATGGGAAATCGCGGGAATTCATGGGAATTCATTGGAAGTCATTGGGAATTCATGGGAATTAATTGGGAATTCATGGGAATTCATGGGAAGTAATTGGGAATTCATGGAATTCATTGGGAATTCGTGGGAATTCATTGGGAGTTCATGGGAATTCATAGGAAATTCCGAAATGGGAAGTCATGTGTACACTTTGTTTCCTGGAAATTAACTCATCGACCTATCTTCATCTGAACGGCGATAAAGGTAAAACATAAAAATTTTTTACACTTCGGGTAGATTAAGTCTGGGTTGTCTAATGGGGTACTGCTTCTTGGTTGTTAGTTACACCGGACGCAGCTTCATCTTAGCGAAACCACTTCCGCGGGTTTTAATGTTCATTTTGGTAAAACTCTGGATGGAACATATTATATATGACTATAATATATGCTTATCATGTCGACATGAAGCGATAAAGTTCCAATGGAGTTTACCAATAAATTCCGATTATGCCCATTAATGAACTGGTCCGTCGCATTTGGATGCTTAGCCCACCCGGAAAATTTGAATTCGCTATCTGATTCCGTTCTAAAGTTATCGTGGCAACGGCTGGCCCGACAGAATCGAATTTGACCTCGAATTCTTCATCAGTCATTCGAACCTGATCGTTCGAGACCATTTCCGCTAAAACATTCGACATTTGGGTGAAATGATATTACTATGTGGCCTAGAACAAGCGCGCAAAATTCAATACTACCCCTTGCACATACTAACATTTACTAAAATGTATCTCGAATGTATAACTTTTATATTGCGTATGCTTGCATTCCATTGCACTAAATCTCGAAAAGATGCATGATTTGATGGAATCTATCGTGAATTTATCAAAAACTTGGAAAAAGGGCCTTGTGACCTTTCATTAATAATATTCTAAGAGCTGGAAATTTTCCAAGAGGAATCCGCAAAGCGAAAGTCAATTATAGGAATTTTAAAACGTGGAAAGGATTCTTCCGATCCTAGCAGTTAACGAACCATTAGTCTATTGAGTGTTCCTTTTAAATATTTATGCTGTTTAGGATTGAATCGACGGAAGAAGACCTTCTACATAATTGCCACGAAGGCTTCAAGAAAAATGTGAATTGTTGATACCAGGTTGTTAATCAGGTTTCAATAATAAAATGAAAACAGGAACAGCATTTGTGGATTTGTCGGCAGCATACGACACAGTATGGAAAGATGGTTTACTTGAAATTATACTGACAGACAGAAGGTTTAGTGTTTTTGTTCATAATAATAATAATTCAAAAATTTTAATAATGGTCTCCCGCACAAGGTTCAGTGTTAGCACCTTCTTTTCAATTTATATATGTGTGATATTCCTGCTACCTCCCCCGAGAAATACATATACGTTGATGACATTGCCCTTGCATTTCGTCATTCTGATTGTCAAAGTATAGAAAACAATATATCTGCAGATTTAGAAATCCTGAAAAATTACATATTTGAGTAGCTTTTGTCGGGATAATGAATTTGATACTGAATTAATCAGGAGACTACGGCGGATCGAAAAAAGCAATTATATACAGGGTATTCCAATTGAAATATCAAAATTGTTAGTACTTTTTGATATAAGTATAAGTGGCAACACTGCAGCGCTGAAAATATTGTAGATCGATGTAGCAATGGTTCCTAGCCAAGAAACCAGATGTTCTATAAAATCGTACGTCCCGTTGTACGTAAATGCCTAGAGCACCATCGACCGTGGCCCACCCTGTATGGTGTAAGCCTGGATCGAGTAGATCATCATCAGCTGTTCACAGGTTCTTGCAAAGAATCGCGTTCCCGATCACTGTTTCCGAACGCAGCAGTCAGCGCCCAGTGCCGAGGTAGAATTTACATAAGCTTATTCTTTATTTTTGCGCGTATGTTCTGGGGTACATCGCGTTATTGTTTTGCCCAAATATCTGTAACTTTCGAATTTTTTGACGAAATTGGTCTCAAACGATTCAGTTCGACTGCCCAATGAAGGATTCGAGGTCAAATTTGATTCTGTCCGGCCGGCCGTCCGGCCGTTGCCACGATAGCTTGAGAACGAAAAGAGCTAGCGCCTTGAAATTTTGAGGGTGGGTGGCGCATCCCAATACGACGGACAAGTTCGTTATTGGGCATAATCGGCCCAGTGGTTTCCGAGTAATAATTTTGTTTTCAACCAATATGAATCCGATCGAATTGAAACTTGGTGAGTAGTTGTAGAATATGAACCTAAGCACGTTTGTGAAATTTTATGCGAATCATATGGCTAGAAAATTTTAAAAAAATTATTAAAAAATATTTTTGTTATCACGATAACTTGAGAACGGAAAGAGATAGCGGCTTGAAGTTTTCAGGTTAGGATGTACACCAGAATGCGACATTTCAGTTTGTTTATGAGCATAATCGGCCAAACGGTTTTAGAGTTATAGCCATCTGTAATTTTGTTGTTTTTTGTTCCTCATTAAGTCGAAAAATACTAAACCGATTGAATTCAAACTTGGTAATTAGTTGTAGAATGCCAACGCTAAAACTCTCGCAAAATTTCGTGAGGATAGTATTTGTAAAAAATTTTAAAAAAATTATTGAAAGTTGAAAAAAAAAAATTCTATATATCAGTAACTATTCGTTTGAAATTGCTGAAATTTCGCAAGAGCCTTCATAACCTAACTCTACCGCCAAGTTTGAAGTTTTAACACGATCGGTTGAATATTGTTGGAGATTCGAGCGTTCTTGTGTGAGTTCAGTAGATGGGTGACCGTTGCCTCGATAACTTTCGAATGAAAGGAGATAGGGATTTGCAATTTTCAGGGTAGGTTGCGTATCCTAAAGGGAGAGTTGTGTTCGTTTTTGGGCATAATCGGTTAAACGGTTTCCGAGTTATACCCACCTGGAATATTATTTCCTTGATAACTCAAAAAATAAATATTCGATCGAATTGAAGCTTGGTAACTAGTAGTAGAAAATCATCATAAAGACGTGTTTAAAATTTTGTGAGAACCGTACCCCTAGAAAATTTGAAAAAAATTACGAAAAAAAAAATTTTAAGAACCGCACCCCTAGAAAATTTCAAAAAAATCACGAAAAAAAAATTGGTTCAAGCACTGACGTGAAGTCAGAAGCTTTACCATGGTATATTCGATTAAGGGTGTCCAATACAGAAGAATGGACTATAGAACATACGCGCAAAAGCTTCTGATTTCACGTCAGTGCTTGAACCAATTTTTCATACTTCTTATACTTGCAAAATATTCTGTGTTGGAAAACAAGGTTCCTACTCTTGAATTTGTGAATATATACAAGACTGTTTCGATATACCAAAAATAATATCGATATGTTGCATATCGAATAACTTATGAAGATATAAATTTCGGGGATAATGTTTCAGAAGTTTTAGAATTTGATCATTTCAATGGTGTAGTTTATGAAGGCAATAGGAAAGAACAACATAAACGAATCATCAAAAGAAATTACTGTTCGTTGACCATCGAGGTTAATATTACCATTAGTGAGACATATTCGTACATACAGTATTTTCATAATGTTGCTTGCAAAAAAAATGCTAAAATATTGATCTACATGTGTATCAAATATTTTTTCTTGCGTTAAGGTTTATAAAACCGAATAAATGTGTTACTGGTATGAACTATTAAATTATGTAAAGAGGACTGTATTTTATTAATATATAAAAATAATTTTTTTAACAGCCTACACCTATTCAAATATCAGGAACAAATGGGCAATCTGCGAAGATTGTCTCCAGCCTTGCTCTAGACATTTCTATGATACTTCCCTTAGGTATTCCGAGTTGTGAAAACTCGAGTGTAACTTGCAACAACCCTTTCCACGAGGTTAAATCATTGCAGATTGCTCGTTTTATCTTGATAAATAAACTATTATTTGAATTTAATTCCTTTTATGATGGAGTTCAATCATTAGAATCCATTTATATGATTACTAACTCTGAGAAACCATTAAATTCGGAGAAATGATTTATCAAAGTTTGAACAAGAGCGCCAAAGCTCCTATCGACAAGGCTTTCCCACTTTTTTAATATTATTCATCACTGAGTCTAAGCCAATCGTTGGAGACCATGTTTGACCAAAAATTCCAAAAATACAGACACCTGGGCAAAATGATAGCAAGGTACTCATGATGGAATAAGTGCGCAAAAAGGGAAAAACAGGGGGAAAGCCCTGTGGCAGAAGCTTTGGCGCTCTTGTCCAATCTTTGACAAATCACATCTCCGAAAATATTGGTGTCTCAGAGTTGGGTATGATATCAATGGATTATTATGATAGAACTATATCATAAAAGAAATTAAAATCCCTTTACATCTTGTCTATATATGACGGTCCAATTTTACCTACAAGTGTTTCAAAACTATCAGGAGTCAATCTGAAAAATTGAGTAAATGAAAGAGCCAGTTTTATTTATGAAATAAATCAAAAGCACTCAGTTCAGAGAGAACTCAAACCAAAATACTTATGTAGGAAATCTTAAATAGTTTTACTAATGATTAACTACTTAGTTGTAAATCCCGTTCTGAATCGTCCATAATTAGAGAATGACTCGTAAATTATGCTCGACTTCCTCGCATCATTAATTTTTGTAAACAAGCCAATCTCTGCTGTGGAAGGACAGGAATAGAAACAATTCTTAATAGATTGCCGACGTTTCGACCACTTATTTGATCTTCCTCCGGGATAAAATATAAACACGTCAAGGAGCTATCTTAATGGTGACATAAAACAAATTCGACATCACATCTCAGTTAAAATAGATAAAAACTACCAATCATGGGCAGTACACCTTACATGGACTACGTGTACACAATTTACTTCGCTGAATACATTTTTGTCTCACCAACCAAAAAACTCTGCCTATGAACTTAGCGAATCCAAATTTCAAATTGTTTACATGCTTACATCAACCAAACTACCCAGAAATACATTTTCAGTTTCGCTTGACATTGATAACGTTTATCTTTCAAACTGGACCTACGGCAACCAGAATTCGCATTCTGTGAAACCTGTGAAGACGGTGTATTATTGAAAGTATTAGCTTGTTAAAGTTGAGAATAATATCAATGGATTATTATGATGAAACTGCATCGTAAAAAATGGGTTCAAGCCCTGTGGTCAGCTTTCTGGCGCTCTAGTTCAAACAGACAAATTATATCTCCGAAAGTATTGGTTTCTCAGAGTTGGGAATTATATCAATGTATTCTTATGATAGAACATCATAAAGGAAATTCAATTGAAATAATAGTTTATTTATCAAGATTAAATGAGCAATCTGAGAATGAGAACTGCACCATGGAAGAAATCAAATTAAATCTGGCCAATTTTGCCCAATAACGAACTCAACCGAGATATTCATCTTCCTAACCTACTCTGAAAATTTCAACTACCTAGCTCATTCCGTTCGAGAGTTATTGTAGAAAAACTTTTTTTAAATTTTCAAAAATTTTTTTTTACACTTTGCGGTAATCTGGTCAATACAAAACTTCACATGCGTATAAAGGTCATGATTCTACAATTTGATGTTAAATTTCAGATAGATCGAGTGATCGGTTTCGGAAATATTCATAAAAAATATTTTTACTAAAATTGGCCATAACTCCGAAACCGCTTGATGGATTTTGCCCATTAACGAGCTCGTCCGAGATATCAACGTTCCAAACCCACCTTGCAAATTTCAATCCACTAACTCCTTTCGTTCGAGAGTTATCGTGCCTACGGCCGGCCGGCTGGCCGGACAGAATCGATTTTGACCCCGGATTCTTGATCAATGGGTCGAACCAAATCGTTTGAGACCATTTTCAGCCAAAAATTCCAAAATTACAGACATTTGGGCAAATTGATAAGCACTCTGTTCCGAGGAACTAGAGCGCCAAAAAAACAAGTTTCGTATGACAATTGCCCAAAACAGGTTTAAAGTACAAATAGTAGATATTCCATAAAACATGTATGAAAGAAGAGAAGTAATAATGAAAAATTGCCTGATCTACGTTCACCAAATTTTCTCCTCTCTCGAACTACAGAATTATGCTTTCAATATTTACGTAATATTTTCAAACATTTTTGGGTTAGGTCCCCGTTGCATCGCTAAAATTCGAGTATTTCAACCCCAATATTTTTGAAGTTATAATATTCCCTTCCGTCGGTCCCGTCATAAATTGAGAGAACTGAGCATTCTATGTCTATGGATGAAAAGCAGTCTCACTACTCTCAGATCTCTTACTTCATGTTCCGTTCCGAAATGTAAGACTTTTCTGAGAAAACTAATTTCGGAGCAAACAACTGAGATTTTTCTCACTTCGCTCACATACATACACTTTATTCTCATAATTCTTCGATTGATTAGATAATGTCATGTCTCAGGAAAATAAGTTGACATTATGACAATTCATACATAGAATAATTATATCATTCTGTGAAAACGTAGAAATACGATTTATTATTGAAATTTTGAAAAATCATATCTCCGAAAGTATTAGCTTGTTAGATTTAAAAATGATATCATTGGATTCTTATGGTAAAAGTGCTTATTGAAAAAAATTTAATTTGGAATTTGTAATGTAAAAAAAAATTTTTTTTTTGTTACTTCGAAACCATCTGTCCGATTTTGTCCAATAACGAACTTATATATAATAACCTACTCTGAAAATTTCAACTGTCTAGCTCATTCCGTTCGAGAGTTATCGTGCCTACGGCCGGCCGGCCGACCGGCCGGACAGAATGAATTTCGACCACGGATTCTTGATCAGTGAGTCGAACCAAATCGTTTAAGACCATTTTCATCGAAAAATTCGAAAATTATAGACATTTGGCAAATTGATAAGCACTCAGTTCCGAGGAACTAGAGCGCCAAAATATTGAAATCAAAATTTGTAATGTAAACAAAATTTTTTTTTGTTAGTCCGAAACCATCTGGCCGATATTGCCCAATAACGAATTTAACTGAGATCTTTATGTCCCAAACCTACTCTGAAAATTTCAACTGTCTAGCTCATTCCGTTCCAGAGTTATCGTATTAACGGCTGAACAGAATCGGTTTCGACCATGGATTCTTGATCAGTGAGTCGAACCAAATCGCTTAACCCATTTAATCCCAAGGTATTGGAAATGCAGAAAAAACCTCAAGTCTTTGAATTTTATTACTGATTAGGGTTTATATAGTATATTTACGATACGTAATAATTGAAAAATGAAGAGTTTTTCATGAAAAATGCTGGTTCGAAAACGAACCATTGGTATCAGGCATTAGGAATAAGGCACATAATACAAACAAAAATATATTTTTTCTACTGAAAACTACAATGAACATTTCTCAAATTGAATGTCAATTATGATTAGACTTAATAAAACAAATTTTCAAGAGAAAGGATGCCGTTACATGCTTTTACAGAATGGTGCGAAAACGAACCATTGGTAAAATTGGGATAGCATTCTTCTTACTTTTTGTGGTACTCTGCAAAGCAAGAAACGTGTAAATGCACTTTACACTTTTTACATAGGTGCACTGTGTGGCTGTGGCATATTTGACATCGTCTCCTAACTTTTTGTTCGTTAGAAATTATAGTATGGTCGACATGATCAAATCGCATTTCTGTCGTAGGTTGATGAGGATTTCTTTCGACATAAACATTCTCAGACTCTATGAGTCGCAAAGCAATATATGACTTGAAATCAACCTGCGACATTTTTGCTGTATTTGCCAAATTGTAAATTTTCCATGCATTCACAACTGTACTGTCTAACGAGTTACAGAAAAGTGGCCACCACCATTTCTTGCCCAACACTCTTGAACGGTAATTAGCGACCCCATTGTCATGCAGGTCCACCCCACCCATATATTTATTATACTGGCTAATCATATTCGGTTGATTTACTTGAATTTCCTTTTTCTCTTTTCTATTATAACGCTTCACTTTTGCTATTGGCTGAACATTATAAGCATTGCTACAAACAGTAACCGTTGCATTATCATGCCAACGCACCAGTGAAATTTTTGTATCCCTATCAAATGCAGAATCATATGAGCCTCTTTGTTTTTTTGTTATAGATTTAACATTTTCTAATGGGCAATGACTCGTTCTATTATCCCTTATGGTTCCAGTAGCAAAGAAACCCTTATTTTTCAAATGAACAAATAGTTTGAAAGATGAAAAGAAGTTATCGAAAAAAATATGATGAGAAAACGGTTTATCTACCACGGAAAGTAATGCCATGACAACATCTCCCCCAAGACCTAATTCTGATTTTTTATTATCACCCGCCCCTGCATACGGTAGAGAATAGTACAAATAACCTTCTGAAGAACAGAGACACCAAAGCTTGAAGTCAAAGCGGACCGGCTTTCCTTTCAGAAACATTTTACACGAGTGTCTGCCAAAGTAAGGGATCATTTGCTCATCAATAGATAGATTGAAAGCAAATATTCCCCACTGTAAATTTTTTTTATTGATGACTTCAAAGTATGGTCTAATTTTAGCAAATTTGTCTTTCGTATTCAATTGAGTATTGTCTGAAAAATGTAAATTTCTTTTGATATCCTGAAACCTATTTCTGCTCATACATTTTTTCACTATTTCTAAACCCTTGTCTTTGTCAGTTGACCAATACATTGAAATTCGTGGTAATGTATGGTAACCGGTCAGTAACATGATTCCCAAAAATTTTAAAAGATCCTCCTTTGCAATCTTGAAACTAGGACGGTTATTTTGCTGAGCATATTTTTGGGAACTATCTAATATATAATGGATCAACTCATGGTCAAAAAATAAAAAAAATATGTCCAAAGGCGTTTTACCAGCCAACTGGTCAATTATATGTTGTTGATCTGAGGCCTCGGTAGATACCGGACAATGTGTATATTCAATTTCACCCTTTGTCCATGACGGTTTCGATGTAACTGGAACTGATACTGTAGGATCCGATTTAGATTTCTTTGCAGCAAGAGTTTCCTCATCAGATGAGTCGTATTCTTCCGTGATATCAGCAGCTTGACAATTTGTTCTTGGCCCATGAATTTCGAAAGTTCCCGCGATTTCCCGAAAATCACTGTTTGTTTCCGCACAGACTTCATCGTCGAAATCTTCTTCATCTGTGAGAGTGTCTACTTGAGGTGGAATGTAAACCGCATCAATCATACCTAAAATATCAACTCTTTACCAACTTGTATATTATTGCCAAAATTATTGAAACATACCTCGATCGCTCTCCAATTCATTTACTACCTCCTCTATAGCTGCCTCTAATTCTTTTTGAGTTAGAAACTTTCGAAATGACATCTTGAATACCAAACACAAACGTTATATTCACAAATCTATCATCAAAGCTATACTGAAATGTTTCAATGCTCTTCAGCACTCGGCTATCTCACTTGTCGCGCCTGCGCGAACTAATGTAAACACAAAAATTGTTCATTCCAAATACCAGTGGTGCGAAAACGAACCAGTGCATTTTGACTATCATTTAGACATTCAAAATGCTAAGGGATCGAATTGTCTTAGAGTGGTTTAGAGAATAGTATCATGATACATTTGTAAAAAAAATTCAATCCTTATTGAACGCAGTTTTTTTACGTGTAAATTGTATAATGAGTGCGAATTGAAAATGATGTAAAATTTTCCTTGTTTTCAAAAACCAATAAAGAGGGAAAGAACCAAAAAAAATTTGAATATTTATTTCTAAAACAAAGAACAGTTCATGCTAAACACACTGACGATAAGATTTGAAAAAATATGAGATGTGTCACATGTTCAAAAAATCAACAAATAAGTGGTTCGAAAACGCACCATTGGGCTTAAATGGGTTAAGACCATTTTCAGCTAAAAATTCGAAAATTACAGACATTTTGGCAAATTGATAAGCACTCTGTTCCGAGGAACAAGAGCGCCAAAAAGGATGAAAGATAAACTCATATTTCGGAGTGATCAGCTGCGTTCAATTGAAATGAATTCGTCTCTCGATTCTTGAGGGAGCCTTACTCGTCAAAAGTTAAAGTTGATTTATTCACATCTCGAAGCCAGACGATTCGTGGAATAAATGGATGCTTCAGATTGAAAATTTCGAACTTTATTCTTTGAAACAAAAACTTATGGATCGTTATGAAATCTCAACCATTCTCCAGCGATAAAATCAAACTTTAAGCTTGATGTATTTCGAACTCGGTTATTCTTCTTGTTATTATTCATAACGGAATGTAAACTCACTGACGCTAAAAGTTTCCGTTTCCTTTTGTTCTAGGTAATGATTTCCTGCAAATCAAGCCGGTAACTTTGAGCAGACTTTTTCCATCATCAGAACTTTGGATATATGCGGTGAGTATTGTAACCGAAATTGTATTGAGTGAGTCTTTTGACAGATACATCGGTTGATATGCGTCGTAGTAAATATACAATGTCCCATATAATTAGTTTTTCACATGTAGTAAATTTTCATTTTGTTTTGTTTAAATTCAATTTTAATGAATGTTTAACATAAATATTATACAGTGAGCGTCAAAAGTATGGAATAATGGATTCATTTTCTCCCCTTTCAGGAATAGTGCAAAATGGTTTGGCAGGTCAAATTAATTTATTGAAGTGAAACTTCTAATGCAACTTCCAACAAGGTTGCGTTGAACGCTTAACGCTACCATGGAGAGGGTATGAAAGCAATTTTGCGTTAAACGTTCCACGCTCCTGGGGAGGAGGAATAGAAAGAGACAGAGCGAGAGAGAGTGCGTGGCACTCGGATGCACGCGCGTAGTTTGCTACCCCTTCCTATTTTCATTTCCACATCACGTTGTTGTATTTTAATTTATAATATTCATTATTTAATTTTCTTGTTGAGGTAAAACTTCTAATGCGACTTACAAAAAGGTTGCGTTAAACGTTTAACGCTACCATGGTGGGGGTATGAAAGCACTCTTGCGTTAAACGTTCAACGCTCCTAGGGAGGGGGACTCTATGCAATTTTTTTTTTATTTAAACACATTTTCCAGTAATTTTTAGTGTTCTACCCTTTCCCGTTACCAAACGTGACCTCATCGATAGGCTTATTAAATTGCAATTGCAAATTTGGTTTTTGACAGTAAGTGAATGAGAATTAACAAACAAATTACATAATAGACTTATTTAAAACTAATTACATGAGATTTCACTGCTGGATTCTTTGTACACATTAACAATAATTCATTCCTAATGCTTTTATAAATTGATTCTCTATTTGAATAGATTGAGTAACGGTGAAAAATTTAGATCTAATTGTTCATTAACTAAATTACCCGTATGTTTTTCCCTATTTATTTCGACCATTTCCCAGTAATTGAGTTGCGCACTTTTATTCAAATTGTGTAGAATTTTTAAATCCGGGTTGAACTTATGTCTTTCTGCTAATAAATGATTCGAATAATTTGAATTGATTTTGTTATTTTTGTAGCTGTGATGATGTTCCTTTATTCTTATGCCAAAATTTCTACCAGTTTTTCCTATATATTATTTGTCACAACTCCCGCAATTTAATTGATAAACACCGGATTTATCTTCTTTATTCCTTTTCGATTTATTGTTCTTTATGAGTTTGGCAAAGATATTATTTGTCCGGAATGAGATATTCACCTGTTGGTTTTGAAGAAACCTTCTAAGTTGTTGACTCGGTGCACCAAAATATGTTAAGCTATTGAATATTTTATTTTTATCCTTAATTTCTGGAAATACTAAACTAATTGTTTTTCTAAAATTTTTTTTCGTCAACATTTTTCTGATTAACTCTGTGTTATATCCATTGTTCACCGCTATTTGTTCGATAATTTCTAATTCTGTACCATAATTTTCTTCGGATAAAGGTATATTAATTAGCCGGTGTAACATACTATGAAATGCCGTGACTTTATGTTCGAATGGATGACACGAGGATCGATGAATGATTGTATCCGTATGGGATGGTTTCCTAAATATTGAAAAATCATGTTGATTGTTTTTCCGCGTTATTGTTAAATCCAAAAAATTAATTGCACCATTATTTTCCATTTCTATTGTGCATTTGACATTTGGATGAATGCTATTAATAAAGTCTACATATATTTTCAGTTGCCGGTCTGTTCCTTTAAAACACGCGAGCACATCATCTACGTATCTAAACCAATATACGAATTTGGAAAAAATAGGATGTGTTTTAGCGATGGCTTCTAGATTGTCCATGAATATTTCTGCCAAAAGGGGGCTGAGCGGATTCCCCATGATAAGTCCTTCATCGCTAGTATAAATCTTATCGTTGAAACGAAAGTAATTTTGATTCAAACACGTTTCTAAAAGCTGGAGTATTTCGGACTGAATCACTATATTGACTTTGTTTTTCTCTAATAAATCCCTAACTATTTTCACTGTATCCTGGGGTGGAATACTAGAGAAAAGGTTAACAACATCGAAAGACACTAATTTTGCATTGGCCGGTAGGGAAATATTTTTAATTTTTTCTACTAGATCAAGCGAGTTCTTGATCGAAAAAGTTGGTACGAAATTACAATAATTTTTAATAGGGTTTATTAGAAAACGCGAAGTTTTAACTGTTGAATATCTGTCGGAATATCTCATTCCGGACAAATAATAACCTTGCCAAACTCATAAAGAACAATAAATCGAAAAGGAATAAAGAAGATAAATCCGGTGTTTATCAATTAAATTGCGTGAGTTGTGACAAATCATATATAGGAAAAACTGGTAGAAATTTTGGCATAAGAATAAAGGAACATCATCACAGCTACAAAAATAACAAAATCAATTCAAATTATTCCAATCATTTATTAGCAGAAGGACATAAGTTTTACCCGGATTTCAAAATTCTACACAATTTGAATAAAGGTGCGCAACTCAATTTCTGGGAAATGGTCGAAATAAATAGGGAATAACATACGGGTTTTTTAGTTAATGAACAATTAGATCTAAATTTTTCACCGTGTACAAAAGAATCCAGCAGTGAAATCTCTTGTAATTAGTTTTAAATAAGTTTCTCATGTAATTAGTTTTAAATGATTCTGTGTCCATGTCATCTAGGTATAGGAAGATAATAACTTGTTAAGAATTTAGTATGATGTAGTCTGATGAAGTCGCTGTGTCGACGAAACGCGTCACAATATTGAATAAATAAGTGTAAATCGTATATAATTTTTCATTGATTTGCATCAAGTAAAAGCGACAAGCATTAAATTTAAAAAAAAATATATTCATGGTGCAAGTAGGTACTAGGAGAACACATAAAACATCGATAGTAAATATTTTTTGCAATTTTCAGTAATATTATTAGTATTGTTTCTGTAATGAATAGTTTTTATTTGATGAAGACTTTAATTTAGAAATTTTCACATGTTTCTCAGATGAAAATAATAATAATAATATTCTGGAGATCTATCCATATCAAGAAAAAAATAGCGACTCGACATTAAAAAAAATATCGATGACGTATTTGCTTGGTAATGAGAGATGATAGAAAAATAATGAATACGGAAAAATGTTCCTTAAAGAATAAAATACTTTGAGCTATCGAACCAATTGTCCGTGAACTTCACATGGTCAATGGTGGTGAAAATCTTTGTTTACGATTATTGCTTTTCTTATAGGGAATATATCATTCAAGGTTGACACGAAAATTGTAGCTAATGAAATTATCTACAACTTACATATAAATATGTTGTTATGTTTTCAACTGTACTTGAGATACAGTGCGGCAACTGGCAAGCGATCGTCCGTATTTCGGATAGCGCTATATGTAAACGGCGGAATCTAAGCATTTACGTAGATTATGATTGAAAATTGTTAATTGCAGAAAAAAATTGATATCGTTATTATTTAATTCATAATCATCAAGCTACATAAATGTGTAAATGTAAATGTTTATACGTTCTGTCTTGAACAGTCTAATTCTTTGGGTAGCCAGGTATACACTGACTACATTATACCTACTCAGAATACGAACTAATTACTATGTTTAGGTCAAAACTTGAATCTCGGCAACAACCGAAGTCCTATTTAATCTACATTCTAGAAATCTTGAAGTAGGTATTGCATAATGGCGGATTTGTGATATTTACGATCAACCGTAACCGCATCACAAACTCAAAAAGTTTTCGAATTTGATTTAGATGAAGATAAAAATAATCTTATATAAACATCAATTATTGCTGTTCGTTGTCCAGCTAAAACTGAAAAATGGCTTAATCGATTCGAATAAGTATTTTCTTGTTTTCTTCGTGGTGGTTTAAAATGGAAATAAATTGGACAAACCCAAAAGAACAGCTGAATAATTTAAAATTGGCAATTGCAAAATGGCGAATGTGCTTACTCTGATTGCGATAATATCATCGAATGGTAGGTATGCAACGATCAGCTGTAGCTGACAAACTGAACATCTGCTTGTAATCATCTGATTTGTGACGTCATGTCACAGACAGATCATGTCAGACACTGCTATCCCTAGTGGTAAATTTTTTGGTGCTCTTGTTCCTCGGAACCATTTTCCTAAACGTAATTTTCGAATGTTTGGATGAAAATGATATTAAACGATTCGGTTCGACTCACTGATCAGGAATCCAGGGTCAAAATCGATTCTGTCCGGCCGGCCGTTAACACGATCTCTCTCGAGCTGAATGAGCTAGACAGTTGAAATTTTCAGAGTATATAGGTTTGGGAGTTAAATATCTCGATTAAGTTCATTATTGTAATCATTAAAGGATACTGTGGGAGGTATACTCATTATTGAACGGTTTTCTTTTCTCTCCCAAACTCTGAAAAATCTCTATAAATTAAAAATGAAATATTTTGTGATTTGCTTCTGCGTAAGAAACACAGGATATTTGTCAGAAGCAATCATTGAACAATGTTGCCTAACAAACAACAACGAAACAACATCAACGAAGAAACAACCATATTGTAACGTTTCGGAGTCTATATCAGACTACTTCGTCAGACGCTCAATGAAAATCGTTAGAATTATTTTGTGAAATTCAAGAATTGTCACATTGACAATTGATAGAAAAACAAATAATCAAGAACAACAAAATAATCAACAAGTACAACAGAATAATCAACAAGAACAGCAACCCAATCTGTTGAATGTGATCCCTTATGTTCGTGGCCTTTCTGAAAAAATTAGAAGAATCGGTTCTAAGTTCAATATAAGAACCGTCTTCAAAACACAGAATGATCTTAGGTCTTTATTAACGAAAACAAAACCCATAAATGAAAAACAAAATTCAAAAAACTGTGTATATAATATTCCTTGTATTTGTGGTAAATCATGCACAGGAGAAACATCAAGACCACAAGAAGTAAGAAAGTCAGAGCTAAGAATAACTAGAGAAATAGAGGCATACAGAAATCAAAAATAGCAGAACATGTATGTACAATCCAAGGAGATCACATGATGGATTGAAGTAATACAAAGATTCTAATGACCGAACCTGATTTTATGAAAAGGAAACTTAAGGAGTCAACTTGTATTTTATTGAACAGAGAATGCAATTTTGCAAATTGCTCAATTGGTATTGACCATATTTGGCTAAATTTAATGAAAAAGGAGTTGGAACTTGGAAATTTCTATGCGAAATAAAACTATGTTAGCTATGATTTTTAAATACTGTCAATGTGACAATTCTCGAATCTCAGAATAACAATCAACAAAATAATTCTAACGATTTTCATTGAGCGTCTGACGAAGGAGTCTGATATAGACTCCGAAAAGTTACGATTTAGTTGTTTCTTCGTTGATGTGGTTTCGTTGTTGTTTGTTAGGCAACATTGTTCAATTGATTGCTTCTGACAAATATCCTGTGTTTCTTACGCAGAAGCAAATCACAAAATAATTAATTTTTATTTTATAGATATTTTTCAGAGTTTGGGAGAGAAAACCCAAAAAAAAAACCGTTCAATAAGTTCATTATTGGGCAAAATCGGTTTCGAAGTACCGAAAAAAAAATTAATTTACATTTCAAATTTCAAATTTATTTCTTCTAAGATCCAATTTCATCATATGAATCCATTGATATTATTTTCAACTGATATCAAAAGTTTATTCAAACACCAATACATTACATATTACACGTCAGAAATTATACAATATTCTATCCTCTATATGAAATCAGCCAAGAGAGCGGACCACCTAAGCAACTGAATACTTGTATTGTGAGTCCGTCCTCCCAACCGAGATCTACATGTAAGCCATCCACAATAACCCGAGCGAAAGGGGCGGGGAAAGCGGCGAGTCCTGAGGAAAAAAAAAAAAAATCTCCTCCTTTATTCTCTGCGGAAAATCTCGAACACCTCTGGGTTTTCAATCATATATTTTCTGACCATGAATTTGTATCTCCTAATAAAACAGACCTCTCTGATAACCATGGGGAGCATATTATACAATCTTGGTGCAAAATAAAGCAAGGATCTCTGAGTCAATGTTTTTTTTAATAAGGGAACCCGGAGCTGAAGATTTGATGCACCCCTTGTATGTCTGCTGTTCTGCAGATCAAGTATCCCACCCCACGATTGAAATGTGCCCATATTAAACATCGGTAAACATAACGCGATCTGATGCTCAATATCTTTGTTTCTCTATACAATAGTTTGGTGGAATAAAATCTGCCTTTTTTGCGCGTATGTTCTGGGGAACATCGCGTTATAGTTTTGCCCAAATGTCTGTAACTTTCGAATTTTTTGACGAAATTGGTCTCAAACGATCAAGTTTGACTCCCCGATGAAGAATCCGAGGTCAAATTTGATTCTGTCCGTCCGGCCGGCCGGGGCCGTCCGTTGCCACGATAATTTGAGAACGAAAAGAGCTAGCGACTTGAAATTTTCAGGGTGGGTGGCGCATCGCAATACGACGGACAAGTTCGTTAATGGGCATAATCGGCCCAGTGGTTTCCGAGTAATAATTTTGTTTTCAACCAATATAAATCCGATCGAATTGAAACTTGGTGAGTGGTTGTAGAACATGAACCTAAGCACGTTTGTGAAATTTTGGGCGAATCGTATGGCTAGAAAATTTTAAAAAAATTATTAAAAAATATTTTTTTTGTCACGATAACCTGAGAACGGAAAGAGATAGCGGCTTGACAATTTCAGGTTATGTTGTGCATATGAATGCCACATTTGAGTTTGTTTATGAGCATAATCGACCAAATGGTTTCAGATTTATAGCCATCTGAAATTTTCTGAAATTTGGTGGTTTTTTGTTCCTCATTAACTCGAAAAATACTGAACCGATTGAATTCAAACATGGTTATTAGATGTAGAATGCCAACGCGAAAATGTTTGCGAAATTTGGTGAGGATAGCATCTGTAGAAAATTTTCAATAAATCATTGAAAATAAAAAAAAAAATTCTATATATCAGTAACTATACGTTTGAAATTGCTGAAATTTTGCAAGAGCGTTCATTACCTAACTCTACTGCCAAGTTTCAAGTTTTAATACGATCGGTTGAATATTGTTGGAGATTCGAGCATTCTTGTGTGAGTTCAGTAGATGGGTGACCGTTGCCTCGATAACTTTCGAACCAAAGGAGATAGGGACTTGCAATTTTCAGGGTAGGTTGCGTATCCGAAAGGGAGAGTTGAGTTCGTTTTTGGGCATAATCGGTTTAACGGTTTCCGAGTTATATCCACCTGGAATATTGTTTCCTTGATAACTCAAAAAATAAATATTCGATTGAATTGAAGCTTGGTAACTAGTAGTAGAAAATCAACACAAAGACGTGTTTAAAATTCTGTAAGAACCGTACTCCTAGAAAATTTGAAAAAAATGACGAAAAAAAAATTTTAAGAACCGCGCCTCCAGAAAATTTTAAAAAAATCACGAAAAAAAAATTGGTTCAAGCACTGACGTGAAGTCAGAAGCTTTTGCGCGTATGTTCTATTGTCCATGCTTCTGTATTGGACACCCTTAATCGAATTCACCATGGTTAATTATGTCGTCCATTCTCCTGTATTGGACACTTAATTCGAATTTACCGTGGTAAATTCGAAGTAAGAGTGTCCAATACAGGAGAATGGACGACATAATTAACCATGGTAAATTCGATTAAGGGTGTCCAATACAGAAGCATGGACAATAGAACATACGCGCAAAAGCTTCTGACTTCACGTCAGTGCTTGAACCAATTTTTTAATATTAATTTTACTATTGTATTTTGAGCCCTTTGTAATATGCTCAATGTTGTCTCAAATGTTCCCCCAGATATATACGGAGATATGATTTTTTAATATTTCAATATTAAATCGTATGTTTTCACAGAATGCTGATTCCATTATTCCAAACTTCTGACGTTCACGGTATATGAGATAACAATAGACCGTTTGAAGTTTGCAGCGTATTCAGAATATTCTCATATGAATCCTTTTATATCAATTACACCTTGAGAGATATTATACTAGTATGATTCGTTCCAAATTAATTCAGATTGTCAACTTTATTTCTAGAAAGATCAAGTTCATTAGCAGTAATTCATGTCTCATTGAAATCTCTTTATCAATTAGGAATGCAATTTGGTAGGGATGCAACGCCGGGGTTGCGAAAACGATCGAACTTTGTTTCTAAACAGATATGCAGTTTGCGTTCAAGTGTTCCACTAATGAATATTCATTTCATGGTCATTATCTTTGGAAAATGTTCAACTATAAAATACGAGAATCATAATGTTCTGTCAGATTGTTTCAGTTGAATGAGAGGCGGACGCTGAAGCGAAAAATTAAACGGAACAGATGGCATACTTGAGGGGATGTGATGGATTGCATTTCATATTGTCGTGATTCAGATGGTGTCCACACAATGTGGCTGTCAAGATGTGAAAAATGCTTCTTGGGATATATGGGAAATAGAGTCGTGTGGAATGCAAATTTCACGGTTCTTCGTGTTAGTTACAGGATGCCATTTTTTTTTTATTTTTCGGCAGTAAATATTGAATCGTATCAGGGGTGTGCTGATAGTTTTCATCCCTTTTTCGTTGACTCCGTGACTGAAATAATACCCAAAAATTGGTTCAAGCACTGACGTGAAGTCAGGAGCTTTTGCGCGTATGTTCTATTGTCCATTCTCCTGTGTTGAACACTCTTAATCGAATTTACCATGGTGAATTCTATAGAATTCTATAGAATTCACCATGGTAAATTCGATTAAGAGTGTTCAACACAGGAGAATGGACAATAGAACATACGCGCAAAAGCATCCGTTCTCCTGTATTGGACACTCTCTTAATCGAATTTACCATGTTAAATCCGATTAAGAGTGTCGATCGGTTCTATATTTTTTGAGTCATCGTTGAAATAATATTCCAGATGGGTATAACTCCGAAACTGTTGGGCCGATTATGGCCAACCGCAAACTTAACTCTCCCATTAAGATGCGCAACCTACCCTGAAAATTGCAAGTCCCTATCTCATTTCGTTCGGGAGTTATCGAGGCAACGGCCACCCATCCAGCTACTGACCTCACACAAGGCTGCTCAGGTCTCCAACAATATAGATCCGATCGTGTTCAAACTTGGAACTTGGTGGAAGAGATATGTTCTGAAGGTTCTTGCAAAATTTCAGCTATGTCAGATGAATAGTTTCCGATATAGGTATAGAATTTTTTTCAATGATTTTCAATGATTTTTAAAAAATTGTCTAGTGATACGATCCTCACAAAATTGTGCAAGAATTTTCGCGTTGGCATTCTTCAACTAATAACCATGCTTAAATTGGATCGGTTCTGTATTTTTCGAGTTATTGAGGAAATAACAACCAAATTTCAGATGGGTATAACTCCAAACCCGTTTGGCCGATTATGCTTATAAACAAACACAAATGTCGCATTCAAATGCACAACCTAACCTGAAAATTTCGTGTCCCTATCTGTTTCCGTTCTCTGGTTATCGTGACTTAAAAAATGTCTTTTAACAATTTTTTAAAAATTTCTTAGTGATACGATTCGCACAAAATCTCACAAACTTGCTTAGAATCACATTCTACAACTATTCACCAAGTTTCAAATCGATCGGATTTATATTGATTAAAAACAAAATAATTACTCGGAAACCATTGCGCCTATTATGCCCATCAATGAACTTGTCCATCGTATTGGGATGCGCCACCTACCCTGAAAATTTCAAGTCGCTAGCTCTTTCCGTTCTCAAGTGGCTCTCATCGTGGCAATGGCCGAACGGACAGATTCAAATATCACCTCGAATTCTTCATCAGGGTTTCGAACCCAATCGTTTGAGACCATTTTCGGTGAAAAAGTCGAAAATTACATACATTTGGACAAAATGATAACGCGATGTTCCCCAGAACATACGCGCAAAAATGTTGCTAAGTAATCATTAAATTATACTGTGGGAGGTATATTCATCATTATGGATTCTTTCTGGGTTTTCTCTCCAAAACTCTGAAAAATATCTATAAAATAAAATATTAATTATTTAGTGATTTGCTTCTGCGTAAGAAACACAAGATATTTGTCAGAAGCAATCAATCGAACAATGTTGCCTAACAAATAACAACGAAAAAACACCAACGAAGAAAGAACTATATCGTAACGTTTCGGAGTCTATATCAGACGCTTAACGAAAAAATCTTCAGAATTATTTTGTTGATTGTTATTCTGAGATTCGAGAATTGTCACATTGGCAAAATTAATTCTTACGCAGAAGCAAATCACACAATAATTAATTTTTTATTTTATTGATATTTTTCAGAGTTTGGGAGAGAAAATCCTGAAAGGAACCATTCAATAACATAGTTGCTCATAACGAAACTTAGATTAATTACACTGTGTTCACACCCTTTGGAAGAAAATTATATGGGTGAAATTATCTTCTCTGTAATCATTAAGAGATACTTTGGGAGGTGCATCCATCATTCAATGGTTTTGTTCTGGATGTTCTCTCCCAAATTCTGAAAAGATATCTACAGTGCATCCCGGCAACTCCGCACCAAGAGGGACTTTTATTATTATTATTATTATCTTTTAATATTTCCGAATTTTATTCCGTACAAAAAGTTTTTGCATCAAAAAGTATGTAAAACTCGGCTAACTGTGGCTTTGAGCGGAAATCTCCAATAAAAATTTTGTATTATCTCGGAAAATTCGAACTCTTTGTACGAAACGCTCTAAGTAAACTTGTTTGAAATTATAATTGGGAGCAATGTGCAAAAAATCAGTTCGGAAAATCATAAATAGAATTCTTTAAAAAATTGAAAAATTTCCTAATGGGATTTTTTTTGTGACTAGAGAATATTAGTGTCAGCATGTATATGATTGTAGATTGAAAATTTTAATTTGAACTTGGTTTTGCAACTTTCGTTTGAATTCTACCTCAAAATTAATTTCATTATGTTGCAAAGTTGCACCTATTCGTATTTTCCCCATTAAAATCTTCAATTCAATCAATTTCACATTCAATTTACATCAGAGAATCCAAAAAATGCATATCTTATTGCAAATTTGTAGCTAAATTTTTGGTAGAAATAGAATTTTGTCATGAATATCCATCGTTAGTTCAATTTCAATACCAGTTAATTATCTTCTATCATCAGAGATGAAAATTCGAACAATTGTCGAAAAACCAAATTCACACAAAATATTCTAGTTACAGTCATATTCATGCTGACACCAATATTGTCTAGTAACAAATTGAAAAATGCGTATAATAGGTCTCTTGCATGTATTTTTGTATTATCGGAATCGATTATTATATCCATAAGAATAATTAAAAAGTTCAACTGCCGTCAAAAATTTCAATTTTCAACGAGGAAACTATCATTCAAATTTGGTTCCACATATAGCTGTTCAAACGATCGAAACTTGGCGGCGGTCCGTGACGTCACCCGTCATATCTACTCTCTCTTTTCTCCGTGTCCGTTTCACTCTTAGTTTCGCTGTAACAAGCAGATGGACGCGTCGAGGGTAGATTTCGATTACGTCTCTCTCTTCTCGTGTCCGTTTCACTCTTCGTTTCGCTGTAAAAGGCAGATGGTCTCGCAAGGGAAGATTTGATTACGTCAGCCGTCATAGCAACGATTGTATCTATCAGAAGCGTTTAACCTCATTTGAATTTGCTTCCTGATATTCCGATTTTCAATACAGAAATATTCAAATTTTATTAATTTTGAGTGGATTAGGGCATACATGATGATTTGATATTGAAGTAGATTCAGAAAAACATAAACATATGGTATTTCCTGTTACATGCAAGAGACCTATTCCGGTTATTATTCAATTTTTAAAAGCTGAAATAGAATACAAAATAGGTTTTCCGACCTGAATTTTTGCATGTTGATATAAATTGTGTGTTCAAACAAGTTTACTCAGAGGATTCATACAAAGAGTTCGAATTTTTGGAGATTATCCACATTTTTGCGCTCTTATTCCTCAGAACAGAGTGCTTCTCAATTTGTCCAAATCTCTGTAATTTTCGAATTTTTGGATGAAAATGGTCTTAAACGATTTAGTTCGCCTCACTGATCGAGATTCCGGGGTCAAAATCGATTTTGTCCGGCCGGCCGTGGACACGATAACTCTCAAAAGGAATGAGCACAGACAGTTGAAATTTTCAGAGTAGGTTTGGCAGATAAATATCTCGGTTAAGTTCGTTATTGGGCAAAATCGGCCTGATGGCTTCGAAGTAACGAAAAAAAAAATTTTTATTAAAAATTTCAAATTCAACATTTTTAAGATGTAGTTTCATCATTAGAATCCATGGATATAATTTTCAACTCTAACAAATTAATAATATCGAAGATACGATTTTTCAAAATTTCAATATCAAATCTTTATGATTTCACATAATGATGTAATCGAAAATAACGTCCGTATCTATGAATTTCATGATCTGTGTTCATACATGTCATGATTTTCATCTTATCTACAGATAAGATATATGTCAAACAAAGTATGATTGAATGCAAAATGGACAATAAATTAACCTCATTTATCGTATATATAGCCCTTGGATAATCCATATGATGATGAAAATATAGATACTTTGTTAAGATAATCAAATTGGGTTCATAATAACTCCATTAAAATAAAAACTCTAATATTGGCTAAGTTTCAATTGATATAATATAATTATTTTCATATTAGATTGCAGGAATGAATATCTCGGGTAAGTTCGTTATTGAGTATACAATCGGTCTTGTGGTTTCGGATTAATAATTTTTGGTACTTTGTTGAATGGAAATTCTTTTATGATGTTTGAATTTAATTTATTTTATGATGCGGTTCTATAACAAGAATCTATTGATATCATTCCCAACTCTGAGAAACCAATACTTTTGGACATATGATTTGTCAAGGTTGTGTGTTTAAAAATTCCGATATCCGCTTAAACCGGAAGACGCATTTGGCCGAGTAATATCATTTTTGCGCGCATGTTCTGGGGAGCATGGCGTTATCATTTTGTCAAATATCTGTAATTTTCGAATTTTTTGCCGTAAATGGTCTCAAACGATTAAGTTCGACTCCCTGATGAAGAATTCGAGGTCAAATTTGATTCTGCCGGTCCGTTACCACGATAACTTGAGAAAGGAAAGAGATAGCGACTTGAAATTTTCTGGGTAGGTCGCGCATCCCAAAACGACGGACAAGTTCGTTAATGGACATAATCGGCTCAACGGTTTCCTAGTAATAATTTTGATTTCAACCAATAGATCCGATCGAATTGAAACTCAAAGGTTGTGAGAATCGTATCACTAGATAAATATTATTCAACGCAGGATTATTTGAGAACGGAAGGAGATAGCGTCTTGCAATTTTCAGGGTAGGTTGATTATCTAAATGTAACACTTGAGTTCGTTAATAAGCATAATCGCCCAAACAGTTCTGGAGTCAACCTATCTGAAATTTTTGTTTTTATTCCCTCGTTGACTCAAGAAATATTAAACTAATCCAAATCAAAATGGTAATTAGTTGTAGAGTGCCGACGCGCAAATTTTCAGAAATTTCGTGATGATCGTATGACTAAAAAATTTCAAAAAATCATAGAAAATCTTTAAAAAGATTCTATATCTTAGAAGCTACCAGTCTGATATCGATGAAATTTGGCGGAAGTTCACAAATTCTAAGTTTACAGCCAAGTTCCAAATTTGAACATGATCGGATCTATATTGTTGGAGATCTGAGCAGCATTGAGTGAGTTCAGTAGCTGGATGGGTGACCGTTGCCCCGATAATTTTCGAACGGAAAGAGATGGGCAATTTTCAGGTATCCGAATTAATTTAAAAAAATGGGTTCAAGCCCTGTGGACAGGAGCTTTCTGGCGCTCTAGTTCAAACAGACAAATCATATCTCCGAAAGTATTGTTTTCTCAGAGTTGGGAATTATATCAATGTATTCATATGATAGAACTGCATCATAAAGGAAATTCATTTCAAATAATAGTTTATTTATCAAGAATAAATGAGCAATCATGAGAATGAGAACTGCACCATGGAAGAAATCGAATTAAATCTGGCCAATTTTGCCCAATAACGAACTTAACCGAGATATTCATATCCCTTACCTACTCTGAAAATTTCAACTACCTACCTCATTCCGTTCGAGAGTTATATCTATGTCTATGGATGAAAAGCAATCTCACTACTCTCAGATCTCTTACTTCATGTTCCGTTCCGAAATGTAAGACTTTTCTGAGAAAAACTAATTTCGGAGCAAACAACTGAGATTTTTCTCACTTCGCTCAAAATTCTTCGATTGATAAGATAATGTCATGTCTCATGAAAATACGTTGACATTATGACAATTCATACATAGAATGATTATATCATTCTGTGACAACGTTGAAATACGATTTATTATTGAAATTTTGAAAAATCATATCTCCGAAAGTATTAGCTTGTTAGAGTTAAAAATGATATCATTGGATTATTATGGTAAAACTGCTTATTGAAAAAAATTTAATTTGGAATTTCTTTTTTATTATTATTAATACAATAAGAGTAGAGGAATGAACCTATATATACTCAATTTATATAAAGAAAAAAGTTGATTGAAGTGAATAAATGATAAATAACTACACCCACAGGATAAACAAGCAAAATGAAATAAAACATAATTATAGTCGATCATAGGCATTCTTGAAGGCGTTGGTACTAGTAGCGTCGACTATGTTATCAGGCAAACGATTCCAATGATGAAACACTCTATTGGGTAAAAACCGCTGTCGTTGGGATGTTCGAAAAGTCTCCCTACTGAGCTTGAACGAGTGGCCACGAAGGTGGTTCCGATTCAGCGTGAACAGACCCCTCATGTGCTCCCTAAAATGTAAATAAATGGCTCTAAAAGTGAATATCAGATATCCTCGCAATCTCCTGTCCTCAAACGTTGGCAAATTGAATATTCTTAGTCTCTCATCATAAGACGGTCGCAACGGACCATAGGGGAGTCTGGTAACCCATCTCTGGAGCAGCTCCAATCGGTTCCCGTCAGCCTGGAAGGAAGGCCACCATGCAGGGCCAGCATATTCTATGATTGGACGCACATAGTATCGGTAGAGTAGGTTGAAAGTTCTGGCATCACACCCCTTGAAGCACTTGAAGAGAAGAAAGGCAACTTGTCTCGATTAGGAGGTAATGTTACTTATATGATTCGTCCAAGTTAGGTCATTCGAAACTGTAAACCCTAGATCCCTCTGGCTTGTAACCGTACGTAAAGGTTGACCATTGATGGTATAGTTCCGGTTGGGGTTATTCCTACCAATATGCAACAAAGTGCACTTTTCCGTATTAAGCGGCAGCATCCAATCCAAGCACCAATCACTCAATGTATCAAGATCATTCTGCAGAGTGTCTGAATTAGATATGGGGTTGTTATACAGTTTGGCGTCATCAGCGAAAAGGACAGTTGTAGATTTAAGGAGAGGTGGTAGATCAGACGTGTAGAGCAGGAATAGTATTGGCCCCAGTACGGAACCCTGTGGTACACCAGAGGTGACGGGAGTATCGAAGGAAGAGTAGGTATCACCCACTCTAACACGAAAAATTCTATTAGCGAGGAAAGCGCCGATCCATCTCAACAAGCCACCTCTAATGCCCAGGTGTTCCAGTTTCTTGAGAAGTCTACCATGAGGCACTCGGTTTTGTAAAAAAAAAATTTTTTTTGTTACTCCGAAACCATTCGTCCGATTTTGCCCAATAATGAACTTAGCCGAGATATTTATCTCCCATACCTACTCTGAAAATTTCAACTGTCTAGCTCATTCCGTTCGAGAGTTATCGTGCCTACGGCCCGACTGGCCGGACAGAATGAATTTCGACCACGGATTCTTGATCAGTGAGTCGAACCAAATCGTTTAAGACCATTTTCATCGAAAAATTCGAAAATTACAGACATTTGGGCAAATTGATAAGCACTCAGTTCCGAGGAACTAGAGCGCCAAAAATACTATTGAAGTTCTTTTAATTAAACAATATTTCTATTCGATCAATGATTATTTCAATAGCATCCCTTCTTACCTCGCATCTTTGTTGTGATATCTTGACCATTTTTTGTATGAGTGTGAATTTTTTCCTATGTTTTTCAATTATTATGTACGTATAATGTCTATCAATTTCCTGACCTAATATAATACCGCAAAGTCTAAGCAACTAAAAACATGTATATTGTAGGAAATTTCCACCATTTTTCCATTAGCCATATAGTCGCCAATTCACAGTTCCTTATGATGTCAATTAAACTTCATTTTCGGCAATTCTCCCTTCAATTACACCTTAATGCCGCCATTACTTTTTATCGTTACACAAAGCAGATGTAATTGTGGAGGATATTTCAGCTCAAGCTAATGCGCTCATTCTTCTCGATTAATTGTTTTTGTTGACCCTCCAATTATTTCCATCCTTCTCGTGGCTCTCGAAATTCGGGTAGAGAGATAACATCTGATCTCCGTTGTTCGCACACCTCCATTTCCTGAAAAATCTAAGAACATCCGTCTGGCATTCGGTAGAAAGACGGCCCCCTAACACATGTGATTCATAGGGCTCTACATCGAATTTCCGAGGCATATGTGCCGGTTTAATCGGAAAAACTGGGAAGGTGAATCCGTTATTGGTGTTTTGATAGGGGGGAAAGTTGCAACGATCTTTCACGTTTAGGTTAAGGCTGGGTATGCACGAGAAGGTTCAATCTAAAATTGTAAAAATTTGGTCAAAGATTTTCAGGACCTGTTATAATGGAACTTATGACATTTCACTTCATGTATCAAAATATCACTTTTTCTCCAACCATCAAAAAATGTTGACATTTTTGTACTATTTTCAGGTGCAAAAGCCATCAATTCTCTAACCGTACAAAAATTTGTTCGTTTGCTTAGCAAAACTTTTAAACCTATGATTAAAAACGCTATGCTTGGTATAATAATGTATAATGACATTGATGAATTGTTCATTGTAAATGATCACTAGGTAACGCAGGTAACGACGTATTGCCGAATTGTATCGAGAATTTATTGATTTTAATAAAATAGTGACCTAAATGTAGAAAAAAAGTTACTCCTGTAAAACTATGAGAACTGCGTATCCTGAGGCACATATTCTCGTGTGTAAACTGCTTTATTCTTAGGGCAGGATAATATATTTCATTCCTTCCCTCCAGCCATCTGTATTCGACAACATTTTCTATGGGATACGGATCCTATCAATTTATTAATTTGCCGAGAAGTTCAGGAAACGAAGGAACAGCAAGTCTTGAATAATTCAGAAATTTCATCCTGGCGTACTCGCCAGTAATTCATCTTTACTCCCATGCGTAGTGGCTTTCATGATTTCTTTCTAAAAAAATTGGTTCAAGCCCTGTGGACAGGAGCTTTCTGGCGCTCTAGTTCAAACAGACAAATTATATCTCCGAAAGTATTGGTTTCTCAGAGTTGGGAATTATATCAATGTATTCATATGATAGAACTGCATCATAAAGGAAATTCAATTCAAATAATAGTTTATTTATCAAGATTAAATGAGCAATCATGAGAATGAGAACTGCACCATGGAAGAAATCAAATTAAATCTAGCCAATTTTGCCCAATAACGAACTTAACCGAGATATTCATCTCCCTAACCTACTCTGAAAATTTCAACTACCTACCTAATTCCGTTCGAGAGTTATATCTATGTCTATGGATGAAAAGCAGTCTCACTACTCTCAGATCTCTTACTTCATGTTCCGTTCCGAAATGTAAGACTTTTCTGAGAAAAACTAATTTCGGAGCAAACAACTGAGAGTTTTCTCACTTGGCTCACAATTCTTCGATTGATTAGATAATGTCATGTCTCAGGAAAATAAGTTGACATTATGACAATTCATACATTCATGACATGATGTCATGATGACATCGTAAATTTTTCCGGCTCATTTTTCCATTATTTTATACGATACAAAGTAAAACATCTATCTATGGGAGATGATAGCCCTAAATAAGGGCCCTGTAGCGGTCTTCGAACATCTGAAGTTCTGAATAATCATCGCTTGGACTGTCAGACCTGGTTTTGAAAGAGACCCTCCTGGCCTTACGAGCAACATTTTCCTTTTCGAATTCAAATATTGAAGGGATTTCTAAGAACAAGAAGGAATATTTTTGAAAACTAGCGGAGGTGATTCTTCTCCAAGAGAACCCATGCGCCTACAGAGAATTATATTTGTGAGAGGAGACTTTTGAAAGGTTATGTAGTATTTATAATTTGTTCGTTCTTCTCCTCTTGTCTTTTCATTTTTCAGGAGTTTCGGGTACCTTGGAGAAACCTCTCCGTTTTTTGACGAAAGAGTCCATATTGAAGAAATAAATGCCTATCAATATTTTTAAATTGCAGTAAATTTTGTGAACAATAGTTACAAATCACGACACTCACGGGGAGACAGGGTTTTTTTGCTGAGGTTTTTCCCTAAGCTCTTGTATCATACGTCGAATTGTATGGTACCCCGTTACACCAACCTCTGCTAACACATATACAGCTCTCAGTCAAAAGAATATATATATATATATATACATAGAATATCATTCTGTGACAACGACGAAATACGATTTATTATTGAAATTTTGAAAAATCATATCTCCGAAAGTATTAGCTTGCTAGAGTTAAAAATTATATCATTGGATTCTTATGGTAAAACTGCTTATTGAAAAAAATTTAAGTTGGAATTTGCTTTGAAAAAAAAAAATTTTTTTTGTTATGTACTCCGAAACCATTTGTCCGATTTTGCCCAATAACGAACTTAGCCGAGATATTTATCTCCCAAACCTACTCTGATTATTTCAACTGTCTAGCTCATTCCGTTCGAGAGTTATCGTGCCTACGGCCGGACAGAATTAATTTCGACCACGGATTCTTGATCAGTGAGTCGAACCAAATCGTTTAAGACCATTTTCATCGAAAAATTCGAAAATTACAGACATTTGGGCAAATTGATAAGCACTCAGTTCCGAGAGCGCCAAAAAATATCTGTATGATCATGAACGTATACATATACAGGTTGTCAGGTGAGTAACTGGACATGGTATAATCATAAATAGGCTATTCTACGGGGAGTCTGACGTTTTTATAAATTTGTTCAAAGTTATCATTCCACTTATAAAGCTTACATTTTAAATTTTGTCGAACTCAAAGCTCGAAAACTTCTGAATCTAATTACTTCAAATTGAAAAGAGTTTGGTAGATTGAAATTATATCATATCTCAATAGAATACTCGAAGTATCAGGGCTAAAATGGGAAATTTGAAATTTTCTGATAGAGAGCTTAATAAACAAACACACGATTCTGACAAAAATCTGTTGTCACTTTCAAGGCACTATGTTGAAGTATTTCGTTTTTGAGCATCCCAACATATTAGCATCGTTTTCTGGATACAGGGTATCTGAAATTTAGGAAAAACATAGCGCCAAAAATACCTACTCAAAAATATTCCAATGAATTAATATGAATTAATGTATATATGTACTTTGGTAGTAATAGTTTATTTGAAATAATAATACTATTACTTTATTGTGTTTCCGATTTTGTATGGCTCAAGATGTAAACGGAAACGATGAATAGCACTTCCGAAAGACACATGACCATATAACTCTTGAATGTTAACTGGTAAACTGTTAACAGTTGAATGCCCATGTGCACCGGGCCCTTTGCAGTCAAAGACAAATTTATCCAGAAAAATGAATGGATACATTATTCTAGTGTTATTTACATTTGAATGTTTTAAGAAATAGCTAATATACTAATGTTTGTCCTTATGCATACACATCAGGATTTTATAAACTGCTAAACTGTTATATAGGTTGAATCAACCACAATACCAGGTATTCCTAGACAGAATATTACTTGCAATTCCAACTTTTGCGTCTTGATAATCTTATGAGATTCTGAACTGTTTCCCAAAAAATGAGAACATAACTCAATGGTGAGAGGAACATAATTTGCGCGCTTGTTACGCAAGGAACAGCGTGCCATCATTTTGACCGGATGTCTGTATTTTTTTAATTTCTTACCGAAAGTGGTCTCAAACGACTCACTGATCCGGTAATACTCGGTTTCGAATATCCGGCCGTCAGGGTGGCTTTGGGGGGAGCATTGTTTCAGCTATATCTTTATTGAGAATCCGGCCACTTTAAAAGATTGGTAAAAGGGTATGTAAAAAAAATTGTAGTACTCGGTTTCAAATATGCGGTCGTCAGGGTGGTGTTGGGAGTAGCATTGTTTCAGCAATATCAAATCCAATTCTGTCCGTCTGTACGGTCGTCCGTGAGCACTCTCGAATTAAACGAGTTAGAGCAGGATTGTTTGGAAGCGTGAATATCTCGGTTAAGTTCGTTAATGGGTGAAATCCACCACGCGGTTTCCGAAACCGATCGGTTGGCTATAAACTGGAGATAAAAAAAATCTAAAATTTGGAAATTTTGTTTTCACAATAACTCGAAAAATACTGATCTGGTAGATTTGAAACTCGGTAGCTAGATGCAAAATACCGACCATAAAAAATCAATAAAATGTATAACTATTTGCGGAATATTTTGCTTGAAATTCCGAATCCAAATATCGGTTTCAGTTTAATTTTTGCACTTCCGTGAACAATAATGACCTCTTGGAGTATGCAAAATTTCACTGAGAACAGACCACTAGAAGCCTCTTAAGGAATTTAATAATTTAGAACTTCCAAACTGGGCAAATTATTTCAATGGTTTTCCTACGTGAAAAATCACATATGGTGGAGATTCGACTTCGGTTCCTCCACGTGTTTTATCTGATTATTGTGATCGCTAGCATATGTACAAGGGTAACTAATTTTATACAAGGTGATTTGCGAATTCCGTTCGTTATAATATTTCAAAGAAAGACTCGAGATAAACACTTGAAATTTTATAGTTAAGCTTTGTTAGGAGAGATGAATTCTTGGAAAAAAACTCAGGATGTTACGGCTTCTGCTTTCACCGGAAATTATACCAACTTTCGTTTTTAAATGTAATACCCAGTTTTTTCATTGATAATCAGATTCCCCATTGAATTCTACAGTGTTTTAATGTGTCACTTACATATTATTATCAGAAAATTCGTGTGAAATCTGAAAACACACTTTAAATTTTCTCAAATAGGGAGTCATTTCAATGTTGATAACTCGTAGATTTTTGCATGAAAAGTCCTAATTTTCTAGCTTTCATTAGAATACATACCAATGCTTCTCCTTCGTTAATTAAAAATTCAATTGAACATACAGGTTGTTCTCATTTTCATGTCGAAGTCAGTCATGACAAAAACCTCAAAACTCATTTTTGTCAAATAAGAACCCATTTTTTCATTGGTCAGCTGGAATCTACGTTAAAATATAGTGTATTTTTTATAGCTCACTAGGTACTGCTCTAAACTGTTTATTTCCCGAGATATTCGATAAGTAAACCAGTATTTTGATAGTCAGGTTATGCTTGTACATAGCTGCACCTCTAATAGGATTCAAAGAAGATGCTTTAGATTCCTGGAGATGCTTTGAAGGAGCTTATCCCAAACTGATACAGTTGGCGTCTAAGCACCTTTTGGTACCGGCTTCTTCGGCTCCAGCAGAGAGATTGTTCTCGAAAGCTGGCGCCATATCAAAAAAGACCAGGAGCCGAATATTATCAAAACGCTTGCCTGAGCCGTTATTCCTCAGCTCATTGCCCGCCTATTTCTAGTATTTTTTAAATTGAATAGTTTAATTTTGTTAATTTATGTTGAAAGAAAGAAGAATATTTTAATTTGAACTGACTTGAATGTTGATTATTCCTAAACTTTAATTTGTGTAGATTATTTTCAAATCTGTTTTTTCTGTTGTTTATTTTCAATAAATAAAACTATGATTAATATAATACTTATGGCGTTTATCTTGAAATGAATTGACAAATTAGAATAAATCGATTAATATGAAAAATCGATGATTTTTTTTCAAGAAAAATTGATTATTCATTAATCGATTTATCATACTAAAAAAGTAATCGATCAATTAAAAATCGGTTTTTGGCGCTCTTGTTCCTCGGAACACAGTGCTCATCAATTTGCCAAATGTCTGTAATTTTCGAATTTTTTGATGAAAATGGTCTTGAACGATTTGGTTTGACTCACTGATCAATAATCCGTGGTCAAAATCGATTCTGCCCGGCCGGTCCGGCTGGCCCTATGTTAACACGATAACTCTCGAACGGATTGAGCTAGGCAGTTGAAATTTTCAGAGTAGGTTTGGGAGATAAATATCTCGGTTAATTTCGTTACTGGGCAGAATCGGCATGATAGTTTCGGAGTAAAAAAATATTTTTTTACATTATAAATTTCAAATTAAATTTTTTTTTAAGATGAAGTTTCATCATAAGACTCCATGGATATCATTGTTAACTCCAACAAGCTGATACTTTCGGAGATAGATTTTTCACAATTTCAAACATAAATCGTACTTCTATGTTTTCACAGAATGCTGTACTCATAGAAATCTATACTACGTTAGTATAGAGTTCATGGGCTGTATTTAATTATTCTATCTATGAATTATTATATGATCATTGTTTTTACGTCCCATGACGTCACATTTTGGGAAACGCAGATTAGTTTTTCTCAACAAAGCAGCTCGCTTGTAAAACGTGAATATTTGCTATTGGGTTAACTGGGGTTTAGTTTACCATGTGTAGTCTCACCCTGGAAAATAATACTTTTACGAAAAGATAACTGCGAGTAGAATTCCTTGTTGAGGACCTTTGTTGAGCGACTTATTGCCTATTTCCTGTAAAATAGTGGTAACACATTGCCCAGTGCTGGTATTCTTCTTATCTAGATGCTTATCTGTGAAAACTTATTTATCATCTTTCGCTGATTAAATGCAGAAAGCAAGTTAGGTTTCCAGATAGTGGGAGAAATTCGAGATTTCGAATTCCTAAGATTAAAACACCCTAAAAGCTCACTCATTGGTGCATTTAGTATGCATTCCTACTCTTTTTCGTTAACGACAAATGAGAGTATTGTTGTAACATATTAGGTCGGTTTTACGATTCAAACCCCAATCATTGTTAATATTTCCCACGATTTTCCGAGATGAATGAACCTCCTATTTTTTTTATCTGGTCTTAAATACATTTAACACTGAAATAATTTACTACTACCACTACATCTCTTAGTGCAAGATACATCACTTATATTTTGTTCGGTCGTGAAACTGATACTAATTTAGTTCTGATCCAAATATGTAGTCACTTCTTCCTTGCTATACATTTTTATATGGAAGGAAGATTTTATGTTGTATTAAATATTACATTTGTACAATTACTTCCTGCTTGTTATCACATTGTCGGTAACAAGAAAATACAGTTTGTTGTTGTGTTTAAAGTGCGTTCGAATCTTTCACCACTACCTATCCTCGTAATTGTTGTCTTATTGCAAGTAACAACTTACGCAGTAATCAACGAGATTACTTCTGGGTGCTTAAAGTTAAGTATACCCCTTTACTCATCCCCCTGATAAAACAATCAGGGTGTATAATTCTGGTCCTTCGAAATAACATAATATCCTGATAAATCAATCAGGATACAACAATTGTTGATTCATGTCACTTTTGAGATGATAACATAATGCCCGTGGATAATCCATATGATGATGAAAATATATACTTTGGTAGGTAAGTTGGGTTCAGAATATTTCCAGTATGAACAAAACTGGAATATTGGCTGAATTTCAATTGATGTAATATAATTTTCATAGTAGATTTAAGGAATGAAAATCTCGGATAAGTTCGTTATTGGGTAAAATTGGTCTGTTGGTTTTGGATTAATGATTTTTGGCACTCTTGTTGACTTTAAATACTTTTATGATGTTTGAATTTAATTAGTTTATGATGAAGCTCTATCATAAGAAACCATTGATATTATTCCTAACTCTGAAAACTAATACTTTCGGAGATATGATTTGTCAAAGTTTGAACAAGAGCAAAGGTCTTGAACCAATTTTTTATGTAAAATGTCACATCCCTATCTTCATCAGTGAGTGGAACCTAATCTTTTTAGATCATCTTTGGCAAAAAATTCGATCATTACAGACATGGGCGAAATGATAGCACGCTATTCCCCAGAACATACGCGCAGAGATTGCAATTACTGGCATATCATCCTTTCCCCATTTGTGCTGTCATACATTCTAATAACTCCAGCGATAATATCGTTTTCTCACCTTGATAATTACCTCGCATTTCGCTTTATTATTGGATCCACAGCTCAATTAAGAGAAGCCGTGCTACGATAGCCACAAACGTTATCACCAACTCTGCCTCTTAGCGCCACATTCGTAGGGCATACGCTCAACGCTCTGAGCGTATCAATCGAGAGATTGATTATTATTTAAATTTTGATTGTCCAATCAGCAGGATGTGTGCATCTCGTTAAGTGTTCTCTGTTAAACTATTGTTGGTTACCAATATGTTTAAAACATGCCTAACCGAGATCTTGGTTGCGGTATACCTATACGCGATGAAACGAAATGTCATAGAGAATATATTCTATTTTAAGCGAGAGGTAAACCGCTAGGAATTCTGGTGTACAAGAAACTAGAATTCCATGGAATTCCTATTGACTTCCTGAAATTCCTAACGAATTCCTGAAATTCCTTTTGAATTTCGTCGAATTCATATTGAATTCCATGGAATTCCGCAGAATTCCTATTGAATTATAAAGAATTCCTGTTGATTTTAGGGTGCGACACCTATCGGACAATCATGTAAACAGCTCCAAATAGTTGTTTTTAACCGGATTTTAGCAGTTAGAAGTGGATGCTTTTTCCTCTGCTTTTCGTAACCTACAAAAATATACTTGGCAATAAACAGACTTTACGTATAATTGAATACCATTAGTATTGTTACAATATTCTTCCATTCTTGGAGTTTTAAATATTTCATCTCTCATAAAGATCCAGTAAAGAGCTTTCAATCGATATTCTCGTGAATTTTTCATTCTGTTTGCGTCTGTATCTATGTTGGATAGTAAAATTGATAATTCTCTCATTAGTATGATTCAATATATTTTAATACATCCGTACAGATAACAATTGCTATATATACTATTATACTGAGCCTCTTAGGTCTTCCTAAGGAGAATGCTCAAGAGCTTGAGCTACTTAGGAGAATCCGATGTGTTTTGTGTAGGCTTCGTTACTGTGTCCTTGCGTCACCTTAGGCACCGCAATGTTAATTTTGGACCCAACAGTGAATGGTGGCGATTGCCGTGACTAGAAATTCTAACAACTGAGCCAATACGGCTCACGTAGAGACAAAAATGCTTCGACCGAAAGCTATCTACGGAGCTTTATTAAATATCCTAAAGAAAAGTGTTTTAACTTCAATATGAGTTTTGGGTTTAGTAAAAAGACAATTACATACTGCGCTTTGCGTAGAAGTTAATTGTTGTTTTATGATTTCTTGGAGTATTTTTCCGTTCAGTTCTAAAAAAAATTTAGGTACTGGCATGAGGTCAGTCTGCTTTGGTGCGCTTGTTCATTTTGACCGATTCGAGTAGAATGTGAGCAAATGCGCTGTAGCCGACTGAATTCACGTCAGTGCTTGTTTGGTTTTTTCTCATTTAATACCCGTTGCCTAATTAAATACCAAATACCAGGATATCAAACAAGCATTGAGCAAGAAGGAAAATAACATGGAATTTACTATTGGAATTTTGTTTGCGTTTGAAAATCTCATTCCTGCGACATTCTAAAGGTATCACAAAGGCATCTACCATTACACACCTACACCTAAAATTTCAATGACATTCAATGTGGATTCTCGAAAATAGGCAAAAAATATTTTTATTCGAAATTTCACTATTCATTCTATCTTTTCGAAATCAAATGTGTCAAAAGAATTCCAATGGAATCCCAATAGAATTCCAATTGAATTACAATAGAATTCCTATTGAATTCATATAGAATTCCAATGGAATTCCGCTTGAATTGGAATTCTGGTGTACAAAGTTTCGTCAGCGGTTTCTCCCTCGATTTCGAGTTCACTGTGGACTTATTATTAATACTACAAAAGTAACTACACTTTTGTCCACTACAATTTTTGTCGTCCGACATATGTTTCGGACACAAAGTTTCCATCGTCAAAGGCGAAGCGTTATTAAAGCATTCATCCAATTTCTACACTCAAGTATGGGTTGACATTAGACCCGTAGTCATAAACCGATTAGTGAGAATAATGGTTTCCTGATAGAGGTTAGATCATTATTGAGTAAAATATACTTTCTTTTTTACATTTCGATATCTTCAAGTGTTCTTAAGTACACTTTATTGCAATTTTTCAACAATTTGACGGAATTTTCTGAAATTGATTGGCCAGTTGTTAAAACGTGATTTGCAACCGCAGATTTATCGACGTTGTTGTTCCGAATGTGTTCCGTAGGCTCTTTGGCTGGTTTTCCTGTCACGCTGACGGTCGGCGCTGATGGGTCAATATATATGAAGCTATAGGTAGCGTTTTCGAGTCACGCGTCGCTGACGGCCTTCAGCGCTGAGCCATATACGCGCACGTACGCGCCGGCGCGTCGGCGCCGCTGACTAGCTGGCACCGACAAGCCTCCACATTCAGTGAGCCAGAGACAATGGCATCCTTCTATTCCTCTATGTGATCAGCGCGATACTAAAAGGATCCGAGCTGACCGATCAGCGCTGACCGTCAGCGCCGACCGTCAGCGTGACAGGAAAACCAGCCTTTATACCGTGTGAGAATGTTTCTGGTTATTTTCCCGACGTATCACTTGTTGCAATCTAGGAAAGTATCAACGAAATGTCTAGAGCAAGGCTGGAGACAATCATAGCAGATTGTCTATTTATTCCTGATATTTGAGTAGGTAGAGGCTACGAACAAATTAATTCAATAGTTCAAAATGTATTAATAAAATGCTATCCTCTTTTCATAATTTAAAATTTAATAGTTCATACCACTAACACATTCTTTTGTGTATTATGGACCTTAACTCAAGAAAAAATGTTTGATACACAAATGTAGATCCATATTTCAGTTATTTTTGCTAGCAACATTATGAAAATACTGTATATATAGGAAAAAGGAACATGTCTCACTACTTAAGGAAGTCAAAGGTAATATTAACCTCAGTGGTCAACGAACAGTAATCTATTTTGATGATTCCATTATGTTCTTCTTTCCTATTGCCTTCATAAACTACATCATTAAAATGATCCAATTCTAAATCTTCTCAAACATCATCCCCAATATTTATACATACATTATTCAATATGTAATCAGTCAATATTATTTTTGGTTTAAAACAGCCTTGTATATATTCACAAATTCAAGAATCGGATACTTGTTTTCCAACAGAAAATATTTTCAAACTACGAATTGACAAGTCTCTAATAGCTAGATAAGATGACATTTATGAACAGTGAATACAGACAGATTCTGAATACATAGAACTTACGATGTATTATTGAAATTTTGAAAAATCATATCTCCGAAAGTATTAGCTTGTTAGAGTTGAAAATGATAATATTGGATTCTTATGATGAAACTGCATCTTAAAAAAATGAATTCAAAAGCTGTAACATAAAAAAATTTTTTACGTTACTCCGAATCTATCAGGCCGATTTTGCCCAATGACGAACTCACCCGATATATTTATCCCTCAAACCTACTCTGAAAATTTCAACTGTCTAGCTCATTTTGTTCGAGAGTTATCGTGTTAACGGAGGGTCGGACCGGCCGGCCGGACAGAATCGATTTTGACCACGGATTCTTGATCAGTGAGTCGAACCAAATCGTTTAAGACGATATTACCAGACCAATATTATCAACTTATCATTACCATTCCCATCATCATATGGATTGACCATGGGCATGAAAATATCAACCAACAAAAAGTATGATATCATATTATAATTCTCATAATTCTACGATTGCTGAAATGAATAACACAATGTCATGTCTCAGGAAAATAAGTTGACATAACAATTTATACATAGAATAATTATATCATTCTGTGAAAACGTTGAAATACGATTTATTATTGAAATGTTGAAAAATCATATCTCCGAAAGTATTAGCTTGTTAGAATTAAAAATGATATCGATGGTTTCTTATGGTAAAACTGCTTATTGAAAAAAAATTAATTTGGAATTTGCCATTTAAAAAAATTTTTTTTGTTACTCCGAAACCATCTGTTCGATTTTGCCAATAACGAACTTAGCCGAGATATTTATCTCCGAAACCTACTCTGAAAATTTCAACTGTCTAGCTCATTCCGTTCGAGAGTTATCGTGTCTACGGCAGGCCAGAGTGAATTTCGATCAAGGATTCTTGATCAGTGAGTCGAACCAAATCGTATAAGACCATTTTCATCGAAAATTTCGAAAATTACAGACATTTGGGCAAATTGATAAGCACTATGTTCAGACAAACAAGGGTGCCAAAAAGGGGAATAATTTTCCATTGGGCTTGCTATGTGAGCGGATTTTGTCAGATATCAGTCGGAGTCAGTAAACTCTCTTCGAGTGCTCCGAGCCTATATCAATAGTAATTTTATCGAGAGTAGATACACAGACCTTGATTGAATATTTGAAACATATTTCAGTGAAGTTGTGACATAATTCAGATTGCTTGTGAATAACTTCGATGTGCGTTTTCTGATCACAATAGTGCATGAATAGGATAGAGATTGAGTATTGATAGAGATCATTTATGGATTAGATAATATAAGTTAGATAATGTTTATTGATCCAAAAGACAGTAAAAATGTATAGGACAAGTCAAGAGAATATATATACACATAATATGTTCCATATTTGGAACACTATTATAAAAAAGTGGGACATAAATAAAATACAAACAGGTATAAATTAACATATAAAATCATTGTAACCTAATTTAAAGCTGTTTCAAGCGGTAAAGGTGTCACTCATATATTCATCAATAGAATAGTAAGCCCTGGAAAGAAAAAAAGTCCTCAAACGCGTTTTGAATTATTCAAAACTTAAGTGCTGTACTTCAAGCGGCAAGTGATTAAAAAACTTTATGCCTTGGTATTTAACATACATTTCAAACTTAGAAGTTCTATGCTTTGGAATGCTCAATGAATTGTAAGACCTCGTTGGGTAAGCATGATATTTAGAGTTTCTGTTAAAACTACTTATATTATATATTTAATATACAAAAGGACGTTAAGAATATAAATACAAGGAAAAGTCAAAATTCTGTATTTTCTGAAAAAAGGTTTGCAAGAGTCCAAACGCTGCATTCCAAATATATTACGAATTATGCGCTTCTGCGCTAGAAGGATTCTCCCGCTATCCACCGCATTACCCCAAAGCACCACGTTGTAGGAGAGGTGGGTATAAACCATACTGTAGTAAACACCAAGGACTGCATCTAATAGCAGGGTTTGGTTTATGCGAAAAATAGCATAATTAGCACTATTAATTTTTTCGCTTACATGATTTATATGGGTATCCCACTTTAGGTTATATTCCAGGAATATACCCAAAAACTTGATAGAGCTCACAGAGCTTTTACATTTTCCATCGAACATAATACGCAGAACACTTTCGTTACTAGCATTGAAGTGAATGAACTCAGTTTTATCAAGATTGACAACCAAACTATTGGAGTGACACCACGCTCTGAATTTGTTCATAAAGAACTCCACTTTAAATTTAAGATCCTCACCGGTCCGCGCCGAGACCACAAGAGAAGCATCTTCTGCAAATAGCGTTAAGATACTTGAATCAATATGATCAGTTATATCATTGATGAACAATAGAAAAATCAGTGGACCCAGCACGGACCCCTGAGGAACACCCATGTCGATGATTATTTCGGGACGTTAAATATTGTTTTCCGCAAATCGCCAGGAAATTTTGACATTCCTGTCAAAATTTCTTGAAGAAAAAGTCAGGACTTCCTTACTGTAAGGAAATGTCATTTCCTTACTGTAAGGAAATGATATTTCCGTACAGTTGTTAGTGTTCTACATAAATGATAGAAAACACATTGCTTATAAGGAATTAATTTATATTTTGAAAACATCAAGTCATTGCTGAATACATTTTTAAGATCAATTTGTTATATTTACAGTAATTTGACAGTTAGTACAATTATTGAACATTGGAGGAACACTCTTAGAACTATGAGAAACATTTTGGACAACATGCAGGGTGGAAGGGTCATTTTGTTGAATATTTTGTACTGTGAAAATTTTATTTGCCACCTCAACCTTATTGTTAAGCGATTCTTCGATATATCCTTCAGCAACGTTTGATGACTTCCATCCGCCATGCCTCTTTAAACTAGTTATGTCGGCACCAGAGTCAACCAATATTGTTGCAGAAGACCGACGAAAGCAGTGACCAGTATATTCTGTCGGATTTACCAAGTTCAAATAAGTAGCAACTATTTTGGGCATTTTTCTAAATTGATGAATTCCTACCACTTGTCTACAACCCTTTCCGTTTTGATATTTAAAGAAAAATCGGTCACTGTTCATATTTTCTGGTCTTAACGAAACATACTTTCGATAAACATTCAAGTAGATCTGATTAATTACAAATGATCTTGGTTTGTTGGTTTTCGAATCAGGTATGCTGATTAAAAGCTTAGATTCTAAGTCTTCTATATCGTGTACAGTCATTCGGACTAACTCATCCATTCTACAGGCCCCAGAAATACCAAATATTACAGCCACCTAAAAAATAAATAAAGCTATAATCTAAATAGAAATTAAAACCTTGTAAATTACCTTAATCATTAAATTTTCTTTATCTGGAGCCTCCTGGATAAATTTTTCAATTTCTTCCTTCGTTAAAATCTTAGATTTCTTTGCCCTATAACCTTGAGCTTGCCGTTTCAATAAAGAACGAAGTTTTGAGTATGTAGATATATCTACATTGTGTTTAAGTGCAAGGGTTGACTTCAGCATTGAATAATTGGCCCATAATGTTGAAGATTTCATCTTTAAACAAAGGTCTAGGAAGTATGCCATTACAACATTTTCTGAGGAAGAACTCGTATTTTTACTCATGCGATAATCCATAAAACGTCTGTATGCATTTTCGTACTTTTCTCTTGATTTCTTTGGCAATAATTCTAATGAAGCAGTATTCACTGCCTCAACCAGCTCTGGAGGAGTCCCAGGAATGGAAATTTCATCATCACTTATCATTTTACTTTCGAGAACACCAGCAATTAAATTTATAAGCGTCAAGTTTGACAATTCAACCTCAATACGTTTCCATAGTAACCCAAGTAATTTTATTAGGAATTTCAAAGCACCATTTATTTGTGAATAAAATTATCGCGTTTTTTTTTAATCAATCAATATCTGTCGAATTTTAAACGATTTGCGGAAAAATAGTATGTTTACCTCGTAGGAAAAGCCACATTCCTGGACTCTGTGTTGCTAAGTCTCGGCTTGCGCCTCGACTTAGCAATCTTCACAGTCGTCCAGGAATGGTAAGCTTTTCCTACCCGGTAAACAATGTACTATGTATTGCGAGATCGACGGAAAATAAATCAAACTCTTTGATATTTGTATATTGAATATCATATTATCCTAATCATACATCTAATCAGCTCTCTCAAATAGACAAACTGAGATATTAATTGGAGTCAACAAGGGGCCATGACACAGGTCTTTATTTGAGCCTCCTTCTCTCCAGGGGCACAATCTCCAGCCATGCAATGTCTCCAACGTGTCTGTTTTCCAATTCCGCATGACACGCTGCACACGCTCCATTTGCTCCACCTGTCCCAGACCTGGAAATAGTCAGAATGTCACCCTCATGTTAGTGATTTTGAAATTCTGTACAGATTATAAATGTTCCACGGCAAGAATTCACGCTTTTTCGCTTGAGGGGATGCTATCACATTTCATATTAGTAGAATTATTTGTAGTCAGGAACTGTTTAAATATTTTGTTGGCATTTATCCCTTTGACGTATTATAGCTATGTAATATTTCGACGAAAGTTCACATTAGGATTCACTGGGTTGAAATATCTAACTATATATTTTGGAGCATCATGCGATATTTCCTCAAGATTTAATTCGAAAACAATTCAGGCATCATGTCCTGAACATTAAATAGGTGTTCACATTTCATATACAGGGTTAGTCTTCAAGTTGTACACTAATTTCAATCACAGATTTCTCTCTTCTAAAAAAATAGTTTTTTAATTTTTCCAGATTCAGCTCCAGTTAAAATTTGAAAGCTTAAACATTTCTGCACTTTTTTCATCTGTTCATCACAACTCAATATTTATTATGGAAAATCTAAAAGCTGTATTGAGTTGAATTTAATTGTATCATCTGATACTATGCAGGCCCTAGAGGTAGTTGAGCATGCAAAATCCGAGTGACGGCCACTATGACCGGATTCTTATACTTTATACCATAAATAATAACAAAACACAGCTTACCGCCAGGTGTGGTTGTGCCTTCCCGCTCCCTTCACATCCCCTCTCCTACATACAGTAAGTACAGCGTGCGTACGCGTTTACCTAGGGCGCGTTCCACTAAGGTCCCACAACGCTCACGCTCACGACCGCAGTTCATCCCGTTCCACATGCGTTTGACTAGCTCGTGGGTATTTCGATTATCCTATCAAGTGGAACGGGCTCATGGGTTTGCTCGAAGTAGAGCGGTGACGTTTGAAAATCCAAGGGTTAATTTAAATTTAATGTTTCCAATTCGTCATTTTTTGTTTCAATATTAAATAGGTAATCATTATGAACTTAATTAATCAACATTTTCTATTTTTGAACAGGATAATAAAACAATAAATATAATTGATTTGATTGTTTATTTAAAAAGCATTTTATTCATACTTAAAAAAAATGCAGCGTGTTTATTGCATACTGATTCTTCAGAACATTAATATATTTGGGAAATATGAAAGTCTATATACGATGAATAAACATTATAGGTATTTACCTCAGTACCTACTATAAAAGGATCAGTGGTATCTGACCGTTAGCATGATTTTTCTCAATATTATCTAATCGTTTGTTAGTTTCGCAACAGTTTTTTGATCTAGCGCAACCTTCAATACCTTCACAACATTGGCATAATCTGAAAATTTTGTTCAAGCATCACTGACGTGAAGTCAGGATTTTTTTTTGCGCGTATGTATTGTCCATTGGCCAATGGACAATAGAACATACGCGCAAAAGCTCCGGACTTCACGTCAGTGCTTGAACCAATTTTATTTCCGTAATTTTTTTTAAATTTTTTAGGGGTACGTTTCTTACAGAATTTTAAACACGTCTTTATATCGATATTCTACAAATTTAGTTACCTACCAAGCTTCAATTCTATCGAGTCTATAATTTTTAAGTTATTTTGAGTAAAGAAGGTTATGATGAACTTCATGATGTATTTTAACAGCTAATTAAATTGGAAAATAATCAAATATCGCAAAAGATTACACTCAATTCCGAGTTCTCGAGTTAATCCGATCACTTTCCAAAAAGCCCTAATGTTATTGTTTTGGTCACCATCATGAATATTCGTAAACGCTCACTTCGACCCACCACAAGACGTGGGTCTCGGATAGCTAGCCGCGGTCGAAAACAATGACGTCATCTATGACGTATTCGACATGCCCACAACGACGGCGATCGTCATGTGGAACGACTCTACGAACGTTTTGGACGTTGCGATCGCCTAGTGGAACACGCCCCTAGTGTGTTCTGTGGTGTTTTTCTACATCCATTGACGTAACGACGTTGCTTTGTTAAGTCGTGTTTTTGTATGCATTAGGGCTTCACACGAGAGCGAGATTTTTTTCGTCTCGTCTCGCTCTCGCCTCGTAAAAGCGAGATGAGACGAGACGAGACGTTTTCAAAAATATTATAGGCGATACCGAGACCACATACAGCGCAACACGAGAGTCTCGTTAAATTTTTTGTATGAAGTTTTATATATTTTGTCTATATTATGCATCGATCGTTCTAGAATTACACGATTTTTTAGAAGATTATTAATTCGTTATGACCTTGCGATAATTGAGATTATTTTTCAAGAAAAAATAGAATTTACAACCATAAAGACGGATGCCATTATGAATTCAATACTTAATGGGCAACTTTTATTGCCCCTAAATCCCAATGCTTTGAAAATTTCGTCTCTATCTGAACATCTGGAGAAATGTATTCTCTTGTGCTCCTTGTTGTGAAGATGTGAACAATTATTGTATACATCTGTGGAACTACGTATAATAAAACTGGTAAAGAAATGAAGCTAGTCGATGTTTTGAAAAGTGTTATGAGGAATACGCCAAGAACAGCTTCAATGATCTACCCGATGGGAAGGTATTTTTTGAAAACTATACCAAATTGTTCAATTCTATTAAAAAATGTATCGACATCGATAGCCTATTTGAAACATCAACAAAACTTTCGAAATATTGGAAAGCTGAGTTTGAAGAATATTCGCTGTTAGAAGGAGCAAATAGGAATCAAAATATTTCACAGTGGTGGAGAGTGATGAAAAAGTTCTTCCTACACTTTCCAAGATGGTAGATGATTTATTAATGGCTACATCCGTACCTGTTGAGAGATTATTTTCCATAGCAGGTATGATCATGGCAAAAACAGGTACATCATTGAAAAATGATGTGATGCAATCGTGATTATGTTTGAATTCTTGGTCATCGAGTAATTTAAAAGTTTAAATTATTAGTGTTTAAAATTAAAATAATATGTACATGTACATATATATATATATTAGGGTGATTCATTTCCCCAAAATTTTTTTTTTTTTCGGTGCTCATGCAAAATATTAATCTACACATAGAAAAAAAAATTCTCACCAAGTTTGAGCTCTTAATATTAATTTTAAGTACTTACAATTTAAATTTAAAGTTTTACCATTTAAAATGCATGTAAAAAAATCTTTTTTTTTTCAAATTTTTAATGCTTACCCGGCTTTTACAATATTGCAAATGGGGTTGATGGACCTTGTGGGGAATTTCATGCTCTTCAAAATTGCCTTAGAGTTATTATGTATAACTCGCTCCGGTTCACCAGTAGAAGTCGTCAAGTACAGTTTTTGATAAAAATATATTTTTTTCTAATTTTTTGAGCAAACCGCCAAAAGTAGGAAGAAAAAAAGACCGACTCATAAAATAAAAGTTATCCAACCAATATTCAATTAATTTACAGCCATTCTTATACCGGAAAATGTAAGAAATTGATAAATATTAACTCATAATGTTATTTAGATTAATTTTTTTTATTTATTACCATTATATTTCTCTATACTAAGAACTTTTTAAAAATAAGTATGAATTTTTACTCACACTGAATACAAAAACAACATGAATTTATAAAAAGCAACAAAAATTCAATCAAAATATACAGAAGGTTACGTTATTATGTAACATACTTCAAATGTAATAAACATCTAAATAGTTATAAATAACAAGTTCACAAATTTCAAATAACTAATAAAGTTATTGAAATCACATCAAGATTTTAAAGCTGAATAAAGCTTTTTGGCGCACGTTGGAAATTTTTTTCTTCATTGTTGAACCATTAATAATAAATATTGTTTCTGATCTTCATCATATGTCCCAAACTCGTTAAATTTTTCAACGAGTGCAACACATCGTTCAGCAGTGTCATTAACAACACGTAATTTTTTGAAAGTTTCGCAGCAAGTAATGTATTCTTGATCCGTTTCCCAGAAATCAGGGTCGATGTCTAAAAATTCACACGTCAAATTCAACTTATTGAAAATAGTGAGAGATTCTTGACTCACAAAACCACTTATACTTTTAGACTCCATTATTTCAAGCTTTTTGCTGTCTAAAGTAAATCGAGGATATTTACTATTGCTCGATTTTTTGTTTTTAATAGAATCAACTATTTTCAATTTTTCTTCTCGGGATAGAGAAATATAATGTTAATAAATAAAAAAAATTAATCTAAATAACATTATGAGTTAATATTGATCAATTTCTTACATTTTCCGGTATAAGAATGGCTGTAAATTAATTGAATATTGGTTGGATAACTTTTATTTTATGAGTCGGTCCTTTTTTCTTCCTACTTTTGGCGGTTCGCTCAAAAAATTAGAAAAAAATATATTTTTATCAAAAACTGTACTTGACGACTTCTACTGGTGAACCGGAGCGAGTTATACAAAAAAACTCTGAGGCAATTTTGAAGAGCATGAAATTCCTCACAAGGTCCATCAAACCCATTTGCAATATTGCAAAAGCCGGGTAAGCATTAAAAATTTGAAAAAAAAAAGATTTTTTTACATGCATTTTAAATGGTAGAACTTTAAATTTAAATTGTAAGTACTTAAAATTAATATTAAGAGCTCAAACTTGGTGAGAATATTTGTTTCTATGTGTAGATTAATATTTTGCATGAGCACCGAAAAAAAAAATTTTGGGGAAATGAATCACCCTAATATATATATATATATATATTTTTGTATGAGAGCGTAATAAATATAGTTTTACAAAATTATTCATTATTGTATACCATTTCGTTTATATATTATAATATTTATTATCGTTATTCAGAATTAAGCGAGACGAGACGAGACAACTGATAACGAGACGAGAATGAGACTTAAACGAGACTTAAGTTTTTGGGAATTGGCGAGAGCGAGACGAGAGTTTGTATACTCTCGCCTACTCTCGTCTCTTGTGAAGCCCTAGTATGCATATAAAATAATAGTATTACGAGGCTTAATTGGTATTAAAAATGAAGAAGCAATGCCAAGATGGTTGCTTCTGTATCCTTTCAAAAATAGCGTTCACTCAATGCTTACTTCATACCTTATTGGAACACAATCTGACACTACAGGTGACATTAATAGTCATAATGAATGGACGCAATCGGGGATTAATACGGACGAAAACGATGTTGAAAGTATTATTAAGTGTTTCAAAGGTTGCATTCCATTTACTACTAATGGGGATGTGTGCTTCGCAATGTTGTCACTGGTGAATTTGCGGAAGAATAAAACAGTTAGAAATAGTTTGCACATATTTATTTTCAACGAAAACATTATCTGTTGATGAACTCAGATATAAACTGATATCTCAAAATGTAGGTTTCAAATGCTTTGCATTTGTTAAAGTACAAGTAAAGTACAGTACAGGTTAAAGTACAAACATTTATATGGAAAATTTCTCATCAAACACAATTACCATCCATTGATTATTGTTCATTTGGTTATGAAAAGCTGAATGATGACTTACGTCCACGAAAAATGACGAAGCCGTCTTTACTGGAGTATTTAATTCCACTATGTAAAAATAACTGTTATTTTTTCATTAATTAAAAAAAATATTGATATAATTTTGGTTTTTTTATTATTTAAGAATCCCTCCTCACTTTTACTATTAAAACAAACTGTAAATTATTACGGAAATAATCATTAAAATAATTTTATATCATGTACTCAATACTTTCCCTTTATGAATAAGAGTGAAGGGGTGGACTGGATTACTAACTGGTCACCAGTTCAACAAACATCTGAATAGGATGGGATTGGCCGATAGCGCTCTGTGTCGCTGGTGCAAGAGCATGGAAGAAACAGCTGAACATATTCTGTTCGACTGTAACAACCTTAAAGAATTGAGGGTCATACACCTAGGCAACCCAACACCTACGATTCCTATGGTGAGAGGGACTTCTCCTTTTAAGCTCGCGGCATTCCTGTCAGCGTGTTTTTTGGAATGAGTCTCACGAGTCTGTCAAGCGGAAGAACAATGGGCCAGAAGGCCTCAGTTCAGCCTGAGACGGCACCGCGGAAGAAGAAGAAGAGAAGAAGAAGGGGTGTAAAATAAAATGGACCAAAAAATTAACTGGCAAGATTCACATCCTTAATCTTCGACTTTTTCTTCACTCAAATCCGTTGGCAAAATTCGTCACTCTCAGTATGCCTCTGACATCCGGTCTATACTTGAAATTCATTGAAATGGTTTGTGAAAACTTATTTACTCTATCAATTATTATGATTTGGTTCTGGATTCAGCATTCCTAACAAAAATATTCCTCTATCAAAACAAACACCTCTAATTCCTATTGAATTTAATTCAATATCCAATTGTTTCCACTATAAGATTATACACAATTTCTTAATCGCTTATTGTAACATTGAAAATTACTTAAATATCGTAATTATCATCATACCACAATATCGTCTAATATGCACATACTTATAGGAAACATATATTTACTCTATGAAGATCATTATGAATTCTATCGATATTGTCCATGAACGTTGTCAGATATATTCCATTGAAGTAAAAACGAATAAATCAAAAATTGCGTCAGTATTGCGAGCATAAATATCCATGACTTTGATGGTGAACGTGAAACCAGTGCGGCAACATGGCCTTGAAACTTCTAGTGCAGTGAGGGATTCATAATGAAATTTCTGAAATTTGAATCCGATTTTATAACAGTCAGTGAAGCATATCCATAATGGTGCGTTTTGGGAGAAACGGTGAAGAATAATTTAATTTTCTTTATTGATTGAATATTCTAGAAATTAATCAAGAAAAACTTTATCTGCTTTCTTTATTTCAGCTTTATTGATCCGCGAATCTATAACTAGGAAACCAGTGGAGATAGGAAAAATATGATAATAGGAGGATATGTATCATGGTCAGAGAAAACTTCACACCAACATTCTTTCCATTCTGAATAACAGTGTCAAAGCTAGAAGTTAATTTTTTTTTAGTTCGACGGCCGATAAGTACCTATGTTTTTACCCGATCCATATTTGGAAAATTGGTAAATTAAAAATGGGTTCAAGCCCTGTGGACAGGAGCTTTCTGGCGCTCTAGTTCAAACAGACAAATTATATCTACGAAAGTATTGGTTTCTCAGAGTTGGGAATTATATCAATGTATTCATATAATAGAACTGCATCCTAAAGGAAATTCAATTCAAATAATAGTTTATTCATCAAGATTAAATGAGCAATCATGAGAATGAGAAAAGCACCATGGAAGAAATCAAATTAAATCTGGCCAATTTTGCCCAATAACGAACTTAACCGAGATATTCATCTCCCTAAAGTACTCTGAAAATTTCAACTACCTACCTCATTCCGTTCGAGAGTTATATCTATGTCTATGGATGAAAAGCAGTCTCACTACTCTCAGATCTCTTACTTCATGTTCAGTTCCGAAATGTAAGAATTTTCTGAGAAAAACTAATTTCGGAGCAAACAACTGAGATTTTTCTCACTTCACTCACAATTCTTTGACATTATGACAATTCATATTCATACATAGAATAATATCATTCTGTGACAACGTTGAAATAAGATTTATTATTGAAATTTTGAAAAATCATATCTCCGAAAGTATTAGCTTGTTAGAGTTAAAAATGATATGATTGGATTCTTATGATAAAACTTTTTATTAAAAAAAATTTAATTTGGAATTTGTTTCGTGAAAAAAAAATTTTTTTTTTGTTACTCCGAAACCATCTGTCCGATTTTGCCCAATAACGAACTTACCCGAGATATTTATCCCCCAAATCTACTCAGAAAATTTCAACTCTCTAGCTCATTCCGTTCGAGAGTTATCGTGCCTACGGCCGGCCGGCCGGACCGGCCGGACAGAATGAATTTCGACCACGGATTCTTGATCAGTGAGTCGAACCAAATCGTTTAAGACCATTTTCATCGAAATATTCGAAAATTACAGACATTTGGGCAAATTGATAAGCACTCAGTTCCGAGGAACTAGAGCGCCAAAAACTAATTTCGGAGCAAACAACTGAGATTTTTCTCACTTCACTCACAATTCTTTGACATTATGACAATTCATATTCATACATAGAATAATATCATTCTGTGACAACGTTGAAATAAGATTTATTATTGAAATTTTGAAAAATCATATCTCCGAAAGTATTAGCTTGTTAGAGTTAAAAATGATATGATTGGATTCTTATGATAAAACTTTTTATTAAAAAAAATTTAATTTGGAATTTGTTTCGTGAAAAAAAAATTTTTTTTTTGTTACTCCGAAACCATCTGTCCGATTTTGCCCAATAACGAACTTAGCCGAGATATTTATCCCCCAAATCTACTCTGAAAATTTCAACTCTCTAGCTCATTCCGTTCGAGAGTTATCGTGCCTACGGCCGGCCGGCCGGACCGGCCGGACAGAATGAATTTCGACCACGGATTCTTGATCAGTGAGTCGAACCAAATCGTTTAAGACCATTTTCATCGAAATATTCGAAAATTACAGACATTTGGGCAAATTGATAAGCACTCAGTTCCGAGGAACTAGAGCGCCAAAAATCGAGAAATACACTGAAGTCAGTGGGGATGTTCTATTGCCTCACGCAAACTCACAAAATACTGCATAAATCTCCAAGTCGTCTTTTTAGCGTTAACACGAGAATAAATGCTTGGCATCAACTGAATTTAAAGTTTATTTAACTCTGAAACCTTTTGAAAGCTATCGTGGCAATGGCCGGCCGGACATAATTGAGTTTGACCTCGCATTCTTCATGATCGAGTCCAACCTAATCGTTTGTGACCGTTTTCTGCAAAAAATTCGAGAATTACAGAAATCTGGGCAAAATGTTAGCACGCTGTTTCCTTGAACATTACTGCAAGAAGAGTTTAATTTGATTTGGGGAATCTATCTAAATTAAAATCAATGTTCCACTCAAGGACTCACTCTGTAGACAAGATGTCCCAAACAGTTAATATCTCGGCTCTCAGACAAGGTAGAAAGTTCAAACAGAAAGTATTTTTTCTTCGATCGTGGGAAAAGTGACACTATTTTGACCTGTTTTCTATGCGCAAAGCTCAACATTCCAGAATAGTGGACAGTTGCTAAGCAATTAGAAAATAACAGTGCGGTAATATTCTTACCGCACTGCTGTAGCGTGCGGTAATGTTACAAATGGATTTTTACAATAAAATGAAACAAAGTATGGTTTTGATTTTTATATTATTTTAATCAAAAATTGTATATTTCGTATTTTATGCATTTTAAGTAATACTATTTTATCTATATCTACTTACTTTCGTCGATAAAAAGATGTCATCTGGGGCCTCTAAAATGAATTTCTGAACTTGTTCCTGGGTTAAAATTTTGGATTTTTTCGGTTTGTATCCTATAGCTTGACGTCTTGAAAATGCTCTCAGTTTTTGGTACTGGGCAATATTAATATTATTTTTAACAGACAAAGTTGATCGAAGCATGGAATAGTGTGCCCACAACGTCGAAGATTTCATTGTTTTAGCCAATTCAGCAACATACGCTATCAGTACACTCTCAGTAAAGGATACACTGTTGTGTCTTCTGCAAAAATCCATGAAGCGTTGGTACGCAAGTTCATACTTCTCTCTGGATTTCGCCGTAAGTAAATTAAGTGACTAAGAACTACTAGTTCAGGAGGCTTGCAAGTTAACAATTAATCACTATCAGTGTTCATATTTATTAATTCTTTTTTAATTCCTCATAGAATATAACGAATCAAACATAACCGGCTTGAAAATTATTTTACTTTTGTCATAACAAAGTAATTTCCATGGTTACCACTTCTATATTTCAATATGAACATAGAGAAACTCACTTGATTACATCTTGAATGAAATATTTTTTAATTAATTTCTTAGATGTAAATCAACGATCGAAGAAAAAATAGTATGTAAAATTCGTGGGAAAAGCATATTCCCAAACTCCTGTGTTTCCAAATCGTCGCTACGCTCCTCGTCTGGTAATTATCACAGTCGTTTGGGAATATTATGCTTTTCCCACTAATTATACAATATACTATTCTCTATTTCAGTATCGTAATGAGTTCATTCCAGCACTAAAAACAGTGCTGGAATGAACTCATTCCCGCATTGTTTCTAGTTATATTTTTCGTTTTGTGGTAGTCAGCACTGACATTCGATCCTATCAAATTTCAACACACGTCAATTATTGTCAATATAAGATAATCTGGATAAGGTGAAATAATTGTTGAGAGGAAAGGTTTTATTTTCATCAAAAAATAAGGTACTAGAGATTTCCTTCTTGATAATTTTGAATCATTCATGATATTAGGAAACTGTTAAATCTGACCTCCATGCTCTATGTACAATTCAAATTCCGTGATCTGTCAACTTTCGTAACAGTCACACCAACTGCCAAGATACGATACAAAAGTCACTAGGATGTATAATCCTAATTTTTCATTAAATTTCAACAGTATTTTACAAAACTTGCCTGAAATAGAGAAAATATCGTCTAATACTCGTTGCAGAAGGCAATCCCAACACTACATGCTTACGAAAACTCGCTCCTTCGTCGCTCGTTTTCGAAATTCGCATTCGTGTTTGAATATCAGCCCATTCTGCAACTTGTTTTAGAATATACTATTAAATGGCATCAAAAACTCTAGCAGAATCCGTCGTTAAAATTCTGTTTCTAATTACCACTCCTGAAAAAACTACCCCCAGATATTTTTTTTATGGCACCCTTATATTTTCTTCACTCTCAACGATTCCACAGCAAAAGAAGAAATATGTTAAAACAATTTTTTATCATATTACGCAAATTCAACCCTCTGCCAATTTGTAACATTCATTTTAATTTTAAATGATTATTATGTTTCAGAGTGTCGTTTGTGTTAATGTTTTTTTATTGTCTGTATTGTATGGATTCTGATGTTTTTTGATGCCAATAAATTACTGTTTGTTTAAACTTTCTACCCTGTCTGACAGCATAACATATTTCTTCTTTTACTGGGGAATCGTTTAGAGTGAAAAAATATAAGGGTGCCATTTAAAAGAAATATCTGGGTGTAGTTTTTTTCTGGAGTGGTAATTAGAAACATAATTTTAACGACGGATTCTGGTAGAGTTTTTGATGCCATTTAAAATACTTTTTGTTTGAACTTTCTACCTTGTCTGAGAGACGAGATATTGAATGTTTGGAACATCTTGGGACACCCTGTATATGTACATGGTGGTTTATATTATGCTGTTCAGGAAAAGCATCTAATTTTTAGTTTAGTATATTTTTATAGTTGATTGATTTCTTGCTTGGTTTCAGGTAATGGTGGTTTTTTGTATACTACTCATAATTGATCGACATTAAGGTACTCGTAAGTCATATCAGTTTTAATATTCAATTTGTAATTATATGGTGTCTGTAATTTACTTTTTGGCTATAGATGCTGTAATGGTTAATTAATAAATGAATAATTCTTTGGGTGAGAAAGTTAGGATTCCTGGTTCTCTACTTTCTCAAATATGAATCCGTTGGGATCGTTGAAGTACATAGAACTAACTCACTGTTCTCCTGTCTCACTGTGGGAAAAAATAATGAAACTTCATAGGATATTCCTCATGAATGACCTGATCAACTGTGGAAGTGAAAAAAATATGCGCTACAAACAGTCAAACTACAGGGTGTTTGATAATTCGACGTGATCCTTCAAAGAGGATATACTAGACGTCATTTGCAACGAATTGAGTCGAGTTAACCATGGTCCGAAAATTTATGGTTATTTAATGAATATTTTTTTTTAAGCTGAAGAAGTGGTTATCATTTCATGCGAAAAAGTAATTACAAAAAAATTATATAATCTTATAAGGGGTTATAAATGGCATCAACTGTTTTCCTCATAAAATCTTGATGAATCAATTGAGAATTACTCGAAAAAATTATTATGTACAAATTACAAATTCAGGAAAAAACTTCCTTGTTTTCTAAGTTTTCAAAAAGGTACATATGTCAATGATTCCTTTACGAAATCTAAAAATATGGCCGGAAACCTACTCCAATGAGTATTTTATTCCAGGGACAAAACCTATAACACAATGAAATATCAGCATTTTGTCTTTTTTTCGAATTTTTGGCTCAAAATGGTCTTAAACGTTTTGGTTCGACTCACTGATCAAGAATACGTGGTCGAAATCGATTCTGTCCGGCCGGCCGTCAACTGTCGAACGAAAGGAGTTAGAGGATTGAAATTTGTAAAGTAAGTTTGGTACATAAATATCTCGGCTAAGTTCGTGAATCCCTTAGTCCCACCCAAGGAGATAACCTTTTGAAATGAAACTCCTATGAAGATGCTAAATCTGTAATTTCCACTCACGTACCTTCGGTCCTTTCTTCTTTCTTTTCTCCCTTGATATATTGTCCCCATTAATTTCTTTCTCTTCATCGCTCTCTTCTTCTTCTTCCTCTTGATTGTCTCGTTTGTCTCTCGTGAAGCCTGAGCTCGAGGGTGTAGTTGGGGCAACAGTTGACAAGGTAGTGATCGTTCCACTACCAATGGGTGAAACATGATGAAAAACGAACAAAATAAATAGAATTAAAAAATATGACCTCATTAGAATGCATATAATGTAAATGTCATCAAATGTCATGTCAGTGTAAGTTGCAAATCATAGATTTTTGGTTTGGAAAATTTTCGTAAAGTGTCAATAGTTTATAGTCGAATTTAACCGAGTAACCAAAGGGACCAATCCCTCTCAATCATAACCAATTGGTTATGAGGGATTGGTCTTACCCACTCTATTTTGGTTACTCTCTTTTGACTTATTTGCGGAGGAGAAGTGTCACCTTTCATGATGCGCCTGAGTTTAAACGGTGTGGGGGGGGGCTTTATGAATGGTAAGCCATGAAAAGTCAATTCTGCTAATGGAATATATTATGCTATTTCTGTATTTCTGTGAGCATGTTCTAGTTAACCACGTGCTATCATTTTGCCAAAATGTCTGTAATTTTCGAATTTGTTGCCGAAAATGGTCTCAAACGATTAGGTTTGACTCAGTGATGATAAATTCGATTCTGAGCGGCCGTCTGGGCGACCGTCCGTTACCACGATAACTTTTGAACGGAAAGAGAGAATGACTTGAAATTTTCAAGGTAGGTTGTGCATTCGGGTGCTACGGTTAAGTTCGATAATGGGCATAATCGGCCCAACGGTGTCGGATTTATACCCATCTGAAATATTGTTGTCTCTATAACTCAAAAAATTCAGATTCGACCGAATTAAAGCTTGGTTATTAGTTGTAGAATACTGATGTGCAAATTTGTGCAATATACTAACTGACAAAGAAACTGCGACACCTAGAACCAGCTGTTTAAAGTTTTGAGTTTTTTTGGTAAAACATAGGTTGTATAGCAAGGAGTAAATGATTAAAATTTGAAAGAGGTCGAATTATTGGTCTACGGTTACTAGGTTAGTAGGTCACCTCTAGACTTTATTCGAGGTAACATGACAGCGCTGCATTACCTTCAAGAAATAGTGGAGCCATATGTTCTCCCTTACCTTAACCGGCTCGAGAATCCAATATTTCAGTAAGATGATGCTCAACCTCATGTTGCCAGAGTTAGTTTAAACTTTTTCGAAGTGACCCATGTGAATATTTTGCCATGGCCGCCCAGATGCCCCGATATTTCGCCCATAGAGCATGTTTGGACATCATGGGTAGAAGGCTTGGAAATTTAACCCAGCCCCCACGGACTTTGGCGGCTCTGATACATGAACTACAGGTAGCTTGGGATTGTATTCATCGAGAAGAAATAGACCATCTTATTGTATCAATGCCAAGACGTGTTAGGGAGTTTATAGATAATAGCGGTGGACAAACACATTATTAAAAAATGTATTAAAAAAAATTTGTAAACCCTCTGTTTTTTTTTCTTCATATTTCAATCATTTACTCCTTACTATTCACCAAAAAAATATTTAAATTGAAATAGCTCCTTCTGGGTGTTGCAGTTTCTTTGTCAGTCAGTATAGTTTGTGAGGATCGTATCAATAGAAACAAATTTTTCTCAAAAATTTTCATATTTCAGGAACTATCGCTCAGATTACGCACAAATCTCCAAGCTGCCATATTATAATCAGGTACCGGATTTAATCTCGTACGGCTTTGTATTTTAGCAATGATTGTGAAAATACAATATCGCAGTGGTATCTACTTCTGAAATTTAAATCATGTTAATCTCAGAATAGTAACTCATTGGTGGCAGATAGGTTATCGTGCTGCCTGCTGCACAGGAGATCCGGGTTTGAATCTCCGCTTAGTAAGTTCCCTATTTTAATTATTTTCAAATTTGAATTCAGTTGTTGCCCAATGGTTCAAAATTATGTTGTAAATCCGTAATAATCTTGATATTCAGCTCTGGGTTTAGATACTCCTGATGAAAGACGTCAAAATGTGTTTAGTTACGGATGTTGCAATTTTTTCGGTTGTTATGCAGAAAGTTTCGGATATTATTTTATTTTCAAATCTGAGTAGAATATACTTAACAATGCAATTTAAATATAAATAGCAGGAGTGGAGAAATGTTGAATCCCAGTTGAATATTAGTGACAGGCAGTTTGTTTCCGTGAGTTTAAGTGATTTCGAGGGCACATGTCAGAACAAGTAATCATTAAAGGATACTGTGGGAGGTATACTCATTATTGAAAGGTTTTTTTTTCGGGTTTTCTCTACCAAACTCTGAAAAATATCTATAAAATAAAAATTAATTATTTTGTGATTTGCTTCTGCGTAAGAAACACAAGATATTTGTCAGAAGCAATCAATTGAACACGGTTGCCTAACAAACAACAACGAAAAAACATCAACGAAGAAACAACTATATCGTAACGTTTCGAAGTCTATATCAGACTCCTTCGTCAGACGCTTAATGAAAATCGTTAGAATTATTTTGTTGATAGTTATTTTGTGAAATTCTTGAATTTATTATTATTATTTTGTGAAATTCAAGAATTATGAAATTCTTGAATTTCACAAAATAACTATCAACAAAATAATTCTAACGATTTTCATTAAGCGTCTGACGAAGGAGTCTGATATAGACTCCGAAACTTTACGATATAGTTGTGTCTTCGTTGATGTTTTTTCGTTGTTGGTTGTTAGGCAACATTGTTCAATTGATTGCTTCTGACGAATATCTTGTGTTTCTTACGCAGAAGCAAATCACAAAATAATTAATTTTTATTTTATAGATATTTTTCAGAGTTTGGGAGAGAAAACCCAAAAAAAAAACCTTTCAATAATCACATGTCAGAACGTTTGATTTTAAGGCATGAATGTAATATTTCTGTTTTGGTGAAATATATGAGATAATTTTCTTTTATACAATGTTCTGCAAAACCGGTTATTTCAAAGTATAGATTTGTTGTGTTCACCTTCCCTAATATTTATGGAACATCCGGTCTAACCTATGCAGAATTCAGTACAAAAATATTTGTAATCACTGCTTTTTTCCCCAATGTCGAGACAATCTTTGTTATTAATCAAGTGTATATTATTATTATTGTATATTATTATACTGATCCTCCTAGGTCTTCCTCCAAGGAGACCTCTCATAAGCTCTCGAAGAGCTTGAGCGAGTAAGGAAAACCAGTTGTGTTCTGTGTGAACCAACATTTTTCTTATTTGTAATGATGGTGTTAATTTTTGGCGCTCTTGTTCCTCGTAACAGAGTGCTTATCAATTTGTCCAAATGTATATGGTTTTCAAATGTTTGGATCAAAATGGTCTTGAACGATTTAGTTTGACTCACTGACCAAGAATCCGTGGTTAAAATCGTCTGTTAACACGATAACTCTCGAACGGAATGAGCATACACTGTTAAAATTTTCATAGTAGGTTTGGGAGATAAATATCCCAGTTAAATTCGTTATTGGGCAGAATCGGACTGATGGTTTCAGAGTAACGCAAACAATTTTTTTTACATTACAAATTTCTAATTAATTTTTTTTTAAGATGCAATTTCTTCATAATATCCATTGATATACCTACATATATCATTTTCAACTCTAACGAGCTAATACTTTCGGAGATGTGATTTTTCAAAATTACAATAATAAATCGTAATTCTATGATTTCACAGAATGCTGTAATCGAAAATCGAAGTCCGTATTTGTATCCATGAATTTCAAGATCTGCGTTCATACATGTCATCTTATCTACCGATAAGAGACATGTCATATTTATTTCTGGTTATATTCAAAATTCTTTACTAATGATATAAAATACCCCCTATTCTAGAAAACAAAGTATGATTTAATGCAAAATGTTCACTTTTGGCTGAAAGTCCTGTCACACTTCTCACACAATAATCTAATTGTCCAACACTAGTGGTTCAGGAGATATAGCAGTTTGAATCCGCGCATGCGCGAACTCTCGCAAGGGAATTCTTTGGAGGAATAGCATCCTCCACTTCAAAACCCCGATCCTCTCTGACGAAAACTCCAGTTACTTTTCGTCTGCAGAACGTAAACTGTCCGAAAGGGGCAGCATGAATTTCAAAATTGGCCCAAGGAACACGATATGTACACTCCACCTCGGACACTACGCTCTTTCCTCTAAAATGGTTTCCACACTCACAAAATTGACATGAGGTGGTAATATGGCTTTCCAGGCACCCCCCAGTCGCTCAACATTGAAAAAAAAATTGAAATTCCACACATCATTCACCCACTTATTCAATTGCCACCGTACTTACATGTTCATATTTAAATTATTTGCCCTTGTTCTAAATTATCAATTTTTTTTGAGGTTCCTAGCGGTCTATTTTCAATGAAATTTTGCACGCCTCAAGAGGTTATTGGTCACCTAAATACCAAAATTAGATTCCATCCGATATTTGATTTAGAAATTTTAAAGAAAATGATCGAATATTTTTGGATTTTTTTCTAGTCATGCGATCCAGACGAATTTTTGAACAAGTTTTTGTGTTGGTCGATGCAAAAGTATCTAACTACTGAGTTTCAATTCAATCAGACCAGTATTTTTCGAGTTGTTGTGAGAGAAAAATTTTCAAATTGAATTTTTTTTCAGTTTGTAGCCATCCGATCTGTACAAGACTTTTCGCATGTATATGAAGCTCATGATTTCTACAAGTTGATGCTAAATTTCAGATAGAATGAGTGATTATTCTCTGAAATACTCCGAAACTACTTGGTGACCTATTAAAGAACTCAACCGATTTACAGTGGAACCCCGGTAGTCCGACAAACGTCTTGTAAGGCAGTGTTGGACTATCGAATTTGTCTGATTATAACGGGTCCGCCAAATAACTTTTTTTTTTTGAAAATGCAATAAAAAAAGCTACTGAATATTTTCTCAAATTTCTTCATTTATTTGAAAGTACAATCCTGCCGGTTAATAACGGAAAATAATTTCATTCAACTGGCTGCCTCAGCTGGCCATGCAGTAGCCTACACGATCGGTCCAATTTTCAAGCACATAATCGATTGTGTGCAGGTGTATTACACCCATGGCTTCACGAATATTGTCCTTCAAAGCGTCAATTGTCTCTGGCTTGTTGACGTAACACTTATCTTTGACGGCACCCCACAAATAATAGTCCAACGGTGTCAAATCGCAGCTCCGAGGTGGCCAAACGACATCAGCTCTGCGGCTGATAATGCGATCTTCAAAAACAGGGCGCAAAACATCGAGTTTAGCTTCGGCTGTGTGGCACGTAGCGCCGTCCTGTTGAAACCAAATATTGTCAATATCCTCCTCTTCAATTTTTGTGAACAAATATTCGTTCAACATGACCCGATAACGATCGCCATTGACTGTAACGGCCACTCCTTGCTCATATTCAAAGAAAAATGGCCCAATTATGCCTCTGGACCAAAATCCGCACCGAACAGTGACTCGTTTTGGGTATATCGGCTTTTCAATGTATGCGTGCGGGTTTTCTGTGCCCCAAATGTGACAGTTCTGCTTGTTTACATACCGGCCAAGATCAAAATGAGCTTCATCTGAAAAGATGATTTTTTTGGCAAAATCGGCATCTTCTGTAAGTCTATCGCAGGTCCACTTAGCGAAGCGAAAACGCATTGGATGGTCAGTTGGCTTCAACTCCTGAACCAATTGGACTTTGTATGGCGTCACACCAAGGTCTTTATGCAAAATTCGTCTCAATGATGTCTCCGAAATGTTTAATTCTTGAGAACGACGGTGAATTGATGTTGATGGCGCTTCACGCACACTTTCTGCCACAGCAGCAAAATTCACGGGAGTACGCACTGTTTTTGGCTTTTCACGCTTTGGTTTATCGATGAGGATGCCAGTTTCTTTCACTTTTTTCACAAGATGACGATGATACGGAGCTGACGGTGCTTCTCTTCTTCCAAAATCCGTACGCAATTTTCGCACACATTCTGTGACATTACTTTAATTTTCAAAGTAATGTCGCAATATTTCCCAGCGTTGTTCAAGCGTATACACAACCATATTCGTTCAGCGGAAGGATAAAACTAATTATCTGTCAAATCAGACATGACCCAAGTTTTACCATTTACGAAATAAGCACTAGTTGAAAAAAAAACGTTAGATGGCGGACCCTTTAGATTACTGACTAAGCCCCCTATAGTCCGGAATTCTTTGAAAGAAAATACCTTGTAATCGGACAAATTACCGATCAATAGTATATAATGTTACTAGCAAGGTAAGAGGGTTTTTACTGGCGAATGGAGGATATAACTGACGAGCCGCAGGCAAGTCAGTTACCTCCTTGAGCCTGTAAAACCCGTTTCCTTGCGTGTATTGTTTTATATTTTATTTGTTTCTCATTTGTAAAAAGGTTAGATAAATTCCAAAAAAATCTCAATAATTTGTCGCAAATGTCGTAAGCCATGGAAGCGTTGCCATGAACATGTCTGTTTATTTTTCTTTACATTTGTTATGGCGAAAGCGAAAATGAATGTACCAAAAGAAATTATTGAGGCAGCCAGCATTGTAGCTTCAAGCTTATTACCTGCAAAATCAGCTTCAAGGTACGAGCGAGAATACGACGACTTCAAAAAGTGGCAAAACAAAAATAGTGTGATTGGGGTAACTGAAGATGTTTTGTTGGTCTACTTGAATCAACTATCAGCTAGATTCAGCCCTAATACTTTATGGGAAAAAATTGTCTATGCTGAAAAGCTGCTTGGAAATGAAAGAAAATGCCCCTGTTCGCAGGTTTGTTTTCCTTAAAAAATTTATTGAAAAATATGACGTTTAGTTGTCATTTGCAGATTTCAAAAGGTAATAGCGTTTCTGAAACGAAAAAATGAGCGTTATACGCCAAAAAAGGCCAAGGTATTAAGTAAAGAAGATGCTGAACAATTTCTTTTACATGCTCCTGATGACCAGTGGTTGCTGGCGAAAATTGTAACAATATTTGGGATTTTTGGATGTTGTCGATGTGACGAAATTCTCTCCTTAAACATGAATGATGTAGAAGATATAGGAAAATACGTTATTGTGACATTGCGGCAAACAAAAAATTTAACAACAAGAAGATTCACCATAACCGATGATGGCTGCAGCTTCAAGCCCTGCATGATAAACAGAAAATATGTAAATCTTCGGCCTCCTGGAACAGAAAGCCTAAGATTTTTTTAGACATACCGACATGGAAAGTGCATTTCCCTTAATGCTGGCCTGCACACTATTGGTGGTGTCCCAAAGCAAATAGCGAAATATTTAGGTTAAAAGACCCAGAGTTATACACCGGCCACTCTTTCCGCAGAACTGGAGCCACTATGGTTGCGGATTCGGGTGGAGATATTTTAGCACTAAAGCGTGCAGGAGGGTGGAAGAGCACCGAAATTGCGATGAGTTATGTCGATGATTCGGTCAACAAAAAAATCGAAATGTCTAGCAAATTATTTGGTAGTAAGGAGAGTACAAATGTTCTGCAGTCCTCGAGTGCAGCAGTTTCTGAGTCAACAGATGGTTCATCATCATCAGTATCAACTCTTTCATCATCAAAAATCTGTGTTACTGGAAATAACAATTGTACCATGATTTTCAACATATATGACGATAAAACAAAATTTTCTAATGTAAATAATACTACTAACTTGTAAAAATTTTGCAAGTTAACTGTCAATTTTACAAGTTAGTGACTTGATAAAATAAACTTTCTTGATTAATATTGTGTTTGGAAACTGACCTTTACAAATGAGAAACAAATAAAATACATATTTCAGCAGTGACACGCATGTCGGATTACAATGCGATCCACTATATGTACACTCCAAACCTACTCTGCTAATTACAACTCTCTTACTCATTTCATTTGGGAGTTATCGAGCTTAGGGACGACAGGAACGGAGAAAATTGAATTTGACCCCGGATTATTCATAAGTGAGTCGAACCCAATCGTTGAGAGCATTTCCGGCAAAAAATTCGATAAATACCGACATCTAGACAAAATGATAGCACACTGATCCTGGTGGCACAAGAGCGCAAGAAGTAGCAATCGTTTCTGGAACGCTGTTAAATTACATTTTTACCCTTTTAGGATATCGAATGATGAACAGAAAAACGTTATACTCATTTGTAACTTTCTAACGACCCTTGTTCAAATTTGGTACGAGTCCTCAATTACCGTTCCTGCCTCACACATGATAATATTTTTGCAAAACAACGTCATTACTATATATCTGGATTCTCAATATTCCTTAAGCCATAATCATTACAGCATTTGTAAACTTCCCGTAATGGAAGCAGCCTCGGCTACACGTAGATTCTTCTAACTGACCTTGAACTTAACCATTTGAAGCACTTTCCTTAAACGGGAAAAAGTGATATTGAACTGTTACAAGTTCAATGTTTCCCTGTGGCGCGTACGACGGAAAAATAGAAAAAAAGGAGGTTGTTACACTACAGGGATTAAAAGAGAACTCGTCATAAAATGGAAACCGAATGTGTACAGCCTCTGTGGGAACCATATCGACTAGGGAGCACTTTCGCTTAGTCTCAGCCATTTCTCATCATGTCGAAAAAACATTTTGTTCTTAGGTACGGATTGCGAACGACGATATTTCTATCGTACAGATTATTCCAGCGTTGAATATTTCAGTTCAAGATAATGTGGCTAACAGTATTGATATCATGTAAGTAATAGTTTGTTGTTTTCGAACGCTTTTAAAACAGCTGTTATTTGTTTCAATATGCTGGTTCTATGCATTTTAGTTTCTTCCTTAAGTCGAAAGAGGTTATTTTTGTGCGCATGTTCTAGGGAACAGCGTGCCATCATTTAGCGCAAATGTCTGTAATTTTCGGATATTTGCCATAAATGGTCTCAAACGATAAGGTTCGACCCACAGATGAAGAAATCGAGGCCAATTTCTATCATAGACGCTGCCACGATAACTTTTGAACGTAAAGAGATAGTGACTTGAAATTTTCAGGTTAGGTTGCGCATCCTAATACGAAGGTAAATTTCGTTAATGGTCTCAACTGGTCATACGGTTTTGGTCTTACACCATCTGAAATATTGTTTCCCCAATAACTCAGAAACTACATATCTGACCAATTGAAATTTGGTAATTAGTTGTAGCAGGCCGACGCCCAAATTTTTGCGATATTTCGTTAGGATCGTATCACTAGAAACATTTTTGGCGCTCTATAGTTCCTCGAAACTGAGTGCTTATCAATTTGCCCAAATTCGAATTTTTCGATGAAAATATGGTCTTAAACGATTTGGTTCGACTCACTGATCAAGAATCCGTGGTCGAAATTCATTCTGTCCGACCGGTCCGGCCGTCCGGCCGGCCGTAGGCACGATAACTCTCGAACGGAATGAGCTAGATAGTTGACATTTTTAGGTTTGGGAGATAAATATCTCGGCTAAGTTCGTTATTGGGCAAAATAGGACAGATCGTTTCGGAGTTACAAAAAAAAAAAAATTTTTAACAAAACAAATTCCAAATTAATGTTTTTTCAATAAGCAGTTTTACCATAAGAATAAAATGATATAATTTTTAACTCTAACAAGCTAATACTTTCGGAGATATGATTTTCAAAATTTCAATAATAAATCGTATTTCTACGTTTTCACAGAATGATATAATTATTCTATGTATGAATTGTCATAATGTCAACTTATTTTCCTGAGACATGACATTATCTAATTAATCGAAGAATTATGAGAATAAAGTGTATTCCGAAATGTGAGCGAAGTGAGAAAAATCTCAGTTGTTTGCTCCGAAATTAGTTTTTCTCTGAAAAATCTTACAATTCGGAACGGAGCATGAAGTAAGAGATCTGAGAGTAGTGAGACTGCTTTTCATCCATAGACATAGAATGCTCAGTTCTCTCAATTTATGACGGGACTGACGGAAGGGAATATTATAACTTCAAAAATATTGGGGTTGAAATACTCGTATTTTAGCGATGGGGACCTCACCCAAAAATGTTTGAAAATATTACGTAAATATTGAAAGCATAATTCTGTAGTTCGAGAGAGGAGAAAATTTGGTGAACGTAGATCAGGAAATTTTTGATCGATTACAAGGTAATTTTTCATTATTACTTCTCTTCTTTCATACATGTTTTATGGAATATCTACTATTTGTAGGTACTTTAAACCTGATTTGGGCAATTGTCATACAAAACTTATTTTTTGGCACTCTAGTTCATCGGAACAGAGTGCTTAGCAATTTGCCCAAAAGTCTGTAATTTTGGAATTTTTGGCTGAAAATGGTCTCAAACGATTTGGTTCGACTCACTGATCAAGAATCCGAGGTCGAAATCGATTCTGTCCGGCCGGCCAGCCGGCCGTAGGCACGATAACTCTCGAGCGAAAGGAGTTAGCGGATTGAAATTTGCAAGGTGGGTTTGGAGCGTAAATATCTAGGACGAGCTCGTTAATGGGTGAAATCCATCAAGCGGTTTCGGAATTATGGCCGATTTTAGTAAAAATATTTTTAATGAATATTTCCGAAACCGATCACTCGATCTATCTGAAATTTAGCATCAAATTGTAGAATCATGACCTTTATACGCATGTGAAGTTTTGTATTGACCAGATTACCGTAAAATGTAAAAAAAAAAATTTGAAATTTAAAAAAAGTTTTTCTACAATAACTCTCGAACGGAATGAGCTAAGTAGTTGAAATTTTCAGAGTAGGTTAGGGAGATGAATATCCCGGTTAAGTTCGTTACTGGGCAAAATTGGCCAGATTTAATTTGATTTCTTCCATGGTGCAGTTTTCATTCTCAGATTACTCATTTAATCTTGATAAATAAACTATTAATTGAATAGAATTTCCTTTATGATGCAGTTCTATCATAAGAATACATTGATTTAATTCCCAACTCTGAGAAACCAATACTTTCGGAGATATAATTTGTCTGTTTGAACTAGAGCGCCAGAAAGCTCCTGTCCACAGGGCTTGTTTTATTCCGAGTTTGTTTGTTCCGAGTTTCAAGCTCGATTGGGTTACTGTCAAGAAGTGAATTGCCATCAATTTGAACACTTACTTTGATATTTTTGTAAGTTATGACACCTTCATTCAAGTACCGTTTCATATACCGTCCATATATAGGTCCTGAGCCCTCGCTTCCAGTATGTCGTACCTCTGTTAAAACATTCTTCAATAATCGTTTGGACAGGAATTTCTCCAGTGTATGGAACATGGGAGTAGGACTCAGGCAGTCATGGCTTCTCATTGAGAAACCATCGTCAAAGTCTGAAGTAAAGAAACTTCTTTCACTCGAAAGAAGAGAATTGAGCCTGGTGACTGGATTACTAACTGGTCACCAGTTCAACATACATCTGAATAGGATGGGATTGGCCGATAGCGCTCTGTGTCGCTGGTGCAAGAGCATGGAATAAACAGCTGAACATATTCTGTTCGACTGTAACAACCTTAAAGAATTGAGGGTCATACACCTAGGCAACCCAACACCTTCGATTCCTACGGTGAGAGGGACTTCTCCTTTTAAGCTCGCGGCATTCCTGTCAGCGTGCTTTTTGGACTGAGTCTCACGAGTTTGGCAAGCGGGAGAACAATGGGCCTGAAGGCCTCAGTTCAGCCTGGGACTGCACCGCGGTAGAAGAAGAAGTACCGTTTCAGGGGGCGTCCACGAATTACGTGAGGTGTTCGGGATAGGGAGGGGGGAACCTAAATCTTTCCAAATTTCACTTAAAGAGAGAGCGTGGGTCTTGGTATATCGTAATTTTATTCTGGCAAAAAAGTTGCAAATCGCGTGAAAGTGAACTCAAATTAAAGTAAAAATGTTTCTAGAATAAAATATAAAGCTAAATATAGTCTTCTAAAGATTGAAGTTAATTTTGATTATCTCCGTCCGGCCGGCCGGCCAGCCACTGTAACTTGAGAGTGGACTGAGATAGCGACTTGAAATTTTCAGGTTAGGTGGCGCGTCCCAATACGACGGACAATTTCGTTAATGTGCATAATCGGCCCAATGGTTTCCGAGTAATAATTTTGTTTTCAACCAATACTAATCCGATCGAAATGAAACTTGGTGAGTAGTTGTAGAATGCAAACCTAAAGACGCTCGTGGAAGTTTGTGAGAATCGTATCGCTGAAAAATTTTAAAAAAATCTTTAAAAAATATTATGTCACGATAACCTGAGAATGAAAAGTGATAGCGACTTGAAATTTTCAGGTTAGGTTATGCTTCTGAATGCGACATCTGAGTTTGTTTATGGGCATAATCGGCCAAACGGTTTTGGAGTTATACCCATCTGAAATTTGGTTGTTATTTCCTCAGTAACTCAAAAAATACAGAACCGATCCAATTCAAACATGGTAATTACTTGTAGAATGCCATCGCGAAATTTCGTGAGAATCGTATTACTAGAATATCATTGAAACAAATTCCTATATATCAGAAACTATTCGTCCGACATCGCTGAAATTTTGCGAGAGCCTACAGAACCTAATTCTACTACCAAGTTCCAAGTTTAAACACGATTACATCTATATTGTTGGAGATCCGAGCAGCCTTGTGTGAGTTCAGTAGCTGGATGGGTGAGCGTTGCCTCGATAACTTTCGAACGAAAGGATACAGGGACTTGCAATTTTCAGGGTAGGTTGCGCATCCGAATGAGAGGCTCAAGTTCGTTTTGGAGCATAATCAGTCTAACGGTTTCGGAGTTATACCTACCCGGAATATTACTTCCTCGATAACTAAAATAAATAGACTCGTTGAAACTTGGTTATACAATATCGACATAAAGACGTGTGTAAAATTTTGTGAGGACCGTACCCCTGGAAAATTTGAAAAATATCAGGAAAAAAATTGTTCAGGCACTGACGTGAAGTCAGGAGCTTTTGCGCGTATGTTCTATTGTCCAATACAAACTTCACGTCAGTGCTTGAACCAATTTTTTTTTATGATCCAGCACGTTTACACACAAATTAATAAAAATCTCACGTGTGATTAGGGCGGGGTGAGGGGGGGTGGAGCTGACGACGATCTTACGACATCTCAAGAGGGTGGTAAGGGGGGTCAAAAATGCCTTATCTGTTTATTTATATTTTTCACATATTTTTCAAAAAAGATAAAACATCTCTAGTAGTATTGACCCGAATGGCGTTACATGCATTACTGAATTCGGAATTTTATTATGTGTGCAAGCCAAGAAAAAATTGGTTCAAGCCCTGTGGACAGGAGCTTTCGGGCGCTCTAGTTCAAACAGACAAATTATATCTCCGAATGTATTGGTTTCTCAGAGTTGAGAATTAAATCAGTATATTCTTATGAAAGAACTGCATCATAAAGGAAATTGAATTCAAATAACAGTTTATTTATCAAGATTAAATGAGCAATCTGAGAATGAGAACTGCACCATGGAAGAAATCAAATTAAAATAGCTGAAATGAATTTGACTCTTTCTTATAAAACAGGATGAAATGTACGAGTATGAACACAGATCATATTATAAAGCTTAGATAGAATAATTATAGCATTCTTTGAAAACATAGAAGTATGTACGTACGATTCATTATTGAAATTTAGAAAAATCATATTTCCGAAAGTATTAGCTTGTTGGAGTTGAAAATGATATCGATGGATTTTAATGATGAAACTGCATCTTAAATAAAATTACAGACATTTGGGAAAATTGATAAGCACTCAGTCCGAGGAACTAGAGCGCCAAAAAGTCCCGCCTTCTCTCGTTCCGAAACCGAAAACCCGACAGCGTAGACACACCGGCTATCGGGCTCCTCGTACGATCTTGTCGATCTCCGGTATTAGAATAAAACGTCGGTACTCTCCTGGGATATATATTTTTAATTTTCACTTTTCGACATAAAATCGCAACATGGGGGTTTATTTGACGGTTTTTTACCCTTGTCTCTCTAAGTCGATTTTGACGTTTCTCGAACCAACTATTAGCAAGGAATAAGACAATGTCATATCTCAGGAAAATAAGTTGACATTATGACAATTCATACATAGAATAATTATATAATTCTGTGAAAACGTAAAAATACGATTTTTTATTGAAATTTTGAAAAATCATTTCTCCAAAAGTATTAGCTTGTTAGAGTTAAAAAAGATATCATTGGATTCTTATGATAAAACTGCTTATTGAAAAAAATTTAATTTGGAATTTGTTTTGTAAAAAAAAATTTTTTTTTGTTACTCTGAAACCATCTGTCTGATTTTGCCCAATAACGAACTTAGCCGAGATATTTATCTGCCAAACCTATTCTGAAAATTTCAACTCTCTAGCTCATTCCGTTCGAGAGTTATCGTGCCTACGGCCGGCCGGCCGGACAGAATGAATTTCGACCACGGATTCTTGATCAGTGAGCCGAACCAAATCGTTTAAGACCATTTTCATCGAAAAATTCGAAAATTACAGACATTTGGGCAAATTGATAAGCACTCAGTTCCGAGGAACTAGAGCTCCAAAAATAGGGGCTTGCAATCTAAAGAATATATCGATGGCGTCACTGCATGGCAACGGGAAATAGTAGAAAAATAGTTATTTCTGGAAAAAGTTCCTTAAAAAATAAATTCATTTGACCTATCAAACAATGTTAGCTATTCCTGAAAGGGTTAGAAAACAAATTCATTATTCCATACTTTCGACGCTAACTGTATAGCACTATAATAGTTAACGACCGAGCCAACTTCTTCAAGTTGGAATTCCGCTGGAACTCTTGAACGTTAGAAACCACTTATCTTGTTTGGTTCACCGCTAAAGTGTTTAATAATATTCTATGAAGATTAGGGAAAATTAGAAGCTCGTTTTGAGGACGAATATGAAGTTCGAGATGCATTAGTGGAAATTCGCTCTTCCAGGGTGATTATTATGTGCTATAGGAAAGTGCATTTCAACACTACAAGCATCTGCTATTTCGCTGCTAGTGATTAAGTTTGGGAATTTGGTTAATTACCTCGATATCTGTAGTTTTCATTTTCACCATTTCGTCACATCTGCAGGCACCAGCTACTCCGAAAAATAAAACAATCTGAAACAACCACGTGATCAAAATACAAAATTAAAATTACTTGAAATATGATAGTTGATGATATAAATCATCCGGTGCTTCGAAGAAAAAACGTTCTAACTCTTCCTTAGAAAAAACTCTTGATTTTTTGCCAAATACCCTTCATTGTATGTTTTCAAAAATGCGCGCAACTTCAGATATTTACCAATATCTATTTCATGTTTGGTCGCTAGTTGCGACTTTATCATTGAATATCGGGCCCACAAAGTAGAGGATTTCCATATTTTTGGCGCTCTAGTTCCTCGGAACTGAGTGCTTATCAATTTGCCCCAATGTCTGTAATTTTCGAATTTTTCGATGGAAATGGTCTTAAACGATTTGGTTCGTCTCACTGATCAAGAATCCGTGGTCGAAATTCATTCTGTCCGGCCGTAGGCACGATAACTCTCGAGCGGAATGAGCTAGAGAGTTGAAATTTTCAGAGTAGGTTTGGGGGATAAATATCTCGGCTAAGTTCGTTATTGGGCAAAATCGGACAGATGGTTTCGGAGTAACAAAAAAAAATTTTTTTTTTACATAACAAATTCCAAATTAATTTTTTTTTAATAAGCAGTTTTATCATAAGAATCCATTCATATCATTTTTAACTCTAACAAGCTAATACTTTCGGAGATATGATTTTTCAAAATTTCAATGTAAATCGTATTTCACAGATTGATATAATTATTCTATGTATGAATTGTCATAATGTCAACTTATGACATGACATGACATTATCTAATCAATCGAAGAATTATGAGAATAAAGTGTATTCCGAAATGTGAGCTAAGTGAGAAAAATCTCAGTTGTTTGCTCCGAAATTAGTTTTTCTCAGAAAAGTATTACATTTCGGAACGGAACATGAAGTAAGAGATCTGAGAGTAGTGAGACTGCTTTTCATCCATAGACGAATGCTCAGTTCTCTCAATTTATGACGGGACTGACAGAAGGGAATATTGTAACTTCAAAAATATTGGGGTTGAAATACTCGTATTTTAGCGATGCAACGGGGACCTCACCCGAAAATGTTTGAAAATATTACGTAAATATTGAAAGCATAATTCTGTAGTTCGAGAGAGGAGAAAATTTGGTGAACGTAGATCAGGAAATTTTTGATCGATTACAAGGTCATTTTTTATTATTACTTATCTTCTTTCATACATGTTTTATGGAATACCTACTATTTGTAGGTACTTTAAACCTGTTTTGGGCAATTGTCATACGAAACTTGTTTTTTTGGCGCTCTAGTTCCTCGGAACAGAGTGCTTATCAATTTGCCCAAGTGTCTGTAATTTTGGAATTTTTGGCTGAAAATGGTCTCAAACGATTTGGCTCGTCTCACTGATCAAGAATCCGAGTGCGAAATCGATTCTGTCCGACCGGCCGTAGGCACGATAACTCTCGAACGAAAGGAGTTAGCGGATTGAAAATTGCAAGGTGGTTTTGGAGCGTAAATATCTCGGACAAGTTCGTTAATGGTCGAAATCCATCAAGGGGTTTCGGAGTTATGGCCGATTTTAGTAAAAATATTTTTATGAATATTTCCGAAACCGATCACTCGATCTATCTGAAATTTAGCATCAAATTGTAGAATCATGACCTTTATACGCATGTGAAGTTTTGTATTGACCAGATTACCGCAAAGTGTCAAAAAAAAAAATTGAAAATGTGGTGCAGTTCTCATTCTCATGATTGCTCATTTAATCTTGATAAATAAACTATTATTTGAATTGAATTTTCTTTATGATGCAGTTCTATCATATGAATACATTGATATAATTCCCAACTCTGAGAAACCAATACCAGATATAATTTGTCTGTTTGAACTAGAGCGCTAGAAAGCTCCTGTCCACAGGGCTTGAACCCATTTTTTTTCTCTAGCCATTAAGTTGAAATATGCTAGAAGCACATTCTCTTGGTAAACTGTCACATTTTTCGAATTGCACCAATTTATGAGGTGATCATAAGCTGCAGAATATTTTTCAATAGACTTCGATGGTCCAAGGGAAGAGACTGCTTCATTCGCCAAAACACCAATTTCTGAAGATATTTTCACTTTCAACCACTAACTATTAATCATTTTACTTTATATCTGTCTGTTTACTTTATATCTGTCTTTTGCGTGGCAACCGTAACTAGGCAAATGTTCCATAATCCACTCAATTATAACGATCGTAAATGGATAGAATTATGTGCGTAAATGTAAATAAATCCAAAAGTGGTTATTCAGATTTTTATGAATTTCAAAACGTTTGAAAATAAAATAACATAGTTAATTCGGAGTAGAAGTGACTTTTCATGGCTCGCTTTTCATTGCTCACTGCGTTCGGAGGGTAAACTCAAGAACGTCATGAAAAGTGACACTTCTCCTCCTTATGAAATAATATACTTTATACTTTTATACTTTTCTTATATCACTTAACGTACGAGTTAAAATCAGAAGAAAGAAAGATATTGATCAGTTACATATCGGAAATGAATCTGATTGACACAAAATTTCACTGAGTTAATCTGAATATTTTGTCCGAAATGGGATTTACTTTTTACGAAATTAGTTTTACTTGTTCCAAAATTGCTTTTACTTTTTCCGAAATTGGTTTTCCTTTTGCTGAAATTGTACTTGAAGAGGTATAGAAAAGAAAAACTGTTTTGTTTTCATTTCAAGAGCCTCTATTTTTTTCCTGTGCTGAATCTGGAAAAATGGTACGTGAAATACAAAAGGCCCTGTGGACAGCCTTGGCACGCTGTCCAGATTTATAGCCAGAGCTGTCACCCATCCAGGTACTGAACTCGCCTAAAGCTGCTTAGCTCCAGAAAAAAATATAATACCTTCCCATTATTTCCAGTAATATAGATCCGATGGAGTTTAAATCTAAAACTTCAAATAAGCTGAAATATTAAATATTGAGTGGCATTTTTGGCGCTCTAGTTCCTCGGAACTGAGTGCTTATCAATTTGCCCAAATGTCTGTAATTTTCGAATATTTCGATGAAAATGGTCTTAAACGATTTGGTTCGACTCACTGATCAAGAATCCGTGGTCGAAATTCATTCTGTCCGGCCGGTCCGGCCGGCCGTAGGCACGATAACTCTCGAACGGAATGTGCTAGAGAGTTGAAATTTTCAGAGTAGGTTTGGGGGATAAATATCTCGGCTAAGTTCGTTATTGGGCAAAATCGGACAAATGGTTTCGGAGTAACAAAAAAAAAATTTTTTTTTTACGGAACAAATTCCAAATTAAATTTTTTTTAATAAAAAGTTTTATCATGAGAATCCAATCATATCATTTTTAACTCTAACAAGCTAATACTTTCGGAGATATGATTTTTCAAAATTTCAATAATAAATCGTATTTCAACGTTGTCACAGAATTATATTATTCTATGTATGAATATGAATTGTCATAATGTCAAATGATGTTCCTGAGACTAATCAATCGAAGAATTGTGAGCGAAGTGAGAAAAATCTCAGATATGATTTTTCAAAATTTCAATAATAAATCGTATTTCAACGTTGTCAAGAATGATATTATTCTATGTATGAATATGAATTGTCATAATGTCAAATGATGTTCCTGAGACTAATCAATCGAAGAATTGTGAGCGAAGTGAGTTAAATCTCAGTTGTTTGCTCCGATATTAGTTTTTCTCAGAAAATTCTTACATTTCGGAACTGAACATGAAGTAAGAGATCTGAGAGTAGTGAGACTGCTTTTCATCCATAGACATAGATATAACTCTCGAACGGAATGAGGTAGGTAGTTGAAATTTTCAGAGTAGTTTAGGGAGATGAATATCTCGGTTAAGTTCGTTATTGGGCAAAATTGGCCAGATTTAATTTGATTTCTTCCATGGTGCTTTTCTCATTCTCATGATTGCTCATTTAATCTTGATAAATAAACTATTATTTGAATTGAATTTCCTTTAGGGTGCAGTTCTATTATATGAATACATTGATATAATTCCCAACTCTGAGAAACCAATACTTTCGGAGATATAATTTGTCTGTTTGAACTAGAGCGCCAGAAAGCTCCTGTCCACAGGGCTTGAACCCATTTTTATCTCTGATATCGATTATTTCTTCAAATTGAATACTCATTGAATAAAACAAGTCATCTACATTAAAAACATATTTTTCTTTTTTTGAAACTTGGATGGAGGTTACACCGTCAATCTGGTATCAGTCTCGCATCACATCAATCATGGGTTGATATCAGATTTCCGGGAAACTGATGGATTGATGGAATATTAATGCATTGATGTGCTTCGTCAGAACATCAATCCGCACAAGTCTCATCGTGATCAAGATTACGGACTGAACTGATTCGAGATTGATCGTCTAAGACGGAGATACATGTAAAATGGTTAACTCAATAGTATATAGATGTAGGCTGGATCCAAATAGGTCGTAATGGCAATCGGAGATTTCCGATCCTAGGGTATGTTTTTTGGATATGATCATGGCTCCATCACTCATCCAAAGATGATATTCATCAGAACATGTAAAATGGTTAACTCAATAGCATATAGATGTATGCTGGATCCAGAAAGGTAATAATGGCAATCTGAGATTTCTGATCCAGTAGATATGTTTTTGGATATGACCATGATTAGAATACTCATATGTGGTAATTACACTGGCTGTATTCCAGCATAATTATTCAGGCGTCGTATGATATTCCGCCACTGGCTCTTCATAAAACAATGAGACAATGATAACAGATTTTCCGTCCCATGGTTCATGAGTTATGTCCATTTTGAGTGGAGTAAAATAAACCCAGCTATTTTGTAGATTTACGAGAGTTAACTCGGAATCGAATACTCTGACATTTTCGAACGACAGACATAGAGTAAAATATAAACAACATTTCGGTATTCCAATGCAATATAGTCATAGACATTAAATAACATGGACTGGTTGTGAGAAAGAGACCATATTGATATCAGCATTGAAAAAAGACAGAATAGTTAAAGGCAAACCATAGTATAAGAATATATTCATATAATTTGGCGATTGGCAAAATCACAGAATAAGAAACATTGGTTTCCTTTATCCTTTGACATTTCTTGTATACTGTATTGTTTTGTTTCATGTATTGTGTATGTGTTTTGGCGATTTGTAGACAGAATAGTTAAATGCAAAATATTTTCATTTAAATCCGAGACTCGTTTCTGAATATTCTGATACTTATAATCTGAAAATATTTCTCATAAATTTCCTTACTGTAATTCATTCAGCTTTTTCGACACTCAATCAAAATAATCAATATTCCTCTTAAAAAATCGGGATTTTCCAATATTCTTCAATTTCCAATTTGTGTATTTGACCATGGTATAAAAAGACAATTGTTTTTATACCATTATTTGCCTTCACTTATTCTATCCTTCATAACATCTCTCTTTCTAATGTATTCCGCAACGAACTGTGTGACAAAGTTGCGTGAGGGCCAGTCCATGTTATTCTATGTCTATGAATATTGTAAATAATACTCTACGGAGTTTATATTCGAACGCAACCCAGATCCAACCAAGTTGGTCCAATCAAAAATCATACCACATCGTTGTGCCGAGTAAAAACAACATGAAATATAGAGACGAATCTGATGGACTCTGCTAGGCCTTTTTGTTGGGTGCTTGAAAATCTTCAGACGACAAATGTTGAGTCTGACACGAAAGTGATAAACATTGAAAAGAAAATATAATATAATCCCCTTCTATTAACTGCAAAACCTGATCACAACTTACTTTTATTCTTTCACATTCTCATTGGGTTGAACTATTTTACTGAAATACAGCTAAAGTAAATATCTATTCTTTAAGATATGTCCATTTGTACCATATTTAACTCATCTCGACCCGTGATAGGCATTCGGATTCGATTTAAATTATTTTTTAAACAGAACAGAATGAAATTGGATCTTCTCAAGGTAACTCGATAGATTGTCGGACCTATGTCATATTGTTTATGTAAAGATCATAGAGCAACATGAAATTCATGAAAGACAGATATACGATCTATGAAGAGCTCAAAATATAATATGAAATAATTTGGAGCCACGTTACAAATCAAAAACTGTTGACAACTGGTCTGGTCGAATTTGAAATTGTGGATCAGTAGACCCCCACCGTTGGAGTAAAATAAGGTTTTGAAGGCTTACGTAGAATTTCAACGATTAGTGACGAACAGTTTCTGAGATACAGAATTATTTAAAAAAAAAATTTTTTTATTTTTCAGCCGTGTGATCCTGACAAAATGTTGAATAAGACTTCGTGTTGGTATTTTTGGCGCTCTTGTTCCTCGGGACAGAGTGCTTATCAATTTGCCCAAATGTCTGTAATTTTCGAATTTTTGGCTGAAAATGGTCTTGAACGATTTGGTTTAACTCACTGATAAAGAATCCGTGGTCGAAATCGATTCTGTCCGGCTGTCCGGCCGGCCGTTAACATGATAACTCTCGAACGGAATGAGCTAGACAGTTGAAATTTTCAGAGTAGGTTTGAGGGATAAATATCTCGGTTAAGTTCGTTATTGGGCAAAATCGGTCTAATAGTTTCGGAGTAACGAAAAAAAATATTTTTTTTACATTACAACTTTTGAATTCAAATATTTTAAGATGCAGTTTCATCATAAGAATCCATTGTTATCATTTTCAACTCTAACAGGCTAATACTTTCGGAGATATGATGTTTCAAAGTTTCAATAATACATCGTAAGTTCTATGTATTCACAGAATGTGAACACAGAATCTGTCTGTGATCGCTATTCATAAATCTTTTCTATCTATTTGAGATTGTCAATTCGTAGTTGTTATTTTCTCTTGGAAAGCAAGTATTCGATTCTTGAATTTGTGAATATAGACTAGACTGTTTTGATATAGTTTATGGAGGCAATAGTTATGAAGACAATGTTATTGTTTCGCGACAGATCAAGAATAGTAATGAAATTGAACAGTGTAATTGTATATAAAAGCCCAGATAGAAGGAAATATAGGAGGTTCGTTCATCTAGGTAAAAAAGGGGAAATATCAACAATGATTGGGGGTTCGATCTTAAAACCGCCCCAGATATGTTACAACAATACTCTCATTTGTCGATTGCGAAAAAGTAGTAGGACTTCATACTAAATGCACCGATCAGTGAAATTCTAGCGTGTTTAATCTTAGAAATTCAAAATCTCGAAGTTCTCCCCCCATTTGGACTAATTTTCACTAGTTGTCTGTATATAATCTATCAGCAAAAGCTGATAAATGACTTTCACAGACTAGGGGTCTTCGAATATTCTAGACAAAAAGACTAACAGCTATGGCAATGTGTTAGTTGTTGTATGCATTTTATCAATATATCATAGGAAATAGGTCATAAATACTTCTACAAGGGTTGAAGTTTTACAAGATATTTTACTTGCAGTTATATTTTCGTGAAAAATATTAATTTCAAGGCTGAGACCACACATGTTAAACTAAACCAGTTAACCCAAAACATTTAAGTTTTACCAGCGAGCTCCTTTGTTCAAAAAAAAAACAAATCAGCATTTCCCAAAATGTGAAGTCATGGGTCGCAACACGACACTTTTTCTAAATTTAATTTCTTTCATGATGCATTTCTATAATAGGAATCCATTGATATGATTCCCAACTCTGAGAAACCAATACGTTCGGAGAAATAATTTGTCTGTTTGAACAAGAGCGCCAAAAAGCTCCTGTTCACACAGTTTGAACCAATTTTTTTAACTAATAACCGTGCTTTGATTCGATCAATATTCTTTGAGTTAATGAGAAAACGAAATTTCATATTATAACTGTTCTTCATGTTATAACTGCGAAACCTCTCGGTGAATATTGCCCATTAACGAACTTAGCCGGCGCATTTGGACGCCAAACCTATCCTGAAAATTTCAACTCATTGCGTTCGAGCTTATTCGTGCTGAGGGCCGGCCGGACATAATCAATTCTGACCTTGGATTCTTGATCAGTGAGTCGAAACTAATCGTTTAAAACCATTCTCGGCCAAATATTCGAAAATTGCAGACATTTGGACGAATTGATAGTCACTCTGTTCATAGAACAGTGTGCTAAAAAGTGTCTTATTCGATGAGAGGATTTGATTCGAATTAATAAACAACTTAAAGACTGCCTGTATACCAGAAGATTTTCAATACTGTATCCGTATTATTCAAGCTAATGAAGCGTTTGATTTAAAGTCTCAAGGTGATCATTATAATTGAGGAGCAACTTATCAAACCGCATTAAGTCCAAAAACCATTTTATTGGGAATCAACGAAAAACGATTTTTTCTTCCATCCTGGCTTATAATTTGAGTATGTCGAGTTTGTTTGATAGAAATTTACATCTAAAGGTAATAACTAATCTCATTTAAATCAATATTGATCAGATATACACAGAAAATGTAAAAAACGTTTGGACTTAATGCGTTTTGATCCATCTCATTGTATATAATGCGTTTTGATGTGGTTTAAATTGAAAATAATGCTGTTTGTTGCGATTTTTTAAACATTTAGAGAAAACGGTCTGCACAGTAAGTGTTGGCCTGTAACCTAATTAACATGAGCAAATTGATAAAAAATGTTTTTGGTTATATTTTATTTGTTTTAAAAATGCAAACGTAAACATAATTCATTGCGATGCGGCTTTCATAATTTGGATGTGAATTACAGAGGGACATAATGCCATTTGGAAGATTTTGTTTACATAGGGCTATAGAGCAATAGAAAACATTTCTGAATCAGCTTCAAACTCAATTTCACCCAAATTGGACATAATGCGTTTTGAAAAGTTACTCCTCAATTGTCAAACCGACCTGATTGTCGGCATTATCTCTTCATTGATATACCTCGCTCACGCGAAGCACAACTCAATCAATGTTCGATGAATAATATAGAGGCAAGGCCTGCAAACGACTTAATTTTATTTGAACTTAATGATGCGGAACAGCCGCGCGTCTGAGCACAATGAGTCTCGGGGGTTCGTTTCCACGCCCACCGCCCGAAACCTGTCGGGGACAAATCTCGACCCGATACCGAAATTGAATATTCCCATTACCTCCGCAACGGTGGCGGGTTTACGGGGAAAAGTTTACAGTTACGGAATTTACAACCGTGCGAAATATAAAGTGAGAATGCATGCTCGTGGAAGTTCGTTGTCGCAATCAGGCATCTGCAACGGGGTGGGAATTCGGATGGAATTGATCAATCGACTAGATCTAACCTGTGTTGAGGTGAAATTTCCAGTCGCGGAGTTTCGACGTCAGTTTGAGTAGTTTCTCGGTGTTGTTCCTTTTATTGAGAAGTTTCGACAACTGAAGTTGTAGTCAAAATTTCTCGCTCCTCCCTCCTTTCACCTACGGCTTCGTCTTCGTGCTTGTCATCAACATAGTCGGCGTTTTCAACCGACTGCCCGAAGGAATGAATTTTATGCTTCTCGAGTGTATACAGCCCAGGTAGCACATGACGTCTATTTAACGTCCATTGGACGTAATCTTATTGGGCCAAAAGACGTCCAAATGACTAAATAAATTATGTCCAAATGACGTAAGTAAGTCACGGCCAAAAGACGTCCAATGGACCATCTGTTAGATGTCCAATAGACCGTCTATCAGATGTCCAAACAACGTCTAATAGACGTCCTTAGACCTTTGAATGCAGTGCCTATGTTTTAAATAAGCTATCGATGTCGAACATTTTTTAATAAATTTGAACAATTTGGTATTGTTTTCAAAGAATACCTCTTCCCAGTGGGTGTCATTGAGGGTGTTCTTGGCGTATTCCTCATAACACTTTTCGAAATATTGAATAGCTTCATTTCTTTAACAGTTTAATTATACGTAGTTCCACAGATGTTCTTCAATAATTGTTCACGTCTTCACTACAAGGAGCACAAGAGAATAAATTTCTCCAGATGTTCAGATAGAGACGAAATTTTCAAACCATTGGGATTTAGGGGCAATATAAGTTGGCCGTTAAGTTTTGAATTCACAATGGCATACGTTTTTATGGTTTTGAATTCTATTTTTTCTTGAAAAATAATCTCAATTATCGCAAGGTCATAACGAATTAATAATCTTCTAAAAAATCGTGTATTTCTAAAACGATCGATGCATAATATAAACAAAATATATTGGTAATTATAGTGGAAACTCTTCATATTCAATTGTTTTCTGTGGGTGTTGAAAAAAGTCGAGTCGTATATAAAACTTCATACAAAAAATTTAACGAGACCAATAACGAGACTCTCGGGTTGCGCTGTATGTGGTCCCGGTATCGCCTATAATATTTTTGAAAACTTCTCGTCTCGCTTTTACGAGACGAGGACGAGACGAGACGAGAAAAATCTCGTTCTCGCGTGAAGCCCTAAGCAAAACGCTCGGACAGGTCAATTCCACTTTTTAATTAACCACCTTATGGCATACAAATTTTACTTATGACGTCACTGAGTTTCAGAAAATAACACATTTACTTTAAGAAATGAAAATGAAAATTTCATGAAAGAAAATGATCATTCATCCAAAAAAAAAACGAAATTTAGCACAAATGTTCAAATTGCTCACCATCAACCATTTGGAACTGATCGATATGTAAACACTTTTAGCCCTGGAAAGTTAGTGAAATGGGGTTTAGCCCCTAAATATTCTTCCAGAGCTGGAGATCGTCTTAACCCCTTGGGGTTCCCAAATATCGGGTATCTGAGTTTGCGACGGTTTCTAGGTTTTTTTCAGATTTGAGAGCCTAAACACCGCGAAAGTTTCCGTATTTCGCTTATAACTCGAGAAGTATCCTACAGAAAATATTTCTTTTTTTCAAGAACATTATATTTAGCGTCTAATGGCGTTAGAAATATTGAAATTGGTTCTGCAGTTCAGCCGCAATCGCCATAAAAAATGAGCATTTTTTACAAACAAGCTCAAAAGTTGACAAAACTCAACTTCTAACGCTTTAGGTCGAAATAGACTGTGCAGATTGAAAAATGTCTAAGAACTAAATTTGCAGGAAATTCAATTGTAAATTAGATGATTTTTGAAATTTGCTCACTCCAGATATGAATTTTAAGCCGAAAGAGTCCGTAGTACCAAATTTCCGCTAAGGCAGTCCAACGTAGTCTTAACTCCAAACTTTTTGCCTTTTTTTCGAGCGAAAGTGAACGTGATCAACTGAATTAAACTCAAGATATTTTAAATAATTGAGAACAAACTTTAATAACTTCATGTAGGTATTCATAATAACTTTATTCACTAAGTTTCTGATTTTTTAGGAGTACTTAGTTGATCACTACGTTTCACATAATTAAGTTTGTTACTCTTCTATCAAAAGAAAGTGTGTCTAACCAGTGTAGAATTGGTTGAAAGAAACACCCAAATATGTTGTTAGGAAGTGAGGGCCTCTTATCGTTACCTTCAAAATGAAGGACAAAATCCAGGTAGCCAGTCGCCGACTCTCCTTTGGTTGGAAGGAATGCAAAAAATTACAATTTATTCCTAATGTGATGCGGGAAGGGCTATCAGCAAACCATGATCTATAGTCCTAACAACAGCAATCTATCCACAGATTACAGAAACAAGTGATCTGTGAATCTATCCTTACATATTCTTTCTCCATGCCTTCAGCGGCTGTAACACGACCTCTTCGTTTTTCCGACAAGGCAAGTTCAAATTCTTCAAATTGAGTCAAATATCCAGATCTCCTAAGTATTATCTTGGTTTTCCTCGACCACAAATCCACTCATGACCAGGTTGCTGATGATGGAGCGAAATTTACTGCAGCAGTTTACTCAGTCAACAATTAGGTTAAAAAAAAATATTTTTTTTCGTTACTCCGAAACCATCTGGCCTATTTCGTCCAATAACGCACTTAACCGAGATATTTATCTCCCAAACATACTCGGAAAATTTCAACTGCCTAGCTCATTCTGTTCGAGAGTTATTGTAGAAACAATATTTAAAAATAAAAAAAAAAATGTCTACACTTTGCGACAACCCGATCAATAAAAACTTCGCATGCGTATAAAGGTCATTATTCTACAATTTGATTCTAAATTTCAGATTTCAGAACTCCTTTCGTTCGAGAGTTATCGTGTTAACGAACGGCCGGACAGAATCGATTTCGACCACGGATTCTTGATCAGTGAGTCGAACCATATCGTTTGAGATCATTTTCAGCCAAAAATTCGAAAATTACAGACATTTGGGCAAATTGATAAGCACTCTGACCCGAGGAATAAGAGCGCCAAAAAGATGCAGGCTGTTGAAGTTTGAAAAAAAAATTATTTTATTTTGTAGCTTTGAGATCGTTATTCAGAATTACATAGTTGAATCTTATAAGTTTGTAGTATATTAGTATGCATAAGGGAAATATCAATAATAAGTATCATTCCACCTATTCATCCCAATTATTCTTAAAGAGAAATTCTTAATCTTGATATACGGAAATAAGTTAACAAATAAATAAAGAACCACTGGCGTAATATTCTGTGGTTAGACCAACGATATATTCTGTGGCTAACCTAATATTTTCACATTTATGTGCCTGCTACTGTCACTGTATAATAAAATATTATTAGACTGTGTCTATACGAGGTCGTCACTTGCATAAGGCCGGTTTTGGTTCGCAGTAAGAACAGTTCCGAATCGGTTCTAAAGAGTGGGACAAACGTAGCTTGTGAAAGATTTCGCCCAGGTCCAATTACAATAAACGACTGTGTGACTACTTCGAGCGGTTCTAAGGCCGTCCCTATTGCCAACTATAACAAGCCTATAGTTGTTTTTCTCGATTGTAAGTTGGATATAAGATATTATATTCATATTCAATTAAAATATGTAAGGAATGTATACATAGGCGAAGAAGATAATGTGGATAATCTTATAGTGGATATTCAATGAAAATCCAATTGGAGTCAGTTTTAATATCCAGGAGGCTCAGGCCGGCTGTGAGAGGCTCAACACGGTTCAGTTTAGTTGAATTTGTTGGGCAGCTACAGAGAACTGATGAAGGCCAAGAAGACAGAAACCCGTCTGCTATTGATCAATGAAATCCCCTGCGGTTTATTTGATTTGTGAAATATATGCATACAAATATTAATTATACGAAGCTATTATGTAGTCCCTATTGACAGGAACGCTCTGGACTTGTTGAGGAATATATGGTTAAAATAATTGTACAAGTCAAAGACTCAACCTATATTCAATAAAATATAGAACACAAAAATCAATTCACAATCAGTAAATCAAAATCTCTTCAGTGCCATAAATTAAATTCATGTCTGTAGTTTCATACTTCCTGCGGGCGATATCTTCACACTCTAAGAAATTTTACAACACTAACACGCTAACACCGGTCTGATTTCCTTAGAGGTCCTGATCTTTTCAGTGTTATTTCGCACCATCCGAAATAACAACGACTTTCAGGTGTATTTTCTGCCATAATAAGTAATCAGCTTTCACACCAGACCGATTGAGATTTATCATTCGGATGAGTGTGAGGTAGCACTAGATCAATGTGATTTAGCACTAGTTCGGTGTGAAGTACCGTAGTGCATTTAGCACTGGTTTAGTGTGATCTAACTTTAGTTCAGTGTGAATTTGCACTGACCTAGTGCGTGTGCAATATCTTGTTCAGTGTTATTTAACACCGAATCAGATGCGTTTTAAACCCTCGGGGTGTAGGTATTATTTAGTTGAATTTTACACCATTTTGGGTGTTTTATATGATATTGTTCGTTTTATAATTTGAAACTCAATATCATATAAATCACCGAAAGGCTATGAAACGGGTATAGGTATTGAAAAAAACTTTTTAGTACATATGAATTTATTATTTCAAAGATTATTTAATAGACAGTTTAATTTTTTATATATAATTTGTGAAAATACAATGAACAATAAATTTGTATTGAAATATTTAGTGATTACTGAAGCTTAAAGAGATAATCAAAACTGTCGACAAACCAATCGAACTTTTGAGGCAGCACTTTCTGGTCCAACACGACACAAAATTCTTCCAGATCAGGTGTCAATGATATAGCGCTGGCAGTTTTTTTCAATTTTGCCAATTGTTTCTTCTGATGGTGAGGGTTACTGAAATCAAAACATTTATATATTGATCATATATAATCATACAATTCGAATTGGTGCCTACAAAATGATGTGAAGCTGGCAGGTCTTTATATAATTGAAAGTTGTAACTTTTCAACGTGCTTAGGACCGATAATTGAATGAAATAAAATATCCTGGAGAATAGGTTTTTGCGACAGTGTGATATACAATTAAGATACGCAATATTCTGAAAAAATATGTTCCCTTGGACTACCTTCTACAAAAAACACTCACCTGCAAGTGCTTCTTAATAAATCCTATTGATAGTTCACAAAAGGTTAGATGAATAAGCCCCATTTGTTTGAAGAACATTACGAAAATAAATTTCAATAAAGAAACTGTAATAATATTAATAATAAATATGAAATTTCATCTAATTCAGCTAATTGCACTTTTCAAATAAAGAAAATTGAATTAAATATTTTTCACTGACAAATGTAAAATTTCAAAGTCGGCGATGGACGAATTTGTAAATCCAATCGACCAACCAACACAAATGTCTCATCAAAATTTTCGGGAAAAATTGATGAATTGAGGATACCCAATTACGTAGGCACCCAAAAAAATTAAATTGAACATTCATATGTACTCACTTGCAAACAGTATTATTTCCAAACTTCCTTCGACGGCCAAAACAAATATCTCATTATTCTCATAACTCATAACGAATCTTCTTGATGCACTTCGTTTTTCCAAATGCTCACTTCATAATGCATCATGAACCAACTTATCGTCTCCAAGGCACAAAATAATAAAATCAACCCGATAATACACACAGCATTGTAGTCTCCCATGAAATGTACGTGTTGTGTTAGAACTAAGTAGTCAGAAGTATTGCGACATAACCATTCCCTGCACATTGTTGCCGGATATAATTATATTCTGATATTTTAAAAACAATCCTTTGGTTTCGGAAATATCCATTTTTCAAAATTGGATGTTTCCAATTTTGTGTACTTGAGACGATTTTTTTATGGAATGGTGCAATGAGTAGCGATTTGTTCAAACCTGCAATGTAAAATTATATCATACTCACTTTTGAAGTCATTTTCTATCAGACTATTCATGATATACTTACCACAACAATCCATATGTTTATTTTTCGTGACTAAATATATCTCTTGATTGATAGGTAACTACAAATATTCAACTATTGTCGTACTACGAAATCATTAAATAGTAGAAAATAGATTTGTGAATCATTGAGAGCGTGGAGGAATTGATTTTCATAGTCAAGAAAGGGATACATTGATATTTCCAAGATTGATTCGAGTGTTCCGAAATAACATCAATATTGTTTGTGAGAATTCCCCATGGAAGGGCACGATTCTTCCTGTCATCTTATAATTATTAATTCTTCACAACTATCGGCGATTTCTTTATATTTAAAAGACTCAGCAAAGATATCTGTCTTTCGAGAAAGAATACTTGGCAACTTGTAACAATGAATAAGTTGACGAAATAAAGTATAATGTTCTTTTGAGATTCCTGGTGCGAATTTGGATAGTTTGTTGGTTGAAAAGCACTTGTTGGTACTTTCAATGATTTCACATGTTTCAAAAGTTATACTTGGATATACATAAAGTTGATAACTGAGTGTAAAGATTGGTAATCGGATTAAATCTCTGAAATCATTCTTTCACATTTCACCATGCAGTGCTCATTTTCACCCAAGATATCACCTATCTGACTTTTGTATGAAGAATTGGCATTCAAACTTGATGGAAACTGTGAAATTTCAAATAAATTTTATTAATTCTTGATACTGGATCTGTTTGTGATATTTTCTGTCATAAATTACACTACTGAACACAATATGATCATAATAACGAAAATATTGATGGAAATGTGACATTCTAGTGGTAAATTGGATCGACAATATTCTTGATAGTATGAAATGAATGTTGATTTCATACTATCAAGAATACTGAGATTTTTTTTAGAGTGCAGACTTGAATTAAAAGAATATCAGTTAATCCGTTGATATTGTGCTGGATAGACTATTGCTAATATTTCTCCGATATTCGTTCTACGGGTTTTGTTTACTCATGATATCAATTTAAATTGCTTGGTCCTTCATTCTTCGAGACAAAATTAATAAATCCTCTCTTTATGAGGATATCAAGAAAATACTTCCTTTTCTTCCATGAACGACAAAGAAAATCTATTTGTGCTTCACTTTAATATAATTAGATAATGTGTCTATTCAATACGGAATTTATTCTTCATCCCTTCGCTGCACTGTCGAAATTCCATTAAAGAAACCTCTCCTATTATTTTCTGGCTCACAAAGAGGTCTCAGTATTGATCTCTTTTTGGAACAAAGGGTTTTTTTCGATGAATCCTAAAGATCTGATAGAGATTGTCTCCCTTACCTTCATACAGTCCAGAGAACTACGAAAAAATGTGCTCAGGAAGGAATTTAACACAATGCTTCAACTTAATCTCATGCTAGACGTGATTCCTTCACAATTCAAACTCAGTGACAGCAAAAGTTTTATACCCAAAATTAATAATTTTTCATCTTGTTATTTTGGCAACATACGATAATACTTGCAAAGAACTTTGAGATTATGTTATCTCAAAAAATTGGTTCAAGCACTGACGTGAAGTTGGAGCTTTTGCGTGCATGTTCTATTGTCTATTCATTCACCACTATTGGACACTCTAAATCGAATTTACCATCGATATAGACCGTTTTCTCAGCTTTTATAATTTCGTACCATTTTAGTGAAAGACTTGAGTAATGAGAGAATCTCACATGTATTCTATCGAAATTGAAATTCATCAAATATCCAATAGTATACGAGAAACCTTACGTCTCAAGTAATTTCAGGATATGATATTCCGCGAAAATTCGCGCGTCGGCATTCTACAAGTAATTACTGAGTTTTAATGGGATCGGATTTCTATATTTCGAGTTATAGAGGTAACAAGAACAAAATTGTTGGTATTCTACAACTAATAACCATGCTTGAATTGGATCGGTTTTGTATATTTCGAGTTATTGAGGAAATAACAACTAAATATCAGATGTGTGAAATTCCAAAACCATTTGGCCGATTATGACTATTAACGAAATCAAATGTCACATTTCGATGCGCAATGTACCCCGAAAATTGCAAGTCGCTATCTCTTTCCATTCTCAGGTTATCGTGGGGTACAAAATATTTTTCCTCAAATTTTTCGAAGTTTTCTAGTGCTATGATCCTCACGAAATTCCACATATTTCTTTGCGTCAGTATTCTAAAACTAGTTTCTGAGATACAAATTTAATTTTTAATTTTCTAGTGATTCTCTCATAATTTGCGCGTTAGCATTCTACAACTAATTACCATGCTTGAATTGGATCCGATCAGTAGTTTTTGAGTTATTGAGGAACTAACAACAAAATTTCAGATAAGTTTAATTCCAAAACGGTTTGACCGATTATGCCTATTAACAAACTCGAATGTCTTATTCGAATGGTCAACCTACCCTAAAAATTGCAAGTCGCTATCTCTTTTCCTTATCAAGTTATCGTCAGATAAATAATATTTTTTTTAAATTTGTGTTGATACTTTCCTCACAAAATTTGACAAACGTCTTCATGTCGGTATTTCACAACTAGTTACCAAGTTTCGAATAGATCGGATCTGTATTTGTTGAAAACAAAATTTGTACTCGGATACTGCGTTGGGTCGATTACTCCCGTTATAACCACTACGACTGTACCCAAGTCCTCTTTCTCTCGGTGCTTGTAGTCTGCAATCCTCGATTGGATGTCCCTCAGCGTTGTTTACTGACCACCTTGTATATACTCGGGATCTGCAACCCTGCGTTGGCTGTCTCACAGCGTTACTTATGGACCACCTTGTATATACTCAAATGCCTCAGTTCTACTCTTCCTGACATAAAAACCCTGATGACAGAAAAGAAACTATAAGTGACTCCTCTCCGATAAGAAATAAATGAGTCTCCCAAATGCACAACAATTTCGGTTATAAGAATATCAAACAGAAAAGTTATTCGTTGTTATCTAATATTTTTACAATTCGTACATACCCTGGTAGTCGGGGTTATCCTATATAAGTTTGCTTCAAAATTAACTCCGGCCGTGCCACCACCAAATAATTATTCAAATACACAGCAAAGTTCTGGATACAGAAAAATAATTACAACCTGAATTGTTTCTACTAGAAATGACGAGAATAGAACATTTAACACATACCTGTCAAAGTCGCCAAGATCATTCACGTGGTCAACTTGGATTTGCAAAAAGTCTTTAAATCCTCTTTCGGGACAAGTGCAGGTTACCTGTTATCTTTCCAAATCAAACCAATATAACCCTCACTCTTAATTCGATTTTCTAAACTATATCCAACTAAGAAGATTCCAATAATTCTTACAAAGTTTCGAAAATGCGTATAACCTATGCTTCCTTCGCTGAATCTCTCACAAAATGGACGATCTCATCTGACCGACGCCGACTCTGACAAAACGAAACAATAATGCAAATTCATTCGGTTCCTTGAATACAATAGTTCCTTATGCGTCGATTGGTAGTTTTGAGACCCAACCTCAAATTTAATGTCAATACAAACGACAACCTTATCGCAAGCAAAACATAAACAAACCTCTGCCTGAATTAAAAAAGGAACTTTACACCAATAGCGACCTTGTCTGTCGCATTTAGACATTCCACCTACGCTGAAAGTTTCAAGTTGCTATCTTGTTCTCAAGTTATCGTGGCAACGGCAGGACGGCCGGACAGAATCAAATTTGACCTCGATCTTTTCATCAGTGAGTCAAAATAGCGCAGAACATGAACGCAACAAAATAATGAATCAGTCTGTGAAAGATCCGGTGATCAGGGTGACCTTCGAAATATATTACCTAACGGATGCTGCTTGGTTGAAGTCCAAAGTTTTATTATGGGTTTAGAATTCCAATGAAACTTATCGTCGATGCACTGGAAATGATTTAATTACATAATTTGAAAATTCATATTTACAACAACTGTAATATTCACCTGCAAATGAATCAAAAGAATGAGTTATTATCTAACAATCACATCTCAATCTGTTACGCGTTCATGAATATCTCTAAATGCATGAGTAACTCGTAATATTATGAGTTAACTCACAATTGAGAAACAGAGGGCGTAAACCGCAGACTACTACTAAGTGGTCCATCAACAAATAAAACTGGACAAGTACATGCATAGCTATAGACATGTGCATAAATCAAACTAAAATAATCCCATATTATTTAATACGATAATTGAGTATATAAAATTGTGAAGATATAAAATCCAGATTTCTCCAACGAGTGGTTTCTAGGTCAAAATTTTTGCGTATTCTCCGAAAATTATGATTGAGGTATCATTCGATTCGGAATGGCATGTAGACAGTTTTTGAGAAAATGCTAAGGCCGCTCGCAAACATTGCAATAGTTATAAACAATTAAGTGAAAACTGCCGGAACTGTAATACCAATATTTATAATTTTCCTAGAGGATTGAAAATACGCCCGAAAACGGGTACTCCGGCTTTCGCAAGCCTCGCGCCATTCGTACCTTTGATGAATAAATATTATTTAAACTTATTAAACATGAAATTGCAATTGCAAAAAATTTAGACGCCTGCAGGATAAATGAATGAACAATAATCCGTGGTCCAAAATGCTTATCGCGATTTTACAATTAGTTATTCATTAGTTAATTAACGATTTTTTGTAGCACGAACATTAAAATTGCAAGTATGATAATTGTTGAACTATTAATCTTAGAATGTTTTCCTTTCGTGAAGTTATTTTTCAAAGCTTTCAAAATAGACTTCTGTTGGAAAATTTCAAAAATTGTTAATTTTCGTTATGTTATGAACAATTTACTTGAGTGAAAAATTATAAAGCTTCAATTTATAATATTACTATTGATCTGTTTTATTATGATCAGAAACTACCTCAAAAAGATTTGTAATAATTACTATCTCCTACTGTTCAAAAAATTGTTATAAACCAATGCGTTGTTTATGAGATAATTTAAAATTTTCTTTTAAAACATAATTGAAGCTTTATCATTTTTCACATAAGTAAATTGTTAGTAAAAAAACGAACATTAGCAATTTTTCTAATTTTCCAACGGGACTCTATTCCAAGACCTTTGAAAATTAACTCCACGAAAGGAAAAAATTCTCAGATTAATAGTTTAACAATTATCGTACTTGCAATGTTAATGTTCGTGCTACCAAAAATTGTTTAATTAACTAATGGATAACTAATTGAAAATTCGCGATAAACATTTTGGACTACGGATAATTGTTCATTGATCTATCCTGCAGTTTATTATTTTCATATTCAATAAGTTTAAATAATATTTATTCATGAAAGGAGTCCAGGCTTACGCAAGCCGGAGAACCCGTTTCCGGGAAACATAAATACTGCTCTTAGTTCCGACAGTTGGGACTTGTTTTTAGGAAATTTCCTCCTCTTCTCGAATCTTTTTTCAAATTTGAATTATCTCAGACAGTTTTTGATATATTGGTGAAAAACCAAACCCCATCCTTTTTTTTTCAGTTAATTGTTTATAACATTTGCAATTTTTGTGAGCGGCCTCAGCATTTTCTCAAAACAATCTACATACCATTCCGAATCGAATGACACCTCGATCATAATTTTCGGAGAATACGCAAAAATTTTGACCTAAAAAGAACTTATTGTCTAGACTAAACATGGATAACCAAAATCAGAGAATGAATCGATTCCAATCAATCGAAGAGACAGGGATGGTATAGTTTCAAGTTCGATATTTCACCACCTGAAAGATATAAAATCCAAGAAATTACTTAACATTTTATTAGTGAAAAGTAAAGAAAACACTTTGCCTAAGCTATAATATCAGTTTTGTAAAAGATATGAAACCCGAAACAAAGCAACAACAGCAACATTGTACACTGCGCCAAAAAATTAACGCACATTCTGAAAATCTCAATTTTAATGAAAGTTAACTCTACATTGACTTTATAACTTATTTTTTATGTTCTCTCGGGAAGGTTTTGAACGAAACAAGACACATTAAATGGAAGAAAAATTCAGGATTTCACTGAATCTTATATGAAAGAAGAGAAATAAACAATTTTCAAAATACTGGAATGCTGATAAGTGATTTAATACTTGGTATTTCCACCCCTTTCGTTCATTACAGCTCGGCAACAACGGTTCATACTCAAAATAAGTGATCTTAAAATGTTCTGATCTAATCCTTCCCAGATTTCTCTGAGTTGGATTCCTAAGTCATTAAGAGTAGCTGGATGATTTTCTGAACTTCTCAGCTTTCTATTGAGGTTGTCTCAAACCTGCTCAATCGGATTGAGATCTGGACTTCTTGCTGGCCATTCCATTCGAGAGACTTCAACCTCTTCAAGGTACTCCTGAACGATGCGCGCACGATGGGGTCTGGCATTATCGTCCATAAAAATGAAATTTTCACCAATGTATGTGGCAAATGGCACTACATGCTCTTCAAGAATGTTGCTTATATACATATCAGCATTCATAGCTCCGTTATCAACGACCACTAGGTCTGTGCGAGCAGTCAAAGATATTCCACCCCATACCACAATCGATCCTCCCCCGAAACCAGTAGTATTCAGGAAATTGCACTGAGCATATCTTTCATGTGGACGTCTGTATACAAGGGAACGTCGATCACAATGGTAGAGGCAGAATCTAGACTCATCTGTGAAGAGAACTCTTTCCCAATCAGCCTCTTCCCAATGGATATGCTCTCTCGCAAAATCCAAACGCGCCCTTCGATGGGCTGGGGTAAGAGCTGGGCCTCTTGCCGCGACACGAGGCCTTAAATCATATTATCTGAGGCGATTTCTTATTGTCTGAGTGCTAATTTGCACCCCATGAGTTTGCTCAAGCTGATTTTGAAGGGGGCGAGCGGTCCTGGTCTTCGGACATTCATACCTGTCTTCCTGAATCGCTGCAACGTTCTGGACACAATTGTATGGGAAACTCCAAACCTTTCTGCAATTCTTGTGTATGTCCACCCTTCTTCTCGCAAAACTACCGCTTGGGCACATTCCTCTTGGGTCAAATTGCGTGTTTCGCGTTGCATAGCGATCGAGTGTAGAAAATCAAGCGAAAGAAAAACTATTGATCACTAGAATTGATCAAGAACAACTGATTTCAGAATGGAGCCAATACATTCAAAATCTGATAATCTCATCTTTTTTTATTCCTGCTGGGAAAAAACATCTGTATTGAAGAAAAACCTTGAAAGTGGATAACATATGCAATGTGCATGCATAATTCTGATAAAAATAATTATCATTGAGAACACCTTCACTTGTAGAATAAATTTGAGATTTCCATAATGTGCGTTAATTTTTTTGCGCAGTGTATTATATTTTGAAACTCAAGCCAAGTGTTTTCTTGACTTTGATAATTTTCCAAAAGTTTCGTTTAATATTTTCGTTGTATGATCTCATTAAAGGCATCAAGTGGCGCACTGTCGTGGTGTTTAGCAGTTGGATGATGTTTACATCAGAACCAGAAACTTTTCTAATTAAGGGAAGCCGCTCATTTCCAGCGGTTGTTAACCAATTTTGCATTTCGAGACGATTCTTTGAACTCAAAAAACTTGAATAGGGAATATACGGATGAGATGATAATTCAAATTTCCTATTCCGACTGGAGATTCAGATCAAACGATACTGAGCTTATAGTCGCTGGCGTGTATCGAAATTAACATTAGTTCATCTCTGTCGGCACGAATTTCACAAGGTCCGGGTCCGAACACTTCTCTTACAAAATGTAAAGATCTTCTCAGAGTGGGATTAAATTATCGCCCGAGGTTTTCAGTCATTATCTCGCTACTGAGAAAATCAGATATGACCTCATTAGGCTTTGTTACTGTGTCCCTTCACCACTTGTCATTATGTTGCACAGTGTTTAATATACAGGGTGAGTCTTTGACCACTGCATTAATTTTAACCAAAGATTCCTCTCATCAAATGAAACACTTTTTTCATTTACCATTTTTCCAGATTTGGCTCAGGTAAAAAGTTACAAGCGTTTAAAGATTTCACGATGTGCTAATACACTCCCGCATATAAATCATCTATGACATTGTTGGCGGACGAGAATAAGGCATGGTAACGTGGTTTACAGCTTGATTCGGGATTCCAACGCTCAGGGACGGATCCATAAAAGTAGTGAAATTTCTGGAGTTTTCCATTTTAAAAAATTCAATGAAGAATATCTCGAAAACGGCGTGTTTAAGGAGAAATGATGAAGAATAATATAATGTTCTAAAATGATGGAATATTCTTGAAATTACTCAAGAAAAACTTTATATGCTTTCTTTATGCTAATTTCGTTTAGTTTTATGAATCCACGAATCAATAACTAGAAAACCAGTAGAAATAGAAAATATCTAATATTTGGAAAATATATATCATAGTTATAGGAAACTTTACGCCAACATTCATTTTATTCGAAAAAAGTATGTCAAAGCTACAAAATAAAAACTGATTTTTTTTTCAAAACTTCAACAGCCTGTATCTTTTTACCTGAGCTGAATTTGGAAAAATGTTAAATGAAAAAAGTGTTTCATTTGATGAGAGGAATCGTTGGTTGAAATTAATGCAGTGGTCAAAGAGTCACCCTGTATATTTGCGGGTTTATCTTTTATCTTCTAGGGCACATCATTTTGCCAAAAAAGTCTGTAATTTTCGAATTTTTTTCCGAATATGGTCTCAAACGATTAGGTTCGGCTCACTGATGAGGAATTCGAATTCCAATTCGATTCTGTCCAGCCGACTGGCCGTTGCCACGTTAACTTTTGAACGGAAAGAGATAGCGACTCGAAATTTCAGGGTAGGTAGGGCATCCAAATGCGGCGGAAACGTTCGTTAATGGGCATAATCGGCCAAACGGTTTCCGATTACAAATTTTGTTTTCAAACAATACAGATCCGATCGAATTGAAACTTGGTAATTAGTTACAGAATGCCGACACGAATACTTATATACAATTTTGTTAGGATCGTATTACCAGAAAATTTAGAAAGAAATTGTGGGAAAGCTCTGCGGACGGAAAGCTTTGGCGCTCTTGTTCAAACTTTGACAGATCATATCTGCGAAAGTATTGGTTCCCCAGAGTTGGAAATTATATCAAAGGATTCTTATGATAGAACTGCATCATCAAAGATATTGAATTAAAAAAGTGTGAATAAACAAAATAGTGCGTGGAGTCCCACCGCGCGGAAGAAGTGAAACTTCGTAATGTGGAAATGAAAATAGGAAGGGGTAGAAGACTACGCGCATGCTCTCGCTCTGTCTCTTTCTATTCCCCTCCCCCGGAAGCGTTGAACGTTTAACGCAACAGTGCTTTCATACCCCCTCCATGGTAGCGTTAAGCGTTTAACGGAACCTTGTTGGAAGTCGCATTAGAAGTTTGATTCAAAAACACAAGTGAATGAAATAATGAATTAGAAGAATTGTTATCATCCATTTTAAATATGTAAAAGAACAAGTTTCAGGAATTGGACTGGAATTTATTCTCCTTAATTACGAAATTCTGTCAACGTTTCGAGGATTTGAATGTCCTCTTTTTCAAGGCTGTAAAAACAATAAATTAGAAAAACAATACATTGACAAAGACAATCACAACAGACTCATCTGATTCATTTACCTCCAAAGGTTTTTTTTAAAGGAGACTATACATTATCATCAATGTCAACAAACCTACATCAAAAAGGCTCAACGTTACAAAATAATAATTGCCACAAATAGAATGGAATAAAACATAAACACGAAATTATCTAGTGACAAGTGACGCTATTTGACATCAAATTGAAAGTCAAGTTAACAGAATGAAGTCTTCCCACAATAAGTAGTCTGTGTATTTAAATACCTCAGCCATAACAGCTGGTTACTTTACTACAATAAAACCCACCATTACTATAATTGAGGAGCAACTTATCAAAACGCATTAAGTCCAAAAATCATTTTATTGGGAATCAACGAAAAACGATTTTTTCTTCCACCCTGTCTTATAATTTGAGTATGTCGAGTTTGTTTGATAGAGATTTACATCTAAAGGTAATAACTAATCTCATTTAAATCAATATGGATCAGATATACACAGAAAATGTAAAAAACGTTTGGACTTAATGCGTTTTGATTCGTCTCATTGTATATAATGCGTTTTGATGTGGTTGAAATTGAAAATAATGCTGTTTGTTGCGATTTTTTATACATTTAGAGAAAACAGTCTGCACAGTAAGTGTTGGCCTGTAACCTAATTAACATGAGCAAATCGATAAAAAATGCTTTTGGTCATTTTTTATTTGTTTTAAAATGCAAACGTAACATAATTCATTGCGATGCGGCTTACATTCTTTGGATTTGAATTACTGAGGGACATAATGCCATTTGGAAGATTTTGTTCACATAGGGCTATAGAGCAATTGAAAACATATCTGAATCCGCTTCAAACTCAATTTCGCCCATATTGGACATAATGCGTTTTGAAAAGTTGCTCCTCAATTGGTTTTATTGTAGTAAAGTAACCAGCTGTTATGGCTGAGGTATTTAAATACAGAGACTACTTATTGTGGGAAGACTTCATTCTGTTAACTTGACTTTCAATTTGATGTCAAATAGTGTCACTTGTCACTGGATAGTTTTGTGTTTATGTTTTATACCATTCTATTTGTGACAATGATTATTTTGTAATGTTGAGCCTTTTTGATGTAGGTTTGTTGACTTTGATGATGATGTATAGTCTCCGTTAAAGAAAACAATTGAAGGTAAATTAATTAGATGAATCTGTTGTGATTGTCTTCGTCGATGTATTGTTTGTCTAATTTATTGTTTTTATAGCCTTGAAAAAGAGGACATTCAAATCCTTGAAACGTTGCAATTTTGTATTTAAGGAGAATAAATTCCAGTCGAATTTCTGAAACTTGTTCACTTGAAATATTGAATATTATAAATTAAAATAGAACAACGTAATGTGGAAATGGAAATAGGAAGGGCTAGAAAACTACGCGCATGCGTTCGAGTGCCACGCATTCACTTTCGCACTGTCTATTTCTATTCCCCCTCCCCAGGAGCGTTGCACATTAAACGCAACAGTGCTTTCATATCCCCTCCATGGCAGCGTTAAACGTTTAACGCAACCTTGTTGGAAGTCGTATTAGAAGTTTCACTTCAACAAGTAAATGAAATAATGAATATTATAAATTAAAATATAAAATTGTTCAAGTTTCGTGGAAGTTTCAAAACTTCCACAAATTTAAACAACTTGTAGGAAATACATTCGATAAAACTTCGGACATGTTAACATCGGGTATATATGAAATTAAATGTTTAGATTGCAACAAGTGTCACGTCGAGCGAACAACCAGAAACATTCTAACACGGTATAAAGAGCATACGGGACTCATTTCGGAACAACAACATCGATAAATCTGTCTATCTTTTGGGAAATATATGAATAGCATAAGGGAAATAACAATTATAAGAATAATTCCACCTATTCATCCCATTTATTCTTGACGAGAAATTGTTAATCTAAACATAACATCTAACATAAACAGGAAGAACAACGGACGTTAACCTCTAACATCATTGTTGGACCAACGATATATTCTGTGGCTAACCTAACATTCTAATAATTATTACATTTCTGTGCCTGTTTTTGTCACAGTACAATAAAATATTATTATACTGTGTCTATACGATGTCGTCACTTGCAATGACAACATAATAAAGGCAGATTGTTTTTCTCGATTCGGTAGAGTAGAGGTTAAAATAGTTGTTATTTGGATATTGATAGTATATTCACTAATATGATACGAATTAAAATATGTAATGAATGTGAAAATAGTGGATATTCAATGAAAATCTATATGGGGTCAGTTTCAATATCCAGAAACAGTTTTTTCTCAAAAATGCAGCATAAAAATCATTTCATAAGATCTCAATGAGAAAATAAGATTTCTCGGACAACTTCGTTGAATTCCGAGCATCAGATGATAAAACTTTCATTTGATTATGCGATATTGAATCCAGTAAGTTTTTCTGTGTTCAACGTTCAAAGACAGTTCAGGGGTGGCTTTTCACATTGGACAGATTAAACGCTTATGAATTTTTACCGGAACCGAATCTGGAAAAATGGTAAATGAAAAAAATGTTTCATTTGATGAGTGGAATCCATGGTTAAAATTAATGTACAACTTGAAGTATCACCGGGTATAAGAATTTGATATTAAAGCAATGTGATTTTTGAGTTTGTTCATATACTCCATTCACTTTTATAAAGTCTCCCGGTTGGCCATGATTTAGGTCTATCACGTTTTTGTAACTAAAACAAAGATATGTTGGCACTTCTGAAATATCGTCAATGTCAAAACAATTCTCTGGGACGTTGCCAATTTCTACTCTCTACAATCAACATAATGTTCCATCTTAGACAAGATTGTCACATTTCTTCGAATAATAATAATGAAGAACTCTTCGCTTTGAAATTGAAAATGCCGAAAGCGGTTTTGAAGAACCAGAGACAAAGTTTTCCTGTCGGGTTATTCAGGTACTTTTATTCTTTTTGCGCGTATGTTCTGGGGAACATCGCGTTATAGTTTTGCCCAAATGTCTGTAACTTTCGAATTTTTTGACGAAAATGGTCGATTTAGTTCGACTCCCCAATGAAGAATTCGAGGTCAAATTTGATTATGTCCGTCCGTCCGGCCGTTGCCAAGATAACTTGAGAACGAAAAGAGCTAGCCACTTGAAATTTTCAGGGTGGGTGGCGCATCCCAATACGACGGACAAGTTCGTTAATGGGCATAATCGGCTCAGTGGTTTCCGAGTAATAATTTTGTTTTCAACCAATATAGATCCGATCGAATTGAAACTTGGTGAGTAGTTGTAGAATATGATCTTAAGCACTTTTGTGAAGTTTTGTGCGAATCGTACGGCTAGAAAATTCTAAAAAAATTATTGAAAAATATTTTTGTTGTCACGATAACTTGAGAACGGAAAGAGATAGCGGCTTGAAGTTTTCAGGTTAGGATGTGCTCCAGAACGCGACATTTCAGTTCGTTTATGAGCATAATCGGCCAAACGGTATTAGAGTTATAGCCATCTGAAATTTGGTTGTTTTTTGTTCCTCATTAACTCGAAAAATACTAAACCGATTGAATTCAAACATGGTAATTAGTTGTAGAATGCCAACGCGAAAATTAGTATAGTATTTGTAAAAAATTTTTAAAAAATCATTGAAAATTGAAAAAAAAAATTCTATATATCAGTAACTATTCGTTTGAAATTGCTGAAATTTTGCAAGAGCCTTCATAACCTAGCTCTACTGCCAAGTTTCAAGTTTTAACAGGATCGGTTAAATATTGTTGGAGATTCGAGCATTCTTGTGTGAGTTCAGTAGATGGGTGACCGTTACCTCGATAACTTTCGAACGAAAGGAGATAAGGCCTTTGAATTTTCCAGGGTAGGTTGCGTATCCGAAATGGAGAGTTGGGTTCGTTTTTGGGCATAATCGGTCAAACGGTTTCCGAGTTATACCCACCTGGAATATTATTTCCTTGATAACTCAAAAAATAAATATTCGATCGAATTGAAGCTTTGGTAACTAGTAGTAGAAAATCATCATAAAGACGTGTTTAAAATTTTGTAAGAACCGTACCCCTAGAAAATTTGAAAAAAAATGACGAAAAAAAAATTTCAAGAACCGCACCCCCCTAGAAAATTTCAAAAAATTCACGAAAAAAAAAATTAGTTCAAGCACTGACGTGAAGTCAGAAGATTTTGCGCGTATGTTCTATTGTCCATTCTTCTGTATTGGACACCCTTAATCGAATTTACCATGGTAAATTATGTTGTCCATTCTCCTGTATTGGACACTTAATTCTAATTTACATTGGTAAATTCGAATTAAGAGTGTCCAATACAGGAGAATGGACAACATAATTTACCATGGTAAATTCGATTAAGGGTGTCCAATACAGAAGAATGGACAATAGAACATACGCGCAAAAGCTTCTGACTTCACGTCCGTGCTTGAACCAAGTTTTTTTTCAAATGATCTATCCCGAAGTGACGGACTACTGTATCCATTATTTTCCATTAAAATTTCAACACTCGATTCTTGATTTCCGTACAAGAAAATAGCCTAACTGTATCTTCCACCAGTTTATATACGTGGAATATTTCCATAGTAACAACGGATGAAAAATTTTCTTCAACAGTCGCCAGGTCTTTGGAATTGTTGAATTCACATAATATCTTCTCAAATTTATTATTTCTCCCAAGAAAATTCTCATTGTGAAAAATACGTAATTACTACGACTTCTATGCAGAGAGGACATCGTTGCGTAGTTATCTGACAGGAAAATGAGCATAACTTAACATTTTCAAAATATACACGGTGAAATGTGTCAAAATTTCATGGCCAACCGGCTTTATAAAAGTGAATGGAGTATACCATATTTTATTTATTTATTTATTTTATTTTATTGTAGCCTGGGAAGGCAGAATATAGTTGCCGAAACGTCACTCTAGGATTCAAGTGTTTCATTCAGTTCCTAAATCCGGAAGTCATCGTCTGCTATCTATGTTCTGTTCGCTTTCCCGAAATCCTCCAATGCGTCAATTGTCATCCATTGTTTTTTCATTGGAGCTCTAGAATTCAACTGATCACGGTCTCTGTCAAGCTCTTTGAACGCAGCAGTGTCTGAATATAATGATAAGAAAAGAAATTCGAAGCTTTTATTCCAAAATGAGATTCCGATCAGGAAATTCAATTTCGTATCCTCTTTGGATCAGAATTCTTCTGGGAACCTTCTCCATCAGAACCTGGCCGGAATCCGATTCATTTCATATGTGATTCATGTATTTGGAATTATCAATATTCCATGTTTCATGCAAAGCGCATTCCGGTAAACAATGGGGGTACAAAATTGAAATGATCGATAGTGATAGTCCTGTCCCTGGATCGAAATTATCCTGGAAAACAACATGTGTGTAAACGTGTCGAATCATCCGACAACAACACTCGTGCAATTCCCGCAATCCTATTTCCAATTTCCACGGTGCAATCAGGGACTTGACGGCGTCGGCCCACCGTTAATTTCCACGTACGATCCTATATGATGTGAGGTCTGGCGATGAGAATGCATAATCAGGCAGAATTAGGATGAAGCAAACCATAAACACCTAATGGGTGTTTCCTCAAGAGCACCCCATTTTATTTTGTAAATAAAACACACTACTTTGAATGATGTGTATCTGTAGGAATCTTGGGAATAGGTGACAAATAAAATCCAACATTATATTCTTGAATTTCAATCTAAATCAATGCGACGTTTCGGCCAAGGATTCTGGTCATTTTCAAGCCAACAATAAATTTACAATACATCATTTTAAAATCAAATAAAACACTGAAACAAGGAAAACTACACGAACACAAACATTACTCACACGCAAAGGAGATATGTACAGAGTATACACGTTCGTCTTAAAATATTAAAATAAATGGTCCAGGAATAATAACCGTGTTCAAGGGTGATTCTCATTTCTCCAGCTTTCGACAAATATCAACGGACTCAAATACCCAGGACATGACAATGTCAACAAATCTAAATGACATCCAACAGACTTCCTCGTTTACCACCATCAACAATTCTACCTATTGCGTTCTTGGTTGCCTCCCTCCGGCCAGTGTAGGATCCTGTATAACCTTGGAATATATAGAACTAAAATTTAAACAATCAGTTATTCTATTCATTGTCATTTTCTCTTTTTTTATCATATTTTTTTCAGCAAGTTCTCTTTTATTTTTGTTATTTTCTTTGTAAATAAAATTCGCTTCTTCAAAATTCATGGCCACTTTTCAAAACATGATCCGCAAGAGCTGTACGTTCTACTTTATTTATGCGAATGGTACTCTTGTGTGCACTTATCCTGTTTTTCAATTTTTGTTGAGTTGTGCCTATATAAGCAAGGTCACAGTCTTAACATGGAACTCTGTATACTAAGTTCGAGTGGTCCCACTTTTCCGTTTTATCTTTCATCCTTGTGTAGATGGTGTTCAGTTTATTACTATTTTTGTAAGAATTTGGTAAGAACATAGATCATATAACAATTCATGGATAGAATAATTAAGTACAGCATTATGTGAAAACATAGAAGTACGATTCATTATTGAAATTTCGAAATTCATATCTCCGAAAGTATGAGCTTGTTAGAGTTGAAAATGATAACAATAGATTTTTATGGTGAAACTGCATCTTAAAAAAAATTGAATTTGAAATTTTTAATGTAAATTTCGTTAGTCCGAAATCATCTGGCTGATTTAGCCCAATAACGAACTTAACCAAGATATTTATCTACCAAACCTACTCTGAAAGTTTCAACTGCCTAGCTCCTTCTGTTCGAGAGTTATTCTAGAAACAAAATTTAAAAATTTTCGAGGGGGAAACCGCTGACAAAAATTTGTACACCAGAATTCAACTGGAATTTCATTGGAATTCAATAGGACTTCATTAAGAATTTAATGGGAATTCTTTCGAAATTCTATATTCTCGTAGAACAGAAGTCCTAGCGGTTTACCCCTCGGTTTGGGGCTGTAGACATGATTGTCCGATAGGTGTCGCACTCTAACATCAATAGGAATTTTTTATAATTCAATTGCAATTCTGCGGAATTCCATGGAATTCAATAGGAATTCCACGGAATTTAATAGGAATTGCATGAATTCAATAGGAATTCCAGAAATTCAATAGGAATTCCTGGGAATTCAATAGGAATTCCATGGAATTCAATAGGAATTCCATGGAATTCAATAGAAATTCCAATAGAATCCTACTTCCTTGTCAATAGGAATTCTTTATAATTCAATTGCAATTCTGTGGAATTCCATGGAATCCAATAGGAATTCCACAGAATTTAATAAGAATTCCAGGAATTCCAGAAATTCAATAGGAATTCCTGGAAATTCAATTGGCATTCCACGGAATTCAATAGAAATTCCAATGGAATTCTACTTCCTTGTAGACCAGAATTCCTAGCGGTTTACCCCTCCAGAAATTTTGTAATTTTTTTTTGACACTTTAACGCAACCTGATCAATACAATACTTCGCATGCATATTAAGGTCATTATTCTTCAATTTGATGCTAAATCTCAGCAAGATAATTTTTTTGGCGCTCTAGTTCCTCGGAACTGAGTGCTTATCAATTTGCCCAAATGTCTGTAATTTTCGAATTTTTCGATGAAAATGGTCTTAAACGATTTGGTTCGACTCACTGAGCAAGAATCCGTGGTAGAATATCATTCTGTCCGGCCGGCCGTAGGCACGATAACTCTCGAACGGATTGAGCTAGGCAGTTGAAATTTTCAGAGTAGGTTTGGGGGATAAATATCTCGGCTAAGTTCGTTATTGGGCAAAATCGGACAGATGGTTTCGGAGTAACAAAAAAAAAATTTTTTTTTTACAAAACAAATTCAAAATTAAATTTTTTTCAATAAGCAGTTTTACCATAAGAATCCAATGATATCATTTTTAACTCTGACAAGCTAATACTTTCGGAGATATGATTTTAAAAAATTTCAATAATAAATCGTATTTCAACGTTGTCACACAATGATATAATTATTCTATGTATGAATTGTCATAATGTCAATTTATTTTCCTGAGACATGTCATTATCTAATCAATCGAAGAATTGTGAGCGAAGTCAGAAAAATCTCAATTGTTTGCTCCGAAAATAGTTTTTCTCAGAAAAGTCTTACATTTCGAAACGGAACATGAAGTAAGAGATCTGAGAGTAGTGAGACTGCTTTTCATCCATAGACATAGATATAACTCTCGAACGGAATGAGGTAGGTAGTTGAAATTTTCAGAGTAGGTTAGGGAGATGAATATCTCGGTTAAGTTCGTTATAGGGCAAAATTGGCCAGATTTAATTTGATTTCTTCCATGGTGCAGTTCTCATTCTCATGATTGCTCATTTAATCTGGATAAATAAACTATCATTTGAATTGAACTTCCTTTATGATGCAGTTCTATCATATGAATACATTGATATAATTCCCAACTCTGAGAAATCAATACTTTCGGAGATATAATTGGTCTGTTTGAACTAGAGCGCCAGAAAGCTCCTGTCCACAGGGCTTGAACCAATTTTTCTACTACTTAATGGCATTTCGATCGATACAAAACCTCGCATGCATATAAAGGTCATGACACTACACCTTGATGCTTAATTTCAGATAGATCGAGTGATCAGTTTCGGAAATATTCATAAAAAAATGTTTTTACTAAAAACGGCCATAACTCCGAAACTGCTTGGTATATTTCGCTCGTTAACGAACTCGTCCGAGATATTTACGCTCCAAACCTAACCGGACGAACGGCCGGCCGGACAGAATCGATTTCGACCACGGATTGTTGATCAGTGAGTCGAACCAAATCGTTTAAGACCATTTTCAGCCAAAAAATCGAAAATAACAGACATTTGGGCACTGTGTTCCGAGATGAATTTCTTTTATCTATCAAACTTCTAGTAGTTTCGGTTTGATTCATTATTTTCCTAGGACTCCACCATTCATCTCGCCAACCAACAAATCTCATCGAATTTATTTTCATTCCTGTTCAACATCCTTGTCTTATCTGAAATATGACATCGTTTCATGTCAAATGAAGCCATTCACTGAGGATGAACTATCCGATTTGCTTCGCGGAATAGGTCGACTTCTATAGAAAACACACGAAGCATCTTCTATTCGAATGGAACTCCATCTCGACTGACAGTACCTATCAAAGTCGGTTGACCTGTAACGAGGCAACTTCTGTCTGAGATCCAGACGAAGTGAGGAGGGACGTTTTGCCGAGCTTTCTTTAAGGTTCTAAAAAACTTGACGGTGCGCTTTCGTCTATTGACGGATGATGCGATTGTGGAAGATGCTTCGAGTTAGTGAGGATGCCTTTTATAGAACCAGTTGTTCAATGTTCATGAGATGAATGATGTTTGTGGAATTAAAGTTGGATAGAGATTCGTAATTTCTTACGCCTAACGATAAAAAATATCGGTATATAATGTTTTTGTAATTACAATGTTCTGTTCGCCTTGTGATTACCAGGATCGTAAGAATCTTTTTCGAATCAAATGAAGAGAACAAACAAGTTAGAAAAGCAATGTGGCCGGGAGCTTTGGCGCGCTGTTCAAACTTGTAACCACTGCGGTCACCCATTCAGGTAGGTACTAAACTCACCCAAAGCTGCTTAGCTCCAGGAGAAAAAAATAATATTACCAATATTTCCAAGAGTATAAATCTGACAGTATATAAAGTGGAAAAGCTCTGTGGACAGGAGCTTTGGCACTCTTGTTCAAACTCTGACAATTCATCTCCGAAATTATTGGTTTCTCAGAGTTAGAAATAATATCAATGGATTCTTATAATATAGAACTGCATCATAAAAGAAACTAAATTAAAATTAAATAAGATATTCATTTTTGCGCGTATGTTCTGGGGAACATCGCGATATCATGTTGCCCAAATGTCTGTAACTTTCGAATTTTTTGACGAAAATGGTCTCGAACGATTTAGTTCGACTCCCCAATGAAGAATTAGAATTTGAGGTCAAATTTGATTCTTTCCGGCCAGCCGTCCGGCCGTTGCCACGATAACTTGAGAACGAAAATAGCTAGCGAGTTGAAATTTTCAGGGTGGGTGGCGCATCTCAGTACGACGGACAATATCGTTAATGGGCATAACCGGCCCAGTGGTTTCCGAGTAATAATTTTGTTTTCAGCCAATATAAACCCGATCGAATTGAAACTTGGTGAGTAGTTGTAGAATATGAACCTGAGCACGTTTGTGAAATTTTGTGCGAATCGTATGGCTAGAAAATTATTGAAAAATTATTAAAAAATATTTTTGTTGTCACGATAACTTGAGAACGAAAAGAGATAGCGGCTTGATGTTTTCAGGTTACGATGTGCACCAGAACGCGACATTTCAGTTTGTTTATAAGCATAATCTGCCGAACGGTTTTAGAGTTATAGCCCTCTGAAATTTAGTTGTTTTTTGTTCTTCATTAACTCGAAAAATATTAAACCGATTGAAATCAAACATGGTAATTAGTTGTAGAATTCCAACGCTGAAATTCTTGCAAAATTTCGTGAGGATAGTATCTGTAGAAAATTTTTTAAAAATCATTGAAAATTGAAAAAAAAATTCTATATATAAGTATCTATTCGTTTGAAATTGCTGAAATTTTGCAAGAGCCTTCATAACCTAATTCTACTGCCAAGTTGCAAGTTTTAATACGATCGGTTAAATATTTCAACAAGTCCAGAGCGTTCCTGCCAATCAGGTCCTTCATAAATGGCTTCGTATAATAAATATACTTATGCATATATTCCACAAATCAAAAAGACCCCAGGGGGTTCATTGATTTGCCGAGAAAGCAAGCAATTCAACTAAACTGACCCGGGTTAAGGCTCTCAGAGCCGGCTTGGTCGATCATACCTAATCGCCCACGCCACCTATGAGACAAAACACGGAAATCAGCCTTTCCCCACATAAGTATATTTATTACACGAAGCCATTTATGAAGGACAACTACTCACCAAGTTTCAGTTCGATTGGACTTGTATGGGTTGAAAACAAAATTATTACTCGGAAACCATTCGACCGATTATGCCCATTAACGAACTTGTTCGTCGTATTGAGATGCACCACATACCCTGAAAATTTCTAGTCGCTATCTTTTTCCGTTCTCAAGTTATCGTGGCAAAGGACGGCCGGCCGGACAGAATGGAATTTGGCATCGAATTCTTCATCAGGGAGTTCAACCCATTCGTTTGAGACCATTTTCGGGAAAAATTCGAAAATTGCCGACATTTGAGCAAAATGATAACGCGATGTTCCGCAGAACGCGCAAAAAAGGTCGAGTGTGAATACCAAAAACATGTTTTCTCAGTTGGAGTTCACATAATCTAACAACTATTTCCGGTGATTTCTGATGAATTCCCAATGACTTCCCATGAATTCCCATTAATTCCCATGACTTTCCATGAATTCCCATGAATTCCCAATGAATTCCCACAACAGTGTACACATATTTCCCAGGAAATTAAACCCTCGATTCCACGTAAGAAGTTGCTACTAGAAATGTCGCAGCAATATTTCGAAAATGATTTTTTTCGAACAACATCCGGTAACTATATAACGGTAAATTGGACACTTTTGTCCAATTTGGCCCGCTCAGTACATTTATCTAGCTGTATCAAATGCAATTGTTCTAGCAATATCTTCATCAGACATCTACCAATATCGAAGAACAGCGCTTTGTCGCGAGATGTTCGATTAACCGTAGACGCGAGTTTATCTCATATATCACCATAGTCTCTTCATTGTCGGGAAGAAGTATCAGAGGAAGAACTTCCTTAATGAGAAGCAGTTCATCGCTTCGACAAAGGCCTATTGCATTTAACGACAACACGTAGACCCACTAAACGACATCGAAAATTCCGATCACGAGATCGAGTACAAAGGATCTGGCATATTCAATATCTAGAGTGGCTCAAATTCTCCATGCTCCACTATTTAAGTGGAATCCGTGAAGGATGTTCAACGTTTGGTTTATTTGTCGAAATGTATGAGCGCTTCTGTGATTTAGCTAATCGTGATGAGGTTATTTTTGCCATTTATCGCAGAGTACTATAATATACAGGGTGATTATTTGGAACAGTACATTTACGGGTCGTCAAGTTCTTGAAAATTTCAAGATCTTGTCTTGATCTTGAAATCAAGACAAGAAGTAATATTTGATTTCAAGACAGGATAAGAGATTGTATGTCAATACCAAGATTTCTTGACTAGAAAACAAGAAATCTTGAAATATCTTGACTAGCAATGAAAACGCTAAAACTTATTTATTTGTGAAAAAGATATCATACTAACATAACATATTTTAATTTATTTAACACTAGAACGATTCAGAAAAATGTAAATGAAAAATAATAAATCATAATTCTGTTTAAACTAAAATTGAAAACTAGATTTTGAAAAATATCAAAATTAATATTAAATTTAAATCGTAATTCATATGTCATTAATTAAGGCACATAAGACTTCTCATGTTAATAAATAAATTTGAGAAAATAAAGGTTTTATCATGTTTTCAATTAATAAAGCGAGTATTTCTGTACATTACCCTCCTCCCCCTCTATTAGTGGAGGGATATTGCTCAATAACAATACAAATCTTGCACTTTTCACTATTGTGATGCAGAGGTACTAAAAAAAATTGTGGTAACATTCTGCCCATAATTTAGCAGAGTATTTTTATATTTCTCTGGTAATTATTATTAAGGGCTCTGTAACGTGTGCCGTGCACAAAAGTGAGTATTTTACAAAATATTATAATAAATCTCAAATTACATTTGCTTTAATTTGGACCCGGAATTTTTAATTTTTGTGAAAACATGGTAAACATTTGGCTAATTTATCTTTTTGCGCGTACGTTCTGGGGAACATCGCGTTATCATTTTGCCCAAATGTCTGTAATTTTCTAACTTTTCGCCGAAAATGGTCTCAAACGATTGGGTTCGACTCCCTGATCAAGAATTCGAGGTCAAATTTGATTTTGTCCGGCCGGCCGTTGCCACGATAACTTGAGAACGGAAAGAGATAGCGACTTGACATTTTCAGGATAGGTGACGCATCCCAATACGACGGACAAGTTCGTTAATGGGCATAATCGGCCCAATGGTTTCAAGGTGATAATTTTGTCTACAACCAATACTAATTGGATCAAATTGAAACTTGGTGAGTAGTTGTATAATATAAACCTAAGGACGTTTGTGAAATTTTGTGAGAATCGTATCTCTAGCAAAATTTTAAAAAATTATTGAAAAATATTATTTACGTCACGATAACCTAAGACCGGGAAGAGATAGCGAATTTTCAGGTTAGGTTGATAATCTGAATGCGACATTTGAGTTTATTTATAGACATAATCGGCACACCGATTTTGGAGTTATACCCATCTGAAATTTGGTTCTCAATTCCTCAATAACTGGAAAAATACAAAACTGATTCAATTCAAACATGGTTATTAGTTGTAAAATGGCAACCCGAAAATTCTTGCAAAATTTCGTGAGAATCGTATCACTACAAATTAAAAAAAAAGTCATAGAAAATTATTGAAAAAAATTCTATATATCGGAAACTATTCATTCGACATCGCTGAAATTTTGCGAGAGCCTTCAGAACCTAACTTCACTATCAAGTTCCAAGTTTGAACACGATCGGATCTATATTGTTGGAGATCCGAGCTGCCTTCTGTGAGTTCAGTAGGTGGATGGGTGATCATTGCCTTGACAACTCTTGAACGAAAGGAGATAGGGACTTGCAATTTTGAGGATAGGTTGCGCATCTGCATGGGAGAGTTAAGTTTGCTGTTGGCCATAAGTGGCCCAACGGTTTCGGAGTTATAACCATCTGGAATATTTTTTCCTCGATAACTCAAAAAATATAGACTCGATCGGATTGCAGCTTGGTAACTCATTTGATTCCTTGAGATCGGAAAGAAATAGCGACTTAATGTTTTCAGCGCATCTGAATACGACATTTAAGTGCGTTAACTAGCATAATTGGCCAAATGGATTTGGAGTTATATCAATCTGAAATTTGGATGTTATTTCCTCATTAACTCAAAAAATTACAAATCCGATCCAATTCAAATATGGTTATTAGTTGTAGAATGCCAACGCGAAAATTCTTGCAAAACTTCGTGAGGCAAAAGATTCGGAAAATCATTGAAAATCAATCAAACAAGTTCCATTAGAAAATTTTAAAAAAATCATCGTAAAATAAATTGGTTCAAGCACTGACATGAAGTCAGAATCTTTTGCGCGTATGTTCTCTTGTCCACTCTCCTGCATTGGACACTCTTAATCGAATTTTCCATGGTGAATTCTATTGTCTGTTCTCCTGTATTGGACACTTTTAAAAGAATTTACCATGGTAAATTCGATTAAGAGTGTCCAATACAGGAGAATGGACAAGAGAACATACGCGCAAAAGCTTCTGACTTCACGTCAGTGCTTGAACCAATTTTATTGCTTTCTTGGATTCAGCAGCTAATTGTAGATGAACTTTCATGAGAATTCCCCATACATAACTACAGCCGTTCTTCAGGTATTTCAACTTCACGAATTTTTTTAAAATTTATTACGTCACGCTTGAAGTCATCTACCATCGTCACCATTGTAGACACAGCGCTTAATTTGGGGAGATGCGCAGCAGAAGCATTATCATTACGCGCATGTTCTGGGGAACATTTAGTTATCATTTTGCCCAAATGTTTCGAATTTTTTGCCTAAAATGGTCTCAATGAATTGGGTTCGACTCATTGATGAAGAATTCGAGGTCACATTTAATTCTTTCCTTCCGTTGCCACGATAACTGGAGGACGGAAACAGATTTCGACTTTGAACTTTCAGGGAAGGTGCCGCGTCGCAATACGACGGACAAGTTCGGCAATGGGCATAATCGGCTCAATGGTTCCGTGAAATACTTTTGGTTTCAACCTATACAGATCTGATCGAGTAGTTGTAGAATACAGACAGTGACGTTTGTGAATTTTTTTGATAATTGTATCTCCAGAAAATTAAAAACAAGATTATTGAAAATAGTATTTATGTCAAGATAACCTGAGAAAGGAAAGAGATTGGACTTGCAATTTTTAGGATCGCTTGAGCATCTGATTCGTTAATAGGAATAATCGGCCAAATGGTTTTGGAGTTGAACGCATCTGGAATTTGGTTGTGTTTTCCTCAATAACTCTAAAAATATGAATCCGATCCAATTCAAACATGGTAATTAGTTGAAGAGAACCGACGCAAAAGCTCTTGAAAAATTGCGTGAGTATCGTATATCTGGAAAATTCATTGAAAAATATTCAATATATCAGAAACTATTCCTCCAACATCGCTGAAATGTTGCGAGGGCCTTCAAAACCTCACTGTACTGCCAAGTTCCAAGTTTGAACACGATTCAATATATATTTTTGGAGATCCAAGCAGCCTTGGGTGATTTCAGTCGCTGGATGTGTGACCGTTGCCTCGATAACTTTCGACCGAAAAGAGATAGGAAATTTTCAGGTTAGGTTGCGCATTCAAATGGGACAGTTAAGTTCGTTGTTGGGCATAATCGACCAAACGGTTTCGGAGCTATACCAATCTGGTATATTATTTTCTCGATAACTCAAAACATACAGACCCAATCGATTTGAAACTTGCATGGTATCTAGTTGTAGTATTTCGATACAAAGACGTGTTTTTGTGAGGACCGTACCACTAGAAATGTTTTTTTTTTAATTACAAAAAAATATTATGTATCTCACGATAACATGAGAACGGAAAGAGATAGCGACTTGCAATTTTCAGAGTAGGTTCCGCATCCGAAAGCGACATTTATGTTCGTTGATAAGCATAATCGGCCAAACGGTTTTGGAGTTATACTCATCTGAAATTTTGTTGTTATATCCTCTATAATTCGGAATATACAAATCTGATCCAATTAAAACTGGGTGATTACTTGTAGAAAACCTACCCATTAATTTGCGGGGAATTTGGTGATTATCGTATCCTAGAGTTACTTGAGGCGTATGTTTTTCGTATTTCAATATCAATTGAATACATATGTAAGAATTAAAAATTCTGTGTTCATAGACGATTCACTCGTTACTGAAGTATGTCATTAAAATGGTATGAAATGTATCCATATATTATAAAAGCTGAGAAAACGGTTTATATCGATGCTACATTCCATTAAGGGTGTCCATGTCATGATGACATATTAAATTATAACGTAAAATTTCCAGCTTATTTTACCATTCTTTTACACAATACCTACAAAGTAAAACTTTTATCTATGGGAGATGATAGCCCTACATAAAGGCCCGGTAGCGCTCTTCGAACATCTGAAGTTGTGAATAATCATCGCTTGAACTGGTCACACCTGGTTTTGAAAGAGACCCTCCTGGCCCTACGAGCAACATTTTCCTTTTTGAATTCAAATATTGAAGGGATTACTAAGAACAAGAAGAAATATCTTTGAAAACTAGCGGAGGTGATTCTTCTCCAAGGGATCCCATGCACCTACAGAGAAGTATATTTGTGAGAGGAGTCTTTTGAAAGGTTATGTATTATTTTTAATTTGTTCGTTCTTTTCCTCTTGTCTTTTCATTTTTCAGGTTGAGTTTCGGGTACCTTGGAGAAACCTCTTCGTTTTTTGACGAAGGAATCCATATTGAAGAAATAAATGCCTATCCATATTTTTATATATCAGCAAATTTTGTAAACAGTAGTTACAAATCACAACACTCACGGGGAGACAGGGTTTTTTTGCTGAGGTTTTTCCCTAAGCTCTTGTATCATACGTCGAATTGTATGGTACTCCGTTACACCAACCTCTGCTAGCACATATAAAGCTCTCCGTCAAAAGAATATAAAGGTGAATAGACAACAGAACATGCGCGCAAAAAATCCTGACTTCACGTCAGTGCTTGAAGCAATTTTATTTACACGTTTATTGATCAGCTCTTCAGAATGCAATATTTCCTATCTTAACTACTTACTACCAAGTCGTTTTTCCAACGCTGTAACTACAATAAACGCCGAGAACGGTAGCAATTATCACGTCGAGAAAATTAAGGAAAATGCTCCCATCTCGTCCACGCTCTTGTTTAATGATAACATAACACTTGCTTTGCCTCATTGTATTTTCAATTATCCTAATTGTATTCTCTCTTATCTCTTCATTTGTATTTCTGGACCCTGAGTAGGGACAACATGCAGTTATGCCTTAGTTTCGAAGTTTTCAAGTGGAGATTTTGGAAGGTATCAGGACACATTCATTTATCGAATATACTGCTTACTCCATTGTTTTAGTCAATTGTATCCTAAAAATCATACTTGCGGGCAATTCCCAAAATAAAATTGGTTCAAGCACTGACGTAAAGTCAGGAGCTTTTGCGCGTATGTTCTATTGTGCATTGGATACTCTTAATCGAATTTACCGAATTAATTAAATTTTAAGATTAAGAGTGTCCATTATAAATCGAATAGAATCGAATTTACCATGGTAAATTCGATTAATATTTTCCCATACTGGAGAATGGACAATAAAACATACGCTCAAAAGCTCCAACTCCACGTCAGTGCTTGAACCGATTTTTTGCGCGTATGTTCTGGGGAACATACGCGTTATAGTTTTGCCCAAATGTGAAATTTAATTCTGTGGTGCCGTCCGGCCGGCCGTCCGGCCGTCCGTTGCCACGATAATTTGAGAACGAAAAGAGCTAGCGACTTGAAATTTTCAGGGTGGGTGGCGCATCGTAATACGACGGACAAGTTCGTTAATGGGCATAATCGGCCCAGTGGTTTCCGAGTAATAATTTTGTTTTCAACCAAAATAAATCCGATCGAATTTAAACTTGGTGAATAGTTGTAGAATATAGACCTAAGCACGTTTGTGAAATTTTGTGAGAATCGTATTGCTAGAAAATTATTAAAAAATTATTAAAAAATATTTTTGTTGTCACGATAACCTGAGAACGGAAGGAGATAGCGGCTTGAAAATTTCAGGTTAGGTTGTGCATCTGAATGCGACATTTGAGTTTGTTTATGAGCATAATCGTCCAAACGGTTTTAGAGTTATAGCCATCTAAAATTTTCTGAAATTTGGTAGTTTTTTGTTCCTCATTAACTCGAAGAATACAAAACCGATTGAATTCAAACATTACTATTAGTTGAAGAATACCAACGCGAAAATTCTCGCAGAATTTCGTGAGGATGGTATAACTAGAAAATTTAAAAAAAAATAGTTGAAAATTATTGAAAACAAATCTATATATCATAAACTATTCGTCCGGCATGGCTGAAATTTTGGAACAGCCTTCAGAACCTAACTCTACTGCAGAATTCCAAGTTTGAACATGATCGGATCTATATTGTTGGAGAACCGGGTAGCCTTTTGTGAGTTCGGTAACGTAGTGGTAGCCAAGTGTAGCGGATGGGAATCGTCGTATGATAATATGTAGTCTATGGTCGTATTTTTGCGAGAAGCTTCAAAAATAAATATATGAATGTCATGATGACATATTTCCGCTCGTATATTATGGGAAAATCGTCTTATTTCATCACAAATCTATGGGAGATGATAGCCCTACATTAGTGGTCAGACCTGGTTTTGAAAGAGATCCTCCTTAGGAGGAGGCAACTAAATATTGGAGGGATTTCTATGAACAAGAGTGAATATCTTTGCGAAATAGAGAAGGCGATTCTTCTTCAAGAGATCCATGTGCCTTCAGAGGAGTATATTTGCGAGAGGGGACTTTTGAAAGGTTATGTATTATTTTTAATATGATATCGCTGAAATTTTGCTGAAGGCTTCTGATCTTGTAAGGTGAGAGGCTCATTTGTGGATATTAAATCCTGTGATGGGTAGAGAGGAATTTTAGGCCATGTAGGCCACTAAGGCCCACTTGCACGAATGCGGGTTATCTAATTAAATCCGGATTAACTCTGAACCTAAGGTTAAATTGATAATAGGTCTTGCACCTTCAAGATTTAGAGCCTAACCCTGGGTTAAAACTATAAAAATTTAACCCGGCAAAATAGCAGGGTTAAATGGCTAAGTCCGGGTTAGTCATGTAAAAATTGACATTTCTAATTTAAATAGTTTCGATTTGTGATGAAGTGTGAATGCCCGTCGAAGAAAAGCGTTGAAGTAGTTCAAAGTGACGAATCCATATTTGCTGGAAATGTAACCTCAAATGAAGAAATTGTGATCGATTCTGGTGCTTCAAGTTCAAATCACCTAATGAAAGCAGAATATGGACGCTTTTGTAAAAATTTGAAGAAGATATCCCATACCATAAATGTAGCAAAAGAAGGTGAAACTGTGACGTCGGCAACTTCAGGTGATCTACCTCTTATCACGGAAAACAACACACCAATTATATTAAAGGACGTGTTCACCTGTGAAAAATTATTCCACAATTTACTGTCGGTAAGGAAGATGGTAGAGTCAGGATTGAAGGTTGAATTTCATGAGAAAATTGTCAACATTTGGAAAGATGGAAAAATATTATTACAAGGTAATCGTGTTGGCAATCTGTTTATTTTGAGATTACGTATAAGGAAATTCCATGAAGCCAATCTAGTAGAAAACACAAATGTGTTGTGGCATAGAAGAATGGGACATTCATGCAGATTTCCTGTAGATGGTATCTGTGAAGCATGTTTGAAAGGTAAACAGACGAACAACAAGTTCCTGAAGCAATTACCAGAAGAAAGGAAGCCAAGAAGAATACTCGAGTGCATTTCGTCTGATGTTTGTGGAAAAATTACTCCTTCAACACATGATGGGTATGAATACTTTGTGTCATTTTTGGACAATTATAGCCATTTTGCCGTTGTATATTTGATAAAGAAGAAAAGCGAAGTGGAGTCATGCCTGAGAAAATATGTGGCAATGACTGAGGCTATGTTCAGCACAAAAATATCGAGAATTCGATGCGACAATGGAGGAGAGTATGTATCGATGAATATAAGAAAATTCTGCACTGAAAAAGGAATTGAGCTAGTGTATACTATTCCACGCAACCCGCAACAAAATGGAATTGCTGAGCGCTTCAATAGAACGATTATGGAGAAAACGAGATGCATGATCTTTGATTCTAATTTCGACAAGAAGATGTGGGGGGAAGCTGTTCTGACAGGTACATATCTGTTGAATCGTACACCAACATCAGTTATACCAGATGGAAGAACACCGGCTGAGCTTTGGTATGGGTACAAGCCTGATATGGGGAAAATACATATTTTTGGTTGTACTGCTCATGCTCTGATACCTCCTGAAGATCGGAATGGAAAGTTGTCCTCACGTTCCAGAAAGTTGAAACTTGTTGGGTACTGCAACAATGGGTATAGACTATGGAATGAAGAAAGAAACAAAGTCGTAACTTCTCGGTCTGTTATTTTTGATGAATCTTTTAATTCAATGCATTACATTATAGATTCCAGCCATGATGGAGAAGCAGCTGCTGAGGGGTCTGAACAGCCCATGGACAGTAGAGGGGTCTCTGAGGGCGAGCAGAGTGTCGAATCCGATGATCAACCTGGGAGAGGCAGTAATCAAGTCTCTGAGGGCGAACAGAGTGGTGAATCCGATGATCAACCTGAGCTGAGAAGAAGTAGAAGAGAACGAAAACCTCCTGATCATTTCAAAGATTTTGAGATGATGATGGCCTTATCAGCAGGAACTATCCCATCAGAAGTTCCATCATCATACCATGAAGCCATAAGTACTGATGAAGAGTGGAAGAGTGCTATAGATGCAGAACTGGATTCACTGGTGGCAAACAAAAATTGGGAAATTGTTGATAAGCCTGCAGATGCAGTTGTTATCGACTCAAGGTGGGTGTTTTCGTTCAAATTGATTGACAATTGTTATGTAACGAAAGCACGTTTAGTGGAAAGAGATTTTCAACAACCAGATTCAGACGACTCTAATTTTTACTCTCCAGTGGCTCGAATGTTTACGTTGAGAACAATATTATCGTTATCTGTTCAATACGAAATGAAATTGTTACAACTTAATATCAAATCTGCATTCTTATCGAGTCCATTACATGATGTTGTTTATATGAAACCTCCATGTGGTTTGAAAGTGCCAAAAGATAAAGTTTGTAAATTAGTTAAGGCATTGTATGGACTGAAACAAAGTCCGAAATGTTTCAATGAGTTAATGAATGAAAACTTATCTAGATTGAAATTTAAAAGATCTAAAATCGATCCATGTTTATATTATAATCAGTTTACTTATATTTTGATTTGGGTAGACGATATGTTAGTGGCCTCAAATAGTGAAGACGACGTTAAATTTTTGATAGATGGTCTGATGAAATTCTTTCATTTGAAAGTTTTTCCTGATAGCAATAACTTTACATTTCTTGGAATGGAAATTAGGAGAGATGGTAATACGTTAAAATTATCTCAAAAGAGACTAGTTGAAAATTTGCTGAAACATTTTCAAATGGAAAATTCGAAATGTGCTTCTGTACCAATTCAGCCTAATTTGAATTTGAAGAAGAATATCGCTGTTAATCCCTCTAACGAACTCAAATTTAGGGAACTTGTTGGCAGTTTAATGTATTTAATGTTAAGTACACGACCCGATATTTGTTTTTCTGTTGCTTATTTTGGCAGATTTCAGAGTTGTTATGATGAATCACATTGGAAACAGTTAAGAAATGTTTTAAGATATCTAGCTGGTACTAAGGATTTGGGTTCATGCTTTGTTAAAGGTGACGATATTGAATTAATTGCATATGCTGATTCGGACTTTGCGTCAGATGTCAATGACAGAAAAAGTGTGTCAGGTTTTTTGATAAAAATGAACTCAAATATATTATATTGGTGTTCGAAGAAATAACCTATGGTTGCAATTTCAACCTGTGAAGCAGAGTATATAGCTTTATCAGCCTGTATTTGTGAATGTTTATTTGTAGGGCAGCTCTTACAGGAGCTCCTGGGCAAAGTGATTTTTCCGATAACAATAATGGAAGATAATCAATCATGTATCCTTGTGAGTAGTACTCCTGAAACAAGGAGGACTAAGCATATAGATGTGAAATTTCACTTTGTTAAGGATTTAGTAAGTAGGGGAAAGTTCTTGTTAAAATATGTTTGTTCGGAGAATCAAATAGCCGATATTCTCACGAAAGGTCTTAATCATTTGAAATTTAATAAGTTGAGAAGTGATTTGGGTATGATTGTTGTTTGATGTGTATCATGTATCGTAGAATTGAGAGGGGGGGTATAAGAAGAACAATTCTGTGGTACATATATGTATATTTTCTGTGTTCATGTTCTGTGCTCAACAGGCTGTGTGCAGCATGGTCTGCTTGGCTTCCGAGTTCCTTTTCTGTTCATGTAACATGTAACGATCTCCTGTAAGTAAGTTGTACTCAAGTTTATACTTCTGTTCATTGATTAAATATATAGTTAAAATCTGTGCTGTGTTTTTTACCCATGATAAGAAGTTTGACTATCCAATTGCTTATTTTCTTTATAATATTTTTGCTGTAAGTCAGTATAGCTTAGAACTTTCAAAGTAAAGTCTAACAATATTAATTTAAATGATATTATAAATAAAAAAATTGGTTCAAGCACTGACGTGAAGTCAGGTGCTTTTGCGCGTATGTTCTATTGTCCATACTCCTGTAATGAACACTCTTCTTAATCGAATTTACCATGATGAATTCTATTGTCCATTCTCCTGTATTGGACACTCTTCTTAATCGAATTCACCATGATGAATTCTATTGTCCATTCTCCTGTATTGGAGACTCTTCTTAATCGAATTTACCAAGATGAATTCTATTGTCCATTCTGGACAATAGAATTCATCATGGTAAATTCGAATTAAGAGTCTCCAATACAGGAGAATGGCGAATTCACCATGATGAATTCTATTGTCCATTCTCCTGTATTGGAGACTCTTCTTAATCGAATTTACCAAGATGAATTCTATTGTCCATTCTGGACAATAGAATTCATCATGGTAAATTCGAATTAAGAGTCTCCAATACAGGAGAATGGACAATAGAATTCATCATGGTGAATTCGATTAAGAAGAGTGTCCAATACAGGAGAATGGACAATAGAATTCATCATGGTAAATTCGATTAAGAAGAGTGTTCATTACAGGAGTATGGACAATAGAACATACGCGCAAAAGCTCCTGACTTCACGTCAGTGCTTGAACCAATTTTTTTTACTTAACTTTAACTTAACTCTTCCATTGGGATGTGCAACCTAACCTGAAAATTGCAAGTCTCTATCTCCTTCCTTTCGAAAGTTATCGAGGCAATGGTTGTCCATCCAGCTACTGAACTCAACAATATAGATCCGATCGTGTTCCATCTTGGAACTTGGCAGTAGATTTAGGTTTTGAAAAAAATACATACAAATTAATACGTAACCTTTCAAAAGAATCGCCTCCGCTAGTTTGCAAAGATATTCACTCTTGTTCTTAGAAATCCCTTCAATATTTGATTTCAAAATGAAAAATGTTGTAGCTCGTAAGGCCAAGAGGGTTTCTTTCAAAACAGGACCTTAATGTAGGGCTATATCATCTCTCATAGGTACATGCTTCACTTTCTATTGTGTTATGAAAAAATAGGCCCGAAAAATTATGTTATAATTTAAAATGTCATCATAACATTCATGGTTTTGAAGGTTCTCGCAACATTTTAGCGATGTCGGACAAATGCTTTCTGATATATACATTTTTTTTCAATGATTTTTTAAAAAAATTGCTAGTAATACGGTCTTAACGAAATTTTGTAAAAATTTCTGCGAAGGCATTCCAAAACTAATTACCATGTTTGAATTGAATCGGCATCGTATTTTTGGCGTTATCGAAGAAATAATAACCAAATTTCAGATTGATATAACTCCAAAACCATTTGGCCGATTATGCTAATTAACGAACTTAAACGTCGCATTCAGATGCGCAGTCTACCCTGAAAACTGCAAGTCGCTGTTTCTTTCCGTTCTCAAGGTATCGTAAGATACATCATATTTTTTCGTACTAGTTAAATATTTTCTGGTGGTGCGGTCTTCACAAAATTTTACACACGTCTTCATGTCGATATTCTACAACTAGTTAGCAAGCTTCAATTCGATGGAGTCTATATTTTTGGAGGAATCGAGGAAATAATATTCCAGATATGGGTATAACTCCGAAACCGTTGGGCAGATTATGGCCAACAACGAACTTAACTCTCCCATTCAGATGTGCAACCTACCCTGAGATTTGCCCTAGTCCCCATCTCTTTTCATTCGAGAGTTATCGAGGTAACGGTCACCCATCCAGCTACTGAACTCACACAAGGCTGCTCGGATCTCCAACAATATAGATCTGATCGTGTTCAAACTTAGACTTGAATTTTCGCATTTTAATTCTACAACTAATAAACATGCTTGAATTTGATCGGTTTGTATGTTTCGAGTTATTGAGGAAATAACAAGCAAACTTCAGATTCCGGACAGGTTCTAATTTGACCTTCAATTCTTCATCAGTTGGGCAAAATGATAACGCGATATTCCCCAGAACATACGCGCAAAAATGTTGAATAACTAGCTCCTAACTTCATATCTGGTTAGCGGGACAATTCTGTTCGCCTGTTTTCAGGAGCTGATGACATTACAATAATTTGATACTTTATACTGACTAGGATCTCCAGGATTAATGAATTTCGTTTGGGATCCTCTGCATGAGTAAGATAGTAATATCTAGCGCGTGATCTGTGCATGCGATAAATCGAACTAAAAACGAGAAAATAAATAATAGTTTAAAAAAACTAAAATAACACGCTTTAATAATAAATCGAACTAAAAAGTATAAAATAATTTTTGAGCATTTAAACAAAATGATGGACGTAATATATAAGTATTATTCAGCGAAAAGCATTGGGCGCTCAATAATATCAGTTCTTGAAAATATTCGGTCGGTACAATCAGTGAAAACATTGTTAAGAACTCCAAAAGTGTGCAACTCATTAGATATTAAAAAAAAATGGTTCAAGCGGACAGGAGCTTTGGCACCGAAATTATTTGGAATGATATAAATGGATTCTTATACGATAGAACTGCATCATGAAAGAAATTAAACTTGAACAGACCGATTCTCCCCAATAACGAAATTATCCGAGATATTAATTCCACAAATCTACTCTGAAAATTATATTATATCAATTAAAACTTAGCCAATATTGCAGTTTTGTCTTTACGGGAGATATTCTGAACCCAATTTGATAATGTATCTTACCAAAGAATATATGTCCATCATCATATGGATTATCCACGGGCATTATATTATCACCTTAAAAGTTTAATATCATATAATATCATCCTCATAATTCTACGATAGCTGAGGTTATTTCATTGGTCATTTTGCATTCAATCATACTTTGTTTTCTAGAACAGGAGGTGTATTTTATATGAAGAATAACGAACCAGAAATAATTTAGACATGTATCTCTCATAGGAAAATAAGATGACATGTAAGAACACAGATCATATAATAGTTCATAGATAGAATAATTAAGTACAGCATTCTGTGAAAACATAGAAGTATGATTCATTATCGAAATTTCGAAAACTCATATATCCGAAAGTATTAGCTTGTTAGAGTTTGAAATGATATCATTGGATTTTTATGGTGAAACTGCATATTGAAAAAAAATGAATTTGATAGTTACTATGTAAAAAAAAATATTTTCGTTACTCCGAAACGATCCCGATTTTGCTTGATAACGATCTTAACCGAGATATTTATCTCCTAAACCTACTCTGAAAATTTCAACTGCCTAGCTCATTCTGTTCAAGAGTTATTGTTGAAACAAAATTTAAAAAAATTTTAAATTTTTTTTACACTTCACGGCAACCCGATCAATACAAAACTTCGCATGCATAAAGGTCATTATTCCTCGATTTGATGCTAAATTTCAGACAGATTGAGTGATCGGTTCCGGAAAAATTCATAAAAAATTACCATAACTACGAAACCGCTTGGTGGATTTCGCCCGGTAAAGAACTGGTCCGAGATATTTACGCTCCAAGCTCACCCTGCAAATTTCAATCCTCTAAGTCCTTTCGTTCGAGAGTTATCGTGTTCATGATTGGACGGACGGCCGGACAGAATCGATTTCGACCACGGATTCTTGATCAGTGAGTCGAACCAAATCGTTTAAGACCATTTTCAGCCAAAAATTCGAAAATTACAGACATTTGGGTAAATTGGTGAGCACTCTGTTCCAAGGAACGAGAGCGCCAAAAATACTTGTGGAAGGCATAAAAAATATGGCGCAGAACACCACACGCTTTTTTCTAAATAATACTTACATTTTTGGTCCATCATTTGGTTTGAATGCTCAAAAATTATTTCATATTTTTTAGTTCGATTTATCATTAAAGCTTATTTTCATTGTTTTATTAAACTATTTTTTATTTCATTCACCATTTTTCCAGATTCGGCTCAGGTAAAAGTTATAAGCATTTAAAGATTTCACAGTGTACCGATACACTCCTTCACTTTCGTTACACGTTCAACACAGATAACTCTGTAACCCGTATTGTATATTGACCAAATCTGTATCATCTGATGCTTGAAATTCAATTAATTTGGTTGAGAAGACTTTTTTACTCGCTCAATTATTATGATTTCGCACTAAATGCAGCATTCCCAACAACATTTTTCACAATTCTTGAATATTAAAACACTGAACTTCAATCTGTTACCTATTCTATTCATGCATTAACTATCCAATTATTTGCCATGTAATATTATATACAATTTAATCATCGTCTTTTAAGAAAAAATCTTGAATACATTAACTATCTTCAAGTCTATGAATGATTATTATTATATCGTTCCAACCTCAATATAAAATCTATGATGAAACTCCATAGACATGGAAGTATAGAATTAAAAATATAACATTCGGTAAATCATGGTATCATTAGGCACTAATAGAGAACAAAATAATGAAATCTTCATCGGCAGTTCGTTTTACGAAAAACCAATCTTCAGTTTCAATCGATTGTACTAGTTCGAGGACGGATTCATGAATGTACTGAAATTTCTGTAATTTTCATCAGAGTTTACATTATTCAAAGAAGAATATCCCGAAAACGGTACGTTGTAGGGAAATGAAGAGGAATAATTTAATTTTCTACAATGATTGTAGATTCTTATTATAACTTGAGCGAAACTTCATCTGCTTTCTTTATGATAATTTCTCATAGATTTTCGAACCGGAGAATCTATAACTAGGGAACCATTAGAAGTAGGAAATAAATGTTACTTGGAGAATAGGTCTCATAGTTCTAGAAAACTCCATTCCATAATTCATCTTAATACGGAATAACCATGTCAAAGCAACAAAAGAAAAACTACTTTTTTTCAAATGCAACAGCCTGTATCTGAGTTGAAATTTGTAAATGAAAAAGGTTTTTTATTTGGTGATAGGAATCTGTGGTTTAAATTAATGTGCAACTTAAAGACCCGTCCTGTATACCAATTTTTTTTTCATGATCGAGAATCCTCCCAATATCAAGGATTAAATATAGAGCTCAGGAAAACTCATTGACAGAGTGGCTACATCTACAAATCGTTCCGCATGCCCACGATTTTACATTATTTTTTAAACCCAATCTACTCCCTCGGTTCTCGATAGGTTTTCAGGAATTCAAACGCTCTTTTCAAGTTGGGGTAGGGGCATCGTCTAGGATGAGATGAAATGAAGTGGAATATTCGTAGAGTGTTATAAAGCAAGTATGCCTGAAGAATTTCCATGTACAGATATGAAAAGCACATCGAACTTTGTAGTTTGGATGGGCAAAATATTTGATGAAGAAGTGAAGCCCGTATGTACAGTCAACTGGGGAAAGCAATTTCCCACCTAAATTTGGTCTGACGATCTGGAAAATTAATAACTTTTTTCCATAAAATGAATTCAAAGCAAGAGTGGACACATTTGTTCGCCCAATATGCTATTTTATCGGATTCATTCAATAGTAATTTATGTATCAAGGACGAAAAACTGTCTATTATAGTCTAGTCTGCAAATTGCGAGACAATAGACAGTTTGTCGCCGAGGTGCATATTGCATTTTTTCGTTGACCTCTACATATTTTTATGAATTTCGGACTTAAATAATTTCACAATAGCAAATGACAGATACAAAGCAAATGACAAAAACACTTATGTTTGTAGCAATGCCATATTCATAATGACCACAGCGGACGAGAAAGTAATTTTGCTGACGAAAAAGTACTTTTTCGACTGCAAAATACTTGTGTACAATATTAGTATGACTAGGATATTTTTTTAAAATTATAAAGAAATATTCTGTATCTCAGGAACTATCCGTCAGATATCTCTATTGGATCTATATTTTTTTTTAGAAAAGGAACACAAACAGGTTACACCCAAAAACATTCACATAACAATAGAATTATTGAAAGTATAAGTTATCTACAAAGATGATAAGTGATTCGACAAATCACCTACATACTACTGAAAAAAGGAATGTCTTATGAACAAAGTTTTACACTTCTTCCTGAAGGAGGATGAGAACATAATGAAAACATTTAAATTATTGGAATATTTGTTGAAAAATTCGCACATTCTGTTCACAGGAGAGTTCCTACCAATATTTGTCCTGAAACCTCTATTACGAAGAAGCTGCCTGCTTCGCGTTTGCCTCTGTGGTACATGATAATGCAGGAATGACACTATTTCCGGTGAGTCATAGTAGTTCATTATGACTTTGAAAAGAAAAACCAAGTCGGAAATTATTCTTCGTTGTTCTAAAGGCTGAATATCGTATCTACCCCGAATCTCACCAATGCCTACTGTAACGTATTCATTAGTAATTTTAAAATGAAGGAATCTCACAAATCTATTCTGCAGTCTTTCAAAGCGCAGCCTGTGAACACTATAGTATGGAGACCAAACAACACTACCATAATTGAGCTTACTGTAAACAAAGGAGTAATACAAAGATTTATAGCTTCCTCATCCTGAAAGTCCTCGCATAATCTACATAAGAAACCTAAAGTTTTGCTAGAACTTGAAATCAAAATGAGCATTAAAAGTAAGACTTTAATCGAAGAGGATGCCCTGGTCCCTTATTTGGTCAACCCTGATAACGACATTCTCATCCAAATGGTATTGAAAATTGACCCCACTATTTTTCCTAGTGAAAGAAATGTATGCACACTTGTCAGAGTTCAGCTTAGTTTATTCTTTTGGCAATACGCCACAAATCTCTCGAGATCCTCCTGTATCTTGACCAATCCCCAACTGACATTATCCTCCTGAAGATCTTTAGGTCATCAGCGTACAAAAGGAAAGCACAATACCTGAAGCATTCTTTGATGTCATTGATAAAAATCAAAAATAATAGGGGGCCAAGATGTGAACCCTGGGGGACACCCGAGGTAACTACAAACGCCGAATAACAAATAGCCATTTACACTCACAATCTGACTACGACAGCGTATATATGAAGCCAGCCATCTCAAAAGATCACCCTGAACAGCAATCGCCGCCAACTTCATCAGTAGTTTATTATGGTCAACCTTATCGAATGCTTTGCTAAAATCCGAATACAGTGAGTCTACCTGAACTCCATCATCCAAAGCACTACAAATATATTCGGTGTAAACAAGCAAATTCATCCCGGTGGATCGCTTCGAGAAAAAGCCATGTTGACATTCCATAATGGATGAACTATGCTCTCAAACACCTTCTCACTATCGATAATTTACTAATTCCGCGATAATTATCGACCTCGCCTCTATTGCCTGAATTCTTATAAATTGGAACCAGTAGAGCCCTTTTCCATACAGTAGGGAATATTCCGGATTGCATTGATTTGTCGAATAAAATACTCAGAGGAATACACAACCCAGCTGCACAATGCTTAACAAAAAAAAAATTGGTTCAAGCACTGACGTGAAGTCAGGAGCTTTTGCGCGTATGTTCTATTGTCCATACTCCTGTAATGAACACTCTTCTTAATCGAATTTACCATGATGAATTCTATTGTCTATTCTCCTGTATTGGACACTCTTCTCAATCGAATTCACCATGATGATTTTTATTGTCTATTCTCCTGTATTGGAGACTCTTCTTAATCGAATTTACCAAGATGAATTCTATTGTCCATTCTGGACAATAGAATTCATCTTGGTAAATTCGATTAAGAAGAGTCTCCAATACAGGAGAATGGACAATAGAATTCATCATGGTGAATTCGATTGAGAAGAGTGTCCAATACAGGAGAATAGACAATAGAATTCATCATGGTAAATTCGATTAAGAAGAGTGTTCATTACAGGAGTATGGACAATAGAACATACGCGCAAAAGCTCCTGACTTCACGTCAGTGCTTGAACCAATTTTTTTTTTCGATTAAAAGGGTCCAATCAGGAGAACGGACAATAGAATTCATCATGGTAAATTCGATTAAGAAGAGCAAAAGCTCCTGATTCACGTCAGTGCTTGAACCAATGTTCTATTGTCCATTCTTCTGTATTGGACACCCTACCATGGTAAACTCGATTAAGGGTGTCCAATACAGAAGAATGGACAATAGAACATACGCGCAAAAGCTCCTGACTTCACGTCAGTGCTTGAACAAATTTTTATATTAGCCATCAAACCTTTTTAATTCTTCATAATCATTACAAGAATGTCTGTCGATATGGAATATGGTAATAATTTGACATTTGAACACATCGTTTAATGCATAATCAATTTCAATACTTTTGTCACTCGTTGATGAGATGAAATATCTGAAATTATAGATAAACTCTAAATATTCCATTCAATATTGAAATATTAAAATTAAATTTCCACTTATTCATTTGTATTTCAAGATAATGAACGTTTGAAGCTAATGATTCATGTAAATTGTCTGTGAAAATTTGTTTTCATGGGTTAGGGGAAAAGAGTTATTGTGAAAATAAGATTCATTTATTTAGATACCAATCTATAAATTGTTTTATACTATCTACTAAGGGCCGATTTATTCAACCTCTCCGTAAAGTATTCGTCAACTATGTGCTCGTTGAATTTACTGATCCCCTTTAAAGTGAACATTTACAGATTACTTTCCTTTCGGTAAGGCTACTTGACAGTTTACAGGTCGTAAAATATATCAGCCCTCAGTGAACAAAAAATTTGTATACCTCAATGAAGCCGTAATACAAACAAAGGAAATAATTTCGAATAAAACTCTATTAACATATTCGATTATTTACTTCAAGAGAGATCAAGAATAACATTCATTTTGAAAATTCAATACTACATCAAGCAGCATGCAATACATTTTTTCGAGTTTGGACCACTGCTGCCCACATAATCATGGAGGATTCGTGAAACACTGCAGGGAGGATAAATACTTGTATATAGATTATTATTAAAATATGATAACTGACTTTCTCCGTTTCCTTATATACTACTTCTCGTTGTAAAATATACTTGGATTTTCCTCCGCAACACTAGGATACATCATTTTCAAAGTTAGCGTTGAATTATCAAGCCATTCTATTATAATATTAGTAGAATCTGTTCTTCAGAGGTATTCATTGTTAAGCATGCTAAGCAACAAGCATTTAAGAAACATATACCTGAAGTTCCACGGGAAAACAATATACATAATATATACACGGAAAAAAAATATTGTACCTAATATATGAAATTCATATACTGACTAACTGAATTTCATATACTCGGCGTGACAGAAGAACTTACATCTAATCTTATCTGACTGCAGCACCTATTCATAACACGCATCCGGACCTTGAAACTAATCTACTTTCATATTATTAGTAACAGGCAGGTCTGAAGAATCTGATGATTTTGTCATATTGAACTAGAACCATCGTATACCAATGTAGGACCCTGAGCATATAAAAATGAGAATCTAATCAGATTAACAGTATACCAACGATTTTAAGTTCTAGTTAGTCCCGCTTTCTAACCTAGCATTATTGTCATATATGGGTTATATTCCAGTCATATTAGACTTATGATTCAGTCATATGAATTTAGTAACCTCATCATATAAAGCTATATTCTTGATTCTTGTAATATAAAACTAGTAACCTCGTCATATGAGTCTTCATTTCTCGTTTATCTAGCAGATGATGATCTATTATCATATTTATACGTATGCGCCCGGAGAACCGAAAAAAATTATTCGAAAAAGAAGTTTTTTCGAATCATTTTGATCATTTCTTCAGGCACATCCATATGTATCAGATGAGATCAATATCAGCCAGATGAACAAGAAATCGAACATCATCAGAATAGATAGGAATATTATAAAAAAACTCAAGACAAACAAAAACGACTTTATCCTAGGAAAATTTATTGATCTCTTCACATAATGAAAATAAACATCTGAAATTCTAACATAGAAAATATTCAATAAAAATTAATAACAATTCTTGTGCCAATCTGTCACATATGCATAAACACTATAAAATATTATAAATAACATAAAAAATTACTAGCTTTAATACTACAAAAGGTATATATATACATTAATTTGGTATTTAGTACTGAAGTCAATGAAGGGTTCGTGTTCTAATGAATTTCATTCAAAATGGACTCAAATTCTGATCCCTCAGAAAAAGCCTTAGTTTCGCCGTCAGTGTCTGTGGATTCGACTATTGGAGTTTGTCCAATACTGGGAGATTCGTACTGAAAATAAAAAGGACCATTTGGAGAAAAAATTTTGGAAAATGCAATTTGATGATTCTAATATTACCATATCATTGATAGCCTTAAATAATGAATTTTATCGGAAAATTCTAGAGTTTAAAAAAAAAAAAGTTATACAAATTTGAATCATAATAGGTACTACATAATACTCACACTGGTACTTCCATTTCTTACATGAAGAGCGAGTGCCGTTTGAAATTTACGGCGAGGACCAATCTTCGGGATTAATATTTTCAACGTGTATTGGCTAAGCATTTTAACGGACCCTGGATCAATTCCCTCATCTGCAAGAAAAATATACAATAGATAAGCAAATAAATCAGGGGCTGATTTTTTTCAAAATGGTTTTATTCCGTCATTATTCTTATGGATGTATGAATCATAAGAATCGCAGCTAAACGTATCCAAAGTATTTTTGAATTCCCCCATCCCAATGTAAATATGTAATTAGATGTTCGATGTAACATCTCAAATTAAAAAGCTGTTTGAGTTATAATCATCTTCATAGATTGCAGATGTGAACTGAGATTTTAATTGGATGTGTAATTTCGATTTTTTGGCAATGTTAATGAAGGACTTTTTAAAACGATCACTGATGATTTTCATTCATAACAAAAACATTTTTCAATACTCCAATTTCTTCATTTTCAATTATTTAAAATGATAAAAAATGTATTTTTGACGTTGTTTTTTATAGCTAACCTAAACTAACATAATTTAACCTGAACAAATATGTGAAATATATTAAAAACTGAACAAATATGTGAAATATATTAAAAACTGGGGATAAACTGCAAATTAACCTCATATTTTTTTATAATTTGAACCTCTACAAACAATGTGAATAAGTCCCTGTATTCTACGCAAAAATGCCTGTATAATGTTATTGTTTCAGAGAAAGTGGTTATGATTAGTTTTCCATTTAGCCATTACTCCAATTTTCGTTTATAAATCAAACCAAAAGAAGATACGAAGAACGCGGATAGTATCATTTCATCAGTTTCTCTAAAAATAAACCAAGGATATGGAATTAGATTTCCGCTATCTCTTATAGTTCGGAAGTTGTAACAATGAAACATCAAAAGCGCCCCCCTGAATGAAAATAATTTATTCTCAGAGTGGAGTATTACTGACTTAAAAAAAATGAAAGATTCTGATGTATACAGACATGAATTCATACCCAAATAATTCAAGAAAATATTTTCCAAGTATAATGCACTATCAATCAATATGCGAATGGCGTGTAGGTACTTACCTATAGAAATCTTAAAATATATTCCAAATTTAAATCCTTCAGGAAGGCTTCCATTCTTGAAATCGCTCACCAAAGTAGGTACCTATAAGTATATATTGTTCTTCGCACAAATATAAAAATAATAAAATATTACTAATCGCTTCACAAATGGAAATGCCCTACACAACACGTCAACTTCCGCAACCTACTGCAAGTTTGTGAAGATATAGGCGGTCATTGGGTCATTACTTCTCTTCTTGAACAACGAATGTTCAATTCGAACAGACGGGATAATTCCATTTATACGACGGGAATACTAGGACCGTGCGAAATGTTATAGTATGGTTGAGAATATAACGTGTATATAACGCTCTATTCGATCTATAAGCTAGATAACTGTCATTAGACCACGATTTCTAGAAAGATTGATTTTTTGATTCGTGTCGGAAAGGGTTTCTAAATCATTGAAACATTATATCGACAATATAGGAAATTCATATTACTGGTATATGTTAGATGTTCGTACGACGTCGTTCTGGATCATTTTTTTCCGTGTACCTACACACATGTTATATTGCAAAGCCTTCTACTCCTATATTTTAAAATATTCTGCAATTAGAAAAATTAAAATGTTTCGTTAAAAATGCCTATTATATAGGTACACGCTGGCATCCAAACACCCTGATGATGGATCGTAAGAGACCCATGATATCAGGAAAACAGATTTGTTTGAATAGAAACACTAGATTTTCTTCTTGGCTATTCCACTTTTGAACTTTAAAAATTTTAGTGTTCATGTCATCTTGGTTGCCTCTTATCAATATTAAATTTTCTCATGAGATATACTTAAGCTTCACAAATATTCAATCGACTAAGTTCCATATACCTTGTTTTTAAGAATTCTATCTGCAGTAACTCCAAGAGTAACTCATGCATTCTATTTGTCGAAAAGCATTACTTTTTTGCTCTACGTCAACTGGACCTTAATTCATTCCAACCTGAAAGGAAATATTAAGACTTGGATTTCTCTGAGTAAAGTAATTCATTCAATTCACTTCTATTACTTACTGCTGATTTTTAGCCAGAAATCCTGAAGGACATATACCAGATATCTTCTTTCTGAACAACTTTTCCACAGTTCTCCATAATTTGGAATTTCTTTCACATACGTAAACAATATTTCTAGATTCCTCCAATCTTCAAATACAAGGTAATCTCGATTATTTTCAACGGAAGGAATACTCGTTCGTACTTCGTGGATTGAGAATATTTTGTTTACGTTTCAGATTTCAGATTCGATGTTGAGCAAAGATTATTCTCTTTAATCTTTGATGTTGAGGTTAAAACGGGGCGCATGCGTAGATCAGAATGTAGTTTGTAGTATATCCATTAATCATGAATCATTCTCAAAAATACCACACAAGCAATTTACCGATCACTGCTAATATTTATTATTTACCAGAAATTCATCACAAATCGAAACTATTTAAATTAGAAATGTCAATTTTTACATGACTAACCCGGACTTAGCCATTTAACCCTGCTATTTTGCCGGGTTAAATTCTTATAGTTTTAACCCAGGGTTAGGCTCTAACTCTTGAAGGTGCAAGACCTATTATCAATTTAACCCTAGGTTTAGAGTTAATCCGGATTTAATTAGATAACCCGCATTCGTGCAAGTGGGCCTGAGTGGCCTACATGGCCTAAAATTCCTCTCTACCCATCACAGGATTTAATATCCACAAATGAGCCTCTCACCTTACAAGATCAGAAGCCTTCAGCAAAATTTCAGCCGATATCATATTAAAAATAATACATAACCTTTCAAAAGTCCCCTCTCGCAAATATACTCCTCTGAAGGCACATGGATCTCTTGAAGAAGAATCGCCTTCTCTATTTCTCAAAGATATTCACTCTTGTTCATAGAAATCCCTTCAATATTTAGTTGCCTCCTCCTAAGGAGGATCTCTTTCAAAACCAGGTCTGACCACTAATGTAGGGCTATCATCTCCCATAGATTTGTGATGAAATAAGACGATTATCCCATAATATACGAGCGAAAATATGTCATCATGACATTCATATATTTATTTTTGAAGCTTCTCGCAAAAATACGACCATAGACTACATATTATCATACGACGATTCCCATCCGCTACACGCTACACTTGGCTACCACTACGCAACCAAACTCACAAAAGGCTGCCCGGTTCTCCAACAATATAGATCCGATCATGTTCAAACTTGGAATTCTGCAGTAGAGTTAGGTTCTGAAGGCTGTTCCAAAATTTCAGCCATGCCGGACGAATAGTTTATGATATATAGATTTGTTTTCAATAATTTTCAACTATTTTTTTTTAAAATTTTCTAGTTATACCATCCTCACGAAATTCTGCGAGAATTTTCGCGTTGGCATTCTTCAACTAATAGCAATGTTTGAATTCAATCGGTTTTGTATTCTTCGAGTTAATGAGGAACAAAAAACTACCAAATTTCAGAAAATTTTAGATGGCTATAACTCTAAAACCGTTTGGACGATTATGCTCATAAACAAACTCAAATGTCGCATTCAGATGCACAACCTAACCTGAAATTTTCAAGCCGCTATCTCCTTCCGTTCTCAGGTTATCGTGACAACAAAAATATTTTTTAATAATTTTTTTATAATTTTCTAGCAATACGATTCTCACAAAATTTCACGAACGTGCTTAGGTCTATATTCTACAACTATTCACCAAGTTTAAATTCGATCGGATTTATTTTGGTTGAAATCAAAATTATTACTCGGAAACCATTGGGCCGATTATACCCATTAACGAACTTGTCCGTCGTATTGGGATGCGCAACCCACCCTGAAAATTTCAAGTCGCTGGCTCTTTTCGTTCTCAAGTTATCGTGGCAACGGCCGGACGGCCGGACGGCCGGACGGCACCACAGAATTAAATTTCACATTTGGGCAAAACTATAACGCGTATGTTCCCCAGAACATACGCGCAAAAATGGGTTCAAGCCCTGTGGACAGGTGCTTTCTGGCGCTCTAGTTCAAACAGACAAATTATATCTGGTATTGGTTTCTCAGAGTTGGGAATTATATCAATGTATTCATATGATATCACTGCATCATAAAGGAAATTCAATTCAAATAATAGTTTATTAGATAAGTAATAATAAATTACCTTGTAATCGATCAAAAATTTCCTGATCTACGTTCACCAAATTTTCTCCTCTCTCGAACTACAGAATTATGCTTTCAATATTTACGTAATATTTTCAAACATTTTCGGGTGAGGTCCCCGTTGCATCGCTAAAATACGAGTATTTCAACCCCAATATTCTTGAAGTTACAATATTCCCTTCTGTCAAGTTGACTTTATGACAATTCATACATAGAATATACATAGAATAATTATATCAATCTGTGAAATACGATTTACATTGAAATTTTGAAAAATCATATCTCCGAAAGTATTAGCTTGTTAGAGTTAAAAATGATATGAATGGATCCTTATGATAAAACTGCTTATTAAAAAAAATTTAATTTGGAATTTGTTTTGTAAAAAAAAAATTTTTTTTTTATTACTCCGAAACCTTCTGTCCGATTTTGCCCAGTAACGAACTTAGCCGAGATATTCATCCCCCAAACCTACTCTGAAAATTTCAACTCTCTAGCTCATTCCGTTCGAGAGTTATCGTGCCTACGGCCGGACGGCCGGCCGGCCGGACTGGCCGGACAGAATGAATTTCGACCACGGATTCTTGATCAGTAAGTCGAACCAAATCGTTTAAGACCATTTTCATCGAAATATTCCAAAATTACAGACATTTGGGCAAATTGATAAGCACTCAGTTCCGAGGAACTAGAGCGCCAAAAATGAGGGGTATCCATTCTGCCGGGTCCCTTACTGTCATATAAAGATTTGAGTTTATTCGGTACGAATTCTGCAGAAAACACTATGGTATTTATCAAATTATTGTAACCAGAATGCGGAACAAGGAGAAAAGTCTGCTTAAGCGGTTCATAAACACCGCAGAAATAAGAAGCAAAAAGATTACATATATTATATCCTCACCTCCCTCAGCCATATTATCATTATATTCCATTGTGCAGGGTACATTCGTTTCTCTTTTACAATTGGATACATAGTTCCAAGATTTTTTCGGACACGACCTTATTTTTTCTTGTACAGGGTGATTCACTTATCTTGGTCACCCCAATTTTCTCCGAAACGGCCGAATATATTTTAATTCTGTAAACGCCGGTTTGTACAAGTCAACGTTGACTTGGGATGCGTGTAGAAGTTGGCGTAAAAAATAAAGTTGGCTGGCGTCGCGGCGCCGTTTTTTTTTTCCAGGGACATACCTTTTTTATCATGCAAGATGATTCAATTCTAAATTTTATTTTCAAATACCATTTTTTCCCATTTTAAACCGTAAGCGATCTACTGGGCGTTTTATGTTTATTCTATTCCATTTTTGCGCGATGTTCTGAGGAACATCCCGTTATCATTTTGCCCAAATGTCTGTAATTTTCGAATTTTTTGCCGAAATGGCAAATTTCACAAACGTCCTTAGGTTTGTATTCTACAACTAATCACCAAGTATCAATTCGATCGGATTTGTATTGGTAGAAAATAAAATTACTCGGAAACTATTGGGCTGATTATGCCCATTAACGAACTTGTCCGTCGTATTAGGATGTGCCACCTACCCTAAACATTTCAGCTAGCTCTTTCCGTTCTCAAGTTATCGTGGCAACGGCCGGCCGGCCGGACGAAATCAAATTTTACCTCGAATTCTTCATCGGGGAGTCGAACCCAATCGTTTGAGACCATTTACGGCAAATAATTCGAAAATTACAGACATTTGGGCAAAATGATAACGCGATGTTCCCCATAACATACGCGCAAAAATGGAATAGAATTAACATATAACACCCTGAAGATCGCTAACGGTTTGAAATGGGAAAAAAACGGTATTTAGAAATAAAATTTAGAATTGAATCATCTTTCGAATGGCATAATAAAAAATGGGTTCAAGCCCTGTGGACAGGAGCTTTCTGGCGCTCTAGTTCAAACAGACAAATTATATCTCCGAAAGTATTGGTTTCTCTGAATTGGGAATTATATCAATGTATACATATGATAGAGCTGCATCATAAAGGAAATTCAATTCAAATAATAGTTTATTTATCAAGATTAAATGAGCAATCATGAGAATGAGAACTGCACCATGGAAGAAATCGAATTAAATCTGGCCAATTTTGCCCAATAACGAACTCAACCGAGATATTCATCTCCCTAACCTACTCTGAAAATTTCAACTACCTAGCTCATTCCGTTCGAGAGTTATTTTGGAAAAACTTTTTTTAAATTTTCTAATTTTTTTTTTCACACTTTGCGGTAATCTGGTCAATACAAAACTTCACATGCGTATAAAGGTCATGATTCTACAATTTGATGCTAAATTTCAGATAGATCGAACGAACTTGTCCGAGATATTTACGCTCCAAAACCACCTTGCAATTTTCAATCCGCTAACTCCTTTCGTTCCCTTCTGTCAAGTTGACATTATGAGAATTCATACATAGAATAATAATTATATCAATCTGTGAAATACGATTTACATTGAAATTTTAAAAAATCATATCTCCGAAAGTATTAGCTTGTTAGAGTTGAAAATGATATGAATGGATTCTTATGATAAAACTGCTTATTAAAAAAAATTTAATTTGGCATTTGTTTCGTAAAAAAAAATTTTTTTTTTGTTACTCCGAAACCATCTGTCCGATTTTGCCCAATAACGAACTTAGCCGGGATATTCATCCCCCAAACCTACTCTGAAAATTTCAACTCTCTAGCTCATTCCGTTCGAGAGTTATCGTGCCTACGGCCGGCCGGCCGGACCGGCCGGCCGGACAGAATGAGTTTCGACCACGGATTCTTGATCAGTGAGTCGAACCAAATCGTTTAAGACCATTTACATCGAAATATTCCAAAATTACAGACATTTGGGCAAATTGATAAGCACTCAGTTCCGAGGAACTAGAGCGCCAAAAAGGGATATTCCTGGGAAAAAAAAATTGACGGCGCCGCGACGCCAGCCATCCTTATTTTTTTGCCGACTTCTACACGCATCTCAAGATAACGATGACTTGTTCAAAACGGCGTTTACAGAATTGAAATATATTCGGCCGTTTCCGAGAAAATTGGAGTGACCAAGATAAGTGAATCAACCTGTACATTACCGATATATAACATATAATCATCACGAATGAGATCCTTACTTTTGCATCTCAAGTATTTGAATTATAATTATATTGTTGGGAATATTGGGAAACATTTCCCTGGAAACTAAGCAGCCTTGGGTGAGTTCAGGATCTAGAGGGGTAACCAGCAGTGGCGGCTGGTGAGTGTGGGCTGCGGGTCGCCGCTGTCCCTAGACAAATAACGTACATACATAAACAATCAATTTGTGTATTTCATATTCGTGCTCTTCAAACTGTATTCAATTAAAACATTCCTTAAGTTCACTCTATATTTATAGTATACGGGGTGATCCCGGAGGAATGAGACAAACAGAAACTATAAACTGAGGTCATCTAGGTGGACCCACATAGAGTTATTTCAATTCCCGAGGTCCTTGGTTTTGAATATACAGGGCGTCCCGCTACTAGTGAGCCAAAGTTCACCGACGTGAAGGACCTATCTCGTGGACTTGTTGTCTGAATAATTATAGCGACCACATCATCTATGTATGTATCTAAACCAAATTTAAATACGTAGATGGGGAACAGAACGGCAATTGAAAATATTTGTAGATTTCATTGATAACAATTAATGTCAAAGTCACAACTGAAATGGAAAAAGGAATTGCAATTAATTTTTTGCATTTAACATTAACATGGAATAACAATAAACACATGTATGGATACAATTATTTAACGGTCCTCGTATCATCTATTCGAACACAATGTTGCTGCATTTTATAGTATGTTGCATCCGTTCATATTGAATTTTGAAGGTTATTTAATATACAGGGTGAGTCTTTGAGTCTTGCATTAATTTTTATCAAAGATTCCTCTCGTCAAATAAAACACTTTTTTCATTTACCATTTTTCCTAATTCGGCACTGGTAAATAGATACAGGCTGTTGGAATTTCGAAAAAAAAATCAGTTTTTCTTTTCTATCTTTGACTTGGATATTCCGAATGGAAAATTGTGGGGTGGAGTTTTCTATAACTATGATACATAATTTCCAATTAGCAGTGTTTTCCCTACTTCTACTCGTTTCCTAGTTATAGACTCGCGAATTAAAAAAACTATGAGAAATTAGCATAAAGAAAGCAGATTGAGTTCATTTTGAGTTATTATGAGAATCTACAACCATTTTAGAAAAATAAAGTACCTATTCTTCATCATTTCTCCTAAAACGTACCGTTCTCAAGATATTCTTCTTTGAATGATGATGAAAAATCCAGAAATTTCACTACATTTATGAATCCGCCCCTGGATAAGGATACTCCAATCAAAACCCGAGATATGATAGCTCCATATCTCTGATCAAAACTGATAGCCACAATGCCATCGTTCATAGATTATTATTTTGATTGAACATTTCATAGAACATTTAATAGGTGTCAAAGGATTGAGTTCTGTCAATAAACATGCATAATAACTAGCGTTTGTTCGCAAGTTCTTGATTCTCCTTTGGACAAAAAAATAATTCAAAGCCTAAAGACTTACTGTTTTGAACAATCCTTTGAAAGCAATCAAATATTCTACTGAAGAATAATATGTATGTGAAATTTATATTCAAATCAGGATGTACCTATCTACACAAATAAAAATATGATCGATTCTGCAGAATTGATATCAGCTCTTAGTAATCCCTGATTTCATTTCAAACACCTACTTATGTCTCTCATATTTTAGAATGTGTATAAATCATTATTTCCTAAGATTCAGATACCTTCACCTTTGAAATTCAATGATTTATTTTTATAATATTCGTACAACCGGACACCTAATAGGCCATCTCCATTGTTAGATATAATCTATTAATCTTTATAAAACTTTAAATAAATCAAAAACAATTTAATGAACATGGAAAAAACGAAAAAAATATGATAATTTAGTAAGATTCAACATTGCGAAACACAATGTTTTGCCCTACATCAGCTGATTTCTATCATTGCATCTCACTCTTATGTTGGAGTCAATGCCTATCTCTCTTTCAAAGCTCTTCTTCTACTTATTATTAGATCATTGCTATGGAGTTCGATCGTAGATTATCAGTGTTCTGTGATTTATATTGAGGGTGGAATTGGAAGTATTGGAACAATAAGAGTGAATTAATTTCCAATTATTATTGAAGATAGTTAGGACATTTAAGTATTTTTCTTAATAGAAGATCATGAAATTGTGTATATTATTCTAGTGGAAACACTTGGGTAATGAAGTATCGAATGGATCGAATAGGTATCAAGTTAAAGTTCACTGTTTTAATATTCAAGAATTAAATAAATTTTTTGCTGGAAATGTTGCATAAAGGGAAATCATATAAATTGAGTGAGTAAATAAGTTTTCTCAAACAAATTCAGTGAATTTCAAGCATCAGATGATACAGATTTGGTCAATATACAATACGAATTGCATTCAAAGTAATCTGTGCTGAACGTACAGAGAAAGTTCAGGGGAGTATCAGCCCTTTGTAAAGTCTTTAAACGCTTATAACTGCCGTATCTGGAAAAATGGTAAATGAAAAAAGTGTTTTATTTGATGAGAGGAACATCTGGTTGAAATTATTGCACAACTTAAAGACTGAGCCTGTATAAACTTGTGAATGAGAGCTTTATATGTGTTAGCAGAGGTTAGTATAACGGGGTACCAGACAATTCGACGTATGATACAAGAGCTCAGGGAAAAACCTCAGCAAAAAAAACCCTGTCGCCCCATGAGTGTTGTGATATATAAGAATTGAATTTGTTTACAAAATTTGCTGAAATTTAAAAATATTGATATGCATTTCTTTCTTCAATATGGATTCCTTCGTCAAAAAACGGAGAGGTTTATCCAAGGTACCCGAAACTCAACCTGAAAAATGAAAAGAAAAGAGGAGAACAACGAACAAATTAATAATAATACATAACCTTTCAAAAGTCCCCTCTCACAAATATAGTTCTCTGTAGCCGCATCGATTTGTCGAAGTAGAATCGCCTCTGCTAGTTTTCAAAGATATTCACTTTGGTCTCTTGTTCTTATAAATCCCTTTAATATTTGAATTCAAAAAGGAAAATGTTGCTCGTAAGGCCTGGAAGGTCTCTTTCAAAACCAGGTCCGGCCAATCAAAGCGATGATTATTCAGAACTTCAGATATTTGAAGACCGCTACAGGACCCTAATGTAGGGCTCCTATAGATACATCTATTACTTTCCATTGTGTAAAAGAATGAAAAAATGGGCCGGAAAATTTACGTTATAATTTAATATTAGGGCTTCACACGAGACGAGAGTAATATCAATAATAAATATTATAATATATAAACGAAATGGTATACAATGATGAATAATTTTGTAAAGCTATATTTATTACGCTCTTATACAAAAATATTTGTACATGTACATATTATTTTTTTCTACAAACGTCAAAAAATGACAAGGTTCGCGCATTGAAAACAATATGCGAAGTGACCCTTTTTTTCATTTTCCTTCGTTACCATGACACCGTGCGCGAAGTAGTGTGCGAAGTACTTACTTCGCACACTGCATGTAAACTATATGGAGTTTTTATATTTTAACCTTTATGTTCCTCAATCAAACAAACAAATGCCATTTTATTTTCATAGTTACAGTATTTACTTGATTTGGAAAAACATTTTAAGCCAGTTCAATACTATTTTTCATATTAAGCTATGCATGTTACTATTTTAGAACAATATTTTTGAAGTTTGTAGAAAAAATTTTGTTTGCATCTCATGCGCGAAATGCTTTGGTGATCTCGACTATTTTTTTTAACTCGGCTGCGCCTCGTTAAAAAAAATCAGTTCTCGATCACCAAAGTAGCATTTCGCGCACTAGATACAAAAATAACTATTAATTTTAAACACTGATAATTTCAACTTTTAAATTGCTGGGTGACCAAGAATTCAAACATATTCACGCTTGCATCACATCATGTGTCAATGATGTACGTGTTTTTGCCATGATCATACCTGCTTTGGAAAATAATATTTCAACAGGTACGGATGTAGCCATTAATAAATCATCGGCCACTTGGAAAGTGTAGGAAGAACTTTTTCATCACTCTCCACAACTGTAAAATATTTTGGTTGCTATTTGCTCTTTCTAACAGCAAATATTTTACAAACTCAGCTTTACAATATTTCGATAGTTTTGTTGATGTCTGAAGTAGGCTGTCGATGTCGATACATATTTTAATAGAATTAAACAATTTGGTATAGTTTTCAAAGAATACCTTCTCAGTGGGTAGATCATTGAGGGTGTTCTTGGCGTATTCCTCATAACACTTTTCGAAACATTGAATAGCTTCATTTCTTTACCAGTTTTATTATACGTAGTTCCATAGATGTATACAATAATTCTTCACATCTGCACTACATGGCAAAAGAGAATAAATTTCTCCAGATGTTCAGATAGAGACGAAATTTTCAAAGCATTGGGATTTCGGGCCGCTAAAACTTGTCCGTTAAGTATTGAGTTCATAATGGCATCCGTTTCAATGGTTGTGTATTCTATTCTTTCTTGAAAAATAATCTCAATTATCGCAAGGTTAATAATCTTCTAAAAATCATGTATTTCTAGAACGATCGATGTATGTATAGATAAAATTATTGGTAATTATAGTGGAAACTCTTCATATTCAATTGTTTTCTGTGGGTGTTGAAAAATGTCGAGTCGTATATAAAACTTCATACAAAAAATTTAACGAGACCTATGATATTTTTGGAAACGTCTCGTCTCGCTTTTCCGAGACGAGAACGAGACGAGAATAATCTCGCTCTCGTATGAAGCCCTATTTAATATGTCATCATGACAGTACCTTCCCAAAATTCTTTCAACTTCTGCGAATTACTGTATCTGGTTAGATTATACGACGGCAGAGTTACATGCGTCGGCAGTCGCCGTCATTTTAATCGGATCCTACTGTAATCGCTTCTCAGCACAAATTTTGAATCTCTTTATTTCCTCAAACTTCAGACTAGTCGCGTTATAGGAGAAATGTAATTAATCATGCTCCTGATTAATCCCGGACACCGGCAACAAACGACGAACTAGCAGCAATCTCCAAACTCTTGGCCTATATTTCCACACGATCGACGCCAACTATCCAGGAAGTTTCCAAATTGAATATCTCGCTACTTCTGAGATAATTAACGTTATCGGGGAGATAAAAACGACGTCCATCTAAGGTTTGAATATTATCGCCGACGAGAACTTCGAAACCTCATATTTCCGTATCGTGTTTTAAGATCGGGAAGAGTTGACGAAGTTGAAGTATTCTCTTCGATAAGGGATAAATTGGAACTTTCTGCTTGTCTGATTTTCTACTAACGAATTGGGTAAACTTGCCAAGGTTAGCAATTTCGCGGAAATTCGATATTCATAAATCTTTGAATCGTTGAGTTTTATCCATGAAGAGTGCACAATCTCTTGTTCTTGAGCAATTATTATTTCTTCGCAGTAATAATAAAGATGCATTTTTGTTTAAAGGCCGGTTTATACAGCAAATAAGATAAGATAAAATAAAATAAGAAATAAATTAAAATAAAATAAGAAACTTAAACATGTACATTTCTATGAGAGCGTTTATACTCGAAATAAGATAAAATAAGAACTAAGAATAAGAATTAAAGTTGGCCAACTCTCATCTTTATTTCTTATTTTATGTTATTTTGTTTGGTAAATGACAATGCGCATGCTCAAAGAGTGAAATTCATAGAAGTTGCATAAAATTGTCAAAAAGCTGCGATTTGATTAGCAAATTCTTATTTCTTATTTTGTTTTAGATCATCTGTATAAACCGATCCTCTTATAACCCTATTAACCCTTAATTCTTATTTTATTTTAATCTGTTTCTTATTGTATCTTATTTGCTGTATAAACCCGCCTTAATTCTTCCGGGTAGAACGGGGATACAAGTGCTACGGGTAAAAAGTGCCCCAAATCGTCAACTTTGATTCGTGTATTGCCGAACCGACCAAAAATTATGACTGAGGTGTCATTCGATTCGGAATGACATGTAAATAGTTTTCGAGAAAATGCTATGGCCACTCGCAAAAATTGCAAAAGTTATAAACAATTAAGTGAAAAAGGGGGGTTCTGTTTTTCGCCTATTTCTCAAAAACTATTTCGGACAATTCAAATCTGAAAAATTGGTTCAAGCCCTGTGGACAGGAGCTTTCTGGCGCTCTAGTTCAAACAGACAAATTATATATCCGAAAGTATTGGTTTCTCAGAGTTGGGAATTATATCAATGTATTATTATGATGAACTGCATCATGAAGGAAATTCAATTCAAATAATAGTTTATTTATCAAGATTAAATGAGCAATCTGAGAATGAGAACTGCACCATGGAAGAAATCAAATTAAAATAGCTGAAATGAATTTGACTCTTTCTTATAGAACAGGATGAAATGTACGAGTATGAACACAGATCATATAATAAAGCTTAGGTAGAATAATTATAGCATTCTGTGAAAACATAGAAGTGCGTACGATTCATTATTGAAATTTAGAAAAATCATATTTCCGAAAGTATTAGCTTGTTGGAATTGAAAATGATATCGATGGATTTTAATGGTGAAACTGCATCTTAAATAAAAATTGAATTTGAAATTTGTTGCTTAAAAAAAATTTTTTTTTCGTTACTCTGAAACCAATAACGAACTTAACCAAGATATTCATCTCCCTAACCTACTCTGAAAATTTCAATTTTTGACTCTTTGCGGTAACCTGGTCTATACAAAACTTCACATGCGTATAAAGGTCATGATTCTACAATTTGATGCTAAATTTCAGATAGATTGAGTGATTCGGTTTCGGAAATATTCATAAAAAACTCCGAAACCACTTGATGGATTTCGCCCATCAACGAACTTGTCCGAGATATTTATGCTCCAAACTCACCTTGCAAATTTCAATCCTCCTTTCGTTCGAGAGTTATCGTGCCTACGGCCGGCTGGCCGGACCGGCCGGACAGAATCGATTTCGACCTCGGATTCTTGATCAGGGAGTCGAACCAAATCGTTTGAGACCATTTTCAGCCAAAAATTCGAAACTTACAGACATTTGGGCAAATTGATAAGCACTCAGTTCCGAGGAACTAGAGCGCCAATAAGTGTAATTCCCTTTCCGGGATTTGAGCCCGCCTTCTCTCGTTCCGAAACCGAAAACTCGACGGATTAGACCACCGGGCTATCGGGCTCCTCGTACGATCTTGTCGATCTCCGGTAGTAGAATAAAACGTCGATACTTACCTGGGATATATATTCTTAATTTTCACTTTTCGACATAAAATCGCCACATGGGGGTTTATTTGACGGTTTTTTAACCTTATCTTCGCTTTCCGTCAACTTTCAGGTCCGAAAACTGCCTAGAACGGTCGTTTTCAGACCCCATCTCCCTAAGTCTTATCTCTCTCTAAGTTTTATCCATGAAGAGTGCACAATCTCTTGTTCTTGAGCAACTATTATTCTTCGCAGTAATAATAAAGATGCATTTTTGTTTAATTCTTCCGGGTGGAACGGTGATACAAGTGTTACGGGTAAAAAGTGCCCCAATTCATCAACGTCATTTATCTTTGATTCGTGTATTGACGAACCGACCATTACATATCGTACTATAATCTAGTCAACAGGTGCCTTTTAGGTCCGAATTTTAGCGTATTCTCCGAAAATTATGACTGAGGTGTCATTCGATTCGGAATGACATGTAGATAGTTTTCGACAAAATGCTATGGCCGCTCGCAAAAATTACAATAGTTATAAACAATTAAGTGAAAAAGGGGGTTTTTGTTTTTCGCCTATTTCTCAAAAACTATTTCGGAGAATTATAACGTTATGTTTTACCCAAGGGGTATCTGAGCATGAGATTCTAATACTAATTTCTCAAGGGAGGTTTGATTACCCCAGCAACAAGATTCCTAGTCAGGTTTTCAACAATATATTATAGAAAGAACAAGGTGTACAAATCTTTATTTACAGTTCCAATTACAATCTCTCAAATTACACAAACTTATAACTACTTATCTTAAAAGAAATGTCCAAATCGTGGCTCCACCTCCAATGCAATATGTTTCTGTGTGTCAGATGTTCTCGGTAAGGGAATATACCCTCAACTCAAGTCAGCTTCGAATTGTACCTCAGGTATGCTTCCAGCTCCTCCACCATAAGTTAACTTCCAAGCAAGTGTGGGTACAGGCAAACGTAACAGCCAAAAATTACTACAGCTTCCAACTCCTGATTGTTCTCCAGTTCAAGTTAACCTTCAACCAATGATTGTGTTTCGGTGCAAGTCAAGCTTCAGCAAATGATTCTATTTCGGTGCAAACAATGTGGACCCAACCAAGGAGTGTAATCTAACTCGTGTGGTCCCAACCAAGGAGTGTAGTGTAACTCAAGTGGTCCCAACCAAGGAGCTACATGAAATTAAAGTCAATGAAAATGTGCACAAAAATTCAACAGAACTCCTTCTCGCTTCTCAAGGAAAAAAAATAGGCATTTACATTATTGTCGATAATCATTAGTGAACCTGAGAAGGAATTCTGCCCTGGGGAAATGAAAAGTGAAAAACAGAACATGTGCTGTAAAACAAAATGAAGGCAAGCAATGCAATAATTCTGAACCAGCAAAATATTCCCTTAAATCCAAATCTCTACTTAAATTAAAGGAATCATGAGACTTACCGAGAATAAATATTATTTATCTCGCAAACTAAAACTTAGAAATTCCACCGGTAATACTCGATGAATTCAGATAAAAAATTCTCAACGATACACAAAAGATGATTTCTCCTCCGTGAAAAGCCGGAAAAGAAAGTCAAATCAGCTTCCTTACATCACGCAGACACGAAGATCATAGAAGAGAAATAACCTGACATAAGGTGACAGTCCGTCAATGTGCATTCTATGATTACCAGTGGCGTTTCAAAAGGAGATGAATAGCATAGGCCTGTAATACGTTACAGAATTCAAATCTTAAAAAAGATTCAAAAAGAAGAGTACCAATTCCCGGAACTTTGGGGCCAATATTTATAATTTTCCCAAAGGGTTTAAACCCTGAAAACGGGTGTTCTGGCTTGCGCAAGCCTTTAATCAATAAATATTACTTACACTTATTAAATAGGTATGAATTTAAAAAATTGGTTCAAGCCCTGTGGACAGGAGCTTTCTGGCGCTCTAGTTCAAACAGACAAATTATATCTCCGAAAGTATTGGTTTCTCAACCAGAATTATATCAATGTATTGTTATAATAGAACTGCATCATAAAGGAAATTCCTTTCAAATAATAGTTTATTTATCAAGATTAAATGAGCAATCTGAGAATGAGAACTGCACCATGGAAGAAATCAAATTAAAATACCTGAAATGAATTTGACTCTCTCTTATAGAACAGGATGACAAGTACGAGTATGAACACAGAGCATATAATAAAGCTCAGATAGAATAATTATAGCATTCTGTGAAAACATAGAAGTACGATTCATTATTGAAATTTCGAAAAATCATATCTCCAAAAGTATAAGCTTGTTGAAGTTAAAAACAGACGAATTATATCTCCGACAGTATTGGTTTCTCAGAGTTGGGAATTATATCAATGGATTCTTATGAAAGAACTTCATCTTAGCAGAAATTGAATTCAAACATCATAGAAGAATTTTAATTCAACAAGAGTGCCAAAAATTATCAATCCAAAACCAATAGACGAATTCTACCCAACAACGAACTCATCCGAGATATTCATTCCTCAATTCTATGATGAACGATAATATATCTTTCCTCAAATCTACTCCAATACACCAATATTCCAGTTTTGTTTTTAGTGGAGATATTCTGAACTCAATATTATTAACTAACCATTACCATTCCCATCATCATATGGATTGACCATCGGCATGAAAATATCAACCAACAGAAAGTATGATATTATATTATCATTCTCATATTTATACGATTGCTGGAATGAATGACAATGAGACAACGTCATGTCTCAGGAAAATAAGTTGACATTATAACAATTCATAGAATACCCACAGAATAATTCTATCATTCTGTGAAAACGTAGAAATACGATTTACATTGAAATTTTGAAAAATCATATCTCCGAAAGTATTAGCTTGTTAGAGTTAAAAATGATATGAATGGATTCTTATTATAAAACTGCTTATTTAAAAAGATTTAATTTGGAATTTGTCTTGTAAAAAATATTTTTTTTTTGTTACTCCGAAACCATCTGTCCGATTTTGCCCAATAAAGAACTCAGCCGAGATATTTATCCCCCAAACCAACTCTGAAAATTTCAACTCTCTAGCTCATTCCGTTCGAGAGTTATCGTGCCTACGGCCGGCCGGACAGAATGAATTTCGACCACGGATTCTTGATCAGTGAGTCGAACCAAATCGTTTGAGACCATTTTCATCGAAAAATTCGAAAATAACAGACATTTGGGTAAATTGATAAGCACTCAGTACCGAGGAACTAGAGCGCCAAAAATACGTAATTACTACGACTTCTATGTAGAGAGGACCACGTTGCGTAGATATCTGACAGGAAAAATTACTATAACCTAACATGTTCAAAATATACATGGTGAAATGTGTCAAATTTTAATGGCCAACCGAGAGACTTTATAAAAGTGAATGGAGTAGAGAAAAAAGTGTTTATTTTGATAAGAGTAATCTATGGTTGAAATTAATGTAGAACTTAAAGACTCGCCCAGTATACCCAAATAGGAATTGAATATGTTTCGATTATGTTGATGATGAGCATGCGGGTGAAGCCGCGTTTAGGTAATAGTTATTTATGTAATAAGGATCATAAAGACGATCATTATGGTACAAGTCGTGAATGTTATCGGGCGAGGCGTAGCCGAGTCCGAAACACGGCGTGTGCCATAATGATTGTTTATGATTCGTATTACATACAAAATTTTATCTGATGGCATTTATATCAATACATTTTCGAAAAATTAAAAACTGCATTTTCAACATGTCACAATGACAACTATTTTTAAAGGAGTAAGTATTGTGTAGTTTCAAATATTAGTAGGTGAGTGAGCCGTGCTTTGCCATTTCCTTGACAACGTCATCAGGTTGTAACGGCAATATTTATTTATCGCTGTCAAACTCAATAATTATTGTCAGGTAGAATTTAATATAATTTAAAAAACAGACAAATTATATCTCCGAAAGTATTGGTTTCTCAGAGTTGGGAATTATATCAATGTTTTCATATAATAGAACTGCATCCTAAAGGAAATTCAATTCAAATAATAGTTTATTTATCAAGATTAAATGAGCAATCATGAGAATGAGAAAAGCACCATGGAAGAAATCAAATTAAATCTGGCCAATTTTGCCCAATAACGAACTTAACCGAGATATTCATCTCCCTAAACTACTCTGAAAATTTCAACTACCTACCTCATTCCGTTCGAGAGTTATATCTATGTCTATGGATGAAAAGCAGTCTCACTACTCTCAGATCTCTTACTTCATGTTCAGTTCCGAAATGTAAGAATTTTCTGAGAAAAACTAATTTGGGAGCAAACAACTGAGATTTTTCTCACTTCGCTCACAATTCTTCGACTGATTAGATTTGTCTCAGGAACATCATTTGACATTATGACAATTCATATTCATACATAGAATAATATCATTCTGTGACAACGTTGAAATACGATTTATTATTGAAATTTTGAAAAATCATATCTCCGAAAGTATTAGCTTGTTAGAGTTGAAAATGATATGAATGGATTCTTATGATAAAACTGCTTATTAAAAAAAATTTGATTTGGAATTTGTTCCGTAAAAAAAATGTTTTTTTTTGTTACTCCGAAACCATCTGTCCGATTTTGCCCAATAACGAACTTAGCCGAGATATTCATCCCCCAAACCTACTCTGAAAATTTCAACTCTCTAGCTCATTCCGTTCGAGAGTTATCGTGCCTACGGACGGACCGGCCGGACCGGCCGGCCGGCCGGACGGCCGGACAGAATGAATTCCGACCACGGATTCTTGATCAGTGAGTCGAACCAAATCGTTTAAGACCATTTTCATCGAAATATTCCAAAATTACAGACATTTGGGCAAATTGATAAGCACTCAGTTCCGAGGAACTAGAGCGCCAAAAATGAGTGATTCTGAAGCTGATAGTTTACCTTCTGATTTGGAAGAAATGTCGAGAAATATCGTGGTCTCCCTTTTGCCGGAAAAATCACGGAGTGTATATGAAATGGTGTTTAATCGGTACGAAGAATGGTGTTCTGCTAAAAAAATCAAGAATATCACTCATGAAAAAGTATTGTTGGCTTACTTTGAATGCTTATCTAAGGAAAGAAAACCATCTTCTCTTTGGTCGTATTATTCGATGATAAGAAGTGTTTTATCAACAAGAAAAAACGTCGATATTAGTAAGTACCTACAGCTGGTTGCATTACTAAAACGTAAATCAGAAGGTTACAGAACTAAAAAATCCAAAATTTTTACTAAACAAGATGTTACAAAGTTTTTAACGGAAGCATCAGATGATACATACTTATTTAATAAAGTTGCCATGATAATTGGACTAAGTGGAGCATGCAGAAGAGAGGAATTGACAAATATGCTTGTTGAAAATGTAATAGATGAAGGATCCGTTTTTAGAATTACATTACCGAATACAAAAACAAAGGTAATGCGAGAATTTTTTGTAACTTCGGGAAATATCCCAGGATTGAATATGGTAGAACTTGTCAGACAATATGTGAAAATACGACCTTGCAACACAAACCATCTACGTTTTTTTGTCACTTATAGAAATAAGAAATGCACAAAACAACCCGTTGGAATACATACCTTTGGTAAAATGCCAAAAGTTATTGCCACTTTCTTGAATTTACCTCGCTCTGAAGAATATACCGGACATTGTTTTCGGCGATCGTCTGCTTCGTTTTTGGCTGATAGGAGCTGATCTGTGTACCGTGAAACGCCATGGCGGATGGAAAAGCAATACTGTCGCTGAAGGTTACATCGAAAATTCGAAAGAGCAAAAGAAAAAAATATCAGAAGCAATTTTTGGTGCCAACAACCAAACAGGATTACAAGTTTGCCAACAATCAACTACTGATGTAAAAACTGTAGAATCCACTGGAATTAATATTACAAATTGTAGTAATTGTTCTTTTACCATTTATAATAAATAGTTTTGTACATAGTTATGCATTTTGAATAAACTTTTTTGATCAAACCATTACATGTTTTCCTTATAGAATTTCATTATGGTACTTAGTACCATAATGAATTCATTATGGTACTTAGTCCCATAATGAGCTTCCTTATGTCATCAAAGTTGAGTGACATAACGTTGTCATTATGACATGCCATCAGATAAACGCTATTATACGACAAATAATAAGATATCGCATCGATATTAATATGTGCAGCCTACTAGGCGAAGTAGTTATATGTACGATTATCTCATTATGGAATTGTTCTGAATATGAGCAGTTTTTACTGCATTTCATAATATTCCACATTATAAGGCCAGTAAATCTCATTTCTACCGCAATAGATCAATTATTGCTGGGTCATTATCTGGGCTTACAGTTTTTTACATATGTCGTGACTCGTGAGTGAAATCAGTTCCCTTAATGTTGAGAAATATTTGACCTGCTATATCGGTATTAGGGTTAATCATTGCAAAATTACCCATTTTATTATTTTTCCGAAAATATTAGAGGAATGAGTCATGAACCTATTACGATATAATTTATAAGAATATATTATGTATTCCAATGGAAATATGCGTGATTCAACATTCCTTAATATACAGTGAGCGTCCAAAAGTAGGGAATAATGGATTTCTTTTCTCCCCTTTCAGGAATAGCAAAAAATGGTTTGATAGGTCAAAATAATTTATTTTTAAGGAACATTTTCAAGTAATTTTTATTAGTCCACTTGTCATTATTGAATTCAATTCGATTCATTTGAATCATAACTTAAAGCTGACAATTCGTTTGTATATATTCATTAAATTCAATATTCGTTTTAGGGGTCATGTGGTTAATTGGTTCCTATGAGTAGTTGTTTATTGCTTTCGATTATTCCGACATGCATGTATGGAGCTAGATCTGAAATATACGTTGATTTGTTTGTGATTATACCCCTCTATTCAATCGATAGGAAAAATTTCAATTTCATTAGAATTTATATGCTCGCGGAATACAGGGGGAACTAAATTACTCGATAGTACTTTGAACGTTAAGGCGGGTTCGCACGAGTCAAGTTTAGTTGACCGATTTTAGTTGATCAACAAAAGTTCAATGAAAACTGTTTGAGGTGAAAATCTTTATTCCAATCGGGTTTATCAAGTTTTTAGTTGATCAACACCAGTTTAAACCAGACAAACCTTTGTCGTTCAAGTGATGTATAGTCCGTTTAAGATATATTGACATCGAAGTAGGCCTTGAACGTGTAGTTGGTGCTTTATTTCTAGTTACAAAAAGTTACTGTTCCGTACCCAGAGAAAATAAATATTAACATAACCTTAAATATTTTCAATGCTATCTCCTATTTGTAATTAATCGAAGATCCTTATAAATGCATTCTTCATGTACTTTGGAAATTCAAATCGTGAATGTATTTTATCCTGAGATTTTGGAAGGATAATTTTCCAAGTTCAAATGCAGTAGACTGATGAAACAAACATAAACATGAGGTTGATTTGATACCCAGAAACCATTTCAAGGAATTGGAAAAATTATTATTTATAATAGAGAAGTACCAAAATTAGATAGTTTTTTAATTCCGGATGAAGAACCTTTTGACATAATAATTATGTGCATCTCAATATATCTTAGAACTTAGGTTCCTTATCCAAACCCATTGGAGAATCAATCAAGGAGTAAAAGCCCATAAGAAACTCACTTTTCATTTATTGAATCCATATTGGTTGTTGACTAATTTCATTAATATAATGTTATAATAAATATTATGACATCATTATTACTCCGTCAGTCTAAATTATTGAGAGGTGGGTTGAATAATGGAGCATTATTTTGGAAGAAGAGTCACTTTATCTGTATTTAAGCAGACTTATTATTCGTCTTATATTTATTAATTTAACTTGGAAAGTAATAGCTTGTAAAATATTATAATCTTTAAGCAATGATAATAGTTAAAATGTTTATTTTTCCAAAAAAAATTAGAACCAAAGCTTTACTACGTACATTTTTTTACGTAAGCTGTGAGATTTATGGATTTCAATTGCAACTAGGAACAGAAAAGATTATTTGCCATTTTCCTATGAATTGTCGTTTTAGTATTATAATTTATATTGAAAAACTTAATGATTTAAAATTCTATTTCAAACTTTGATTTGCTCAGTTCGTAGAGCGCATGAGGGAAAGAACTAATCAAAGAAAACCTTCAGTGAATGCTGTCTCAAATTTTCAAAAACTTCAATTTAATTTAATGTCTCTTTAAATTTGAAGTCGTATATCACAGGAGTTCTTCCACAACTGCTGCTAGGTTTTAATGATGTACCTTCCTAATTTTTCCTAAGAATTCTTTGAACACTACTTGAAGAAATCTTAAATATTATTGCCAATGTAATATCAGAATACACTCTTAGTGGTTGAATATCAGTTTAGCTGGAATACTAGAGCAATGCTGTAATATCTACAGATTCCCTGAAGAATTCACAGTAACATCTATATACTGCTCCGAGTTCCCTTTTTGTTAGGCGAGAGGTATCGTAATCAATTCCAGACATTTTTAGTAGCACAAGGATACGGAAATACTCAAACTCGGTACGATTAATTATAAACACACATGTAAAAACTATCCCAAATTGTTCGTTATATCGAAATTGTAAGAAATAAATAATAAATGACAGTTCATCAGCTCATGGTTATTTTCAATGCGAACAACCTAAATAATTATGTGACTTGAAATATAACTACACCGGCCGTTGCCAACTGAATTTCGATTTTCCATAGGCACCCTTCATGTCAATATATCAACGAAATTCGCAAGCTGGCACGAATTTTAGGGTAAGTATTTGAGGCAAGCTGAAAACTTGTCAGATACCTCTCCTATTATATCCCAACTCGGGATTGCAGACATGGCTGGTGAGTAGCGGGGATAAATCAACCCCTACATTTTTAAAAATTATTTTTTTCCCCAAAAATATATTTGAGGCACTACGCAATTTATATACGTTGCAGTGTAATACTTAATGAATACGAAAAAAAATAAGCCAGATAATTTAACCGGGGTTTCAACATTGCCAGACGCGTGCAAACATATTTTGCAAAAAATTATAAAAAATGTTTTTGAGGCAGCTTGAAATTTTAATGGAGTGTTATTTGTAACCAAAAAAATAAGATTCCCAAATAGACAGATCATTTCGGAGGGGCTTTCTACCTGCCAGGTGATCAAACAAATAATGAATGGGTACGAGCCTGTAGTGCTATAGACAAGCTGTAGTGTGAGAGAGAGAGAGTGCATAACGACAGCTGTCTTCGTTTTTGCTTGCCGCTTTACTCTTGGCTCTGGCGAGGCCAAGTGACTTACAATAACCCATGAGGTTACTAGTTAAAATTTCGGAGTAAAAAATGTAAAATTTTCTGAATTTGTACTAAAAACATTTTGCATGAATTGATTTATGGACTTTAAAGGGACAATTTTTTGTGATTTATTTTTAATTTTCAAAAATTAGTTATTTCGCCAGTTTTAATGCGAATTTGAACGTTTAAATATTTGATATTTCCGCAGAAATATTTATTTTTTGAAGAGAATTAAAAAAAATATATTTTTTTCTCAACAATTTCTGTTCCAATAATTTTTGTACAGGATTCATGTTATTACCCCTACATTCAAAACAATGATTTTTTTTTCTCTGGCAGTATTCTAAATCAAAATTTGTACGGAAATTTAAAATTTTTTCATCTTAAAATTAATAAGGGTTACGTATTAAAAAAAGCAATAATTAAAATTAAAAATTGCAAAACCAGGTTTATAAAAATATAAAAACTCTCCAGTAGTACAATTATTTTAAGTATAAAAGAAGTTAGAAATAAATTCTATTCATTTCACATCAGATATAAATTAACATTCTTCGTCTGTGGATTCTTCATCAGAAGTAACGAAATCTTCGGATTCATCTGTGTCAGATTCGCCATCCTCCACACCATCTGCGAAAAGAAATATATATTTATTATTCACAGAATTCGAATGCAGCAGTTATTAAAAATAGACCATTTATTCTCACCTGCAGTATGATTTTCATAATCGTTATTTTTACTAGTGTGATAACCATCTGTAAGGTTAGGAATCACTGGCAAAACAATATCATTATATTTTAACTTATGATGTTTACGGAACTGCAACACCTCCTGACTTTTTTTGAGAATTTTCTCCACAAAAGCAATCACTTTAGCAACATTTTTTTTACAGATAACACAAACTAACTCTTCACTAGACATTATCGAATTATTTCAGTTTTAAAACGTGTAACACCATTAGTAAAATCATACGACTGAAAATAACGACTCCGAAATTCTGACTAGAAACCTAATGGGTTATTGTAAGTCACGTGGCCTCGCCAGAGCCAATAGTAACGCGGCAAGCAAGAATGAAGACAGCTGTCGTTATGTGCTCTCTCTCACACTACAGGTAGAAAGCCCCACCGAAATGATCTGTCTTCTTGGGAATCTTATTTTTTAGTTTTAAATAACACTCCATTAAAATTTCAAGCTGCCTCAAAAACATTTTTTATAATTTTTTGCAAAATATTTTTGCACGCGTCTGGCAATGTTAAAACCCTTATTAAATTATCTGGCTTATTTTTTTTCGTATTCATTAGTATCACACTGCAACGTAGATAAATTGCGTAGTGCCTCAAATATATTTTCGGGAAAAAAAATAATAATTTTAAAAATGTAGGGGTTGATTTAGCCCCGCTGACAAGTTTTCAGCTTGCCTCATATACCAACCCAAAAATTGGTGCCAGCTCTCCTACTATACAGGGTGAGTCTTTGACCACTGCATTAATTTTAACCAAAGATTCCTCTCATCAAATGAAACACTTTTTTCATTTACCATTTTTCCAGATTCGGCTCAGGTAAAAAGTTACAAGCGTTTAAAGATTTCACAATGTGCTAATACACTCCCGCATATAAATTATCTATGACATTGTTGGCGGACGAGAATAAGGCATGGTAACATGGTTTACAGCTTGATTCGCGATTCCAACGCTCAGGGACGGATCCATAAAAGTAGTGAAATTTCTGGAGTTTTCCATTTTAAAACATTCAATGAAGAATATCTCGAAAACGGTGCGTTTAAGGAGAAATGATGAAGAATAATATAATGATCTAAAACGGTGGAATATTCTTGAAATGACTCAAGAAAAACTTTATATGCTTTCTTTATGCTAATTTCGATTAGTTTTATGAATCAACGAGTCCATAACTAGAAAACCAGTAGAAGTAGAAAATAACTAATATTTGGAAAATATGTATCATAGTTATAGAAAACTATACGCCAACATTCATTTTATTCGAAAAAAGGATGTCAAAGCTACAAAATAAAAACTGATTTTTTTTCAAAATTTCAACAGCCTGTATCTTTTTACCTGAGCTGAATTTGGAAAAATGTTACATGAAAAAAGTGTTTCATTTGATGAGAGGAATCTTTGGTTAAAATTAATGCAGTGGTCAAAGACTCACCCTGTATAGTCAACTTTCGTCGATCGAGTAGTACGCAATACATAGTTACAATATTATTGACGTTTCTCGATAATATAATATTAGGTCGGAAAATTAGTCCAAAGTGGGATGGAGGTATCATGATGGAATTTTTGGAACTTTACCACAGGCATATGCTATGTACACAGACGGGCAGGATAAATATCGAAATGAGGAAATGCTCTATGTTCCATCGTTTAGGAAATCATAGGAAATGGATATTGCTGGTCTTACAATCTCAGATTTCAAGAATAAAATTAACACACCATTTTAACCATCTATGAAAATTCTTGAAATGCAATGACGTGAATATGTGAATATTATCTATTCACACCCCACACACCGTCACGAAATACTTAAAGAACGTTCAGAGTAACTAAAAAAAAATTTCAGGGAGGATTGGAACCTGAGTCTTCTGCATGGCATGCAACGATGCTACCATCTCGGAGGTACAGGACTTATTGCAGTTCTGAAGATAACATGATTTAAATAAAAATTCAGAAGTAGATGCCAGTTCGAAGTTTTATTTTCGCAATCATTGCTAAAATACTAAGCTAATCAGGCTTAAATCTGGTACATAATAGTAAAATTGTGGCTTGAATGTTTGTGCGGCATCTCAGCGGAATCTGACATTTAGTTTCTGAAATATAACATGTTTGAAGAATCAATTTTTGGCGCTCTAGTTCCTCGGAACTGAGTGCTTATCAATTTGCCCAAATGTCTGTAGTTTTCGAATTTTTCGATGAAAATGGTCTTAAACGATTTGTTTTATAGTGAAATGATCCTAACGCCGCATAAATTTGCGCGTCGGCATCCTTCAACTAATTATCAAATTCCAATTTGATCGGATGCGAGTTTTTTGAGTTATTTTGGAAACAATAATTCAGATGGGTATAACTCTGAAACCGTTTGACCGATTGTCTCAATTAACGAATTCTCGCCGCATCCAGCTGCGGCGGATATGAAAATTGCAAGTCGCTATATATTTTCGTTCCATGTTATCGTGGCAACGGTCGGCATCAGTATGTTTAACCTAATCGTTTGAGATCATTTTCGGCAAAAAATTCGAAAGTTCGGCATTTGGCAATATGATAGCACGCTGTTCCCTAGAAAATGCCCGCAAAAATATTATTAGTCTCAGTTCTCGAATTTCTCTATTGACTAAAGTTTTGCTAAATATATATTTTTTTTGCAGGATGTCGAATGCTAGCCACGCACTGTCAAATTCCAGATATTTGGTGAGTATCCTTTCGAATGAATAATCCTTTTCGGAAATAGGGAATAAGTAGTCGCGAAATAAACACTGCAGAAATAGTCCAATTATCGTGATATTAGGTACTCATCGTTTCGATTTAAACTTTTTTTTGAAATATCAAGAACACATTATCATATTTCCGTATCAAATTAATTCATTTCATTCGAGTTTTAAATCCACCCAGCAAATATCAAGTCCCTAAGTTCCTTTTTTTAAGAGGTTTTGCGCGTATGTTTTATAGTCCATTCTCCTGTATTATTGGACAATCTTAATCAAATATACCATGGTGAATTCTATTGTCCGTTCTTCTGTATTGGACACTCTTAATCGAATTTACCATGGTAAATTGATTAAGATTGTCCAATACAGGAGAACGGACAATACAATATTCGCGCAAAAGCTCCTGACTTCACGTCAGTGCTTAAAACAATTTTAGTTTTCGTATTTTTTTAAAAATTTTCTAGGGGTACGGTCGATGGTACGGTTCTCACAAAATTTTACACACGTCTTTATGTAGATATTCTACAACTAGTTAGCAAGCTACAATTTGATCGGGTCTATATTTTTCGAGTAATCGAGGAAATAATATTCCAGATGGATATAACTCCGAATCCGTTGGGCCGGTTATGGCCAACAGCGAACTTAACTCTCCCATTAAGTTGCGCAACCTACCCTGAAAATGTGAAGTCCCTATCTCCTTTCGTTCGGGAGTTATCGAGGCTACGGTCACCCATCCAGCTACTGAACTCACACAAGGCTGCTCAGATCTCCAACAATATAGATCCGATCGTGTTCAAACGTGGAACTTGGTAGTAGAGATAGGTTTCGAAGGCTCTCACAAACTATCTGCCATGTCGGATGAATAGTTTCTGATATATAGAATTTTTTTCAATGATTTTTAAAAAAATTTCTAGTTATACGATCCTCACAAAATTTTGCAAGAATTTCCGTGTTGGCATTCTTCAACTAATAACCATATTTAAATTGGATCGGTTTGGTATTCGAGTTATCAAGGAACTAACAACCAAATTTCATATGGGAATAACTCCAAAACCCTTTGGCCGATTATGCTTATAAGCAAACGCAAATGTCACATTTAGATGCACAACCTAACCTGAAAATTTTAAGTTGCTATCTCTTTCCGTTCTCAGGTTATCGAGACATAAATATTAATAATAATAAAATTTCCTGGTGATACGATTCTAACAAAATTTCACGAACGTGCTTAGGTTTATATTCCACAACTATTCACCAAGTTTCAATTCGATCGGATTTATATTGGTTGAAAACAAAATTATTACTCGGAAACCATTGGGCCCATTAACGAACTTGTCCGTCGTATTGGGATGCGCCACCTACCCTGAAAATTTCAAGTCGCTAGCTCTTTCCGTTCTCAAGTTATCGTGGCAACGGCCGGAAGGACAGAATCAAATTTGACGTCGAACTCGAATTTGTTTGCCAGATGGAACTTATTTTTTTCAGTCTCATTTACATTGTGGAAAAGCCAAATGGAATAAATTCATTGTCTTGGTTACTGCACATAATTATGAAAAATCCCGAAACACGTAAAATTAAAATTTTAAATTGTCATTCTTCTTCCTAAAGTTGCGAACCCTACCTTCAACCCCCTTCGAGAGACAGGTACAACCTGAATTTTTCAACTAGGAAGTATGGGCTTGTGATTCATCGTTTGAAAGTTCTCGTCATCTGTATTCAGAATTGTTATCACTTTCTTTTTTATTGCAGAAATCAAATTAGAAAAAAATTAAATGAAGTGATCAGCGAAATTTGTTACAATATCAAAAACTATAATGTAATACAAAAGGTGAGTTTCGCAAAGCTTCGACAGCTGTTGATTGCCAAATTATTGAGATTCTATGTTGATTTTTAGTTCATTTTTGATACAACCATCGAATTAAACCCACGATTAGGCTAATTGAAGCTTCGTGAACTCCACCAAAAATGTAGCAAAAACATTATGAATGTTAATGAAGTAGATGTTCAAAGCGTTCACCGCGGATGCCTTGACAAAATCCTAACCTCAAATAAAAATTTCTTCCAACATTACTCAACATCTCAGGAGTGACCGACCTAATCACAAGCGTTTTCCGATCTTCAACCCCCGCTTTCTGAAAGGCTGATCAACACAAATGTTAACTAATCAGTGATCAATCTCTTGTTAACCCTCATCTGAGTTGCGCAAAGCGCAAAAACTCGGACTGATTTGACATTAACTTTGACGTTAACTTTGACCCGCCTTTCAGAAACTGGGTGTAAGTCATTCAAATCAAGGGGTTTAGTTTTGTACACAATGCTCGTCACATATCCCCATAAGGAGAAAACTAATTCCGTGGAATCTGAGGCCTTGATCAGGATATAAATTTGCCAAAGTTGGAACGACAAGATTTTGAAGTAGTGCTAAATATTTTTCGCCATTCAGATTGTCCTCAACGAAAAAGGGGACTATGATATTATTTCGTACATTTCCTGACCATCAAACATCAACCTTTAATTGCGTGTGTTCCTCTCTCACGCAGTGAGGATTTTCGGTAGACCAGAAATATTGACGATTAGTGTTGCGTCCCATGACTTCACAGTTTGGGAAGCGCTGATTTGTTTTTCTAAACAAAGGTGCTAGCTTGTAAAACTTAAATGTTTTGGGTTGACTGGTTTAGTTTGCCATGTGTGGTCTCACCCTTGAAATTAATATTTTTCACGAAAAGATAACTGCAAGTAAAATCTTGTTAAACTTCGAACCTTTGTTGAGCTATATATTTGCTGTTATATATTTCCTGTGAAAGATTACAAAAATGCATTATTTCAACTAACACATTGCCCAGTGTGTTATTCTTTTTGTCTAGACGATTCGAAAACTCCTAGTCTGTGAAATCCAGAAAGCTAGTGAAAATTAGTCCAAATAGGGGGGAAATTCGAGATTTCGAATTTCTAATATTAAACACATTTTCGGTAAGAAGAAAATACATTTTGTTGTTGTGCTAGAAGTGCGATTTAATTTTTTTGTATTTTGAATTTTGTAATAAACATGAAAGTAATAACATTTCTGAATAGAGAATGACGCGACCTTTCTAGCAAGCCCATACTTCCTATTTGAAAAATTTGGGGTTTTACCTGTCTTTCGAAGGGAGTTGAATGGTTCGCATTTTTACGAAGAAGAATGACAATCTAAAATTTGAAATTGACGTGTTTCGGGATTTTCCATAAATATGTACAGTAACCAAGATAATTAATTTATTCCATTTGGCTTTATCACACTGTATATGCAAGTGCAGTTGTTCGACAATAAAACATGCATCCTTTGATTTAATGCACGTAACACAGAATACATGGAGTTGGTGAAGACAATCTACGAACCAAGAGAGGTCGTGCGGTACCCATTTGTTTACCAGATGAAATATATCTTTGCGCGTATGTTCTGGCGAACATCGCGTTATCATTTTGCCCAAATGTCAGTAATTTTCGAATTTCTAGCCAAAAATGGTCTCAAACGATTGGGTTCGACTCCCTGATCAAGAATTCGAGGTCAAATTTGATTCTGTCCGGCCTTGCGGCCGGCTGTTGCCACGGTAACTTGAGAACGGAAATAGATATTTCAGGGTAGGTGGCGCATCCCAATAGGACGGACAAGTTCGTTAATGGGCATAATCGGCACAATGGTTTCCGAGTAATAATTTTGTCTACAACCAATACTAATCCGATCGAATTGAAACTTGGTGAGTAGGTGTAGAATATCAACCTAAGGACGTTTTGTGAACATCGTATCGCTAGAAAATTTTTAAAAAATTATTAAAAAATATTATTTACGTCACGATAACCTAAGAACGGAAAGATATAGCGACTTGAAATTTTCAGGTAAGGTTGAGAATCTGAATCCGCCAATGCCTCATTAACTCGGAAAATACAAAACCGATCCAATTCAAACATGGTTATTGGTTGTAGAATGGCAACTCGAAAATTCTTGCAAAATTTTGTGGGGATCGTAGAACTAAACATTTTTTTAAAAATTATAGAAAATTATTGGAAAAAATTCTATATGTCATAAATTATTCGTCCGATATCGCTGAAATTTTGCGAGAGCCTTCAGAACCTAACTCCACTACCAAGTTCTAAGTTTGAATATGATCGGATCTATATTGTTGGAGATCCGAGCAGCCTTGTGTTAGTTCAGTAGCTGGATGGGTGAGCGTTGCCTCGACAACTCTCGAACGAAAGGAAAAAAAATTTTGCAATTTTCAGGATACGTTGCACATCTGAATGGGAGAGTTAAGTTCGCTGTTGGTCATAATCGGCCCAACGGTTTCGGAGTTTTACACATCTGGAATATTATTTCTTCGAAAACTCAAAAAATATAGACTTGATCGAATTGAAGCTTGCTAACTAGTTGTAGAATATCGACATGAAGACGTGTGTGAAATTTTGTGAGGACCGTACCTCTAGAAAATTCTTAAAAAATTACGAAAAAATATTATGTATCTCATGATTCCTTGAGAACGGAAAGAAATAGCGACTTGCAGTTTTCAGAGTGGATTACGCATCTGAATACGAGTTCGTTAACTAGCATAATCGGCCAAATGCTTTTGAAGTATAATCAATCTGAAATTTGGTTGTTATTTCCTCAATAACTCAGAAAATGCAAATCTGATCCAATTCAAATATGGTTGTTAGTTGTAGAATGCCAACGCAAAAATTCTTGCAAAATTTCGTGGGGATCGAAGCACTAGAAAATTTTAAAAAAATCATTAAAAAAAAATTGGTTCAAGCACTGACGTGAAGTCATAAGCTTTTGCGCGTATGTTCTCTTGTCCATTCTCCTTATTGGACACTCTTAATCGAATTTACCATGGCGAATTCTATTGTCTGTTCTCCTGTTTTGGACACTGCGAATTCACCATGGTAAATTCGATTAAGGGTGTCCAATACAGGAGAACAGACAATAGAATTCACCATGGTAAATTCGATTAAGAGTGTCCAACACAGGAGAATGGCCATCAGAACATACGTGCAAAAGCTCTTGACTTCACGAAAAAAAACTGGTTCAAGCACTGACCTGAAGTCAGGAGCTTTTGCGCGTATGTTCTTTTGTCCATTCTCCGGTATTTGACACTCTTAATCGAATTTACCATGGTAAATTCGGAATGTCCAATACAGGAGAAAAGAAAATATAATTCACCATGGTAGATTCGATTAAGAGTATCCAATACAGGAGAATGGACATCCGCGCAAAAGCTCCTGACTTCACGTCAGTGCTCAAACCAATTTTTTATTAAGTTTCATATGTAGACGAATACATTCTGAATTCATTTCCTATTAAAATATGATCGTTGCTATCCTTAATTATTGATAAAATTTCAATCAATTTGTTTTGCCATATTTCACCCCTTTTACCAAACAAATGTTATTCGAATCTAAAGTTTGAAACCAAAATGGTATTGCCTACTTGTTTCTGTTCATGTTAGGTTCTTATTTTTGGTGCGCTTGTTCACTGGAACAGAGTGCTTATAAATTTGCTCAAATGTCTGTATTTTTCGAATGTTTGGCCGAGAATGGTTTCAAACGATTGTTTTCGACTCACTGATGAAGAATCCGAGCTCAAAATTAATTCTCTCCAGTCAGCCATCTGGCCGCAATGAGTTAAAGTGTTGAAATTTGCAGTGTATGTTTGGAGTCCTAATGCGACGGGTGAATGCGTTACTGGGGGAAATATGCTAGGGGTTTCGGTCTTATAGCCATCTGAAATTTGTTTTTAAATAACTAAAAAACTACTGATGTGACCGAATTAAAGTTCGGTAGTTAGTTTAAAAATAGCTACACGAACATTTGTGCAATCCTGATGTCAAGGCGAAATTGGAGTTTCAATTGAATATTTTCGACAGGAATATGAGTTCACAATATAATGGGGAAAATCGTTATTTTCGATGAGCGTGACACCGATAAAATCTATATACAGTGCATCATACAGTTTGAATAAGGGCATCTAAGATTTGAAGGCACTTCAGCTTTTCAGGAGCGCTGAAATTCTGAACGAAAGTCGTCTCTCATCGTTTCCATAAGAACAATCCGGATTTAGGAAATGTCATAGTACAACTACCGCACTTTTGAATTTATCTGACAATATAATTGGTGCCTTAGATCGAAAACTTGCAGCTGTCCTAGTTACCTTGGATTATTCCAAGGCATTTGATTTAATAAATCATAATTTACTAATCTCCAAATTAACATATTATGGATTTAATACAACTGCTCTATCTTTTTTTAAATCATATTTATGGAATCGCACACAACGAGTATGCGTTGATAATAAATACTCGGACCCAAAAAAAATTGTATCTGGAGTTCCTCAGGGATCTATCCTAGGACCTTTATTATTTCTCTTGTATACGTCAGACTTACCAAGGGTTGTGAATGCGGGTGAATTGCAACTTTATGCGGATGACACACAAATAATCCATTATTTTGAACCTACATCTTACATTGCAGCATCTGAATCTATAAATAGAAACCTTCAGCTGATTGATGACTATTCGAATAGACACAACTTATCAATCAATCCTTCTAAAACGGTAGTCCTTTTATTTGGAAATAAAAACCTACGGCCTAATATCGTGAATAATATTAATATTAAACTTAACAACACGAATTTACTCATCTCTGATAGTGCAAAAAGTTTAGGATTCATTATAGATACTTCTCTTAGATTCAAGAATCATGTGAATATCTTATTACGTAAATGCTATATGCGCACTCGGTTACTTTTTGCTAACAAACATATTTTAAATTTCAAAACAAGAAAAAAACTGTCAGAATCTTTGGTTTTATCCCTTCTGAATTATTGTAACATTGTCTATTATCCATGTCTTGATAAATGCACACAATATCGACTTCAACGAGTGCAAAATACTTGTTGTAGATTCATATTTAATTTGAGGAAATATGATCACATTTCTCAATACATTCTGCAGTTGAGGTGGCTCAGAGTTTCCAGTATATTTAAATACCACTTCCTTGTTTTTTTGCACAGATTGTTTAATGTTCAAAGTCCGCCCTATCTTTATGACAAATTGGTTTTCAGAAATAATTTACACAATCTCAACACCAGACATTCACAGATTCTTAACATGCCTCGCCACTCGACAGCTCTGTTTGAACGCAGTTTTACTTACAATGCAGTGAAACTCTTTAATTCCTTCAGACCAGAGCTATCAATACCACTAAACAAATTCAGGAAAGTCCTTAAAAATGAACTGCTGAATCAGCAAAGCTAGCCACATTGTTGTCGCATTGCTGCATTTTTTTCGTTTTTTATTTTATATTACAGTACTTTCTATTCTTTTTTTTTTCCTCTTCTACTGATGATCTAATCAATATTATTGAAATTGTAAAATGTTCTCTTTTTTTTTTTTTTGCTTCTGTTGTTGTTTTTGTTTTTTCTTTTGTTTTTATTTTTTGTTTTGTAAACTGGAAAGGTTAAGAGTTCAAGAGTAGCTTTAGCTAATCTTCGCCTTTTCAGTGCAAATGTATGTACATTTGTTGAATAAAGTCGATTTATTATTATTATTATTATTATTATCTATAGCACCCTTTCCCCGCCAACCCCTTATTTACATGGCAAAGGCGAATTTTTGTCGCCTTATTCTCAACAACGTCAGGAATTCCAAATTTCCAATTATGCTACATCGTTTCCATAAATATAATAAGCGCGAAGCCGTAATGTGGGGTAATCGACATTCTTCGCTTTAATTTCGGAGCGGAGACGATCTCGGCTTTTCCAAGATGCGGAACCCTCACGTTCCGATCTCAATTTGAAACGGTTCTCGAATAATTCGGTTCTTCTCGTACAGATTTCTTCTTGCCGAATTTTATTGAAATCGAAGTTGTAACGAAAATGTAAAGGACTTTCTTCGTTCGAAGGACCAATATTGATTTTTTTTTCAATTGGTGCAATTAATCGAAGAGTGGCAGAAATATTCAATCATTTTGTTCGGAAAAAAATATGAATATGACTTTATTCATTTAAATGAATATGAACATTATTGAATGGTTCCCTTCTGGCTTTTCTCTAAAAACTGTCTATAAAATAATAAAAGTATTATTTTGTGAATCGCTTCTGCATTAAAAACACGAGATATTTGTTATAAGAAGCAATGTATAGAACAATGTTGCCTAATTTCGGAATAGCAACAAGAAATCATTCTTGAGATTTTCGCTTGGCGTCTGACGAAGGAGTCTGATCAAGTCTCCGAAACGTTTTTGCGCGTATGTTCTGGGGAACATCGCGTTATAGTTTTGCCCAAATGTGAAATTTAATTCTGTGGTGCCGTCCGGCCGTACGGCCGTCCGTTGCCACGATAACTTGAGAACGGAAAGAGCTAGCGACTTGAAATTTTCAGGGTAGGTGGCGCATCCCAATACGACGGACAAGTTCGTTAATGGGTATAATCGGCCTAATGGTTTCCGAGTAATAATTTTGTTTTCGACCAAAATAAATCCGATCGAATTTAAACTTGGTGAATAGTTGTAGAATATAGACCTGAGCACGTTTGTGAAATTTTGTGAGAATCGCATCGCTAGAAAATTATTAAAAAATTATTAAAAAATACTTTTGTTGTCACGATAACCTGAGAACGGAAAAAGATAGCGGCTTGAAAATTTCAGGTTAGGTTGTGCACCTGAATGCGACATTTGAGTTTGTTTATGAGCATAATCGTCCAAACGGTTTTAGAGTTATAGCCATCTGAAATTTTCTGAAATTTGGTTGTTTTTTGTTCCTCATTAACTCGAATAATACAAAACCGATTGAATTCAAACATGGTTATTAGTTGTAGAATGCCAACGCGAAAATTCTTGCAGAATTTCGTGAGGATGGTATAACTAGAAAATTAAAAAAAAACAATTAAAAATTATTGAAAAAAAATCTATATATCATAAACTATTCGTCCGGCATGGCTCAAATTTTGGAAGAGCCTTCAGAACCTAAGTCTACTGCAGAATTCCAAGTTTGAACACGATCGGATCTATATTGTTGGAGAACCGCGCAGCCTTTTGTGAGTTCGGTAGCGGATGCGAATCGTCGTATGATATGTTGTCTATGGTCGTATTTTTGCGAGAACCTTCAAAAATAAAAATATGAATGTCATGATGACATATCTTTTACGCGTATGTTATGGGAAAATCGTGTTATTTCATCACAAACCTATGGGAGATGATAGCCCTACATTAGTGGTCAGACCTGGTTTTGAAAGAGATCCTCCTTAGGAGGAGGCAACTAAATATTGAAGGGATTTCTATGAACAAGAGTGAATATCTTTGAGAAATAGAGAAGACGATTCTTCTTCAAGAGATCCATGTGCCTTCAGAGGAGTATATATGCGAGAGGCGACTTTTGAAAGGTTATGTATTATTATTAATATGATATCGCTGAAATTTTGTTGAAGGCTTCTGATCTTGTAAGGTGAGAGGCTCATTTGTGGATATTAAATCTCGTGATGGGTAGAGAGGAATTTTAGGCCAGTTTTTCTATCACTAAGGCCCACTTGCACGAATGCGGGTTATCTAATTAAATCCGGGTTAACTCTAAACCTAGGGTTGAATTGATAATTTGTCTTGCACCTTCAAGAGTTAGAGCCTATCCCTGGGTTAAAACTATAAAAATTTAACCTGGCAAAATAGCAGGGTTAAATGGCTAAGTCCGGGTTAGTCATGTAAAAATTGACATTTCTAATTTAAATAGTTTCGATTTGTGATGAATTTCTGGTAAATAATAAATATTAGCAGTGATCGGTAACTTGCTTGTGTGGTATTTTTGAGAGTGATTCATGATTAATGGATATACTACAAACTACATTCTGATCTACGCATGCGCCCCGTTTTAACCTCAACATCGAATCTGAATCTGATCAAAACACAAATACAAAACGTAAACAAAATATTCTCAATCCACGAAGTACGAACGAGTATTCCTTCTGTTGAAAATAATCGAGATTACCTTGTATTTGAAGATTGGAGGAATCTAGAAATATTGTTTACGTATGTGAAAGAAATTCCAAATTATTGAGAACTGTGGAAAAGTTGTTCAGAAAGAAGATATCTGGTATATGTCCTTCAGGATTTCTGGCTAAAAATCAGCAGTAAGTAATAGAAGTGAATTGAATGAATTACTTTACTCAGAGAAATCCAAGTCTTAATATTTCCTTTCAGGTTGGAATGAATTAAGGTCCAGTTGACGTAGAGCAAAAAAGTAATGCTTTTCGACAAATAGAATGCATGAGTTACTCTTGGAGTTACTGCAGATAGAATTCTTAAAAACAAGGTATATGGAACTTAGTCGATTGAATATTTGTGAAGATTAAGTATACCTCATGAGAAAATTTAATATTGATAAGAGGCAACCAAGATGACATGAACACTAAAATTTTTAAAGTTCAAGAGTGGAATAGCCAAGAAGAAAATCTAGTGTTTCTATTCAAACAAATTGGTGGTGGTTCTTATATCGTTGAAATGACAAAGGGACGTATCTGCAATAAGCAAGTTTCAAGATATTCACGTTTTGAAATTAGAGAGTGAACGATAAATCAGGGAGTGAACGAAATAAACCATAAATGCTCGATTCAAGGTGCATTTAAATATGTTCCGCAATCTACTAAGGAAGTTGTTGTTATGCGTAGGCTATAACTATAAAAAATAAAGCCAACTCAAAATTTTACATTTTACACTTAATTCTGTTTTGTCATTTTGCCGAAGCTATATATATTATGGGATAAGTATTCTATTCATCATGTACTTAGGTGAAAACCACCCAGTGCCTTGCCTAAGCTGACGTAAGGATACATTAATAAAATATACGCAGAACAAAACTGACTCTCCTAGGAGCTTCTGTGGGATTTCCTTAGGGAAGACCTAGAATGGTTAGTATAATCATAAACATGTCATTAGCAAGCAAAACTGCATGAACTACATTTCAAATGACTTCTGCACCTACCCTATTATTCAGATTTGGCCCTTAGCTACTTTTACCTGTTTACACATAACATTTGCAAAATACTTTTGCACAAAAAAAACAGTTGAATTACGCTTAGACCAGTGAATTTTGAACACTTTTCTGTTTTCCTGATATCATGGGTCTCTTACGATCCATCATCAGGGTGTTTGGATGCCAGCGTGTACCTATATAATAGGAATTTTTAACGAAACATTTTAATTTTTCCAATTGCAGAATACTTTAAAATATAGGAGTAGAAGGTGATGCAATATAACATGTGTGTAGGTATGTGCGATTGGCTCAGTGGTAGAGTAATTGACTTGGGAGCGGAAGCCCCAAGTTCAATTCAGAGGCTAGGAAAGAAATTTTCTAGTCACGGTAATCGCCACCATTCGCTGTTGGGTCAAAAATTAACAGTGCTGTGCCTAAGTTGGCGTAAGGACACAGTAACAAAGCCTACACAGAACACAACTGGTTCTCCTAACTCAGGGCAAGCTCTTAGAGCTTATGAGGGGTCTCCTTGTGGAAGACCCAGGAGGATCAGTATAATAATAATAATAATAATAATAATAATAATATATTATGTATATTGTTTTCCCGTGGAACTTCAGGTATATGTTTCTTAAATGCTTGTTGCTTAGCATGCTTAACAATGAATACCTCCGAAGAACAGATTTTACTAATATTATAATAGAATGGCTTGATAATTCAACGCTAACTTTGAAAATGATGTATCCTAGTGTTGCGGAGGAAAATCCAAGTATATTTTACAACGAGAAGTAGTATATAAGGAAATGGAGAAAGTCAGTTATCATATTTTAATAATAATCTATATACAAGTATTTATTCTCCCTGCAGTGTTTCACGAATCCTCCATGATTATGTGGGCAGCAGTGGTCCAAACTCGAAAAAATGTATTGCATGCTGCTTGATGTACTATTGAATTTTCAAAATGAATGTTATTCTTGATCTCTCTTGAAGTAATGAATCGAATATGTTAATATAGTTTTATTCGAAATTATTTCCTTTGTTTGTATTACGGCTACAGTGAGGTATACAATTTTTTTGTTCACTGAGGGCTGATATATTTTACGACCTGTAAACTGTCAAGTAGCCTTACCGAAAGGAAAGTAATCTGTAAATGTTCACTTTAAAGGGGATCAGTAAATTCAACGAGCACATAGTTGACGAATACTTTACGGAGAGGTTGAATAAATCGGCCCTTAGTAGATAGTATAAAACAATATATAGATTGGTATCTAAATAAATGAATCTTATTTTCACAATAACTCTTTTCCCCTAACCCATGAAAACAAATTTTCACAGAAAATTTACATGAATCATTAGCTTCAAAGGTTCATTACCTTGAAATACAAATGAATAAGTGGAAATTTAATTTTAATATTTCAATATTGAATGGAATATTTAGAGTTTATCTATAATTTCAGCATATATATATATATATATAAAAATTGGTTCAAGCACTGACGTGAAGTCAGGAGCTTTTGCGCGTATGTTCTATTGTCCAATACAGGAGAATGGACAACATAATTTACCATGGTAAATTCGATTAAGGGTGTCCAATACAGAAGAATGCACAATAGAACATACGCGCAAAAGCTTCTGACTTCACGTCAGTGCTTGAACCAATTTTTTTAACGTTGATTTTGTTCCGTTATTGTTTGTTAGGCAACATTATTCTATATGGAAGTTCGTTTACAGGATGAAGGTCTGGGAATTGATCAAAAAACCACTCCTTAAAAAAACGCCGACTTGTTTCGGTTTTATTCTAAAACCTTCTTCAGGGCTTTAAAATGAACACAAAATTTTACTATATAGTACACATTATTAAATTAACAGCAAAAATTTTGAAAAACGGGGACTTAACAATTGTATATAAATAATATGTAAAGTTGTCCAGACAAAGAAGCAATATTACAATCAACAAAAACAGCAATCAATCTATCCTATCAACAGTCAATATTTATATTTTCAATTTTGACGAACAAATACAATTAAAAGAGGATCTGTGGGAGTTACTTACAGTTTTAACATGGTTTAGATGTCAGAGCATTAAAAGTTGGAAATGAATACACCCTAGACAACATCAAAAGAGAACGATCAGAAAAATACTGGCACATTTATTTAATATTTACAATCTGAAATATGTCATACAGATAACATAATATATAGGTATTTGAATGTTGATTAATTATTTTGAAATCAGGAACTGAGTCTTGTCTTTAATTTTATCAATAAGGTAATAATAAGATTCTCTATATTAGTTCTCTTATTTATAGAATTTTCATCCTGTCTAATCGATATCATCTCATGAAGTAACCGTTTTCTTAAAATTTCTTGATGTCCTAATACCTTAACTGATTCTATGTTGAAGTCAAAGGAATGAAGCGTACTCGCCACATGTTCGACTAGCGCGGTGTTGTTTTCCTTTTTCTTTTTCAGTGGGTTGAAATAGTTAAGGGTTTGTGTTCAGAAATTCTGTCTTTTAGATAGCGAACAGTTTGTCCTGTATAGGTAGACGGACAATCCGTGCAAAATATTTCATAGATAACATTGCTAAGTAATTCTTTACTCCTAAAGAATTACTATATCGATATCGATTAGACAGGATGAAAATTCTATAAATAAGAGAACTGATATAGAGAATCTAAATACATCTTATTATTACCTTATTGATGAAATTAAAGACAAGACTTAGTTCCTGATTTCAAAATACTTAATCAACATTCAAACACCTATATATTATGTTATCTGTATGACATATTTCAGATTGTAAATATTAAATAAATGTGCCAGTTGTTTTCTGATCGTTCTCTTTTGATGTTGTCTAGGGTGTATTCATTTCCAACTTTTAATGCTCTGACATCTACCATGTTAAAACTGTAAGTAACTCCCACAGATCTTCTTTTAATTGTATTTGTTCGTCAAAATTGAAAATATAAATATTGACTGTTGATAGGATAGATTGATTGCTGCTTTTGTTGATTGTAATATTGCTTCTTTGTCTAGACAACTTTACATATTATTATACAATTGTAATGTCCCCGTTTTTCAAAATTTTTGCTGTTAATTTAATAATGTGTACTATATAGAAAAATTTTGTGTTCATTTTATAGCCCTGAAGAAGGTTTTAGAATAAAACCGAAACTAGTCGACTTGTTTTAAGTAGTGGTTTTTTGATCAATTCCCAGACCTTCATCCTGTAAACGAACTTCCATCATTGAAAGCAAAGGTCTCATTCCGACAATTATTTCATTATTCTATATATTGATTCTGACAAATATCTTGTGTTTCTAACGCAGAAGCAATTCACAAAATAATACATTTTTGAAGTTAAACTTCTAATGCTAATTCCAACAAGGTTGCTTTAAACGTTTAAGGCTACCATGGAGGCGGTATGAAAGCACTGATGCGTTAAACGTTCAACGCTCCTGGGGAGGGGAAATAGAAAGAGACAGAGCGAGAGTGAATGCGTTGCGCTCGAACGCATGCGCGTAGGTTTCTACCCCTTCCTATTTTCATTTCTTCCGTGCGGGGGGACTCCACGCACAATTTTTTTTATTTTATTAATATTTTTCAGAATTTGGGAGAGAAAACCTAGAAAGGACACCGAGGAGCTTCCAAAGAACCTATATTTTATGCGTCTATCGTTCTTTATATTTAAGATACCGGGTGATTTATCAATTTTCCCAAATTTTGGTGCGCTGTTCTATGAACAGAGTGTCTATCAATTCGTCGAAATGTCTGTAATTTTCGAATATTTGGCCCAGAAAGGTCTTAAACGATTAGTTTCGACTCACTGATCAAGAATCCGAGGTCAGAATTGATTCTGTCCGGCCGGCTGTCAGCACGATTATGCTCGAACACAATGAAGTAGAGAGTTGAAATTTTCAGGATAGGTTTGTAGTCCACATGTGCCAGCGATGTTCGTTAATGGGCAAAATACACCGAATGGTTTCAGAATTATAGCCATTTGAAATTTAGTTTTCCCAATAACTCGAAAAATACTAATCTGATCGAATCAAAGCACGGTAATTAGTTTAAAAATTCCCACACGAAGACTTATGCAAAATTTTGTAAGGATCGCATGGTTGCAAAATTTGAAAAAAAATATTTGAAAATATTCTGTATCTCAGAAACTATATGTCAGATATCGTTGAAATTCTACGAGAGCCTTCAAAACCTTATTATAAGGTTCTAGATTTGAGTTCTATCGGATCTATATCGGTGAAGATATTGCCGAAATTTCAACATATTCCAATGATCGGGGCCAACTGGTCCATTGTTTTTACATTCAACCAGTCTAAGCTAATGTGGCAGTTCCGATGAAAACTTAAAGGAGTAGGTAAGAACAACGGGGTTTCCTTTGTCACTGGGTTCCTGGTCACTCGGGAATTATTGGAAATGAGGAGGCCAGCACATTGGTGATGTTCATAAGAACTTTAGAACTGGAAGGCAAGCTTCAGATGGTGATGATATCCACATCTCTGATGGGGGACGCAATAGAACTTAAGGTCGTAGTGCAACGTTGCCCTCTACAACAGTAGATAGATAGATACGTATATAGTTTATTCAATTCAAAGTACATAGATCTGTACAGGAACAAATGTCAGCAATAGTAAGTTACTTTAATGAAAACATTTTCTTTCTGCTTTACAAAATTCAAAATATTCTTATACATTATAAGGCTCACATTTTACTATGAAAGAATTAATTATCCTATGTAGTAATATTACGGTCTTTATGAAACGAAATTGCCTATCTTCATGCACATATAATAGCATTATTCTGTGTCACAGTCAACGTTCATTTTCGAACCAATTGTGGATGAATGTATTCGAATGGGACCTTAAACCACCGCAAACACAGCACTGTTAATTTTCAAACAGTGAATGTATTGAGTTTAAACTAATCATTCGATACTATTCTCGACCTAAAGGTGTACCAGTTTCTTTTGGACGCTTGTTTTTACTTTCGGATTTAAATTCTTGGAAATATTAGGAATATTATTTGCTTTGGGCGAGTTCAGTACCTGGATGGGTGACCGCTCTGGCTATAAATTTGAACAGCCCGCCAAAGCTCCTTTCCTCAGGGCTTTCTCACTTTTTCTCTAATAATCAAAACTTATGAACCACCCAATACATTTGTTTTTTCTTTGCACGGAGTGTTGTCGACTAACAATCCAGGTCCGGCCTTAAAAAATTAAAAAGTTTTGAGTCAAAACATACCTATATCAATATTTTAGTTTCTAATTTGGAGGTAGCATAAGAACATGAGTAAAACGAAATGTATTTGGTGTTTCCACATAAAACGTTTTTACTCGTTAAATTGATTCAAATCCGTAATAAGGTGGCACAAAGTGAATAAAAAAATTGTCTTCCCTAAATGGTACTGTACCAGCTTTTATCCATAAAATCATCAGAAAAAATACTATATATCTCACGATAACTTGAGAACGGAAAGAGATAGCGACTTGCTTCGAGGTAGGTTGCATCCGAATGCGATATTAAAGTTCGTTAATAGGCATAAACGTCCAAACGGTTTTGGAGTTATACACATCTGAAGTTTTTTTTGTTATTTCCTTTATAACTCAAAATATACAAATCTGATCAAATTACAACTCGGTAATTGCTTTTAGAATGCCGACGCGCTAATTGTCGAGGAATTTCGTGAATATCGTGTCCTGAAATTAGACGATTCTGGGAATATATCGAACGAATATCCCGAATGACATTTCGAGATCGGTTCCCGTAGCTAAAATTGTTTTTTTTTTCATTTCTATGGAAATAATAACTTTGATGAATAGTATTTTTACTGAATTTAAGTCGAACTCTCAATAAAAATTAATGGAGGCGCGAGTGTTCTCGTATATTATTAGATATTTAACTTATTCCAATTCCAATAGAATGCATATGTCAGAATTAAAAATTCTGTGATCTTAGAAGATTCTCTCATTACAATCGTACGACATGTATTCATATCTTATAAAAGCTGAGAAAACGGTCTATATCTATGGTAAATTCGATTAAGACTGTCCAATATATGTGAATAGACAATAGAACGTGCGCGCAACAGCTCCTGACTTCACGTCAGTTCTTCAACCAATTTTTAATCACATACAAGACACCAACACAGAGCCGTATTCATAAAACTGAAGGATATCCTTGTAAGAATGAGATGAAAGTATAAGGTTTTCAGTTGAAGAAAAAGGTAAGAGTAAAAGTATTTCCTCTTTTTCGTATTCATAATGATCACCTCATACTTGCAAGAATATCCTCCAAGAATAAGTAAAGGGATGTTGATTTGTATGTGCCGCGGCAGGTTCCAACCTATTCACTATGGTTTGTTTATTTATTGTACAGTGAACCCCCGGTAGTCCGACAAACGTTTCGCAAGGCAGTCTCGGACTATTGAATTTGTCGGAATATAGAGTACTTATACTATAGAGCCCAAGACCCCCTATAGTCCGGAATTCTTCGAAAAAAATTACCTTGTAATCCAACAAATTCCAGATCAAAATATGTAATAAGATTATATCTGAACTACAAATGTACTACGCTACCCTTGTTTATAAAAATGCGTTATATAAACATGTTACTACACGACCGAGACCGCCGTATTCACAAAGCATTCGATCTCCGTTAAGTCCTAACTGAGGTCATCAGTTAAGGATAAATAAGAATCGCAACATCAGTTAACGTATTTAACGGTGGTGAAACAGGCCTGTTTCAAGTTAATTTTCACGTTAACTGAGGTTGTGATTCTTATTTATCCTTAACTGCGGACCTCAGTTAGGACTTAACGGAGATTGAATGCTTGAATGCTTTGTGAATACGGCGGTGAGTCTGCTACTGACCACACTCAAAATTATTGAAGGATATGCTTTTTATTTAAAGTAAAAGGAAACGTTTATGAATCACCAAATACTTTTCTGTAGAGGATATGCTCCTACTCTATAAGTATAAGGTTTCACTCGAAATATTATGAATGCGAGCTGAAGGATTCCCTTCATTTTCTGCAAGTATAAGCATAACCTTATTTTTATGAATATGGCTCAATTTCTGAAAGTGGTACTGAGAAATTAGATTTTATTAGATACCTACTGGAGAATCTAACACATGATTTCATTTCCACATGAGTGATCAAACTGTGATCACAATCTCTCTTGAGATAATGAGCCGTATTCATAAAACTGAAGGATATCCTTGTAAGTATAAGATGAAAGTATAAGGTTTTCAGTTGAAGAAAAAGGTAAGGGTAAAAGCATTTTCTTTTTTTCGTATTCATAATGATTACGATACAGTTTACGATGGTTTGTTTATTTATTGTTTTCCTTTCTTATCAGTGTTATTTAAGCCTAGTACTTGGATCAAAGATGTATTCGTCAAGCAGCGATAGTGAAAATGCAGAAAAAGTTAATGCTACAACCGAATTGCGGTTCATAGCAGAGGAAATTGCAAATGCTCCTGTGATTTTGGAAAAATCCCAAATACCAAAAATGAAAACTAGAAAGGACGGTATTAGAAATGTTATCAGGATGTACATTATGTACAATGTGACATTTGGTAAAGCACTGGAAGCAAAAAGCTTTTTGAAGAAAATAAACGATATGAAAGGAAGATTCTCAGAAAAAACTAACTTGAAAAAAACTGGAAATAAAGCACTGTTGGAATGAGAGAAAAAGTTATTGGAGGCTATTGAAAGGGACAGTAATCCTACAATTGGAAGAATTGGAGGCACAATGCACATTGGTGTTGATGATAGATATCCTCAGCATAGAGTGAGTGAAGCTTCTACTATACCAGAAAAGACTGAATCAAGCATCAAACCACAATCTAGCGTCAAGACTGTCAAATCTCTTCTGCCAACAAGAAAAAAAACACGAACAGAAGAGTACGAAACAAAGGAAACAAAAAGACTCAAAGAGAGTACTATGAAAAAAGAAGGAGAGGAATCAATAGCAAATATTGTTAATGAGGGGGAGAGGGAAACTTTATCCAGTAATTTGATTGCGCAACTATGCTGTCAATTACGGTACTGTACGAGATACTGTAGCTTGACTCACATCCAGTTTTTGACGAATGCCTTTCTGATACCCGGGATCTCCGAGATAGCGTAAACATATCTTCATCTAAAGGACAGATGACTCCTCGAGTTTCAGCATTTATTCATAAAAATCTGTTGGCAAGCCATTGCACATTTTCCTCTGCAAACCGGTATAATTCTTTATAATCAAGTACAGATGCTTGTAGTTTTTAATTTCTCTCAGTTCCACAACATCTACCATCAATACAACTGGTCAACTGATGGATATCGACATCAATGTTAACCTTTCGATATAATCAAAATGAAGGTATTAAACTTAAACAAATTGATTTTATTAGATTTAGTTGCTTGAAAATCTATAAAACTGAGTTATATAAACATGTAAAACACGAGTGAGTCTGCTACTGACCACACTCAAAATTATTGAAGGATATGCTTTTCATTTAAAGTAAAGGGAAACGTTTATAAATAACCAAATACTTTTTTGTGAAGGATATGCTCCTACTCTATAAGTATAAGGTTTCACTCGAAATATTATGAATGCGAACTCAAGGATTCCCTTCATTTTCTGCAAGTATAAGCATAACCTTTTTTTTATGAATACGGCTCAATGTCGTCATTATGATACACAGATGGCCTTCCTCCAAGCGTGTGAAGCGCCGGAATGAAACGTTGCTAGGTAAATCGTATTATGCAAAATAATAACAAAATTATAGGGCTTGAAAATACCGTGTATGGATCGCATTTGGGTCAGCGACGAAATCGCAATACACCGGTGGGAAATAATAATGGTGCTACAGACAACGGATGTGTATTAAGGTATTTCTTAACTTGGCGCCATCAGGTCTGTCAAGTTGGAGTAAAGCATTACATATGCGAAAATGAAAATTGGCTATTATAGGAATTTCGTGCCAATTTTGCCGTATAAGAAAAATTTTATGACTGTGTATTTACATATTGTACCATATTTAACCTGTCTGGACATGTGCTGACGGCCACTCTGTTCAGGTGAACTAGCAGAATTTTTTCGCCTATATCAGGGGAAAAAACGTACGACATGGCTTTAGCAATAGTTCTTGATAATTGTATCCTTCTCACGTAAGAGGGCAAGCATGTTTCTGATCATCCTGCATCTTGGGGATATTTGTCTAAAAGCTCAAATAACTGTGGAAAGCTTCACAATATCACCGTTACAATATCATTCTTATTGTTATACTGATCCTCCTTGGTCTTCCCAAAGGAGACGCCTCATAAGCATGATCACATTCACATTAAAATTCGATATGGAATCCAAAGTTGTGATAATTTACTGAGCATGCTATTTAGAATTGCATAAAAAGTGTCATTCAAAAAATTGGTTCAAGCCCTGTGGACAGGAGCTTTCTGGCGCTCTAGTTCAAACATACAAATTATATCTCCGGTTGTCAGAGTTGAGAATTATATCAATGTATTCTTATGATAGAACTGCATTATAAAGGAAATTCAATTCAAATAATAGTTTATTTATCAAGATTAAATGAGCAATCTGAGAATGAGAACTGCACCATGGAAGAAATCAAATTAAAATAGCTGAAATGAATCTAACTCTCTCTTATAGAACAGGATGACATGTACGAGTATGAACACAGAGCATATAATAAAGCTTAGATAGAAAAATTATAGCATTTTGTGAAAACATAGAAGTACGATTCATTGGTGAAATTTCGAAAAATCATATCTCTGAAAGTATTAGCTTGTTGGAGTTAAAAATGATATCAATGGATTTTTATGGTGAAACTGCATCTTAAATAGAAATTGAATTTGAAATTTGTTCCTCAAAAAAAAATTTTTTTTTCGTTAGTCCGAAACCATCTGGCCTATTCTGCCCAATAACGAACTCAACCGAGATATTCATCTCCCTAACCTACTCTGAAAATTTCAACTACCTAGCTCATTCCGTTCAAGAGTTATTGTAGAAAAACTTTTTTAAAATTTAAAAAAAAAAAATTGGACACTTGGCGTTAACCTGGTCAATACAAAACTTCACATGCGTATAGAGGTCATGATTCTTCAATTTTGTTTGAGACCATTTTCAGCCAAAAATTCGAAAATTACAGACATTTGGGCAAATTGATAAGCACTCTGTTCCGAGGAACTAGAGCGCCAAAAAAACAAGTTTCGTATGACAATTGCCCAAAACAGGTTTAAAGTACCTACAAATAGTAGATATTCCATAAAACATGTATGAAAGAAGAGAAGTAATATAGAAAAATTACCTTGTAATCGATAAAAAATTTCCTGATCTACTTTCACCAAATTTTCTCGTCTCTCGAACTACAGAATTATGCTTTCAATATTAACGTAATATTTTTCAGAACTGAGCATGATGAAAAGCAGTTTCACTTCTCTCAGATCTTTTACTTCATGTCGCGTTCCGAAATGTAAGACTTTTCTGAGAAAAACTAATTTCGGAACAAACAACTGAGATTTTTCTCACTTCGCTCACATTTCGGAATACACTTTATTCTCATAATTCTTGGATTGCTGAAAGAAATAATTAGACAATGTCATGTCTCAGGAAAATAAGTTGACGTTATGACAATTCATACATAGAATAATTATATCATTCTGTGAAAACGTAGAAATACGATTTATTATTGAAATATTGAAAAATCATATCTCTTCATATGGATTCTTATGGTAAAACTGCTTATTGAAAAATATTTAATTTGGAATTTGTTATGTAAAAATCCGGACCGGCCGGCCGGACATAATGAATTTCGACCACGGATTCTTGATCAGTGAGTCGAACCAAATCGTTTAAGACCATTTTCATCGAAAAATTCGAAAATTACAGACATTTGGACAAATTGATATGCACTCAGTTCCGAGGAACTAGAGCGCCAATAACCTTGTAATTTATGTACTAGATAGACGAAAACTCATGGTTGTGTCTGGGGGCCAATTTTCCTGAGATACTGATAGGTGAAAACCGCATGTCGATAACTATCACCGTTACATAGTTACAGGATGTTTTTCGAAAATGATCTAATTCTGACGTAAAATTCAATGAGGTTAATTAAATTTTCTGGAAACTGATATTTCATCTGATATCGGCATGAAAACTTTTTTTCACATGGGACATCCCGTATATTTTTGCCGACTTCGATAGAGCATGAAATATCCATTTCAAAAATATATGACAATTGATATTTTTCTGAACGAATCTAACTTGAACCTTTAGATTAAGTAGGCTTATGAGGTCGCCATGATGAAGTAAATAGGTAATGCAAATTATAGTCCAACGTTGTTTCAAATAGTGAAAGCTCTATTTACTTCGTAAATTCTGTTCAACTTTCGAATCTACAATGAAATTCGAAGCGAGTGCGGAGATTAGTTAAAATCTCAGTTTCCAGAAAATTTATTCAGCCTCATTGATTTCTACGTAAAAAGTAGCTCCCATAATGATTTAAGAGAAATGGAAAATTTTCAACAGAAGAAAAGTTACAGCAATTTTTCGAAAACGTAGAGTTTCGAAAAACATCCTGTGAGAGAGAGAGAGAGAGAGCGAGATATTTATTGGTGATCATTACAAATAAAACATTGATTTCACAGTTCATTGAAGGATATTTTGAAAACTAGGAAATAAATAAATGGCTAAAATAACTACTCCAGACAAGGATCACATAAAATCAATCTCATAATAAATATAATCTCATAACATTATAATAACCTATAATCCTCATAATTCTATGATAGCTGAGGTTATTTAATTGGTCATTTTGCAGTAAATCATACGTTGTTTTCTAGAACAGGAGGTATTTTATATCATGAGTAAAGAATTTTGAATAGAATCAGAAATACATATGACATGTCTCTTATCGGTAGATAATATGACATGTATGAACACAGATCATGAAAATAATAGATACCAATACGGACGTTAATTTTTGATTACAGCATTCTGTGAAATCATACAATTACGATATATTATTAAAATTTTGAAAAATTATATCTCTGAAAGTGATATTTTGTTATTTTTGGAATCTTATGATGAAACTACATCTTAAAGAGAATTTAATTTGAAATTTGTAATTTATAGAATTTAATTTATTTTCGTTATTCCGAAACCACCTAGTCGATTTTGCCCAATGATGAACTCAACCAGGATATTTATGTCCCAAACCTACTCTGAAAATTCCAATCGATTTTGACCACGAATTATTGATCAGTGAGTCGATCCAAATCGTTTAAGGCAATTTTCATCCAAAATTTCGAAAATTACAGATATTTGGGCAAATTGATAAGCAATCTGTTCCGAGGAAGAAGAGCGCTAAAAACTAAGTTGAAAGCTACTTCCGGTATAACCGGAAGTGACAAAAACATCGAAATATTTAGGTTTTCGGCGCTTTTGTTCCTTGGAACAGAGTGCTTTTCAATTCGCCCAAATGTCTGTGATTTTCGAATTTTTGGAAATGGTCTTAAATGATTTGGTTCGACTTACCGATCAAGAATCCGTGGTCAAAATCAATTCTATCCGGCCGGTTCGGACGACCGTAGGCACCATAACTCTCGAACGAAAGGAGTTAGAAGATTGAAAGTTGCGGGGTAGGTCTGGAGCGTAAATATCTCAGACGAGTTCGTTAACGGGCGAAATCCACCAAGTGGTTTCGGAGTTATGAACGTTTTTAGTAAAAATATTTTTTATGAATATTTCCGGAACCGATCACTGAATCTATCTGAAATTTCGATTCAAATTATAGAGTCGTGACTTTTATATTGCATGCGAAGTTTTGTATTGATCGGATTGTCTTAAAGTGGCAAAAATAATTTCAAAAATTTTTAAATTTTGTTTCTACAATACCCTCTCGAACAGAATGAGCTAGGCAGTTGAAATTTTCAGAGTAGGTTTGGGAGATGAATATCACGGTCAAGTTTGTCATTGGGCAAAATCGTTTCGGAGTACCGAAAAAAAAGTTTCCTTTTCACATTGCAAATTTCAAACTCTAACAAGCTAATACTATCGAAGATATGATTTTTCAAAATTTCAATAATAAATTGTTCTTCTATGTTTTTACAGAATGCTATAATTATTCTTTCTATGAATTATTATATGATCTGTGTTCATACTCGTACATGTCATCTTGAGTTCCTATAAGAGAGTCAAATTCATTTCAGCTATCCTAGAATTATGAGGATTATAATATGATATTATACTTTTTGGTGATATTTTAATGCCCGTGGATAGTCCATATTATGATGGAAACATATACTTTGGTAGGTTTATCAGAATGTGTTCCGAATAGCTTCAGTAAAAACAAAACTCAAATATTGGCTAAGTTTCAATTGATATAATATAATTTTCAGAGTGGATTTGATGAATGAATATATCGGGTAAGTTCGTGGTTTTTGGCGCTCTTCTTTGAATTTTAGTTCTTTCATGATGCAGTTGTATCATATTTGAATTAAATGTCTTTCATGATGCAGTTCTATCATAGGAATCCATTGATATCATTCCCAATTCTGAGAAACCAATACTTTCGGAGATATGATTTGTCAAAGATTGAACAAGAGCGCCAAAGCTCCTGCCACAGGGCTGTCCCCCTTTTTGGCGCTCTAGTTCCTCGGAACTGAGTGCTTATCAATTTGCCCAAATGTATGTTATTTTCGAATTTTTGGCTGGAAATGGTCTCAAACGATTTGGATCGACTCACTGATCAAGAATCCGAGGTCGAAATCGATTCTGTTCGGCCGGCCGGCCGTAGGCACATTAACTCTCGAACGAAATGAGTTAGAGGATTGAAATTTGCAAGGTGAGTTTGGAGCATAAATATCTCGGACAAGTTCGTTACTGGGCGAAATCCATCAAGCGGTTTCGGAATTATGGCCGATTTTAGTAAAACACATTTTTTATGAATATTTCCGAAACCGATCTATCTGAAATTTAGCATTAAATGGTAGAATCATGACCTTTATACGCATGTGAAGTTTTGTATAGACCAGGTTACCGCAAAGTGTCAAAACAAAATTTTAAAATTTTTTTTCTACAATAACTCTCGAACGGAATGAGCTAGGCAGTTGAAATTTTCAGAGTAGATTAGGGAGATGAATATCTCGGTTAGGTTCGTTATTGGGCAAAATAGGCCAGATGGTTTCAGAGTACAGAAAAAAAAAATTTTTTCTTAAGCAACAAATTTCAAATTCAATTTTTATTTAAGATGCAGTTTCACCATTAAAATCCATCGATATCATTTTCAACTCCAACAAGCTAATACTTTCGGAGATATGATTTTTCTAAATTTCAATAATGAATCGTACTTCTATGTTTTCACAGAATGCTATAATTATTCTATCTAAGCTTTATTATATGATATGTGTTCATATTCGTACATTTCATTATGTTCTATAAGAGAGAGTCAAATTCATTTCAGCTATTATAATTTGATTTCTTCCATGGTGCATTTTTCATTCTCAGATTGCTCATTTAATCTTGATAAATAAACTATTATTTGAATTGAATTTCCATTATGATGCAGTTCTAGCATAAGAATACATTTATATAATTCCCAATTCTGAGAAACCAATACTAGAGATATAATTTGTCTGTTTGAACTAGAGCGCCAGAAAGCTCCTCTCCACAGGGCTTGAACCAATTTTTCTGAATAGACTTCAATATCTATATTATCGTTAACAACGCTCATTGCCAAGGATAGACTCATTTACGTCGACTGTTATTCCCGAAGTACCCAACGGCATATTGAATGCTCCTCATAATTTTGGTTAGGTATGATAGTCATATCCGAAATACTCACATATTATTGAAATAACTTCATCGCGCAGAGTGCAACTCTTAGCTCGGACTAATTGGAAAAAATCCAAACTGCGTTCAATGTTGTTCTAGAGCTGTTTCATAAATGTATTTCTGGTCATTAGCATAATCATCACCTGGACTTATGGATCCCACGACATATTTACTATCGGGAATAAGTTGGGTAAACCGAAATAGACCTCCTGCGGCTATATCCAGGTCATTGACTGAATCTTTGTGTATTATCGAATTTCTGTAGTGACACTCGAACATCTTATTTGAATAAACGTGGAACCGGCGGTTATCTGGTGAATGTGTGCAGTGGTTTTGTTCGGATTAAATGTTTGATTGTTTAGCAGATGAAAAAAGTTAATTATTCACAACAGAGGCTTATTTTGCTTTGATGTTCTACTGATCAATATAAAACGATGTAGGTATATTTGTTTGTCTTCTTATGTGCATGTGAAATAATTTCTGTCAACCGTATTTTTTAATTCCCCTCGGAAAATTTCAAATCAGTATCATTCCACCGAATGATTTTTTTGTTATTTTCAATATACAGGATGTTCCATAATTGGATGCTGATCCTTAAGGGTGTGAACCCTTGGGTGATATTCAGATGAAAAGTTCATATCAACATGTCCTAAACCTCTTAACTTTTGAGCTACAGGGTGTTAAAGTTTTCGTATTAATATTTTTATCAATGAGAAGAAGAACTGAAGTGCGCATACTTGCAGGTGGTGGTCACTTTCATCAGCTTATTTAATTTTTTTGCGGTTTTGTTCACGGTATTTAATGTTAGGTAGTTCTTTTAATTGAATGGTAATTGTTGTTAATTGCTCCCTACCACATTTCAACGAAATATCTGAAGCAGTATTTACTAATAATTTGACCTTGCCTGTTTTTGTTTTTTGGCGCTCTTGTTCCTCGGAACCGAGCGCTTATCAATTTGTCCAAATGTCTTTAATTTTCGAATTTTTGGATGAAGATGGCCTTAAACGATTTGGTTCGACTCACTGTTCAATAATTCGTAGTCAAAATCGATTCTGTCCGGTAGGCCAATTCTGCCGGCGGTTAACACGATAACTCTCGAACGAAATGAGCTAGACGGTCGAAATTTTTAAACTAGGTTTGTGAGATAAGTATCTCGGTTGAGTTCGTTATTGGGCAAAATCGGTTTCGGAGTAACAAAAAAAAATATTTAAGTCAACAATTATTGAATTCAATTTTTTTAAATGCAGTTTCATCATAAAAATCCATTGATGTCCTTTTCCACTTTAAAAGGCTAATACTTTCGGAGATATTTTTCAAAATTTCAATACTAACGGCCAATACTAACGGCCAATTTCAGCTCTAAACCGAGATTAATGTTGATCTAAACTCCGTTTGAGACGATGTCGGAATTTACCGTGCTGGTTCAAGGGGTAAACCGCCTTTTACGTTAACTGGGCATTTCTGGTGTTGTAATAAAGAGAAACCGAGTTTACGCGGTTTGTCATTTGTCAATATTTGAATTTGAGGATTGTTGATACTTTTTGCCTTGCTTATTTCGTAGATTGAGGTTAAGAAATTAAGAATAGAAATATAAACTTTATTATTTCATATTAACTAGTTAGCTTGTACCATTCAAGATGCCAACATAATATTCAAAACAACAAAATGAATTATATTTGAAATAAAAATTTGCTATCAATACTTCGAACGTTATTGGTATCTCTCATTTAAAATTTTGAAATTATGTAGGGAATTGTTTTACGCTTTTGAAGGAATATAATAGATAAATCATGAAAAGTTAATGAAATCATTTAGTCAACATAAAAAACGAATACCTAAATAATATTACTGCAGCACATAACTTGGTTTACCAGAATACTGTGAACGAATCTGTCTCTCTGAATTCCTATTCTTAATTCATAATCTGAATACTGGAGGCTTGCGAAATCTAGAAATCAATATGTACTCTGAAAAAATCAGAATGTGAATGTGAATGTGTTTCCTTAATTAACAATATGAATTAAGAGTATGAATTCAGAAAGACATTACGGCTTTATAAGGCCGGCCTAAGCGTACCTTCATTCAAATTTGAGCATTGCCACCGTGAAGAGGTTAATTTAATTGAAAAAGGAGTTGGTGTTGTGTTGAAAATGTAGGGATGGAAAAGAAATGCTGTCTTTCAAGCTTTAGGAAATAAAGCTAATTAACTTCATATTTTAGCATAGTCGAGCGTGAAAAAACAGTCAATATGAGTGTGGCTACGAAGAAGAAAACCTGTCAAAAAATCGCAGAAGAATTTAACTCTTCCCCGCCGCTTATCTTCAAGCCGATCAAGAAAGTGAGACAAAAAAGAATCAAAAGTGAAATCCTGAATGAGGAATGCCAAAGAAAGATGAATTATAATGTCGTTTACAGTATTCTCGAAAACCAAGTTATTTGTTTCAGCGATATTTTGTAGGTATTCGTTGTTTATGTTGCAAAAATGAATTCATTAACTTTTAATGATTTATCTATTATATTCCTTCACAAGCCTAAAATAATTCCCTATATCCTTTCATATTGTTAAATGAGAGATACCAATAACGTTTGAAGTATTGATAGCAAATTTCCATTTTAACGAGGGGGAAACCGCTGACAAAACTTTGTACACTAGCGGAATTCCATTGGAATTCTTTAGGAATTCATTAGGAATTCAATAGGGATTCTATTGTAGTTCTATAGGAATTCCATTGAAATTATTTTGGAATCTAAGGAAAAAAAACGGAATTGCACAAATACCAATTACTTTCGACTGATGAACATTTGACACATTTAATTTGTCGAGGATCGAATGACTATAGTGAAATTTCGAATAAAAATATTTTTTTTAATCTCGAGAATTAACATTGAATATCCTTGAAATTGTACGTATAGGTGTGAAATGTAATACCTTCAGAATGTGGTAGGGATGAGATCAAACGCAAAAAAAAATCCAATAGTAAAGTCCATGTTATTTTCCTTCTTTCTTTGGCAATATTTGTTGGATATCTTGATATTTGGTATTTAATCAGGCAACGGGTATTACGTGAGAAATAAATCAAAAAAGCACCTACGTGAATTCAGTCTGCTTCAGCGCACTTGTTCACATTCTACTGATATCGGTCAACATGAACAAGCGCGCCAATGCAGACTGACCTCATGTCTGTACTTTGAAAAATTTAAAAACTGAACGGAAAAATACTCGAAGAAATCATAAAGCGCAGTAATATTTGTTTTACAAATTTGAACAGTTGAAACGCAAAACTCATATTGAAGTTAAAACACTTCGCTTTGAGATATTCAATAAAGCTTTGTAGATAGCTTTCGGTCGAAGCATTGTTGTATTTATGTGTACCTTTATGTGAGACCTAAAATAGGCTAGAATATTTCACTAATTGCAGCCTGATTGGCTCTGTGGTTAGAACGTTTGACACATAGGACGGAGTTCTCGAGTTCAATCCCGGGGTTGGATTACAAATTTTTTAGTCAAGGCAATCGCCACCATTCACTGTCAGGGTCGTCGAACATTAACAGTGTTGCGCCTAACTCGGTCAAGCTCTTGAGGATTCTCCTTGGGAAGACCTAGAAGGATCAGTATAATAGTATCAATTGCAATTGTGAACTGCATGCATGTATTAAAATATATTAAATCATATAAATGAGAGAATTAACAATTTTACTATCCAACAATGAGATATACGCAAAAAGAATGAAAAATTCACTAGTATATCTATCGAAAGTTATACTGGATCTTTATTAATAAAATAAATTGAAGAAATAAAATATTATAAATATTTTAAACTCCAAGAATTGAAGAATATTTCAAGAATACTGACCGTATTCGATAATACGTAAATTTGTCTGTTTATGGCCAAGCATATTTTTGTAGGTTAGGAAAAGCAGAGGGAAAAGTATCCACTTCTAACTGCTGAAACTTTGGAGTTGTTTACATGATTGTCCGATAGGTGTCGCACTCTAACATCAATAGGAATTCTTTATAAATTAATAGAAATTCTGCGGAATTCAATAGTAATTCTACAGAATTCAATAGCAATTCTGCGGAATTCCATGGAATACAATCCGAATTCCACGGAATTCAATAGGAATTCCAGGAATTCAATGAGAATTCCATTGGAATTATACTTTCTTGTAAACCAGAATTCCTAGCGGTTTACCCCTGGCATTTTAAATATAATTCATTTTGTTGTTTTCAATATTATGAAGGCATTTGGAATTGTACAAGCTTACTAGTTAATCTTATATATAAAATTCTCGTGTCACAATGCTCGTTCCCGTACTCCTCCGAAACGGCTTGACCGATTCTCATGAAATTTTGTGAGCATATTAAGTAGATCTGAGAATCGGCCAGCATCTATACCCCTAAGTGATAAGGGTTGTTCATCCTTAAAAATTTTTTTTTATTTTTGGACGTAATTTTTTGTTTTTATTTTTTTATAAGGTAGCATTACAAAATACATACAACCCTAAATTGTTATCCTTCTAGCACCAACCCCTATTTTTTAATAGTCATTTAAGTAATTAATCATTTTTCATCCCGCTCGATAACTGATCGATTATCACTTGGTAAGTTATCCCAGAGAGAGAGCTAATTAAAACCAAGTCGCCGTATTTTTTGTGATTGTTTTTCACACTATGTCGATTAAAATTTACCTGAGCTTATGGCAAAGCTAAAATTTTTGTGGGAAAAATTTTTTATTTTTATTAAAGTATCAAGGCAGTTTATTCCTGCTATACTTGGTGCTAGATTTTTTAAAATTTCCGCATCTTTCTGGATCAACACTCTCAGACTATACCGGTGTATTCGCAATTGAACCCGGTAGGTGGCGCCGCAATCACATTTTTTAGAATTACGTGTTTGAGTGGGTCCCTGGATAACTTGTAAATTCAATTGTCCCGGTAGGAGGCGCTGCAATCGGGTTCTAGGTTTTTTTTTAAGATTTTTCGCATTTGGAAATGAAATTGCAACCACAATAACCGATTTGGCGCAGGTGAAGTTGCGTGGGTCAGCTAGTGAAATATTAAAGTTTATATTTCTATTCTTAATTTCTTAACCACAATCTACGAAATAAGCAAGGCGGTTTAACCCTTGAAACAGCATGGTAAAATCCGACATCGTCTCAAACGGAGTTTACATCAACATTAATCTCGGTTTAGAGCTTGGTGAAATTGGCCTTAAGTATGAATAATATATAATTTTTCATTTCATTTAGAATAAGTTACTTCTCAAAAACATAATATTAAAAAAATTTGCATGAATGTCGCAATATATGTCAAAATCAAATCATAGTAAAACTTTGAAAATGAAGTTAGGTATACAACTCAGTCTGAAATTTATATCAATTTCATTCGATCTTCTACTTTCACTTTGTCGAACGCAGTTTGAACACTTTTCCCCTGCACTATTCCAAAGGTCTGTATATGGGAAAATAATAAAACGAAAGTCGCTCAATTTGAACTGTCAGGTTGTTTTGAGACACCCCTTGTCTATTTCGTATTCAAAGCGGCGACAAAACTTCCCCGACATTTAATCTTTCCTAGACATGCGTTGAATTCCTAATTGAAAGTGCGACTCTTCGGGATATGAAAAACTTTTGTTTTCGAAACTCACAGAATTCCGGCTGTCACATTCCAAATAAAAGTTCACGTCAGGTCCCAACAATCACGCATTCCTCCACCTCGCACCGCCACACATGTCTGGGCGCGCGGAAGACGTCGAAAAACACAGTAGATAAGCGTGAACTTTGGAAGTACAATGTACATTCTTTTTTCCACTAGACAGAAGTAACATTTTCAATCTTGCCCTGGACCGTTGGCGTCGAATCTCGTGAAACTATTTCTTGTAATGGCTGCACGTTGCCTTATGGGTTAAGAAAAAGAAACAATTGGATTCTGAAATATTTAAAAAATTACAAATAAATTGCCTAATAATCCTGACACAACTCCAGATCGTGTATTATACACAAATAATATAAAAAATAACATAACTACAATACATACTCATCCTGATCTTGGCACAGAACACGACGCGATTGAATTAATCATCGAATTGGACAGGCCAGCTATTGAGGTAGTACCTCGGGTAGTACCAATCAAAAAAGACCTGAGGAGATGTGACATTCAGAAACTAAACATTCAGTTGGAAGCATATATAAACTCAGTAGCAAGTGAACCGTGCGCTGCAGAACGAGTCTCTCAATTTAATTCCACATTGGCATCACTGGTACTAGAAAACAGTCCAGATAAAAATTCAAAATTCTATATTCACGAACTATCCGCGTACATTATCAAGATGATCAAGAAAAAGAGGAAAATGCACAGAGACTATCTGAGAAATCCTAGTTCATTAGGCAAAAGAGAGTTGAATGATTACAACAAAAATATCCAGGCATTAATACGGCAATACAAGGAGCACAAGTGGATTGAGGTTTGTAATGAGATAAATGACAGCAAGGGCAAAAATTACTGGCAGCAACAGACGTAGAAAAAGCAGAACTTTTTGCATCATACTATCAGAAAACATACAGTGAAGATCTGAATCCACAATTCCACCAACAAAAATACGATTATGTATGCAACTGGTATGATAGGTATTTTCAAGAAGAACCAAATGATTATGAAATTAAAATTGACGAAAATATCTATAATGACATGTTAAATAAAGGCAAGAGCACAGCACCCGAACACGATAATGTTTCTAGAGACATCCTACGCAATTTAAGTGACAAATGTCATAAATACTTGATCCAGATATATGAATACTGCTTAAACCGACACTATTTTCCTGCTGAGTGGAAGCACGGGATTGTCGTTACCATACCAAAGTCCAAAACTGAAAAACAGAATGTCACGAACTATCTTCCCATTAGCTTGCTGTCTGTGGTAGGAAAACAATTCGAGAATATAATAAAAAGCATTCTAGAACAAGAGATTGGCCAGAAAATACCAAACCATCAGTTTGGGTTCAAGGAAAAACATTCTACTATTCATCCGGTTTCGATATTATCTTCAAATGTTCAAGCCAATAACTTAATGGGAAAACACAGTGCCGCACTATTCCTTGACATAAGAAAAGCCTTTGACAGCATCTGGCACAGAGGACTGCTATACAAATTGAATATATTGAAGTGCCCTGTCCATCTGATGTGGTTGCTGAGAGACTTCTTGATGGATCGCACTTTCCAGGTCAGGGTAGGAAACCACTTGTCCCACTGCTTCAAGAACGAACAAGGTGTACCACAAGGATCTCCACTGGCTCCACTGTTGTGCAAAGTATATTGCTATGACATTTATGAGCAGAATACACAACCAGAACGGACACTGTACTTGCTACAATTTGCAGATGACACGGCCCTCATCAGTCACAACAACACCCTTGCAAAAACAGTACAAAATATTCAATGGTTACTGGACAGAACAGTATCTTGGTTTTATATGTGGAGACTGCAACTAAACCCAGCCAAGTCTCAGTTCATCATCTTCAATCACCGGATCAAAGGAAACTCGCCCAAACTGGTTATGGGAAGTACATATATAGAGTGTAAAGAAAGTGTGAAATACCTGGGTGTAGAGATAGACCATAAAACTAATTTTAAAAAACACGCCATCACCATCAAGAAGAAATGTATAAATAGGAGTAGGCACTTCAGGAAACTAACCTACAAAAACTCAGGAATCAGCAGAAAAACCGCAGCTCACATATACAAGACGATATGTCGTCTACTTTTGGAATATTGTCACCCAATATATCTCTCGGTGAATAGAAGTACTACAAAGATCCTCCAAACAGCTGAAACCACCTCGTTGAGAGCAATAACCAAAATGAGACACCCCAGAAACCCACTCCATAATCCCCCCAACAGTCTGCTATATGAAGTAACAGGTATCACACCCATTAACCTTCGATTGGGAGAGCTTTCCAAGAAATTTGCACAAAAGATTCCTAATAAGGAGACTTTGGGTGAGTTTTGTGTGAACAGAGATCTGAATAAAAGGCCAAGCTGAAAACTTCCAACCAACACTATATGGGAAGAATTACAGAAACTGTGAAATATACAAATTTTTTTTTTTTTTTTGCATAATATTAGAGTCACCGCTACTTGATTGTCAAATTGATGTAGATACCCCATAACATGTTGTTAGTACAGGCTGAAGGACTTCGGCCGATGGCCTTTTCCTGAGGAATAAAGTACAGTTATTTATTCATTTTTTTTACAAATAAATTTTGAATTCATTTTTTGTTAAGATGCACTTTCATCATAAGAATCCATTGATGTCATTTTTAACTCTAACAAACTGAAACTTACGGAGATATGATTTTTTTTAAATTTCAATAATTATTCTTAATTCTATGGTTTTATAAAATACTCTGATTATAATTTGCTGATGTATGTAAAGCCAACGTGAGGTGAGTTGAGTCATAGACCTACGTTTCGAATTCAATCACGAAAATTCTTGAAAATTAACGCACAGAAGCCAAATTGAAAAAAGATTATAGCACGCGCTGTTCTCAAGCGGTCAGCCATTCAATCACTAACCACGCCCGACGCTGCTTGCTTTCAGTGTTCGAACGATATCTAGCATATTCGGTGTGGTATGGCTAAAAACAATATTTCATGCTGTATCTCTGCAATTATATTTATGATGGAGTTCTATTATAAGAATCCATTGTTATTATTCCCAACTCTGAGAAACCAATAGTTTCGGAGATATTATTTGTCAAAGTTTGAACAAGAGCGCCAAAGTTCCTGTCCACACTTGGTGAAAATGTAAATAACTTTAATGTAAATAACTTGAAAACTATCAATTGGCATGAGTCTATGTCATGTCAATCGAAAGAAAATTCTGTCTAGAATAAATATCGGAAATGAAAAAAATTGGTTCAAGCACTGACGTGAAGTCAGGAGCTTTTGCGCGTATGTTCTATTGTCCATTCTCTTGTAGTGGACACTCTTAATATAATTTACCATGGTAAGTTCGATTAAGAGTGACCAATACAGGAGAATGGACAATAAAAAATTCGCGCAAAAGCTCCTGACTTCACGTAGGTGCTTGAACCATTTATTTTTCGTAATTTTTAAAAAATTTCCTAGGGTTACGGTTCTCACAAAAATTTACACACACCTTTATGTCGATATTCTACAACTATTTACCAAGCTTCAATTCGATCGAATCTATATTTTTATAATTATTAAGGAAATAATATTCCAGGTGGGTATAACTCCGGAACCGATGGACCGATTAGGCCCAAAAACCAACTTGATTCTTCTTGGGATGCGCAACCTACCATCAAAATTGCAAGTCCCTATCTCCTTTCGTTCATAAGTTATCGAGGCAACGGTCACCCATCCAGCTACTGAACTCACACAAGTCTGCTCGGATCTCTAACAATATAGATCCGAGCGTGTTCAAACTTGGAACTTGATAGTAGAGTTAGGTTTTGAAGGCTCTCGCCAGATTTCAGCGATGTCGGACAAATAGTTTCAGATATATAGAATTTTTTGGCGCTCTAGTTCCTCGGAACTGAGTGCTTATCAATTTGCCCAAATGTCTGTAATTTTAGAATATTTCGATGAAAATGGTCTTAAACGATTTGGTTCGACTCACTGATCAAGAATCCGTGGTCGAAATTCATTCTGTCCGGCCGGTCCGGCCGGCCGGCCTTAGGCAAGATAACTCTCGAACAGAATGAGCTAGAGAGTTGAAATTTTCAGAGTAGGTTTGGGGGATAAATATCTCGGCTAAGTTCGTTATTGGGCAAAATCGGACAGATGGTTTCGGAGTAACAAAAATAAAATTTTTTTTTACAAAACAAATTCCAAATTAATTTTTTTTTAATGAGCAGTTTTATTATAAGAATCCATTCATATAATTTTTAACTCTAACAAGCTAATACTTTCGGAGATATGATTTTTCAAAATTTCAATGTAAATCGTATTTCACAGATTGATATAATTATTCTATGTATGAATTGTCATAATGTCAACTTGACAGAAGGGAATATTGCAACTTCAAAAATATTGGGGTTGAAATACTCGTATTTTAGCGATGCAACGGGGACCTCACCCGAAAATGTTTGAAAATATTACGTAAATATTGAAAGCATAATTCTGTAGTTCGAGAGAGGAGAATATTTGGTGAACGTAGATCAGAAAATTTTTGATCGATTACAAGGAATTTTTTTATTATTACTTATCTTCTTTCATACATGTTTTATGGAATACCTACTATTTGTAGGTACTTTGAACCTGTTTTGGGCAATTGTCATACGAAACTTGTTTTTTTGGCGCTCTAGTTCCTCGGAACAGAGTGCTTATCAATTTGCCCAAGTGTCTGTAATTTTGGAATTTTTGGCTGAAAATGGTCTCAAACGATTTGGTTCGACTCACTGATCAAGAGTCCGAGTGCGAAATCGATTCTGTCCGGCCGGCCGACCGGCCGTAGGCACGATAACTCTCGAACGAAAGGAGTTAGCGGATTGAAAATTGCAAGGTGGTTTTGGAGCGTAAATATCTCGGACAAGTTCGTTAATGGGCGAAATCCATCAAGAGGTTTCGGAGTTATGGCCGATTTTAGTAAAAATATTTTTAATGAATATTTCCGAAACCGATCACTTGATCTATCTGAAATTTAGCATCAAATTGTAGAATCATGACCTTTATACGCATGTGAAGTTTTGTATTGACCAGATTACCGCAAAGTGTCAAAAAAAAAATTTGAAAATGTGGTGCAGTTCTCATTCTCATGATTGCTCATTTAATCTTGATAAATAAACTATTATTTGAATTGAATTTCCTTTATGATGCAGTTCTATCATATGAATACATTGATATAATTCCCAACTCTGAGAAACCAATACTTTCGGAGATATAATTTGTCTGTTTGAACTAGAGCGCCAGAAATCTCCTGTCCACAGGGCTTGAACCCATTTTTTCAATGAGTTTTTTAAAAAGTTCAAATTATACCATCCGCACGAAATTTTGCAAGAATTTTTGCGTTGGCAATCTACAACTGATAGCCATGTTTGAATTGGATCGGTTTTGTATTTTTCGACTTATTGAGGAAATAGCAACTAAATTTCAGATGGGTATAACTCCACAACCGTTAGGCCGATTATAGGTTATAGGTACATTTATTGAGCTTAACATCCTGACCTTTTCTTGTCTCTATATTTTTGAAGCATCAGTACGGTGCCATAAAAAGAAACATAACTATGTTCAAATTGGAAGCAGCCACGAGTATGGCACTAGAGGCAGGAATGTTTTAGAACCGGATTTTTGTAGATTGACTTTATCTCGATAGGCTCTTCTTATATAAAACTATATAATAAATTTCCAGAACAATACAAGAACCTGTCTTTTAATAGTTTCAAGAAAGCGGTAAGAAATTTTTAATCAGGGGTGCATTTTACGACATAGAAGAGTTTTTAAACTGTGATAATATTATACTGTGATATACTATGAAACTATATAATACCTCTGAGGGCTTTTATTTGTGTTGGGATTAATTCATTATTATGTTGTAATTATTATTATATTCTTTTTGAAATTTTCATATGTGTGTACTATGCATATATGTATAATGTATATATATTATATAAATATATATATATATATATTTGTATATCGTCGTTGCGCCTTCAAAACGCGACATGTGCATATATTGTGCAAAATGCGTTAAGTGTATATTTCGATTAAGAACTGCGCAAGCTGTATATTTTGTTAAAAGCTGCCATGTGATAATCACACTAGATTCGGTTCCAGTTGGATTTGATCGAAAAGCGACAAGTACGAAATCGAAAATATGCTCCTGCAAAACACTCTAAGTGTATGAATGCACAATTTATCAAAAGTCACATGTCGCATTTTGAAGGCGCAACGACGATATGTGACTATATACTGTGATTTTTTTTTCTCTATTATATTGAGTGCAAACAATGTCTATATGATTGTAAACCATAAACAAAGATTACTATTACTATTACTATATGCCTATAAATAAACTCAAATGTCCCATTCAGATGCACAACCTTACCCGACAATTTCAAGTCGTTATCTATTTGCGTTCTCAGGATATCGTGATATAAATAATATTTTTTGATATTTTCTTTAAAATGTTCTTGTGATTCTCACAAAATTTCACAAAAGTTCTTCGGTTTGTATTCTATAACTACACACAAAGTTTCAATTCGATCGGATTAGTATTGGTTGAAAACAAAATTATTACTCGGAAACCATTGGGCCGATTATGCCTCTTAACGAAATTATCCGTCGAATTGGGATGCGTCACATACCCTGAAAATTTCAAGTTGCTATCTCTTTCCGTTCTCAAGTTAACGTGGCAACGGCCGGCCGGACGAAATTGAATTTAACCTCGAGTTCTTTATCAGGGAGTCGAAGCAATCGTTTGAGACCATTTTTGGCAAAAAAATCGAAGATTACAGACAAAAAGAATTGATCAAAGAAAAGAATCTACTAAACAGAAAAGAATGAGAAGCAGCAAGTTGAATATTCACTCATTCTGTGTGATACGATACACGAACAAATTTACCTGGAGAGATCAAATCAAATTATAATATACTGTGAAACGAGCAAGTCAGAAAATCTACAATTTAATCATCCGAAATCCGAATTGCACTTCAGTCCGAAAATGGAAAATATATAATTATCGGCCCTTGTCGTGCGTTACATTAAATTGAATCCATCCTGTCGACGACAAAACCGTCACGAGACACCCTGAGGCGGTTTAGAAAAGCGCCCATTGTTTAAATTGAATTTGGAAAGATGTAAGTTAGTGAAAATTGGATTTGTCCTCCGGAAACCGAACGACTGGAGAATTCAAAGCTCCACTTTCCTTGCCTGGCAAATAGGAATTTGATGGGTCTAATAATATCGCCATATGCCTCGTTACGAAGGGATCGGTGGACCAGATTGGATACGGTCCTCTGTACTCCTGTATGTTGAGTTCGAAGCGACACCTGAAACGGCTCTTTGTGCTCAGTGTAATTTTCGCTCGACTGTTGCTAATTCCATGTTGAAATTGTTCCACATGCAGGTGTTGATCAAATTAGTGGTTGTTAGAACTTTGATCCAGAATTCAATTATCACGTAGATGAATATTTTCTGGAAATTTATAAGGTGTAGAAGCCGTGGAATGTTCTCTATAGTCTCTATTATTATTAAAGATAGATTTGAATCGAGGACAAGGTTCTGTGGGACTCAGTAGAGACAATAGTAAGCACATTACAAAACATGCAAGCTGTCGTGTGCGAAGGCAATACCTAAAGATGTTATAGCTAATTGAACAAAGCAAATGAGATAAGCAAAAAAAAATAATTATTCTGATAGAAAAAAATAAGCGATTCTGCATTGAAATAAAAAAATTGGTTCAAGTCCTGTAGACAGGAGCTTTCTGGCGCTCTAGTTCAAACAGACAAATTATATCTCCGAAAGTATTGGTTTCTCAGAGTTGAGAATTATATCAATGTATTCTTTGATAGAACTGCATCATAAAGGAAATTCAATTCAAATAATAGTTTATTTATCAAGATTAAATGAGCAATCTGAGAATGAGAACTGCACCATGGAAGAAGTCAAATTAAAATAGCTGAAATGAATCTGACTTTCTCTTGTAGAACAAGATGACATGTACGAGTATGAACACAGAGCATATAATAAAGCTTAGATAGAATAATTATAGCATTCTGTGAAAACATAGAAGTACGATTCATTATTGAAATTTCGAAAAATCATATCTCCGAAAGTATAAGCTTGTTGGAGTTAAAAACAGACAAATTATATCTCCGACAGTATTATTTTTTCTCAGAGTTGGGAATTATATCAATGGATTCTTATGCAAGAACTTCATCTTAGCAGAAATTGAATTCAAACATTATAGGAGAATTTAAATTCAACAAGAGTGCACAAAATTATCAATCCAAAACCAATAGACGAATTCTACCCAACAACGAACTCATCCGAGATATTCATTCCTCAATTCTATGATGAACGATAATATATATCTCTCCTCAAATCCACTCCAATACACCAATATTCCAGTTTTGTTTTCAGTGGAGATATTCTGAACTCAATATTATTAACTTACCATTACCATTCCCATCATCATATGGATTGACCATCGGCATGAAAATATCAACATACAAAAAGTATGATATTATATTATAATTCTCATATTTCTACGATTGCTGGAATGAATGAATTAGACAACGTCATGTCTCAGGAAAATAAGTTGACATTATAACAATTCATAGAATACCCACTGAATAATTATATCATTCTGTGAAAACATAGAAATACGAATTATATTGAAATTTTGAAAAACCGTATCTCCGGAAGTATTAGCTTGTTAGAGTTAAAAATGATATCAATGGATTCTTATGGTAAAACTGCATATTGGAAAAAATTTAATTTGGAATTTGTTATGTAAAAAAATTATTTTTTTTTGTTACTCCGAAACCATCTGTCCGATTTCGCCCAATAACGAACTCAGCCGAGATATTTATCCCCCAAACATACCCTGAAAATTTCAACTATCTAGCTCATTGCGTTTGAGATTAATCGTGCCTACGGCGGGCCGGCCGGACCGGCCGGACCATAGACATTAAATAACATGGACTGGTTGTGATAAAGAGACCATTGAAATCAGCATTGAAAAAAGAATAGTTAAAGCCAAACCACGTTATATGAATAATTTCATTTATTTCGTTTGGCAAAACCACAGAATACAAAACATTGGTTTCCTTTAGCCTCTGACCTTTCTTGTATAATGTATTGTTTGGTTTCATGTATTGTGTATGTGTTTTGGTGATTTGAAGACAGAATAGTTAAATAATCAATATTTCTCTTAAAAAAATCGTGATTTTCCAATATACCCCAATTTCCAATTTGTGTATTTGTCCATGGTTTAAAAATATCATTATTTTTATACCATTATTTGCCTTTAATATTTCTATCCTTCATAACATCTCTCTCTCTCGAATGTATTCCGCAACGAACTGTGTGATAAAGTTACGTGAGGGCCAGTCCATGTTATTCTATGTCTATGGGCCGGACATACTGAATTTCGACCACGGATTCTTGATCAGTGAGTCTAACCAAATCGTTTAAGACCATTTTCATCGAAAAATTCGAAAATTACAGACATTTGGGCAAATTGATAAGCACTCAGTTCCGAGGAACTAGAGCGCCAAAAAGTCAAATATTGTCGTAACGATCCTTGAAACTGTTCCTACCAATAAATATTAATTTGTCTTCATTGTTGGACTATTCCGAGTATCTCGAAAAATTTAAGGAGATATTTTACTTACGTATGTCCAAAGACCGGGGATACACTGGAAACGCGATAAATTCACATAATCGTGAAGGCAGGGTTGGAAAGATAATCTGTCCCCAAACGACACAATGGAAGAAATGAAAACCATGAAAACCCCTCCGTTGTCTAAGCACGCCGCAGTGGCGTACAATATATAGAGGGAGTCTCTGCTTACGATTCCTCAAATCAAGAAGAAAACTGAAAAATACTGTAATTTCACAATTGTAATTGTGTATTTTTGAACAGGGTGATATCAAGGGCAAAACATGTTGAAATTTTCAGAGTAGATTTGGACTCCAAATTTGTCGGATAATTTCGTTAATCGGCAAAATTCACCGAATGGTCTTAGAGTTTTAGACATCTGAAATTTCTTTTTCCCAATAACTCAAAAAATACTGATCTGATCGAATTAATGCGTGGTAGTTGAAAAACACTGACACGAAGGCTTATGCAGAAGATCGCATGACAAAAAAATAAAAAAAAATTAAAAAAAATTCTATGTCTCAGAAACTATCCATCAGATATCGTTTAAATACTGCGAGAGCCTTCAAAATTTTATTTTAAAGTGAAATTCTAGATTTGAAATGGATCGGATCTATATTGGTGAAGATATTGCCGAAATATCGCAATATTCGAACGATCGAGATGTAATTCACTGGTTTTACACTCAACCAGCGAAGTTTTCAACAGTTTTTGATTTTTGATGGGACGGGGAGAATTTAATGATTTAGATCGGCCGAAGTCAAATTCGACAAGTCGATACATCAGTAATAACATTCGTTCAATACCTAGTGGGAATGGGTATATCTTGTCTATGATATATAACTTATTTACAGCCAATTTCTCGATTCAAACTAGATGGAATATGATATTATGATATTTTTCTGAAACTAGAAATTTGAAAACAAGGTGTCAGTAATAACATATGTTCAAGTTACGGAATTCACATCAATTACTTTCTGGTTTCCGGCCTGGTGGTAGGGATTTGTCTTCTTGGCAAGTAGGTACCGGGATCAATTCCCGTAGCCAAAATTATTGATCTTTTTCATTTTATTCCAATTCTATCGGAATAATCACTTTGAGAATAGGGATATGAACGGAATTAAGTCGATATTTTCATAAAATAACGTGATTATATTCGTATATTATTAGATATTGAAAGAAGTGGGAAAACCCTGTAGAAGGAGCTTTAGCGCTCTTGTTCAATCTTTGAAAAATCATATCTGCGAAAGTATTGGTTTATCAGAGTTGGGATGATATAAATGGATTCTTATCTACATTTGGGGAGAATGATAGCAGGCTGTTCTCCAGAACATGCGCGCAAAAATAACAATCTGAAGAATAAGCGCTGTTTTATGTTTTATTCAAATCTTGCGCTAATTTTGGGACTCTCTTTGAATATTTATATTTTTCACAACGTCTAAGTTTTTGTCCTCCATATTAGATGAAATAAATGTTTTGCGAGATATGTGACCAAATAATTACAAGCTGGATTATAATGTAATTCATATTCAGCAACGATTCACAGAATTTTTTTATCTGCTTCTTCTGGCCTGCAAAAGCTTTCATTTATACACACAAACCAACTACAGACAGCAAATTCTCTTTACAACAAGCATTAATTGCCTATATAAAATATACTTAACCTTAAGTCATTAAACTAAAATTAGAAACAACGATCATTCAATAAATGGAACTCTAGCATCTCTCTGAATACAAATCCAATCGCCTGGACATGTGACAGTTCTCGAATGATCTAACCTCACAAAACTTTACTACATACTTCATATATTATTTTCTTTTTGGCGCTCTTGTTCCTTGGAACAGAGTGCTCACCAATTTGTCCAAATATCTATAATTTTCGAATTTGTGGCAGAAAATGGTCTTAAACGATTTGTTTCGACACGCTGATAAACAATCCGTCGTCGAAATTGATTCTGTCCGGCCTTCCGTTAACACGATAACTCTCGAACGGAATGAGCTAGACAGTTGAAATTTTGAGAGTAGGTTTGGGACATAAATATCTCGGTTAAATCGGACGAATTTCGAATTCAATTTTTTTTAAGTTGCAGTTTTATCATAAGAATCCATTGATATTATTCTCAACTCTAACAAGCTAATACTTTCGGAGATATGGTTTTTCAAAATTTCAATAATACATCGTACTTCTATGTTTTCACAGTATGCGTCTGTGTCTGTGTTCTATCTGTTTGCGACAGCTGTCGTTAGACCAGTTCGAAAGATAAACGTCATTAATGTCGAACGAAACTGAAAGTGTATTTCTTGAGAGTTTGGTTGATGCTAGCATGTAAACAAGTTGAAATTTGGATTCGCTAAGTTCATGGGCAGAGTTTTTTGGTCAGTCGAAAATTAATGATGCAAGGAAGTCAACCATAATTTACGATTCATTCTCTAATTAAGAACGGGATTTCCAACTAATGTATAGGTAGCTATTCCTTAGTAACACTTTCTTAGATTTCCTACATAAGTATTCTGGTTTCAGTTCTCTCTGGACTGATTACATTAGATTTGTTTCATGAATAAAACTAGCTATTTCATTAACTAAATTTTCCGAATGACAACTGATAGTTTTGAAACACTTGTAGCCAAAATTGGATCGCCATATAGAGATAAGATGCAAAGGGATTTTAATTTCTTTCATGATAATTTAGTTCTATCTTAAAAATCCATTGATATCATTCACAACTCTAACAAACCAAAGCTTTCGGAGATACGATTTGTCAAAGATTGGACAAGAGCGCCAAAGCTCCCTGTCCACAGGGCTTTCCCACTTTTTGACAGGTTGACTCGACACTACCAATCTCGAATAGTAACCAACACAAAACCTACTATTCCCAATATCCTTTTCTTGTCATGTGTTTATACTTTGTTATATGATTTACTTATGTGTTCGGTTTCCGATCTAAAATTGACATTATTCAAATTTATATGTAACATCTATAAGATATTTCTCTTCTTATAATTTTTTCCCTATCGTAAATTTTTAAATTCTTATAATCCATACAGTGGTTCAAGTTAAAAAAATACAAAGCACTTTTTTGTTTATTCTTCACATCTGTTGGGTCCTGATTGGTTTATCAGGATGTTATGTTTTCGAAGGATCATATGTTGAGTCCTGATGCTTTTATCAGGATATAATGTATTTTCGAAGGACCAGAATTATACACCCTGATTGTTTTATCAGGGGGATGATTAAGGGGGTATACTTAACTTTAAGCACCCAGTAGTAATATCGTTGATTACTGCGTAAGTTGTTACTTGTAATAATATAACAATTACGAGGATAGGAAGTGGTGAAATATTTGAACGCACTTTGAATAAACAATTAACTGTATTTTCTTGTCACCGACAATGTGATAACAGGCACGAAGTATTGTACAATGCAATACTGATACAATATAAAATCTTCCTTCTATATGAAAAAGGAAGAAGTGACTACTAAGTTGGAAGGAGTACTAAATGATTATTAGTCTCGCGACCGTAAAAAATATAAGTGATGTCTCTTGCACTAAGAGATGTAGTAATTACAGTGGTATTTGTAGTAGTGGGTGATTTCAGTGTAAAATGTATATAAAAGCCCAGATAGAAGGTAATTAGGAGGTTCCTTCATCTGGTAGAAAACGGGGGTAATATTAACAATGATTGGAAGTTCGATCTTAAAACCGCCCCAGATATGTTATAACAATACTCTCATTTGTCGTTTACGAAAAATAGGGGGAATGCCTACTAGTTTCCCGATGCCAGCACCAATCAGTGAACTTTTCTCGGTTGTTTAATCTTAGAAATTCAAATCCTCGGATTTCTCCCCCCCCCTCCTTTGGACTAATTTTCACTAGCTGTCTGGATATAATCGAAAGCTGATGAATGACTTTCACAGACTAGGGGTTTTCGAATCGTCTAGACAAAAGAATAACACACTTGGCAATGTGTCTAGCTGTTGTATGCATTTTAGCACTATTTCCCAGGAAATGTGCAATAAATCTCTACAAGGGTAGAAGCTTACAAGGAATTTTACTTGCAGTTATCTTTTCGTGAAAAATATTAATTTCAAGGGTGAGACCACATGGTAAACTAAACCAGTTAACCCAAAATATTTAAGTTTTACAAGCGAGCTCCTTTGTTTAGAAAAACAAATCATTGCTTTCCCAAATGTGAAGTCATGGGACGCAACAACATCTTTGACGTCATTTTTATGTTGTTTCATTCTGGTTTCCAAATACTGTTTTCTTTATCCTACATACACCATTCGGCAGTCAATACAACGGTTGACCTATATTAAATTTGGACTATGTTCTCCACTCTAATATTGAAATTCCTACATATCTAGGCCGTATTAAATCCAATTCCATGGGTAAGTTCTGCGTTATTCCTAGGTGCGCCACTGCCAAGTCGTCACATTTAAATCTTTCCGGGAATGTCTCGTATGTGAAAAAAAATAAGAGAGACCTAGAAAATATTATTTCGCTGGTCGATTCCTATGGTTTTATAAACCAAAAGGGGATGTCTGCGACCCTTAAAAATATTTCCCTGCGAAATATGATATATCGGTCTTTCACGGGCAGAGATACGCCTAGCACGCTGACACCGAGCCATATTTCACGTTTCATTCGGATTAGGTTGATGGCCGGAATTATATTTCATCCCCTGAAGTATGGAAGGAATTAGTGGACACTGCACGACGAGGTGACGGGTCGCTAGGCGGAATCCGGAGATGTAGTTTCCGGAAGGAAGTCGGCGCCCCTATTTTCATGAATATACTGCGAATTCTGAATAAGTAGAGCTTTCATCGTTCTTTCAACCGTTCCACCATATGTGGATTTGAATCCAGGAATGTAGGGGATAGTAGTACAAAATGATCCCGCGGGGTAAAATGATTAGGTACCCCCTATTTCTAAAAAACTAGTAGCGCCATCTCTCAAGTAAATACTTAAAATTACATATATCGTGCCGCTCATTTGCCTGACGAAGTTTCATGGCGTCGTGATCTCTCCGGGCTGTTTTATGAGGAAAATATTGAAATTGTCGTGTTCTATCTTAAATAAGCCTATTTGTAACAGAGTTTTTTTTTGTATGTCGATATTTATGTTCTAGTTATTTCCTTCCCCAAAATTAATGATTAATAGCGGTTGATCTTATCATATTTTGATTTCTAGTTAGGAATGTTTGTGAACAATAATTCGAATTTTTCCAGAATGAAGGCATTTGGGCTAAAATGATCCTACGCGAGGTGTACTAAATGATCCCGCGAGATCATTTTACCCACATGTTTAAGGATCTAGGGATTACCACCAATGTTCATTTTCAAAAGAATTATATTGAAAATGGAATTAATAGACCGGACACCTCCTGGTTCATCTTATGTCTGTAATACATCAGGGTAGATGAAACTGGAAAGTTTTTCACAATGGTTTGATTTTTTCTCGAATCGTGCAAAACCTTCTGCGGAAGATCCCGCTCCTTTAATTTTAGACGGCCATCTATCTCACACAAAAAATTCTGATGTGATACTGAAAGCAAGGGAACATTACACTACAATTTTGTGCCTACCCACCCACTGTTCACATAAATTACAACCCCTTGATGTTGTAATGTCTCCACTTAGCCTATAGGCATTCGCAAAATGTGGCATACATACTTTTAACTCAGATGTTCTTCAAGAGAAACAGAGCACAATACGGAAATATCTTCATCCCAGGTTCAAAGAGAATCGCCTAATGCTAACCCTGAGGAAAGAAGTAGTTCACCAGGTATCCTAACTGCCAAAACGTTGTCATTGCTGCAAATAGAGAAAAGCTGCAAACAACAACGCAATCTTTTTCTAGATCGGCAGCAGTTTCTCCTCCTCAAACTATATGATCCCCAGGATCATTTTACCCCTCACCGTGGGATCATTTAGGACACAGTGGTGTCCAAAATGATCCTTTAGCAGTCTTTTTTAAAAATGCCAAGAAATATACTCGTTTATCAGAAAATGGCGAAATTGATGCATAAATAGTTCAGCAGATATATTTTCTTAACAAAACGTGTTTTATTACTTATCATGCATCCATTGTATCGAATCTGATAAGGTTTTTTCTTAGGGGGATCATTTTGTACTACTCTCCCCTAACGTTTGGCCATATTACAACTAGTTGCGGGACAGAATCAGACGTGATGAGAAATCGGATTGCAATGATACAATCAGCTTTATAGGTGTTGAGCTGGTTAAGACAACGCTTTAGGATTTGATCGAGATCAGAGTGAACGGATTTTGCCAAATAATGAAAATTTCTTAACAAACACTGACATGAAGTCAAGAGCTTTTGAGCAAATGATTTTTGGCATTCTTATTCCTCGGAACAGAGTGCTTATCAATTTGCCCAAATGTCTGTAATTTACGAATTTTTGGCTGAAAATGGTCTTAAACGATTTGGTTCGAGTATCGAGAATCCATGGTCAAAATCGATTCTGTCCGGCTGGCCGTTAACACGATAACCCTTGAACGGAATGAGCTAGACAGTTGGTATCTTCAGAGTATACAGGGTGTCCGGGGAATACTTGTACATACTCTTACCAGATATAGAGTTGGACTAGCTGATTACTGATTGACTATAAAAAAATTATTTCTGGATTTCCCTAGAAAGCTACAGGGTGATTTTCCAACTTCATGGAAATACTTAGGTAGACCATCATAAAATCTAAACTTATTGACGGATATTATTGAAACTTGGGAGGTTATTGGTACATGATAAGGTCGAGTCAGAAAGATATCAATTATTTATTATTCCAGGGCCCGACTAATTAATCTTCATTTAAAGTGTTCAGGGTAAAAAGAACACTTTGTATTTCGAATTACAAATAATTGATTCGCTGTTTAGAAAGAAGCTAAATTATGCTTCAATGTGTGGTATCTCTTGTAGTTGTCACATCAACATTTACTTTTTTATGAATTTTTGAATTTGGATAAAGTTCGAAAATTTTAATTTATTTACCTGAACAGGACTTAGTCATCTTGTGGAGGACGAAAATAAATAATAAATTTCCTTAAAAAAGTCACCGAAGGTGAGGGAGACTATAATAATTTGTTGGTATACTGGGTGACCACCCCAGACGCGGATCTCATTGCGATGGAGTAAATGAAGGTATATTTCGAAAAAAAAAATTGGTGAATTGTACCTATAGGGTATACATAAGCATATTTCAAAATTATTCGTATGTATCCCGGGTGTTCGACAACAAAGATATAGACCATAGTGACACTTCTTCCAATGTAAAAACCTCTAACTGAATTAGTAAATCGAGCAGTATGAGTAGTGATTTTTCAATTTGTTAGTCTGTTTCTTTAAAGTTTACCACTTCTGAAATAATGTTGACTCAGCAATTCATTCGTTCCTATTTTCATTTTTATCAGGTACTCGTTACTGTTGGTATTTTATTATTATTATTATTATTTTCATTCCGTTCTCAGCCTCTGCTGGTCCTTCTTCTTTGAAAGAGTGAAAAAACAATTCAGTTCCTCCCACTAATTCAGAAACTTCCTTACGATGTGACAGGTTTGTAGGGCAACAGCCTGTTGTGCGTATCCCGCGATTTTCTGGGATAGATGAAGTTTTTGAAGATTTTTTTTGAATGCTTCAGACATAATTCCTTAAGCCGAGATAACTAATGGTATTATAGTGACTCCGGTTAGATGCCACATATTCTTTAGTTATTATTATTATTATTATTATTATTTCATTTGCAATTGTTTCATTATGGAATGTCCTTATTAAAGCTCGGAACTTTTTTGAAAATTTCTACTATTTTCTACTAATTTTCTACTAATACTGTCGCATTTTATATTCAAACATGAGATTTTCAGTTCTCTTCATGGTGAAAAATTCAATTTTTCGAACTTTATCCAAATTCAAAAATTCATAACAAAATAATTGTTGATGTGACAACTTTAAGCGATACCACAAATTGAAGCATAATTTAGCTTCTTTCTAAAAAGCGAATCAATTATTTGTAATTCGAAATACAAAGTGTTTTTTTCACCCTGAACACTTTAAATGAAGTTAATTAGTCCGACCCTGGAATAATGAAATAATTGATATCTTTCTGACTCTACCTTCTCATGTACCTATAACCTCCAAAGTTTCAATAATATCCGTCCATAAGTTTAGATTTTATGATGATCTAAGTATTTCCATGAAGTTGGAAAATCACCCTGTAGCTTTCTAGGGAAATCCAGAAATAAATTTTTTATAGTCAATCAATAATCAGCTAGTCCAACTCTATATCTGGTAAGAGTATGTACAGTTATTCCCCGGACACCCTGTATATTGTATATTGTTGTAGGGGGTAACGTTGCACTGCGACCTTAAGGTCTATTGTGCCCCCCTTCAGAGCTGTCGATGTCATTACCATCTACAGCTCGCCTTCCAGTTCCAGAGTTCTGATGAACTCCAGTATTTGGGATGGCTTCAAGGAGGCTAGGTCTTCGCTCCTGCAGATTTCTTGCCCACAGCATTCCTTGCGTTGGTTTGAGATGGTGAGGCATTCTGTTGTCAGGTGATCAGGAGTTTCATCCTCCTCCCAACAGAATCTGCACCCGTCAGTTTCTGCTAGCCCTAATCTCATCATATGCTTCATGAGGCCGCAGTGCCCTGTGAGGAAGCCAGTGAGGAGGTGCAGCTTGTTCTTACTGAGGTCCATGTATTTCTTGGATCGGACAGTATCAAAGTTCTGGAGGAATTTCTTGGAGTGATGCATTACACCACTGAGGTTATTTTCGATTGCTTGAAGACGGAATATTTCACCCGTAATAAATTAACAAAAAAAATTCAAATAAAAATTAAGCTGTAGCAGTCTTGCTATCAATACATTAATAAACATGTTTAAAAATTCACTCCGAAAGGAAGATATTAATTTCATATTTTTCTATAAAATTATATTGGAAACACTGATCCATATCGGAAAAAATACATTAATTAGCATGTGTACAAATTCACTGCGAAGGACGATATTAATTTCATATTATCCTATACAATTATATTGAAAACACTGATCCATAGCCGAAAAAATCTTGACCCTCTGGAAATGTGCTACTTCTTCAAACCTGACTCAAAATCATTTTTGAGAAGCTCTGACGTGAAGTCAGCAGCTTTTGCGCGCATATTTCATGATCTATTGACTCCAGTATCCAGTCGATCGAGCTGTAATCCGGTACTCGATTGTAAAATGGCGGCTCGAAGTTATGTACGGAATTTCAGCGGATCCTGACGAATAGTTTCTAAAATTTAAAATATATGAAAATTTTTGTTTTCTAGTGATACCATTTTTTAGTTATTCGATAATAATAATAATAGTTTATTTGATCCTTCTAGACAGTTCATATTGTTTAAGACTGCTCAAGGTACAAATATTTTATAATATACAAATCATATAACTAAGGAGTCAGAAAAATACATTTTCAAATTCAAGGTCTTCAGGAAAGATGGTAGATGATTAAAAATATTTGTACTTTGGTATAGAGAAGAGCATTTGTGAGTTCTGTGCCTGACCCGGAGAATCCGCGAATTTCTACTCATGACATGGTTCATGAGTTCAACTATAGATGAACTAGACGATGGATTAGGAGGCGCACCCCCGAAGTTACACCGTCTGGCACGCGTGATCGCGTGTCCGGCAGGACAAGCACCACCCTCGGCCGGAATGCGAAGTCGACACCTACCACGACTCCTATGTGTAGACTATGTAGCGGTCTACTAGCGCTCATACTACTGCACCAACTCAGCAATGCTGTGCTCCATCGGTACGACATACATCGGCATGACCGTACCTTTGGTGCGACGTAACTCGGATACTAGTAGTCAGAACGACCCCGACACTTCATTGTTACATCCTAGCACAACATACTTGGATACTAGTCCCCATGCACCAGGGACCGACACCTCAAACGCTGGATGCATTCATAGTATGGGTGGATAGGAATTTCCAGCCCGCTATCTCGGATACTAGTGGTACGGGTGCCCGTACTCCGACACCTCAAACGATATTGGACTAACTCCCCCACCTGGTCTCAAGGGCATGCACATGGCGGCTTCACAAGACCCGTCAACTGCCCCGGAGGGTCTAAACGTACTAGCGCTAAACCTTGCCCCCACGAGGCCATCACCCAAGAGGGGCACCAGTAACCGACCTGGTGGGCATCCCCTCTCCCGTGGTACTATTGTTACCATCAAAATGGATCTTAGAATAGTTACAGTCGCCTGTAGCGAGTTCAACTCGGATACTAGTGGTCTGTGCCTAAGCACAGGACTCCGACACCTCAAGCGTTGACTCCCCCTATGGCTAGCTCAGATCATCTCTGACGTATTCGCCCGTTAAGCCAGACAAGCCTGGAATTGGGTGGAACCACGCCAGTTTCATGGGTGAACCCCCTGAGTTACAGAGAACACCCCTCACTATGGCCTGCTATTAGCCGCTTCCGAGGAAGCGTTGCCCGGTTCTCGCCACGAGGAGGCTGCAGGATGGACACTATTTTAGAGAACCATCTATCAGATAATCTTCTCCACTTTAATTTTCCTTGGCATAAAGTAAACATTCGATGATATAAATACACGATGGTGACAAAATTTTGTTTTGAATGAACACAGGTCTACATGATGTTTGTGGATTAAAAATAGCTCGAATAATTCTCATCTGTGCGACAAAAACCCTGGAAACATCAGAGCTGTTTCCCCTCGACATATGCACACGTGTATGTTGTATTTATTGGGATAATGCATCATTCTTGTGAAACAATTCTCTCGAACGCCTTTGACATTCCCCGAAAATTAGGGCGTTGGCATTTTACAAGTAATTATCAAGTTTTAATTGGATCGGATTTGTATATTTTGAGTTATTGAGGAAATGAAACAAAACATAAGGTGGGTATAACTCCGAAATCGTTTTGCCGATTATGCCCAACTTTCCCCTTCGGATGCGCAACCTACCCTAAAAATTACAAGTCACTATCTCTTTCCGTTTGAAAGTTATCGTGGCAACGGTCCTCCTTCCAGCATTGTACTCACACAAGGCTGCTTGAATCTCGAACAATATACAGGGTGAGTCTTTGACCACTGCATTAATTTCAAACAAAGATTCCTCTCATCAAATGAAACACTTTTTTCCTTTACCTTTTTTCCAGATTCGTTCAGGTAAAAAGTTACAAGCGTTTAAAGATTTCACAATGTGCTAATACACTCCCGCATATAAATTATCTATGACTTTGTTGGCGGACGAAAATAAGGCATGGTAACGTGGTTTACAGCTTGATTCGGGATTCTAACGCTCAGGGACGGATCCATAAAAGTAATGAAATTTCTGGAGTTTTCCATTTTAAAACATTCAAAGAAGAATATCTCGAAAACGGTGCGTTTAAGGAGAAATGATGAAGAATAATATAATCTTGAAATGACTCAAGAAAAACTCTATATGCTTTCTTTATGCTAATTTCGTTTAGTTTTATGAATCCACGAGTCCATAACTAGAAAACCAGTAGAAGTAGAAAATAACTAATATTTGGAAAATATGTATCATAGTTATAGGAAACTTTTCGCCAACATTCATTTCATTCGAAAAAAGGATGTCAAAGACACAATATAAAACTGATTTTTTTTCAAAATTTCAACAGCCTGTATCTTTTTACCTGAGCTGAATTTGTTAAAATGTTAAATGAAAGCAGTGCTTCATTTGATGAGAGGAATCTTTGGTTAAAATTAATGCAGTGTTCAAAGACTCACCCTGTATATCAGATCGTGTTCAAATTCACGCTTGGCTGTAGAGTTTTGAGGCTCCAACAAAATTTCAGCCATATCGAACGGACAGTTTCTGAGATGAAATATCTTTTTAATGAATTTTATTTAATTTTACAGAAAAAAAATCTCGCAAAGATTTGCGCGTCGGCATTCTACTAACGGCCGGTTTCGTAATAAATTTTAAAGTTTCTTTAAATTTAAAGTATCCTTCAAAGTGACATTTTGGTTCAAAATATCCTACTAAAGGATGCCTTAAAATTAAAGAGACTTTAAAACTTATTATGAAACCGGTCCTAACTAATTACCATGTTTCAATTGGATCGGATTTTTATCGAGTTATTGACAACAAAATTTCAGATGGGTAGTATAACCACAGAACTGTTTGGCCTATTATGCCTATTAACAATTTTGTCGCATGCGGACGCGCAACCTGCCCTGGAAATTGCATGCTGCTATCTCTTTCCGTTCTCAAGCTATCATGAGATACATAAAAAGTTTTTATAATTTTTATAAAATTTTCTACTGGTACAATCCTCACGAAATTTTAGTACAATCCTCACGAGATTTTACATGGTATTCATGTCGGTATTCTAAGACTAGTTACCAAGTTTCAATTCGATCGGATCTGTATTTTTTAAAACAAAATCAGTACTCGGAAAGCGTTGGTCCGAATATGCCCATTTGAAATCAAACTTACTAGCTTGCCCGTTACTAGCTCAGTGACTTATGCTAGCAAGTTTGTTCGTCCGCCTAGGAAAGACCTTACCTAAGTAAAATGCCTCATAGAGCGCCTAAGTAAAAAGTATACTACTCCTGAATGCATCCCAAATCGTTGATCCGATGGTAAAGATAAAACCTCTTATTCCCTATCTATATATTCCAACTTTACAAATAAATATTTCAGTAATATATACAGGGATCGGTGGTAAGTCTGAAATCGATGAGGCACTTATCTTTGCAGTCTGGGTTCGATAGATGAGGTAGGGCCGTCCAAAATGTCACATGTAGATGTACGTTCTCTCCGGAACAAAGGTACTTCGGTAGTAAGGGAGTTGTCTTCAACTGTTATTCCAGGACTAGGTTGTTCCTATTAGATATTCCACCAGATTTACGTCAGGTATCAAGATATTCCACCAGTTTTGTGTTGAGGTATTAAGATATTCCACCAGTTTATGCTCCGGTACCAAGAGAGTTCTCCAGTTTTTAAGGTAGTCTCGAATGTGCAATCCGGAACTAAGAAAGTCGTAATCCAAATGTTCACTCCGGAACTAAGAAAGTTGTAATCCAGAACTAAGAAAGTCGTAATTCAAAGGTTCACTCCGGAACTAAGACTGCAAAAATTCAGACCCATAAGATAGTGCATGTAACACGTGATCTCATCCCAGTAACTCTAGACGAACTTGAAATTATTTACAGAGCAATAAATATGAGATAAAATATCTAGAATCCAGGAATAAGAGCAAGTTATTCGATCGCAAGAATGAGACTAGAAATCAAGCATTATACAAAGAAACGTGTTAACCTGTGTAACCTGCAGAAAATGAAATAAAACGGAAATAACAACTTGGCATTCACAAAAGCAGAAAATATCAGTTTGAATCTACGTAGTACTTACCGCCTTTTAAATGGACGTCTTGTAAGAAACAAATAATTTTCCAATTCACACGATTATAATGGATTACGGTAGTACTTTAATTTGCTAAACTCTCTGGCGAGATGTTAACGCTTTCATTTTCATTACTCGAAAGAAAGACAAAGTTGTCCGCTTGAGATTGCAGCGTATCGTGCGCATGCGAAACATAAACTCTATCAACGCGTTGGGCGATACATAGAATCTAAGCAAGGCATTTTTGAGTGTGAATCGAAGCTACCCGTAGACAGTTTTTTGCGATTGAAACGGTAATCAATGGTGGAGCGTTTTGTAACGTTACACATTAACGAACTTGTCCTTCGTATGTCTATGCGTCACCTACCCTGAAAATTTCAAGGGTCTTTCTGTTGGAAAGTTATTGTGGCAACGGCCGGCCAGACATAATCATATTTATCCTCGAATTCGAGTCGAACCTAATAGAAAATTACAGCCATTTAGGTAAAATCATAGCACACTGTTCCCCAGAACATGCACGCAACAAATGGAAGATATCCGTAAGTGAATTTACACAACGTAAAAGAAATTTCCAATCAAAACTATAGTAGGACGCCAGGTTCAACATACGTATATTATTGGCGCCTTTATTTGCTATGACAATACATATGGTTATAAAAAAAGTCTGGAATATTGATTTTATCTTGAATATGGCTGAATATTTTTCACTTAAATTTCGGTATGCTTTTGTAACAAATATTTCTGAATCTTTCAGGAATCAAATCGCTTGTGTAAGTAAACAGGTTAACCCCCGGTGTCTGAAAGGCTGATCAGCACAAATGTTAACTAATCAGACATCAATCTCTTGCTAACCATCATTTGAATTGCGCAGAGAGTAAAAACTCGGACTGATTGGACATTGACAGTTCTGTTAGTTGATCAACACTTTGACCAGCCTTTGAGAAACCGGATGTAAGTCGCATACTTTTATATTTTAAATGGTACACCCCTATATTTGTACGGATATTGATGGATATCGCAAGACGAATACACTAATATAGGGTTCTGAGGCCTCATCTCCAAAATTACGGAGCAAGCAATGATTTATTACTTCGTACCCTTGATCATTTTAATTTCCTGGGGAAAACTCCCAAGGAAACATCTGATGATTTTAACTCATTTATTAATTCGTTGCTCTGATAGAGGCTATTTTCCCCCACAGAGTTGCTGTTATTATACCAGTCGAAAGCAGTAAGAAGTTTGGAGATGATGAATTATAGGCCCGTTTATATAAATTATTATTAATTATAGAGCTCGTTCATCAAGTGATCTATAAATTCTACAGATTTGTTACTCCATACATTACTGAAATTCTTGGTTATCAGAGATCTGTCATATGAATAAAATGAAATTCAAATGTTTGAATAAAAAAAAAATTGCATTTTGATAAATACATACGCAAATCCATCGAAGTTTCAAGAAACTCCTCTTTTCGATGAAAATCTATAATTGCCAATCCAGCTAAGTGAATTTTTCTAAGGAATGTCCTGAATAATCACTATTTTTCGGTAAGCAAATATAATTTCAATAATAACTTAAATTTAGTGCAACGTGCTCAGAATCTATAATTGAGTTATGAAATTTCTGAAAAATACTATATTTTATTATAATGAACGCTACATAGCTGAGTTTTTGCATATCTCACATTAGTGATGCCTGCAATACATAATATGAAATTTGAGCGAATTCTGGCGTATATTTCCTGAGATATAGAACAAGAACATGCAGCTTAGATACCATGATTGAGTTATGAAATTTCTGAAAAAACTGTATTCTGTTATAATGAGAGCACTACATAGCTGAGTTTTTGGATATTTTATTTTAGTGATGCCTCAAATACATACGAAATTTGAGCGAATTCTGGCGTATATTTCCTGAGATATAGAACATGAAAATGAAAAACTGAATAAAATATCGTAATCTATTGGACTCTTAATCAAATTTACCATGGTAAATGTCCAATACAGGTAAATGGACAATAGAACATACGCGCAAAACCTCCTGACTTCACGTCAGTGCTTGAACCAATTTCTTATTTTTCAGTTTCATCAATAAAAATTGGTTCAAGCCCTGTGGACAGGAGCTTTCTGGCGCTCTAGTTCAAACAGACAAATTATATCTCCGAAAGTATTGGTTTCTCAGAGTTGGGAATTATATCAATGTATTCTTATGATAGAACTGCGGGATTCCAACGCTCAGGGACGGATCCATAAAAGTAGTGAAATTTCTGGAGTTTTCCATTTCAAAACATTCAATGAAGAATACCTCGAAAACGGTGCCTTCAAGGAGAAATGATGAAGAATAATATAATGTTCTAAAACGATGGAGTATTCTTGAAATGACTCAAGAAAAACTTTATATGCTTTCTTTATGCTAATTTCGTTTAGTTTTATGAATCCACGAGTCCATAACTAGAAAACCAGTAGATGTAGAAAATAACTAATATTTGGAAAATATGTATCATAGTTATAGGAAACTTTACGCCAACATTCATTTTATTCGAAAAAAGGATGTCAAAGCTACAAAATAAAAACTGATTTTTTTTTTAAATTTCAACAGCCTGTATCTTTTTACCTGAGCGGAATTTGGAAAAATGTTAAATGAAAAAAGGGTTTCATTTGATGAGAGGAATCTTTGGTAAAATTAATGCAGTGGTCAAAGACTCACTCTGTATAACCAATTGAAACTGAATTGAACTGAATGTCAAATATTTATATAGGTATTTTGGTATATTTTCAATGATATATCAGGGTAATTATTGCCTAAATAAGACAAAGACAGTCTTAAGTGATGTTAACTCAACTCAAGTGCATAGCACGAGATCCTAGATATTCACAAGATCCCAAATATAAGATAACGCATATGGAAGGGTTGGAGCTATGGATGGTAGAATATACGAGAATTGCAGCCTCAAAGTAGTTACCATTTTCCAACGGATATCAACGATGACAGGTCCAGTAACCCGAACTCGAACCCTAATAGGAGAGAATGGTTCATCAAATTCATACCTCTGGTGTTATGAAGGTATATCTCTAAGGATTAGAGTCCTCGCGGAAAAGTTTAATTGATTACGGATACAATGTTATTCCCACAAATACCCAAAATCACAAGGTACCACAGGGAATTATGTAAATCTAAGTAATAATCGCCTACAATAGGGGTGATGCTAGATCACAATTTTCTTCAATTTGTCAAAACTTATTCCAGAAACCACCTTTTTCCTATATCTCAAAACCGGTATATATATATATATTCGTATGAACAATGAACAAATACATTACAATTCACTAAATTAAATATTAAAAACCGGTAACCTTTTATTATTCATACACGGAAAAAAATGATCCAGAACGACGTCGTACGAACATGTTTCATATACCATAGTAACATGAATTTCCTATATTAACGATATAATGTTTCAATGATTTAGAAACCCTTTCCGATACGAATCAAAAAATCAATCTTTCTAGAAATCGTGGTCCAATGACAGATTTCCAGCTTATCGATCGAATAAAGCATTATATACGCGTTATATTCTCAACCATACTATAACATTTCGCACGGTTCTAGTATTCCCGTCGTATAAATGGAATTATCCCGTCTGTTCTAAATGAACATTCGTTGTTCAAGAAGAGAAGATGATGACCCAAAGACCGCCTAAATCTTCACAAACTTGCAGTAGGTTGCGGAAGTTGTGTTGTGTAGGGCATTTCCATTTGTGAAGCGATTCAGTAATATTTTATTATTTTTATATTTGTGCGAAGAACAATGTATACTTATAGGTACCTACTTAAGTGAGCGATTTCAAGAATGGAAGCCTTCCTGAAGGATTTAAATTTGGAATATATTTTATGATTTCTATAGGTAAGTACCTACACGCCATTCGCTTATTGATTGATAGTGTATGATACTTGGAAAATATTTTCTTTAATTCTTTGGGTATGAATTCATGTCTGTATACATCAGAATGGTTAATTTTTTATAAGTATGTATATACGTCAGTAATACCCAACTCTGAGAATAAATTCTTTTTGTTCAGGGGGACTTTTTTGATGTTTCATTGTTACAACTTTCAAACTATAAGAGATAGCGGAAATCTATAATATCAGATCCTTGGTTTATTTTTAGAAAAACTGATGAAATGATACTATCCGCGTTTTTTCCTATCTCCTTTTGGTTTGATTTATAACGAAAATCGGAATAATGGCTAAATTGAAAACGAATCATAACCACTTTCTCCTAAACAATAACATTATACAGACATTTTTGCGTAGAATACAGGGACTTATTCACATTGTTTGTAGAGGTTCAAATTATAAAAAAATATGAGGTTAATTTGCAGTTTATCGCCCCTCACCAGTTTTCAATATATTTTACATATTTGGGCAGGTTAGGTTAGGTTAGTTTAGGTTAGCTATAAAAAACAACGTCAAAAATACATTTTTTATCATTTTAAATCATGTAAAATGAAGAAAATAATTGGAGTATTGAAAAATGTTTTTGTTATGAATGAAAATCATCAGTGATCGTTTTAAAGTTTTCCTTCATTAACATTGCCAAAAAATCGAAATTACACATCCAATTAAAATCTCAGTTCACATCTGCAATCTATGAAGATGATTATAACTCAAACAGCTTTTTAATTTGAGACGTTACATCGAACATCTAATTACATATTTACATTGGGATGGGGGAATTCAAAAATACTTTGGATACGTTTAGATGCGATTCTTGATCATTATGATTCATACATCCATAAGAATAATGACGGAATAAAACCATTTTGAAAAAAATCAGCCCCTGATTTATTTGCTTATCTATTGTACATTTTTCTTGCAGATGAGGGAATTGATCAAGGGTCCGTTAAAATGCTTAGCCAAGACACGTTGAAAATATTGATCCCGAAGATTGGTCCTCGCCTTGAATTTCAAACGGCACTCGCTCTTCATGTAAGAAATGGAAGTGCCAGTGTGAGTATTATGTAGTACCTATTATGATTCAAATTTGTATAACTGATTACATTTTTCAAAAACTCCAGAATTTTCCGATGAAATTCATTATTCAAGGCTATCAATGATATGCTAATATTAGAATCATCAAATTGCATCATTTTTTCTCCAAATGGTTCTTTTCATTCTGTTAATAATTTTTTTTTTTTCAGTACGAATCTCCCAGTATTGGACAAACTCCAATATTCGAATCTACAGACACTGACGGCGAAAGTAACTCTTTTTCTGAGGAATCAGAATTTGAGTCCATTTTGAATGAAATTCATTAGAACACGAACCCTTCATTGACTTCAGTATTACCGAATTAATGTATATATACCTTTTGTAGTATTAAAGCTAGTCATTTTTTATGTTATTTATAATATTTTATAGTGTTATGTATATGTGACAGACTGGCACAAGAATTGTTATTAATTTTTATTGAATATTTTCTATGTTAGAATTTTAGATGTTTATTTTCATTATGTGAAGAGATCAATAAATTTTCCCAGGATAAAATCGTTTTTGTTTGTCTTGAGTTTTTTTATAATATTTCTATCTATTCTGATGATGTTCTATTTCTTGCTCATCTGGCTGATATTGATCTCATCTGATACATATGGATGTGCTTGAAGAAAAGATCAAAATGATTCGAAAAAACTTCTTTTTCGAATAATTTTTTTCGGTTCTCCGGGCTCATAAGTATAAATATAATAATAGATCATCATCTGCCAGATAAACGAGAAATGAAGACTCATATGATGAGGTTACTAGTTTTATATTACAAGATTCAAGATTACAGGTTTATATGATGAGATTACTAAATTCATATAACTGAATCATAAGTCTAATATGACTGGAATATAACCAATGTATGACAATAATGCTAGGTTCGAAAGCGGGACTAACTAGTACTCAAAATCGTTGATATATTGTTAATCTGATTAGATTCTCATCTTTATATGCTCGGGATCCTACATTGGTATACGATGGTTCTAGTTCCATATGTCAAAATCATCAGATCCTTCAGACCTGACTGTTACTAATAATATGAAAGTAGATCAGTTTCAAGATCCGGATGCGTGTTATGAATAGGTGCTGCAGTCAGATAAGATTAGATGTAAGTTCTTCTGTCACGCCGAGTATATGAAATTCAGTTAGTCAGTATATGAATTTCATATATTAGAAGCAATATTTTTTTTCCGTGTACCATAGAATAGAACATTCCAACTGTCAAAGTGAACTTTTCAAAACCAAGAAGAAGAACAAATCGGACAATTATTGATTAGGTACTGGTTTAATCGTGGGCTACCTTATACAGGGTGAGTCTTTAAGTTGTGCATTAATTTTATCCAGATATTCCTCTCATCAAATAAAACACTTTTTGGCGCTCTAGTTCCTCGGAACTGAGGGCTTATCAATTTGCCCAAATGTCTGTAATTTTGGAATATTTCGATGAAAATGGTCTTAAACGATTTGGTTCGACTCACTGATCAAGAATCCGTGGTCGGAATTCATTCTGTCCGGCCGGTCCGGCCGGCCGGCCGTGCGTAAGCACGATAACTCTCGAACGGAATGAGCTAGAGAGTTGAAATTTTCAGAGTAGGTTTGGGGGATGAATATCTCGGCTAAGTTCGTTATTGGGCAAAATCGGACAGATGGTTTCGGAGTAACAAAAAAAAAAATTTTTTTTTACGAAACAAATTCCAAATCAAATATTTTTTAAAAAGCAGTTTTATCATAAGAATCCATTCATATCATTTTCAACTCTAACAAGCTAATTCTTTCGGAGATATGATTTTTTTAAATTTCAATGTAAATCGTATTTCACAGATTGATATAATTATTATTCTATGTATGAATTCTCATAATGTCAACTTGACAGAAGGGAATATTGTAACTTCAAAAATATTGGGGTTGAAATACTCGTATTTTAGCGATGCAACGGGGACCTCACCCGAAAATGTTTGAAAATATTACGTTAATATTGAAAGCATAATTCTGTAGTTTGGTGAACGTAGATCAGGAAATTTTGATCGATTACAAGGTAATTTATAATTACTTATCTAATAAACTATTATTTGAATTGAATTTCCTTTATGATGCAGTGATATCATATGAATACATTGATATAATTCCCAACTCTGAGAAACCAATACCAGATATAATTTGTCTGTTTGAACTAGAGCGCCAGAAAGCTCCTGTCCACAGGGCTTGAACCCATTTTTTTATTTATCATTCTTCCAGATTCGGATCAGGTAAAAAGTTATGAGCGTTTAAAGACTTTACAATGGGCTGATACTCCCCCAAAGATTAGGTACTTTCAATGTAACTGTTGGGTCAAAAATTAACAGTGCTGTGCCTAAGGTGGCGTAAGGACACAGTAACAAAGCCTACACAGAACACAACTGGTTCTCCTAACTCGGTCAAGCTCTTAGAGCTTATGAGGGGTCTCCTTGTGGAAGACCCAGGAGGATCAGTATAATAATAATAATAATAATAATTATACCGGGTCGCCCACCACAGACGCGGATCTCGGTTTGAGGGAGTAAAGATAATCTTGAAAAAAATTTTTTGTGATGTGTGTAGGATGTTCAAGAGCACAATTTAAAATTATTTTCAATATACAGGATGTTCGAAAACAAAGATATAGACCAAAGTTACATTTTTTTAAATTGTAAAACCCTGTATTTGACCACAAACATGGAATGGCAAACTCAAATTATGATGAGGTTTTTTCAGATCACTTTATACCTTAAAAGAACCATTTACGAGAAAATGACGAAAAATTGAAAATATGTAGTTTTTTAAATAGGAATTAATGGAGAAACCAGTTACGCCCGCGATAAAGACAGTATTTTTTTGAATAGAAATATTAGCTACCCCTATACAGAAAACAAAAAATTAACTCTGGAATATACAGAGTGATCATAATTAATTTTCAAACATCAACTACAAATAATGGTCGAAAATTGCTGAGAAAACTATCAGGTTTAGGTGGACGCTTACCTTAAACCTCCATGTTTTTAGCGACATTACTACTCGATCATTCTGCTTCCATGCTGATCGCGTCAATCGTGGAGACAGGCAACACTGGAATTTCAAATATAATAATCCACTTACACGATTCCCATGGAAACCGAGTGTAGGACAAGGACTAAGGAGATTGAAATCGCGTCAGTTCTGTATGTCCGTGTGCGGACGCTCTAAGTTTCACAGCGCAACGTGCATGGGAACCCGAGTGTAGAAACGGAGATTGGAAACGCGTCGATTCGGTATCGAACGTGTTCCGATATTCAATTGAAACTAATTACTTCCGAGTCGCCTGGAGTTGTTTCGCAGTGAAATATGATTCTTGCACAGCCTCACCGCTCTCGAGTAAATAGAAAGAAGTATCTCGTTCTGTAGGACCACTATACGGATTCCAAATACTCTTCCTCTGAATAATTTAAGCGCGCCGAAGTTACGGCATGAGGATTTACAGTCCTGTGCAAATTGAAACTGCACGGGGGTTACAGGCAGAATGCATTTTATTAGAAGCATTGGAGTTGGGATTATGTCTGTTGGAAGTTACGATGTAGGTTATACTATAATTTGGCAACACTGGTGTTCACACCTAAGGATGTTTGTGAAATTCTGTTTGAATTGTATAATTAGAAAATTAACAAAATATGATTTATGTCACGGAAATATCCGTTCTCAGGTTATCGTGACATAAATCATATTTTGTTAATTTTCTAATGATACAATTCTAACAGAATCTCACAAACGTCCTTAGGTTTGTATACTACAACTATCTCTTAGAGATAGCGACTTGCAATTTTCAGGTTAGGTTGTGCATCTAAATGCGATATTTGGGTTTGACTGTTCGTCCGACATCGCTGAAATTTCGCGAGAGCCTTCAGAACCTAAATCTACACTGACAAGTTCCTAGTTTGAACACGATCGGATATAATGTGTCGATCATTGTAAAAGTGATGTAACTCCACACCTTTTAAATACATATTTTTCTGCTTAATGATATCACATTTAGTCATATCTCTCATTAAAATAGCGACTGCAACAGTTGCAGTATTATCCTGTTAGTACTGCAACTATTGAAGTTGCTTCACTATTTTTATAAGAGATATGACTGAATGTGGTATCATTAAGCAGAAAAATACGATTTAAAAGGTATGGAGTTACAATGATCACATTTATTGTAGGAGATCCGAGCAGCCTTGTGTAAGTTCAGTAGCTGGAGGGGTGACCGTTGCGTCGATAACTTTAGAATGACAGGAGATAGGGATTTGCAATTTTCATTGCAATTAATAATAGGACCAAGAATTTATCCAAATATGCCAGAGCATGCTAAATTGTATTTATTCTGTAAGGATAGAGGGGTCATTGCTCCTGAAAAAATAGTTAATTAACATGTCATATGATGTGAACCTTGAGCTGAATTTCTTGAGAGACGCCGATGCTGTGTGGGATATATATTTGAAAACTCAAATTTCAGCACCCTGTATCTCAAAAACGATGCGCTTCCGCATCCATGTTCATCCAAGTAATGACTACTCCCTGTTTGTACCTCCAATCCAGGAACATCTTGTATATCCTCATCTCATATTTTCGATTTCATTTTATATTCTGGCAAATCACAGCATAATTTAAATCTTAATTTGATTAATTCTATATGTTTATATATTATTTACGAGGGTAGGTTAGGGTGTATTGCCCTCATTTATCAGATGCAGGCTTGTAAACCATTTCTTCCTGAAAGATGTCAAACCACCCTGAAGTCATAATAATGGGAGGCAAATCAAGGAATTTATAAAGGTCGTAACTGATATTTCCTGTTCCTCACTTTGATGAAGGACTTTCCTTAACATATAGACGACATTTCAGTCATTTATCTGCTCAACAACTCGAATTCCTGCCACGTATAGCCCCAGTTAAATTGAATTTGTACTTCATTTCGACACTGAAATCCCCTATACAAGCTATTTTTATATTTACGACAAATCCTCTCATCTTCCGCATGACAGGAAGCTGCGAAGAAATTGAATTCGATGAGACAAAGGGGAGTTAAAAGGACTGAAAAAAGTTTTCGATGCTCACTTCGACCCGAGCATCGTGTAATGGTCCTTCGAGGAGGATTTTTCGTATCCGCTTCTGAGAATGTATATTAGGTTTCTTGAGAGTTTCTTTATCCGTTGGAAAATTATTTCCTATTTCTGTTGAATTAAGGCGGTTGAAGAACTAGCGCATCCGCCAGTTTGTTTCGGGTTTGCAAATCTTCGTTAGTTCAGATAACATGCTTCAACATACATTCGATTTGACTATTCGAATCATGTAATGTTATATTGTCGTATAAATGGTAACCAGAAGGTGTTTGTGAATCACTGTAATGTAAGAGTATGTTCCCCTGTGAGAGCTATTTTTATATTAACGACAAATATTCTCATCTTCCGCATGGTAGGAAGCTGCGAAGAAATAGAATTCGATGAGACGAAGGGCAGTTAAAAGGACTGAGGAAAGTGTGCGATACACACTTCGACCAGAGCATCGTGTAATGGTCCTTCGAGGAGGATATTAGGTTTCTTGAGAGTTTCCTTATCCGTTGGAAGATTATTCCATATTTCTGTTGAATTCAGGATGTTGAAGAAGTGGGGCATTCGCCAGTTTGTTGTCAATTTGCAAATGTTCATTCGTTCAGATAACATGCGTCAATATTAGACTATTCGAATCATATAATGTTATATTGTCGTATTACGGTTTCCAGAAGGAGTATGTGACTCACAGTAATGTAAGAGTATTTTCCCGTGTAAAAGCTATTTTTATATTTACGACAAATATTCTCATCTTCCGCATGGTAGGAAGCTGCGAAGAAATAGAATTCGATGAGACGAAGGGCAGTTAAAAATACTGAGAAAAGTGTGCGATGCTCATGTCGACCCGAGCATCGTGTAATGGTCCTTCGAGGAGGATTTTTCGTATCCGAGTTCGGAGAATGTATATTAGGTTTCTAGAGGGTTTCCGTATCCGTTGAAAAATTATTTCATATTTCTGTTGAATTCAGGTGGTTCAAGAACTGGTACATTCGCTAGTGCGGATTTCCAAATCTTTCTTCATTCAGATATTATGGTCCAGCATATTATGTGTATAATGGAATATACTAGAATCATATTGGTGGTAATATATTCTCGTATACACGGTGACTAGAAGAAGTCACTGAATCACTGAATAAGATTATGTTCCTCTCTACAAGCTATTTCTATATTTTCGACCAATATTCCCATCTTCCGCATGACAGGAAGCTGCGAAGATATTGAATTCCATGAAACGAAGGGGAGTTAAAAAGAATGGATACAGTTTGCGATGCTTATTTCGACCTGAGCATCGGGTAATGGTCCTTCGAGGAGGATTTTTCGTATCCAAGTTCTTAGAATGTATATTAGGTTTCTAGAGATTTTCTTCATCCGTTGGAAAATTGTTTCATATTTCTGTTTAATTCAGGTGTTCGAAGAACGGGCGCATTCGCCAATTTGTTGCCGATTTGCTAATCTTAATTTATTAGTTCAGATAACATGCTTCGACATAAATCCGATTAGGCTATTTGAATCATAGACCGCCGTTTTCACCAAGCATTGAATCTCCGTTACGTCCTAACTGAGGTCCTCAGTTAAGGATAAATAAGAATCGCAACCTCAGTCGACGTATGTAACGATGCTGAAACAGGTCAGTTTCATGTTAATTTTCACTTAGACTGAGTTTGCGATTCTTATTTATCCTTAACTGAGGACCTCAGTTAGGATTTAACGGAGATTGAATGCTTTGTGAATACGGCGGATAATCTCATATTTTCGTATAGGTACACTGTGACCAGTAGAAGTCAGTGAATCATTGCAATATAAGAGTAGGTTCCCGTACAAGCTATTTTTGCGCGTATGTTCTGGGGAACATCGCGTTATAATTTTGCCCAAATGTCTGTAACTTTCGAATTTTTTGACGAAAATGGTCTCAAATGATTGAGTTCGACTCCCCGATGAAGAATTCGAGGTCAAATTTGATCATGTCCGGCCGTTGCCACGACAACTTGAGAACGGAAAGAGATAGCGACTTGAAATTTTCAAGGTAGGTGGCGCATTCCAATACGACGGACAATTTCGTTAATGTTTTGTTTTCAACCATTACTGATCTGATCAAATTGAAACTTGGTGCATAGTTGTAGAATACAAACCTTAGGACGTTTGGGAGATTTTGTGAGAAACGTATTGCTGGAAAATTTCAAAAAAATTATTAAAACATATTTTTTATGTCAAGATAACCTAAGAACGGAAAGGGATAGCGATTAGAAATTTTCAGGTTAGGTTGTGCATCTGAATGACACATTTGAGTTTGTTTATAAGCATAATCGGCCCAACGGTTTCGGAGTTATACCCATCTGAAATTTGGTTGTTATCTCCTCAATAACTCAAAAAATTTAAAACCAATCCAATTCAAACATGGCTATTAGTTGTGGAATGCCAACGCAAAAATTCTTGCAGAATTTTGTGAGGATCGCATCACTAGAAAATTTTGAAAGATTCATTGGAAATTTCTTGAGTTATTGAGGAAATAACATCAAAATTTCAGACAGGTATAAGTCACCTAAAAATTGCAAGTCACTGTGTCGTCCCGTTCTCAAGTTATAGTGAGATCCCCCACTTACCCTATATGAGTATAGAGTAGCCTCGTGACATTTATATGTTAAAGCATGTTATCTGAACGAATGAAGAGTTACAAAGCCAAAACAATCTGGCGAATGCGACATTCTTCAACCACCTGGATTCAACAGAAATATGAAATAACTTTTCCACGGATAAAGAAACACTCTAGAAACCGAATATACATTCTCAGAACTCGGATACGAAAAATCCTCCTCGAAGGACCATTACACTATGTTCGGGTAGAAGTGAGCATCGCAAACTTTCTTCATCGCAAACTCTCCTTCGTCTCATCGAATTCTAATCCTTCGCAGCTTCCTGTATTGTCCGTTCTCCTATATTGGACACTCTTAATCGAATTCACCATGGTAAATTCGATTAAGTGTGTCCAATACAGGAGAACGGACAATAGAATTCACCATGGTAAATTCGATTGAGAGTCTCCAATACAGGGGAATGGACAATAGAACATACGCGCAAGAGCTCCTGACAGTGCTTGAACCAATTTTTTTTTCGTAATTTTTTAAAAATTTTCCAGTAGTTCTGTTCTCACAAAACCTCACACACGTCTTCATGTCGATAACAACTAGTTATCAAGCTTCAATTCGATCAAGTCTATATTTTTTGAGTAATAGAGGAAATAATCTTCCAGATGGGTATAACTCCGAAACCGTTGGGCCGATCATGGCCAACAGCAAACTTAACACTCCCATTCAGATGTGCTACCTACCCTGAAAATGGCAAGTCCTTATCTCCTTTCGTTCAAGAGTTATCGAGGCAACGGTCCCCCATCCAGCTACTGAACTCACATAATGCTGCTCGGATCTCCAACAATTTGGATCCGATCGTTTTCAAATTTTGTTAGGTTCTGAAGGCTCTCGCAATCAGCGATATCGGACGAATAGTTTCTGATATATAGAATTTTTTTCAATGATTTTTTTTTAAATTTTCTAGTTATACGATTCTCACAAAATGTCACAAACGTCCTTAGGTTTGTATTATACAATTACTCACCAAGTTTCAATTCGATCGGACTAGTATTGGTTGACAACAAAATTATTAGTTGGAAACCATTGGGCCGATTATGTCGTATTGTCCGAACCTGTCCGTCGTATTGGGATACGCCACCTACCCTGAAAGTTTCAAGTCGCTATCTCTTTTCGTTCTTAAGTTATCGTGGCAACGGCAGGCAGGACAATAAAATTACAGACATTTGGGCAAAATAATAAGAGGATGTTCCCCAGAACATACGCGCAAAAACATAGGTAGGTATACAGTATGAGTACATATCTCTGTAGGACATTAATATGTCTGCTGATGTAACATCGTGATCAAAGTTCATACCATGGAGGACCATTGGAATTTATACCTGATTCTACCGAATAATCTCTTAATATAATACATATTACAATACAGGGTCTTTCACGAGGAACCTCACCCATATTTATACGGGAAACTACTGAACGTATTTTCATGAAATTCAGCACTTATAAGTATTTCACGATGCTGATGAAATCTAAAATATTTTCAAGGCATGAGCACCTCCGGTTTTTCCGGAAAGGACGTCAACTTCCGTTTTTCAAATTAGAACACCATTTTTTTATTGCAGAAATAGATTCCTTAGAAAATTTCAAGTTATTTTGATGTAACATTTTTCAGTTTTGGTTGGAAAATTCTCTCTGAGCGGGAAAATTCGAAAAAAAAATCGAAAATAGAGCTCCGCTGAAACAAGAATAACTTCGAGGTTTTTGGATGGAAAATTTTCATTTTTGGGATTTTTCAAGATGTAAGATTGATGTATCCACTTTAAAAATCGAAATCGCGATTCATGATACAGGAGGTGAAAAAATCGCTTTCGAAGTCAGGGATGACAAAATCGTGAAAAATCAATTTTTTCAAATCAGAACCCCATTTTTTATGGCAGATATTGAATCTACGTCTTGAATTTTCAGCTATTTCTTTTCCCTTCACGCCAAAAAGATGAAATTTTCAGGAACTGTTATTTGAACCATGCTGTAGATTTTTCACCCCTTCTTGAAACCGACTTCAAGTTACTATTAGGAGAACCATGGCAAACTCTCGCAGTTATAACTAGAGAAGATGCTCAAAGTTTTGACCGTTAATTTCTAGACATTTATTTATACGTCTCAGCAATGCTTCGTGCGTTGCTCTTCTTATTTCATCGGGAGGAAGAGATCTGCAAAAGTGTTTAAAAACCAAATTGAGTTTCAAAACTATGAATCTAAAAATCTAAACAAACCTGAACGCATTTCTGACTCGTTCTATGCAGTCCTCTTTATCAGTCAGGGGAGTTGAGTAGACAATATTTTTTATCCTACCCCTAACATAATAGTCTAAAGGAGTTAAATCGGGAGAACGTGGTGGCCAAAGATGTGGACCATTGTTCGCCAACCATCGATCTTCAAATAGCCTGTAGTGGATATTTGACACATTGAGTGAATTGTGTGGAGGCGCGCCATCTTGTTGATACCATAAGTCATTATGGTTCTGTACTAGCGGCAAAATTATTTGAGTCAATATGTCAGAATATCTATCTCCTAAGGGAGAACATTCTTTAAATAATGCAAACATGTGTAGTGTTCTATCTTACCAGTTAAAGTCCCATCATAAATGTGAACATCGAGAATTGCATTATTTTTGATGGCGCAAAAAACATTGAAACTCCAGGTCTCTTGAAAGTTCCATTGTCTGAAGTGGTGGTTGTTCTCTTCATCCCAATAATGACTGTTATGCCTATTGAAAGAACCATTCTTTGTGAATTTAGATTCATCTGGCCAAATTATACAGTCCAAAAAGTTTTCATTCTCTTGAAATCGAATCATCATAGCTTCGCAAAACTCTGTTCTCTGACGAAATCAGTTTCCTTCAAATGCTGTACCCTATTGAATTTATATGGGTGCATTTTATGTTTTTTTAATATTCTACAAACACTCGATTGAGATAATCCCAGATCAATCTCGGCATCTTTGAGAGAATTTGGGGATTCACACGAAAATATGCAAGAACTGTAATTTCGTTGTTCTCATCTTCTACTACACTTTTTTCTCTGTGTATAGTTTTCTTAACGAAAGATCCGACATTTCTCATGTTTGTCATGGTTCTGTTAATGGTATCTGTCGTTGGTCTGGGTCGGTCAGGAAACCTCTCAATGAACAGTCGAATCGTTCTATCTACAACTTTATTACATTCTCCATGAAGTAGAATGAGATTTAAATAATCTTCATTGGTAAAATTAGGCATAGTGATCGATTTTATAACTTAATACGAATTATCGCCAAATTAATAGTAAACACAAAATGCTACTGAATAAAGAGGAATTTGGCAGATGTAATTAATGATATCTATCATTAAAAAAAAAGAATGTAAAACATGGTAAGTTTTTGCATATGGTTCATAAGGAATTATTTATTTATCACTGGAGAGAAAACCGATGGCCGATTAGTTGAAATAAAGAGGTTTCCGATACAAATTCGAATCAAAATTCGCCATCTATTTAGGAACAACCTGTAACTTTTTTCTCTTGCATATTAGGGTAGTAAAATCTAAAACATGGTTTAAGTAACAGTTCCTGTAAATTTCATCTTTTTGGCGTGAAGGGAAAAGAAATAGCTGAAAATTCAAGACGAAAAACAGTTTTTTGTGAATAACTCAGAAAATATCCACTTTAGGGCAAGGGTGTGATGCATACACTCACATTATTTTTTAACGTAGATTCAATATCTGCCATAAAAAAATGGGGTTCTAATTTGAAAAAATTGATTTTTCACGATTTTGTCATCCCTAACTTTGAAAGCGATTTTTTCACCCCCTGTATCATAAATCGCGATTTCGATTTTCAAAGTGGATACATCAATCTTACATCTTGAAAAATCCCAAAAATGAAAATTTTCCATCCAAAAACCTCGAAGTTATTCTTGTTTCAGCGGAGCTATATTTTCGATTTTTTTTTTCGAATTTTCCCGCTCATAGAGAATTTTCCAACCAAAACTGAAAAATGTTACATCAAAATAACTTGAAATTTTCTAAGGAATCTATTTCTGCAATGAAAAAATGGTGTTCTAATTTGAAAAACGGAAGTTGACGTCATTTCCGGAAAAACCGGAGGTGCTCATGACTTGAAAATATTTTAGATTTCATCAGCATCGTGAAGTACTTATAAGTGCTGAATTTCATGAAAATACGTTCAGTAGTTTCCCGTATAAATATGGATGAGGTTCCTCGTGAAAGACCCTGTATAAAGTGTTCCAAAAAGTGATGGGTGTGATAGATTTGGTAAAGAACTATGTATATATTCTTGAGTTCTTTATGATTGATTTTGAGATGCTATTGCTCAGCCTGATATTCATGTCTATGAAACATAACCATTGCCTGTTATCACATCTACCCAAGTACATACCTACCTAACGTTCGATTCATTCGATAAAACATTAATCATTCTGAAGAGGGCACGAAAATGAACACCATTAGGGAAAATCGCATTTTCAGCATCATTCGCATAGTATCACGCCCCAATCACTCCCTCTAACTCAAAATCCGCACCAGAGAGTGCGTGATATTTCATTAACCTCGATTTTTTTTACCGAATACACTCCGTTGTTGGACATTATACGTTCCACGTTGTCAAAAGGCTAACCTTCTGTGCGAACATTTTTGTATTTTCGTAGTGGATTTTTACAATTTCTGTGCCTTGTATTGTATTAAGGTGGGCTTATATAGCAAATAAAACAAATAGAATGAAAAAAAATTAAAAAATTGGTTCAAGCCCTGTGGACAGGAGCTTTGGCGCTGTTGTTCATACTTTGACAAATCATATTTCCGAAGTATCGTTTTCTCAGAGCTGGGAATGCTATCAATGGATTCTTATGATAGAACGGCATCATGAAGGAAATTCAATTCAGGTAATAGTTCATTTATTTAGCAATCTTCAATGCTTTAATACTTCAAAAAATCAGTTAAAATAATAAGGAAAGTATCATCGAAATGTCTAGAGCAAGGCTGGAGACAATCTTAGCAGATTGTCCATTTATTCCTTATATTTGAATAGGCAGAGGCTGATGAACAAATTATTATATTTTCATAATTTAATAGTTCATACCACCAATATATTCATTCTATATTATGAACCTTAACTCAAGAAAAAATATTTGATACAGAAATGTAGATCCATATTTCAGCAGCAAAAGGTAATAATTACCTCAGCGGTCAACGAACAGTAATTTCTTTTGATGATTCCATTATGTTCTTCTTTCCTATTGCCTCCATAAACTACATCATTAAAATGATCCAATTCTGAATCTTCCGAAACATCATCCCGACTTTATGCATAAATTATTCAATATGCTACCAGTCAATATTATTTTCGGTTTCAAAACAGTCGTGTATACCGGGTGGCCCACCACAGACATGGAGCTCGTTTTGAGGGAGTAAATGAAAATATATTGGGAATTTCTTTTTGTGTTGTGTGTAGGATGTTCGAAAGTACAATTTAAAATTATTTTCATTTATACAGGGTGTTCGAAAACAAAGATATAGACCAAAGTTACATTTTTTTTATTGTAACACCCTGTATTTGACCTCAAAAATGGAATAGCAAGCTCAAATTATGATGAGTTTCTTCAGATCAGTTTATACCTTAGAAGTATCATTTACGAGAGAATGGCGAAAAATTGAAAAAATGGAGTAAAGAGCAATTAATGAAGAACCAGTAACGGCAGCGATACAAACAGTATTTTTTTGATCAGACATATGAGCTACTTCAGCTACAAAAAAAAATTAACTCTGGAATATACAGAGTGATCATAATTAATTTTCAAACATCAACTACAAATAATGGTAAAAACTTTCTTATTTCAAATGGCACACCCGGTATTTTTATGTCTCGTTGAACGTAAAAATTTATTTCGAAACTATCTTGACTAGGTTTTCCTACACCTAAACCTGATAGTTTTCTCATCAATTTTTGAACATTATTTGTAGTGGTTGTTTGAAAATTAATTATGATCACTCTGTATATTCTAGAGTTAATTTTTTTTGTCTGTATTGGATTGAAATTTGTAATGTAAAAAATAATTTTTTTTTTCGTTAGGTACTCCGAAACCATTATTTTATCCACTAACGAACATAACCAAGATATTTATATCCCGAACCTACTCTGAAAATTTCAACTGCCTAGTTCATTATGTTCAAGAGTTATTGTAGAAACAAAATTTTAAAATTTTAAAAATTAGTTTTGACACTTTACGATAACTTGACCAATACCAAACTTCGCATGCGTATAAAGGTCATTATTCTATAATTTGATGCTAAATTTCAGATAGATCGAGTGATCGGTTACGGAAATATTCATAAAAAATGTTTTCACTAAAAACGGCCATAACTCCGAAACCGCTTGGTGGATTTTGCCCGTTAACGAACTTGTCCGTGATATTTACTCTCCAAACATAGCCTGCAAATTTGAATCCTCTAACTCCTTTCGTTCAAGAGTTATCGTGTTAACGGACGGCTCACAAGAATCGATTTCAGCCACGGATTCTTGATCAGTGAGTCGAACCCATTTAAAACCATTTTCAGCCAAAAATTCGGAAATTACAGACATTTGGGCAAATTGATAAGCACTCTGTTCCGAGGAACAAGAGCGCCAAAAATGGGGGAAGCTTTGGCACTGTTGTTCAAACTTTGACAAATTATATCTCCGAATGTATTGATTGAGTTGGGAATGATATCAATGGATTCTTATGATAGAACTGCATTATAAAATAAATTAAATTAAAAAAAGTGTTTTAAAAAAACAAGAGTCCACAAATTATTAATCTGAAACCACCAGACCCTTCTACCCAATATCGATATATCCGAGATATTCATTCCTCAAATCTACTCTGAAAATTATATTATATTAATTGAAACTTAGCCAATATTGCCGTTTTGTTTTACTGCAGATATTCTGAACCCAATTTGATTAACTTACCAAAGTATATATTTCCATCATCATATGGATTATCCTAGGGCATTATATTATCACCCAAAGATTATAATATTCTATAATCTTCTTAATTCTACGATAGCTGAGGTTATTTCATTGGTCATTTTGAATTGAATCATACCTTGTTTTCTAGAACAGGAGGTATTTTATATCATGGGTAATGAATTTTGAATATAACCAGAAATAAATATGACATGTCTCTTATTGGTAGATAAGATGCCACGTATGAGCACAGATCACGAAATTAGTAGATACAAATACGGACGTTAATTTTCGATTACAGCATTCTGTGGTTTATTTTTGATATTTTGAAAACTCATATCTCCGAAAGTATTAGCTTTTTAGAGTTGAAAATGATATCAATGGGTTCTTATGATAAAATTGCATCTTATTAAAATTGAATGAAAAATTGGTAATGTAAAAAAATGTAAAAAAATTTTTTTTTCAATACTTCGAAACAACCCAATAAAGAACCGTTTATGTTCCAAACCTACTCAGAAAATTTCAACTGTCTAGCTCATTCCGTGCGAGAGATATCGTGTTAACGGCCAGTTGGCTGGACCGGCTGACAGGACAGAATTGGATTCTTGGTCAGCGACTCAAACCAAATCGTTTAAGACCAGTTGTATCCAAAAATTCGAAAGTTACAGACATTTGGGCAAATTAATAAGCACTCTGTTCCGAGTAACAAGTGCGCCAAAAAGCTTCTATTTGATTGGTTCATTATTAATTCTTAATTGTTTTTAAGTCATCTGTATAATCCAGTCTATTTTCTCGCTTAATTCTTATATTATTTTAATTTGAATCTCATTTTATTTTAATTTGTTTTATTTTCTGTATAAACCTACCTTTATTATCTGTGACTTGACCTCAGTACGTATCGATGCCCGAAATGATTACTCTATGTTTGATAAAAAAGATATGTCGTGCAATTTAAAATGTCAGGACATTTCGAGCCATTTGTCATATTGACTCATAATTATTATTTTTGTGACCTTTGATTTTATTTCTTTCAGATTATTTTTCCAAATGAGGAAAGTATGAGCTGAGACACTGCCCTATCGTACAAATTCAGGTTATGTTGCTGCGGCTGAGCAGAGGAGGCTTGCGACGGGCAGGTATCTGCGGTCTTGGCTTGCTCTGCGTGGGCGCCATTCTGGTTAAAATCACCATATTGTGCTTCACAGACTCCCTAGAAAATGCAGTGGACTCCATGGTCACCGCGGAAAAGTACGTGGTCGGGTCGGACAAAAAAGTGTACGAATATAACAGACAGATGCCCCTGATATTCATCGGTGGTGTTCCTAGATCTGGTACGACCTTGATGAGAGCAATGTTAGATGCGCATCCTGATGTCAGGTGAGTTTCATCTAAGAAATTGACACCGTATGAGGAGTAACTTTTCAGAACTATTATGTCCAATTTGGACGAAATTGAGTTTGAAGCGGATTCAGAAATGATTTATATTGCTCTATAGCCCTATGTAAACAAAATCTTCCAAATGGCATTATGTCCCTCTGTAATTTAAATCCAAAGTATGTAAGCCGCATCGCAATGAATTATGTTTACGTTTGTATTTTTAAAACAGATAAAATATAACCATAAACTTTTTTTATCGATTTGCTCATATTAATTAGGTTACAGGCCAACACTTACTGTGCAGACTGTTTTCTCTATATTTTTTTTTCTCTGTATAAAAAATCGCAACAAACAGTATTATTTTCAATTTCAACCACATCAAAACGCATTATATACAATGAGATGAATCAAAACGCATTAAGTCCAAACGTTTTTTACATTTTCTGTGTATATCTGATCAATATTGATTTAAATGAGATTAGTTATTACCTTTAGATGTAAATTTCTATCAAACAAACTCGACGTACTCAAATTATAAGCCAGGGAAAAAGAAAAAATCGTTTTTCGTTGATTCCCAATAAAATGATTTTTGGACTTAATGCGTTTTGAAATGTTGCTCTTCATATACTGTTGCTTGCGGCGTGCGTGCCCAATATACGCAGTCTGCGTTGAAAAGACAAAAATAAAATACAGATGAATAAGCACTTGATCTATACATTTTCAAGTTCAATCTCGAAAAAAGTTCATCCAATTTCGGAAATGGTGATACCGATTTCGGAAAAAGTAAAATCAATTTCGGAAAAGGTGAAACCAGTTTTGGAAAAATAAATCTTATTTCAGACAAAATATTCCTAATTACATAGTGCAATTTTGTGTCCATAATAGGGCTTCACACAAGAGCGAGATTTTTCTCGTCCCGTCTCGTTCTAGTCTCGGAAAAGCGAGACAAGACGTTTTGAAAAATATTATAGGCGATACCGAGACCAAATACAGCGCAACTCGAGAATCTCATTTTTGGTCTAATTAAATTTTTTCTATGAAATTGTTATTCGAAAAATTAGAAAAGGTTACATAGTACTCTTTACTTCTTTTTGGCGCTCTAGTTCCTCGGAACTGAGTGCTTATCAATTTGCCCAAATGTCTGTAATTTTCGAATTTTTCGATGAAAATGGTCTTAAACGATTTGGTTCGACTCACTGATCAATAATCCGTGGTCGAAATTCATTGTGTCCGGCCGGCCGGCCGTAGGCACGATAACTTTCGAACGGAATGAGCTAGACAGTTGAAATTTTCAGAGTAGGTTTGGGAGATAAATATCTCGGCTAAGTTTGTTATTGGGCAAAATCGGATGGTTTCGGAGTAACAAAAAAAAAATTTTTTTTACAAAGCAAATTCCAAATGATTCCAATTCCAATTCCAATGATATCATTTTTAACTCTAACAAGCTAATACTTTCGGAGATATGATTTTTCAAAATTTCAATAATAAATCGTATTTCAACGTTGTCACAGAATGATATAATTCTATGTATGAATTGTCATAATGTCAAATGATGTTCCTGAGACATGACATCATCTAATCAATCGAAGAATTGTGAGCGAAGTGAGAAAAATCTCACTTGTTTGCTCCGAAATTTCATCCATAGACATAGATATAACTCGAACGGAATGAGGTAGGTAGTTGAAATTTTCAGAGTAGTTTAGGGAGATGAATATCTCGGTTAAGTTCGTTATTGGGCAAAATTGGCCAGATTTAATTTGATTTCTTCCATGGTGCAGTTCTCATTCTCATGATTGCTCATTTAATCTTGATAAATAAACTATTATTTAAATTGAATTTCCTTTATGATGCAGTTCTATCATATGAATACATTGATATAATTCCCAACTCTGAGAAACCAATACTTTCGGAGATATAATTTGTCTGTTTGAAGTAGAGCGCCAGAAAGCTCCTGTCCACAGGGCTTGAACCCATTTTTTTGTTCGGGTGTTACCTCCGTAACCAATCGTTTGTAAAATTATTATTTTCTGCATTTCAGTTAATCGAACCATTATTCGAAATTGAAGTTAATGAAATTCAAACATAAATTTTACAGTTTATAAACTACAACTTTTCAGCACAGAACAATTGGGAAGGTGTTCTAAAGAAACTAACATTGCCACAGAAAGTGTTTTACGATAGTTTTCATGGTACCATCAGGAAAACGCAATGTTATGTTTTTCTTCATTTTCTTTCTATCACATCTTGAAGGCAAATAAGTTTAGGATTATTGTAATAAGTTTTCAGAGTATTCTAGGGAATATTGTAATGAATTTAGGTAATCACATTATCTTATTGTTTTCTATTTTGAGTTTTGCAATAAACATGAAAGTGATAACATTGAGAATGACGCGTCCTTTCAAACGATTTATCACAAGCCCATAATTCCTATATGAAAAATTGGGGGTGGTACCTGTCTTTCGAAGGGGTTTGAAGGTAAGGTCCGCATTTTAACGAAGAAGAATGAAATTTTAAATTTGAATTTGACGTGTTTCGGGATAAATATGAACAGTAACCAAGATAATGAATTCATTCCATATGGCTTTTCCACACTGTATGGTAATTCAACCTTGGTATTTTGAGTAGGGCTCACTCCCTCGAAGAATCATTGCACCGACAATTCACTGCTTCGAAAGTTCACTGCATCGAAGGTTCACTCCATCGAAATTGACGCCCACTTCCTCCTATTCGCCGAACGTGAAATCTCCTATATCGACCGTCTTCGTCCGTAGTTTGGCTGGATGAGAGGTAATTTGTTTCATTGAGTGTACGTCAGCAATGTGCAATCTGATCTGTCTAACCCAGGGGTCGGCCACATACGGCTCTTTCGATGTGAATGGGGCTCTTTAGTTCCATACGTAAATATTATTTATTCTTATGAATAAATAGATTAGTTCTTTTATCATTGGCAAGAATAATTTTTCTGGCTTTTTAAAAACTTTGAAATTTTGTAAATTTCAATTTTTGACTCTTCTGACTCAAAAGGTTGCCGACCCCAGGTCTAACCTTGAATTTGAAATAATTGAAGGATGAATGTACGACAATTTTCAATTAGTGAACTATTATGGAAAATCTTTGTACCTATGCGTTATAAGTAGAGTTTTGTAACATGCAGAAATTTGTCAAGTAGAAACATTCTCCAGTGATGCTATGAAAATATGAATATATAATATTTACTCGAGTATCATATCCTGATTTGAAAAAAAATTGGTGTAAATAATATGCTGTATTATATAACACTATTAAATCTGACGACATATAAATATCATTTTAGTAAATCTATCGAAGTGAGTTGAAATGTTCATCAATTAAAAGAGGAGGATATTTTGTTACACTCTAAAACTTTATTTATTTTTAATTGGTTTCTGTTTCACTTGTCATTCCTGATAAAAAATATTTGTTCAAAGATATAACATTTTTATACTGAGTTAAAAATATATTACGAGAACGATGGCAGGATGCCCGAAATGAAGGAAAAAGATAAGTATATTAATATATTTTCATTTTAAATTCAGTTCTTTTCAAAAATATTCTGAAATATGAGTATAAATCATTTTAAAAGTTCTCAATTCCTGTTCAGTGTTTCCACTTTGGCAAGGAGAAAATTCCTAACTGGCACAATGAAAAGGATATTTAAATTCTTAACTCAATAATGTAGTTTTTATTTGTTCTTAAAGTCAATAACTAAAATTCGAAGAAAATTGGAGTTGAACGGGTTTCGCACCGAGCCAATTTATCTCGATGCTGTTTTGTTCTTGACACATTTCATATTTTGATTTCAATTTTATTTCCAATCAGGATATGATACTCGAGTAAAATAGATTCTTACATAATATAAGTTCTATAGGTAATGGATAATATTGTGTGAATCAATGAAATAGTTTTCTTCAGTTCCAAGTCCTGCAGTAATTTTCCTCTGGAGGATGGACAATGGACATACTGCATTAACTGTCTCTGATGTTAACAGAAAATGCAGTCGGTTGAATAAAAAATTGGTTCAAGCACTGACGTGAAGTCAGAAGCTTTTGCGCGTATGTTATATTGTCCATTCTCCTGTATTGGACACTCTTAATTCGAATTTACCATGGTAAATGCGAATTAACACTCTTAATTCGAATTTACCATGGTAAATGCGAATTAACACTCTTAATTCGAATTTACCATGGTAAATGCGAATTAACACTCTTAATTCGAATTTACCATGGTAAATTCGAATTAAGTGTCCAATACAGGAGAATGGACAACATAATTTACCATGGTAAATTCGATTAAGCGTGTCCAATACAGAAGAATGGACAATAGAACATACGCGCAAAAGCTTCTGACTTCACGTCAGTGCTTGAACCAATTTTTTTTTTTCGTGATTTTTTTTTAATTTTCTAGGGGTACGGTTCTTAAAATTTTTTTTTCGTCATTTTTTTCAAATTTTCTAGGGGTACGGTTCTTACAAAATTTCAAACACGTCTTTATGTTGATTTTCTACTACTAGTTTCCAAGCACCAATTCGATCGAATATTTATTTTTTGAGTTATTAAGGAAATAATATTCCAGGTGGGTATAACTCGGAAACCGTTAGACCGATTATGCCCAAAAACAAACTCAACTCTCCCTTTCGGATACGCAACCTACCCTGAAAATTGCAAGTCCCTATCTCCTTCTCGTTCGAAAGTTATCGAGGCAACGATCACCCATCTACTGAACTCACACAAGAATGCTCGAATCTCCAACAATATTTAACCGATCGTATTAAAACTTGAAACTTGGCAGTAGAGTTAGGTTATGAAGGCTCTTGCAAAATTTCAGCAATTTCAAACAAATAGTTACTGATATATAGAATTTTTTTTTTATTTTCAATGATTTATTAAAAATTTTCTACAAATTCTATCCTCACCAAATTTTACAAGCATATTCGCGTTGGCATTCTGCAACTAATTTCCATGTTTGAATTCAATCGGTTCAGTATTTTTCGAGTTAATGAGGAACAAAAAACCACCAAATTTCAGAAAATTTCAGATGGCTATAACTCTAAAACCGTTTGGCCGATTATGCTCATAACTAAACTGAAATGTCGCGTTCTGGTGCACATCCTAACCTGAAAACTTCAAGCCGCTATCTCATTCCGTTCTCAAGTTATCGTGACAACAAAAATAGTTTTTAATAATTTTTTTAAAATTTTCTAGCCACACGATTCGCACAAAATTTCACAAACGTGCTTACGTTCATATTCTACAACTACCCACCAAGTTTCAATTCCATCGGATTTATATTGGTTGAAAACAAAATTATTACTCGGAAACCACTGGGCCGATTATGTCCATTAACGAACTTGTCCGTCGTATTGGGATTCGCCGCCTACCCTGAAAATTTCAAGTTGCTAGCTCTTTTCGTTCTCAAGTCATCGTGGCAACGGACGGCCGTACGGCCGGACGGACAGAATCAAATTTGACCTCGAGTTCTTCATTGGGGAGTCGAACTAAATCGTTTGAGACCATTTTCGTCAAAAAATTCGAAAGTTACAGACATTTGTGCAAAGCTATAACGCGATGTTCCCCAGAACATACGCGCAAAAAACATGCACAATCGCTGTACAGTAAATGTTCCAAATAAGATGTTACTCTTTTCCCAATGTTATACCGTGTTATTATAGCATTCCAATTCAACGAAAATTCCATAGTCTTGCTTGACTAGTAAGTATAGATCGTGATATTTTCATTAGCAATATTACTGGAGGATGTTTTCTTCTTGACAAATTTCTGCACCAAACAGAGTCCGCTTTATTGACGTACACTCAATGAAACAACTTATTTCTCATCCAGCCAAACTACGGACGGAGACGATCGGTATACGAGATTTCACGTTCGGCGAATCAGGAGTAAGTGGGCGTCATTTTCGATGGAGTGAACCTTCGATGCAACTTTCGATGGAATCAGTCTTCGATGGAGTGAGGCGCACCGGGTATTTTCAATTATTGCAGAAATTCAGTTACAAAATACGGATCTGCCTTCTAGCAAATCTATCATCGAAATTGATTAGCACACATACGAATTCAAGTTATCTCGGTTGGAATGGGGCAGTACAACAAATTCCTTACCATATATTCAGCCAGAACAGGCAGTTCAGATGATACTAACGAAAGATAAACAGAAATGGCAGATATTGCAACTGTAATTCGTAATCTGATTCCATTTCGGTTCAAAATTGGCCTCAGGGTAAAGCATAGACGCAGGTCGAGATAAGCTTGTAGTGGCAATCCATAAATTGCATCATTAGCCTTTATGCACACTGGAATATATTGGGTAAACACGAGTCATCCCGTAGTAACAAGAAATGTTGAACCCGTGTTGATGGGTGTTTATTTGTGCGAATTTACGAGGGAAAAAATGCATGGAGTCGATGGTGAATTAGATTCACACCTGAGAATGAGCACGCATGACCTTTTTCTCCGAGCGATGCACTGACTGCTAACTGAGGCGCTAGATGTAGATCCTCGAATTAAGCTTAGGCCCAGTTCCATAATCGAACTTAAAGTCTACTTTTTCGACAAAGTCTCCTTTTACTAAGTAAAATGAGAGTAAAAGGAGACTTTGTCGAAAAAGTAGACTTTAAGTTCGATTATGGAACTGGGCCTTAGTTAAAACCGATTAGCCGGTCTCGCCTTTTCACGGTCCTCATATTTGGCGCTCCTTGGAACAGAGTGCTCATCAATTTGCCAAATGTCTGTAATTTTCGAATTTTTCGATGAACAAGCCCGGTGGACAGGAGATTTTTTGCTCTCTTGTTCAGACAGACAAATTATATCTCCGAAAGTATTGGTTTTTCAGAGTTGGAAATTATATCAATGGATTCTTATGATAGAACTGCATCATGAAAGAAATTAAATTCAAATGAGGTGTCGTTTAAAAATTATCATTCAACCAAGAGCGTCAAAAAAAGAGCAAGCTACAATGCTTCAAAAATTGTCATTAAATGTATTTATCAAGATTAAATGAGCAATCTGCAATGATTCAACCTTGTGGAATGGGTTGTTGAAACTTACACTCGATGCATAGTTTTCACAACTCGAAATACCTAAGGAAAGTATCATCGAAATGTCTAGAGCAAGGCTGGAGACAATCATAGCAGATTGTCCATTTATTCCTGATATTTGAGTAGGTAGTGGATCACGAACAAATTATTTTAATAGTTCAAAATATATTAACTAGCAACATTATGAAAATTCTGTATATAGGAACATGTCTCACTACTTAAGGAAGTAAAATGTAATAGTTATTAACCTCAGTGGTCAACGAACAGTAATTTGTTTTGATGATTCCATTATGTTCTTCTTTCCTATTGCCTTCATAAACTACATCATTAAAATGATCCAATTCTAAATCTTCTGAAACATCATCCCGAATTTCTACGTAAATTATTCAATATGCAACCAGTCAACCAGTCCGAAAGTATTAGCTTGTTAGAGTTGAAAATGATATCATTGGATTCTTATGATAACTGCATCATACAAAAAATTGAATTCAAAAGTTGTAATGTAAAAGAAATATTTTTTCGTTACTCCGAAACCAACAGAGCGATTTTGTCCAATAACAAAATTAACCGAGATATTCAACCCTCGAATCTACTCTGAAAATTTCAATTGTCTAGCTCATTCCGTTCGAGAGTTACCGTGTTAACGGCCGAACAGAATCGATTTTGACAATGGATTCTTGATCCGTGAGTCGAACCAAATTGTTTAAGACCATTTTCAGCCAGAAATTCGAAAATTACACACATTTGGGCAAATTGATAAGCACTCTGTCCCCGAGGAACAATAGCGCCAAAAAGGGGGAAAGCCCCGTGCCAGGAGCTTTGGTCCTCTTGTTCAATTTTTGACAAACCATATCTCCGGTATTGGTGTCTCAGAGTTGGAAATGGATTCTTATGATAGAACTGCACTATAAAAGAAATTAAATATTAATGCTGAAATCAATTTCTTTATTTCGAATTTCAAGAGTAGAACAATTTAGGTTAGCTCTATCGTAAAGTGTTTTAATAACACCTCTTTTCACACTAAGTTGATGGTTTGAATAGAAATTTAAATATCTATTTGTATGTGTCTGCTTCCTGAAGACACTCGTTTCGAAATGGTTCGGATACTAAATTATCGAAACATCTAGAAAAAAAGCTGATTATTTTTCTCTATTTCCAAAGTGAATTTTATTGTAGGTTCTTTTGAATCTATGAAATCGAAAAATTGCGATGTATTATCGAAATTTTGAAAAATCATATCTCCGAAAGTATGAGCTTGTTAGAGTTGAAAATAACATCAATGGATTCTTATGAAGGAACTGCATCCTAAAATTAAATTTGAAACTTAATTTTTCTCGTTACTCTGAAACCAATGGGCTGATTTAGCCCAGTAACGAATTTAACCGAGATATTTATCTCCCAAATCTACTCTGAAAATTTCAACTGTGAAGCTCATTCCGTTCCAGAGTTAACGCCCGTATCGGCCGGACAGAATCGATTTTGACCACGGATTCTTGATCAGTGAGTCGAACCAAATCGTTTAAGACCATTTTCATCCAAAAATTCGAAAATTACAGACATTTGGGCAAATTGATAAGCACTGTGTTCCGAGGAACAAGAGGCCCAAATTATCGGTATAAAAATGGGTTCAAGCCCTGTGGACAGGAGCTTTCTGGCGCTCTAGTTCAAACAGACAAATTATATCTCCGAAAGTATTGGTTTCTCAGAGTTGGGAATTATATCAATGTATTCATATGATAGAACTGCATTTATCAAGATTAAATGAGCAATCATGAGAATGAGAACTGCACCACATTTTCAAATTTTTTTTTTACACTTTGCGGTAATCTGGTCAATACAAAACTTCACATGCGTATAAAGGTCATGATTCTACAATTTGATGCTAAATTTCAGATAGATCGAGTGATCGGTTTCGGAAATATTCATAAAAAATATTTTTACTAAAATCGGCCATAACTTCGAAACCCTTGATGGATTTCGCCCATTAACGAACTTGTCCGAGATATTTACGCTCCAAAACCACCCTGCAATTTTCAATCCGCTAACTCCTTTCGTTCGAGAGTTATCGTGCCTACGGCCGGTCGGCCGGCCGGACAGGATCGATTTCGCACTCGGATTCTTGATCAGTGAGTCCAACCAAATCGTTTGAGACCATTTTCAGCCAAAAATCCCAAAATTACAGACACTTGGGCAAATTGATAAGCACTCTGTTCCGAGGAACTAGAGCGCCAAAAAAACAAGTTTCGTATGACAATTGCCCAAAACAGGTTTAAAGTACCTACAAATAGTAGGTATTCCATAAAACATGTATGAGAGAAGATAAGTAATAACAAATTACCTTGTAATCGATCAAAAATTTCCTGATCTACGTTCACCAAATTTTCTCCTCTCTCGAACTACAGAATTATGCTTTCAATATTTACGTAATATTTTCAAACATTTTCGGGTGAGGTCCCCGTTGCATCGCTAAAATACGAGTATTTCAATCCCAATATTTTTGAAGTTACAATATTCCCTTCTGTCAAGTTAACATTATGTCAATTCATACTTAGAATAATTATATCAATCTGTGAAATACGATTTACATTGAAATTTTGAAAAATCATATCTCCGAAATTATTAGCTTGTTAGAGTTAAAAATGATATGAATGGATGATAAAACTGCTTATTAAAAAAAATTTAATTTGGAATTTGTTTTGTTAAAAAAAAATTTTTTTTTGTTACTCCGAAACCATCTGTCCGATTTTGCCCAGTAACGAACTTAGCCGAGATATTTATCCCCCAAACCTACTCTGAAAATTTCAACTTTCTAGCTCATTCCGTTCGAGAGTTATCGTGCCTACGGCCGGCCGGACCGGCCGGACAGAATGAATTTCGTCCACGGATTCTTGATCAGTGAGTCGAACCAAATCGTTTAAGACCATTTTGATCGAAATATTCTAAAATTACAGACATTTGGGCAAATTGATAAGCACTCAGTTCCGAGGAACTAGAGCGCTAAAAAACCGTTGATCTTCCATTATAAAAATTGCAAATTAATTTATCAATTATTTGAACTATTCGGAACACCAATTTACTATCATTCATCATTCTTCAGGCCAACTTATGTGTCTTGTTGTCGCCATCCTGATTCAAAGCGCGGAAAAATTTCATAATGGGAAATGTGATAAGGAGCGACAACACGAAACTCGAGATTTATGTATTCCGTTCATAAGCTTGTTGGCATGACATAATTGAAAATTACTGCCTTGCAGTGAATAATTTAATTATCGGCGTTATGAATACACAGCCAAACACCGAACCTGGGTAGGAGACATTACTTATTAATTTATGTGAAACTGTTGTGTGCCACCGGAGCATGTGAATTATGTGAAAAACCCCCGAAGGACGTAATATGTTACCAGTCGATCGTTGAGATTGGTGATAAATGATCCCAGGACCGTAATGGTTTTATTCGGTTTCTATTCGGTGTTTAGCGTGGGGAGAACCTTTCGAAGGAATCACGATGTTTTTAAATATTGAGATGCAATAGCATCGCACCTGTTTTTGTGAAAATAATGTATTGATATTGGTTTCCATTTTAAATAAGGAAGTTTTTGATGGAATGTTCTTGTGAATCCATTGTACAATTTTTTGTCAACATCAGAGTGAAAAGGTTGGAAAAGCACTGTGCCAGGATCTTTTGCGTGCTTTTAAAATTCATAGCCAGAGCAGTCACCCATCCAGGTACTCAACTCGCCCAATGGTGCTCCCAGAAAAAAAATAATATTCTCAATATTTCCAAGAATATGAATCCGTCTGTAAAAACAAGCGTCCAAGAAAAACTGGTCCTTTTTTGACCGAGAATGGTACGGTTGGGTCGAAAATACACAGTGCTGTATCACAGATTAACCAGTATTTATGAATGAACTCAGCTGACGCGTAATGTTGACCATGGAATTCTCGGCACCCCCAAATAGTTCCTAGCTCCTAACTATTGTGGGGTGCCAATAAAATCGCAGATATAGGATCACGTGACCTCTCGGCCAATCGCAACTATGGTAGAGGCAGAACGATGTTCATTCATAAATTTATAACAACAAACGTAAAGGTTAGCTAAAATACTCAGCTTATGTTCGAAAATTTGTAACTCAAGTGGGATTAATTTAATCAATTTTATAAAGTGTAATGAAGAGGTTCAAGATGCAGTCGAGCTCGAAAATTAGTGTGTCAACGGAATTTTTTCCTGCACTTCTGATATTTAACGATCCTGAAAGTGTGATATATTTGTCATAATTAATTAAATCGTCCTATTCAAGGGATGAAGAGTGGAAGCTACACACTATTTAAGATCTTTCAATACATATTTCTATTGCTAATTTTTTTTTGTTTCACTTGTGTACTGTTAGTCGTTCAGGTCGAGTCAAATAAGTGAATAATTATTTATTACGTTTAACCTGGAAGTGTAGTTCTTTACTTGATATTAACATGTAATTCATCTATTGAAAAAAATCTTTCTATATTAGTCAAATTAAATGTTTTGAACAGTTCTTTCTTCGCAAAAAAATTATGTTTTCAATCGCAACTACTTTTGTAGAATATTAAATTAAAACAGACTATTTGGTTTTGTTTTATTTGCAAATGTACATCATGTTATGTATTCTAAATTAAAATGTCCTTTACATAATATTAAATGGTATATTGTAACCTGATAACATAGTTCTGATTACATTTATCTGTGACCAAAATATCAAATTTTTTCTGAATCCATGATTGTACTGTAAACGTTTCTTTGTTCAATAAATAAATTCTATCCTTGAAATATTCTACTTCTATTTTCAATCCTCATGAACTATGAATCAGAAATAAAATTTAAAGAGGAACAAAATTAGAATCCATATATCAGATACCAGGGTCATACATTGAGTCCTATCTCCTCCATTTTGCCGATACAATAAAAAATAATTTCCTCAGATTTGTCGCACTACAAATTGTATTAAAAAAGTGTCCGCTTCCAGTTATCATGTATTTCTCCAGCCATTAGGACTAATTCATTTTTTTCCTAAGCCTGAAATAAAATTACTTAAAAAAAATCCTGTGCAACAATAAATAATGGTTTCAGATACTGGCCAATAATATGTAATCCTACTATTTTATAATTTTTCAGATAATAGTAAAAATTAGCTTTAAGCAATACTTCATCCATTGAAAGAACACATATGCTATCAACGTTGTTTTTTCCTTGCAATCTCTAGTTGAGACTACAGAAAACAATCATTTAAACCAGTCTTTTCTTTAAATGTTTTCCGTCATTTCTTCTTAGAGTTGTCACTGAAGGGAAATGAAGGAAGTTGTAATCATGTTTCCATTGACTTTTTGTCCAGAATAATATAATGAAAGGGCATGTTGCATTAATTCATTTGTTTATCTCGTATATCTTGACTATATTTCCCAAATTGTTTGGTAGATAGACATAATCATCCATAATGCATATGCGCAATCCATCGAAAGAGTATTCCAGCTTTAATTTTGCAAGATTTAATTCTTCATTCACAGGACTGAAAATTAAAAATCTAGGAGATAGGTACTGTTTACAAACTTTCCTTCACCAAGTTACCCAGCTTAATTTTTCTTGGTGTTTGTTGGGACACATCCTTAACGGTTTGTGTTACTACACAGTGGATACTACAAATTCTGTCATTTAAATACAACAGCACCGAATCTTTCCTCATTATTGCTTCATCACTGTAGCTAATTTCTACTGGAGTATTCGTTCTAAATTATCTGGTTTTGGAAACCTGAAAAATCTAATACTCTTGGAAGAGCTCCCAAGATAACGACGACTAACCCAACCCAATTTTTAACGGAGGACTTTGTGCAAAGTTATCGATCTCCCTTATTCGTACAATGCTTCATGCAAAAATTAAAGTACTAAAATAAACTTTCGCCAACAATATCTGAGTTTGTACGTGCTAGAATGCTAGAAATAAATTAAATTTTATTATTTGACAGTTGGTGTAGTTGAGGTTAAAGTTGGTTTTGAATTTCAAAGAGCGAGAACGCAGTTCATTTCTCTCTGTCATTTTACTACGTCTTCATCGGTAGTAAATCTGAAGGTCAAAGCTTTGTGCTTCCCGCCAAATGTCGAATGCACTATCTGGTAATCTGTGGCTGTATATAGGAACATATCCCACTACTTAAGGAAGTAAAAGGTAATATTTACCTCAGTGGTCAACGAACAGTAATTTCTTTTGCTGGTTCCATTATGTTCTTCTTTCCTATTGCCTTCATAAACTACATCATCAAAATGATTCAATTCTAAATCTTCCAAAACATCATCCTGAATTTATACATAAATTATTCAACATGCAACCAGTCAATATTATTTTCGGTTTCAGAACAGTCTTGTATATATTCACAAATTCAAGAATCGGATACTTGTTTTCCAGCAGAAAATATTTTCAAACTACGAAGTGACCTGTCTCTAATAGCTAGATGACATTTATGAACATTTAACAGAGACAGATAATTCTGTGAATGCATAGAACTACGATGTATTAATGAAATTTTGAAAAATAATATCTCCGAAAGTATTAGCTTGTTAGAGTTGGAAATTATGTCATTGGATTCTTATGATGAAACTGCATCTTAAAAAAAATTTAATTCTAAAGATGTTATGTAAAAAAAAATTTTTTTCATTACTCGGAAACCATTATGCCGATTTTGCCCAATAACGAACTTAACCGAAATATTTATGTCCCAAACCCACTCTGAAAATTTCAATTGTCTAGCTCATTCCGTTCGAGAGTTATCGTGTTAACGGCTGGCCGGACAGAATCGATTTCGACCACGGATTCTTGATCAGTGAGTCGAACCAAATCGTTTAAGACCATTTTAAGACAAAAATTCTAAAATTACTGACATTTGGGCAAATTGATAAGCACTCTGTTCCGAGGAACAAGAGCGCCAAAAACATGAAAATATTTTAGATTTCCATGGCATCCCGGATAACACACTGAAAATGAATTTAATCAAATATCTCTGTATAATCTTGGGTGAGGTTAAGAAGGATGACTCTTTATTGATTGTGCGAGTGGTCATGCAAGTAACAGATAATTATCATTCAGATCTAATCGAGTATTACGAGTTCTCAGCGCTGTTGTTCCTCGGAACAGAGTACCAATTATCACAAATGTCTGTAATTTTCGAATTTTTGGCTGAAAAAAATTTTTAATCGAAACGTAGGTCTTTGACTCACCTCATATGTTGGATTTACATACATCAGCAAATTTAAAGTAGTTTCTTAGAGCTGAGAATGATATCAATGGATTCTTACGATGGAATTGCATCTTAAAAAAAATTGAATTTGAAATTTGTATTGTGAGAAAAATTTTGCCCAATATCGAACTTAACCGAGATATTTATCACCTGAACCTACTCCGAAAATTTCTTCTGTCTAGCTCATTCCGTTTGACAGTTATCATGTTAACGGACGGACGGACAAATATCATCGATTTTGACCACGGATTCTTGATAGGTGCCTCGAATCAAAACGTTCGAGTGCATTTTCAGCCAAAAGAGCTCCAAAAATGATCTCAAACGTTTTGATTGGACTCACTGATCTGGAATCTGTGGTCGACATCCATTCTGTCCGGCCGTCCGTCCGTTCGTTAACACGATATCTCTCGAATGGAATGAGCTAGACAGTTGAAATTTTCAGAGTAGGTTTGGGAGATAAATATCTTGGCTACGTTCTTTATTGGAACAGAGCTTATCAATCTGCCCAAATGTATGTCATTTTCGAATTTTTGGCTGAAAATGTTCTTGAACGATTTGGTTTGTCTCACTGATCAAGAATCCGTGGTCAAAATCGATTCTGTCCGGCCGTTAACACGATAACTCTCGAACGGAATGAGCTAGACAGTTGAAATGTTCAGAGTAGGATCGAGAGATAAATATCTCGGTTAAATTCTTGGGCAAAATCGGTCTAATAGTTTCGGAGTAACGAAAAAAAATATTTTTTTTTAAGATTACAACTTTCGAATTCAAATTTGTTTAAGATGCAGTTTCATCATAAGAATCCATTGTAATCATTTTCAACTCTAAGAAGCTAATACTTTCGGAGATATGATGTTTCAAATTTTCAATAATACATGGTAAGTTCTATGTATTCACAGCATATGCACATGCATATTCTATGCATAAATGTCATATTTTCCAGCTTTTAGAGGTTGTCAATTCAGTGTTGTTATTTTCTCTTGGAAAGCAAGTATTCGATTCTTGAATTTGTGAATATAGGTATACAAGACTGTTTTTATGTAGTTTATGGAGACAATAAGAAAGAAGAACATAATGGAATCATCAAAAGAAATTACTGTTGGTTGACCACTGAGGTTAATATTACCTTTCACTTCCTTAAGTAGTGAGACATGTTCCTATATACAGTATTTTCATAATGTTGCTAGCAAAAAAATACTGAAATATGGATCTACATTTGTGTATCAATCATTTTTTCTTGAGTTAAGGTTCATAATACAGAAAAGAATGTGTTACTGGTATGAACTATTGAATTTTAAATTAGGAAAAGAGGATAGCATTTTATTAATATATTTTGAACTATTAGAATAATCTGTTGGTAATCCACTACCTACTCAAATATCAGGAATAAATGGACAATCTGCTATGATTGTCTCCAGCCTTGCTCTAGACATTTCGATGATACTTTCCTTAGGCATTTCGAGTTGTGAAAACTATGCACCCAGTGTAAGTTGCAACAACCCATTCCACGAGGTTGAATCATTGCAGATTGCTCATTTTATCTTGATAAATAAATTTATTGACAATGTTTGAAGCATTGAGAAATTGAAGCATTGCAGATTGCTCTATTTTGGCGCTCTAGTTCCTCGGAACTGAGTGCTTATCAATTTACCCAAATGTCTGTAATTTTCGAATTTTTCGATGAAAATGGTCAGAGTAGGTTTGGGAGATGAATTTCTCGGCTAAGTTCGTTATTGGGCAAAATCGGACAGATGGTTTCGGAGTAACAAAAAAAAAATTTGTTTTACAAAGCAAATTCCAAATTAATTTTTTTTCAATAAGCAGTTTCACCATAAGAATCCAATGATATCATTTTTAACTCTTACAAGCTAATACTTTCGGAGATATGATTTTTCAAAATTTCAATAATAAATCGTATTTCAACGTTGTTACAGAATGATATAATTATTCTATTTATGAATTGTCATAATGTCAACTTATTTCCCTGAGACATGGCATTATCTAATCAATCGAAGAATTGTGAGCGAAGTGAGAAAAATCTCAGTTGTTTGCTCCGAAATTAGTTTTTCTCAGAAAAGTCTAACATTTAGGAACGGAACATGAAGTAAGAGATCTGAGAGTAGTGAGACTGCTTTTCATCCATAGACATAGATATAACTCTCGAACGGAATGAGGTAGGTAGTTGAAATTTTCAGAGTAGGTTAGGGAGATGAATATCTCGGTTAAGTTCGTTATTGGGCAAAATTGGCCAGACATAATTTGATTTCTTCCATGGTGCAGTTCTCATTCTCATGATTGCTCATTTAATCTTGATAAATAAAATATTATTTGAATTGAATTTCCTTTATGATGCAGTTCTATCATATGAATACATTGATATAATTCCCAACTCTGAGAAACCAATACTTTCGGAGATATAATTTGTCTGTTTGAACTAGAGCGCCAGAAAGGACCTGTCCACAGGGCTTGAACCCATTTTTATAAGATAATTTTTGAAGCATTTTTTTAAAACGACACCTTTTTTAAATTAAATTTCTTTATTAATGAAGTTCTATCACAAGAATCCATTGATATAATTCCCAACTCTGAAAAACATATACTTTCGGAGATATAATTCGTCTGTTTGAACAAGAGCGCCAAGGAGCTCCTATCGACAGGGCTTTCCCACATTTTTTCTCTTCTATTTTCTCCGGTAATTCTCCCACTTTATACGACTAGGTGCACTTATAATTCTTCTACAGAAGCTGTTCAGTCACCGGATAACATTCAAACGAACAACGGAGAACAATAAAAGGATATAACGAACAAATTGCAACGATAGGCACGAGTTGGATCGATTTCCAATATCGCGATGCTTGTGTATGAACTGAATAATTTAATGCAAGAATAGATTGGAATTCCTGGCCGAAGAGTTGTAATTGGCAGATTGAAACGGGACCAATTTGCACACATTCATTTGCGTTTTGCGTGCCGTTTCGGATTTGCGGTCTGATAGGACGATAAATTCTGATTCTATCGGAATGAGGGGCTAGGCACTGAAATTTTAATGAACAAGGATTTGGAATTTCTAGACTCATCTTCAATTCAACTCTTCGGTCATCTATTACTTTTATGTGGTTTATTTCCCTAATAGTGGGAAAGCTCTGTGGACTGGGGCTTTGGCGCTGTTGTCAAACTACTAGCGAGTAATTATTCAAACTTTGTCAAATCATATCTCCGATAGGTTAGGTTTCTCATGGTGGATTTCACTAATAGTAGGGGAGCTCACGATGCTAATTGGGGATTTACTCGAGCATCATATAGAGACCTATTAATTGCGTTTCAAAACTTAAATGATAAGGACACCATTTTTTTTTTAATTTTCTAGGGTTGCGGTTATCGAAGAAATAATATTTCGGTTGGGTATAACTCCGGAACCGTTCGACCGATTATGCCCGTAAACGAACTTAACTCTCCCATTCGGATACACAACATACCCAGTCCCCATCTCCTTTCGTTCGACAGTTATCGAGGCAACGGTCACCTATCCATCTACTGAACTCACACACGGCTGCTCTAATCTCCAACAATATATATCCGATCGTGTTCAAACTTGGAACTTTGTAGTAGAGTTAGGTTCTAAAGGCTCCCGCGAAATTTCAGCGATGTCGGACGAATATTAAGTGATATATAAAATTATTTGCAATAATTTATCAAAAATTTTCTAGTGAAACGATCCTCACGCAATTTGCAAGAATTCTCGCGTTGGCATTCTACAACTAATTAGCATGTTCGAATTTAATCGGTTCTGTATTGTTCGAGTTATTGAGGAAAAAATAACTAAATTTCAGATGGATATAACTCCAAAACCGTTTGTCCGATTATGCCTATAAACAAACTCAAAAGTCACTTTCAGATGCACAACCTAACCTGAAAATTTCAAGTCGCTGTTTCCGTTCTGAGGTTATCGTGACTTTAATAATTTTTTTTTCCAGTGACGCGATTCTCACAGTTTTGTTCATGCACAACTTTCAACCCCTTTCAACTCCCTCACATTTTTTTTCTCCATTAAAGGGTTCGCAGGGGTTGAATGTTGTGCATAAACAAAACTGCAATGGTCGACTTTCATTCGGTGACAAATTTCATCAGGTACCATCGTCTCAAAGTAAATGAGCCATGACAAAGAGCACATACTGAAAACCTCTTTGAACTAACTATTTTTCAAAAAAGAAAAATGTTTTCTTGAAATTTTCTGTACGCCTGTAAAGAAGATACAAAGACCTTGCCAAAAAAGTACCACAGGACCCACTTTCCCTATTCAAAAAATTTAGAAGGTTGATGGGGATGGCACAGGGTGCAACAAAAATCCTTCAAAAATGCATACAAATTTGGTCAAAGTGAAACAAAAATCGACCTGTTTCAGAATTTTGTTGCCAAATATTTTTCTTCTGAGAAAATGAATTTGTTCCATAATTTTGACGCGCACTGTATATTTCTCGTCAAGAATGACGAGATGACATTTTTTTACAACTTTGTAGCCCTCCCCTTTCTTTACGTCACTCTCTAATTGTCAGATTATTGGAATATAAACTTTTTAGCATGTAATTCCCTCACACTACATTAATTTGATGCGCTCGAGAATTTCTGATGATCAATTTTTTTTTTACTAATCTGATCCTTTATCCTTGACTGGCGGCCATCTATATGGCTCATATTTAGTGGAGGTACTTAATCAGGTACAGGGTATCCCCTGTATATTAATCTGCCGCGCTTCAGTAAATCCCGAAATCCCCGCTTGGGCAGCCCTACTAGAAGCTTCGATTAATTATGGATTTAATTCGGTGGTTGCATCAAAACTGAACAGGAAATTGACATAGGATCGCACTGATTTGGTTATTAAGAGCTGTCAAAGCTTTGTGAAACCCACCTTGTTGTTCTGGTATCACCAATTTTGCCCACCCTGTACAACTGTTAGAACCTGGCAATAATATTTTAAGATTAAATTTCTCATATTGTATCACAAATCACAGAATTAAGTACTTTGTACAGGCAATCTTCAGTAATGAAGCTCAATTTAATAAAGATGGTTTATTTGTTTAATACTCACAATTCACAAATATGGGATTTCTTGAAATATTTATTATTGTTATCGAAACATCCGTAAATTTCCATTAATCCATTCATTTCCAAGAATATATCAAATCGGATAGTTTAGATGTGATTCCAACTGATAGAATAATCATGACAATTACCCGTAGGTAACGTTCACAGAAAATCCATGGGATCATAGACTTTATTTTTATCTCCGTTCGCTATTCGTATGCGGCATTGTCAAGCTGTCTCCCAGGCATTGGTATATTATTCCATCGGGGAGTATGGACTATCTATATCTTGTGAAAACAAATTGATAAGCATTCTGAGCGCCAAAAATTAAATTCAAAACGTATATCTATGACTCACCTTACATGTTGGGTTTACATACATCAGCATTTTATACAGAAATCATAAAATTACGATTAGATAATTATTGAAATTTCGAAAAATCATTACTCCGAAAGTATTAGTTTGTTAGAGTTGAGAAGGATTTCATTGGATTCTTATGATGACAATCAAATTGAATTTGAAATTTGTATTGTAAAAAAAATGTTTTTCGTTACTCCGAAACCAATAACCCAATAACGAACTTAGCCGAGATATTCATCTCCTAAACTTACTCTGCAAATATTAACTGTCTGGCTCATTATGTTTGAGAGTTATCGTGTTAACGGATGGTCGGACGACCGGACATAATCGATTTTGACCACGGATTCTTAATCATTGAGTCGTACCAAAACGTTCGAGACCATTTTCAGCCAAATATTCTAAAATTACAGACATTTGGGCAGATTGATATGCACTCTGTTCCGAGGAACGAGAGCGCCAAAAACGAAATTCTCTTTCAAATACACACATGGATATGTCGCCTGTGGCAATCAGGATTCATCTGAGTTTATTTATTTTTATTGTATATTGCATATACATGCGTATAGTGCATAGGTTGGCACGGAGTTGTAAGGGAAAACCGATTGCATTAGGTTCTAGCAAAAGTCCGTCGTCGCGACAATCAACAGTTTTCATATTCATCAAAGGTGCATACTGGTTTCATCCTTATTAGGATTCATCAGTGAAGCATAATTCAACGAAGGTGAAAAAAACACTCCCAAGAAACCGTTTTTAGCAAAATCCAGCAATCACTTTCTAGTATAAAATAGACAGAAGTGACACCTGGCGTTCAATCAACCAAGCTTCTTGCTGCGGCTACTATTTTGCGAAATATTTCGCTTGCAATTCTGAACCGACGTATCGGATTGACTATAATTTTGGAGTTTAGGTGACCAATAATAAACTCTTGGGGCGTACAAAATTTCATGGAAAACAAAACCTTAAGAGCTTCAAAAGCAAATCCCACTATGAAATTCGAAATACCTTTCGACGAAATTAGGTACGAGAAATTTCAATCGCAGATAAGTGCAAGCATGTATTGCATGAAGTTTTTCTCGAGGCATTTTCGTTCTTTTGCGATCGAATAAGTGTAACTACTGAAAAATACGACTTGAAGGTTCATGCAGTAATTCGTGAGAGTATTCGAGGCGTGAAGAACATGCGCGTAAAAGCTCCTGTCTCCACTTCAGTACTTTTTAAGAATTTGCTTCAAAATTCTGATCTACAGGGTGATCCACGAGAAACTGTACATAGTTTCATTGTGAATAGATGGTACCCTGGGAGTCAGAAAACAACAATCAAATATGGTCTAAGGCTCATTCTTTCTGAGATACAGGGAGATTTATCGATTTGGGCAGAACTTTTGGGTAGCTATATAACTCTCGAACTATTTTCAATTTTTTCAGTTATTGTCGTCTCAGGCCAACAAACTCTGCATATGAACCATACCAAGAAAGTGCGGACCAGAACTGAGAATTTTGATTTTTGCTTCACGGTCTAATGAAACACCCTGTACCTGAAATACCAATAATTAGTCGTTAATATCATCTGATGCTGCATAGATTTGTCCGAATGGGGTTTTTGATTAGAACGACACACACCGTTTCTCTTTTTGGCGCTCTAGTTCCTCGGAACTGAGTGCTTATCAATTTGCCCAAATGTCTGTAATTTTCGAATTTTTCGATGAAAATGGTCTTAAACGATTTGACCCACTCACTGATCAAGAATCCGTGGTCGAAATTCATTCTTTCCGGCCGGTCCTTAGGCACGATATCTCTCGAACGGAATGAGCTAGAGAGTTGAAATTTTCAGAGTAGGTTTGGCAGATAAATATCTCGGCTAAGTTCGTTATTGGGCAAAATCGGACAGATGGTTTCGGAGTAACAAAAAAAAAGTTTTTTTTACATAACAAATTCCAAATTAATTTTTTTTTATAAGCAGTTTTACCATAAGAATCCAATGATATCATTTTTAACTCTAAGAACCTAATACTTTCGGAGATATGATTTTTCAAAATTTCAGTAATAAATCGTATTTCAACGTTTTCACAGAATTATATAATTATTCTATGTATGAATTGTCATTATGTCAACTTATTTTCCTGAGACATGACATTGTCTAATTCCTTGCTAATAGTTGGTTCGAGAAACGTCAAAATCGACTTAGAGAGACAAGGGTAAAAAACCGTCAAATAAACCCCCATGTGGCGATTTTATGTCGAAAAGAGAAAATTAAGAATATATATCCCAGGTAAGTACCGACGTTTTATTCTAATACCGGAGATCGACAAGATCGTACGAGGAGCCCGATAGCCGGTTCGTCTAGTCAGTCGGGTTTTCGGTTTCGGAACGAGAGAAGGCGGGCTCAAATCCCGGAAAGGGAATTACACTTTTTGGCGCTCTAGCCTCGGAACTGAGTGCTTATCAATTTGCCCAAATATCTGTAATTTTTATTTAAGATGCAGTTTCACCATTAAAATCCATCGATATCATTTTCATCTCCAACAAGCTAATACTTTCGGAGATATGATTTTTCTAAATTTCAATAATGAATCGAACGTACTTCTATGTTTTCAAAGAATGCTATAATTATTCTATCTAAGCTTTATTATATGATCTGTGTTCATACTCGTACATTTCATCCTGTTTTATAAGAAAGAGTCAAATTCATTTCAGCTATTTTAATTTGATTTCTTCCATGGTGTAGTTTTCATTCTCAGATTGCTCATTTAATCTTTTAAATAAACTATTATTTAAATTTAATTTCCTTTATGATGCAGTTCTTTCATAATAATACATTGATTTAATTCCCAACTCTGAGAAACCAATACTTTCTGAGATTTAATTTGTCTGTTTGAACTAGAGCGCCAGAAAGCTCCTTTCCACAGGGCTTGAACCCATTTTTTATCTTGAAAAGTAATTAACGCTTTACATATGAAGGGTACAGGGGAAAAACTGGTCAAGTCAAGTTTTGATGAATTCGAGATATGGACATTTTTGATGTTCAATTCATTCTTGTGAAGGATCGCATTGGAAGTTTGAACAACTATTTACTGTTGTGAAAATATCATAATGTTTTTATAGTGGTAAGCTCAAGCAGAGTGGAAACAAAAAATCCTAAGCTTCTGATCTTTTGAAATTTCGATAACAAAACCTTGACTTAGCTTGTTTTACCCCATTTTGACTCTGAAATCTGGCGAATCTTGATTTTTGGGGGATTATACGATCGATTAAATAATAACACACATTTTAATAAGAATTTGTTTTATCAAAGTAAAAAGTATTTAAGGGGAAAATCAATCATAATTTATTATTTTTAGTCTATTTATGTGGAAGGGCTTCAAAATAGTTCTGCGCTTCAGGCCCACAAAACTTTTCTTTTCTTGTCGGCAAACAATTTGTCTGTGAGAGTATTATCTATAATATATCTCACTTCATACGCTGCAATACAATCCCTCAGAAGAGCTTCCTCTTCAGGTTTACGTGGTCGTCTTTGTGCTACTTGTAATATACTAATAAGGCCGCATAAATGACGATTTTGCTCGCTAACGGATTGAAGACTATTGAAATGCTTTAATATGTCTCGTTTGGCCACACCAGGAATAATTTCAGAGCATCTAAGTCTCTTACAGTCACATTCGTTACCGATCTCAAAAGTTTGTTAACGTAACTTTTTACTAACCGCTGTCAATCTTCCATGTCTTGGTCTCTTTTTTGAAGTTTTCAATGCATCTGCACTAAATTCACTACTACTGTTATTAGCTTGCTCCATTATTTTAAACATTCAAGGCATATACAATCTATACTGAGGAAATAATTGAGAATGATATTCAACCATTGTAGGTTAACTACAAGTCTGAACGTGTTTTCAGATGCCGGGTATTTCATCGCGATTTAGGCGCGTAGACGTGACTTAACCGATTATTTTCCTGTACCGCATGGACATAGCCTGTTTTTCCCCTGCATGGGTTATTTTGAATCGTTTGTTACAGCCAACTTAGCCACTTATTTCCCATTCTGACACACTGAAATGGTAGATACTCTGATTGGCTACAATCTGAGTGCACTCTCCCCAAATATGAAAATTAGTGACTTAGCCAGTTTTTCCCCTGTACCCTTCATATTCAAGTGCCAAATCTACCCTGAATATTGTGATGAGACCCTACTGAAATCGAATTAGTCAATCAAGAGTGATCAAGAAGGTTTTTTTCATTTTTAAAATTCGAATTCACGGCATCTTCTCTCTCCCATCAATTTAATTTCCAGTGAATGCTAAATCAAATGATGGAAAGTGCAGGTAACAAAATACAATTTAGTTCCAAAAAATGTTCTAACTATTAACAACCCCCAAAAATGCAAAAAAAATTTTAATAACATTTCAAACATTTGAATACTCTCATTGACATAAAACTGGGTTAGATTTTGTTTTCCTCAATTCATTTTCTGATCAATAGTATTTCTGATCATATTGCGATCATTCCTTATTACAACTCTGTTCTATTCTTTATCACATGTTCTTTACTCTGTATTTCTTCCGCATCGACTTTCTACTTCAAGCAACCCTAAACAAAATAATCCATACATGTTGAGCCAGGCGAACTCGGTGGCCAACTATGAGGTCCTCTTCTGACAAACCAATGGAACGGGTATGCATTATTCAAATACTGTTCTCCTGGACTATGTTCAAAATTTGTTCCACATTCTTTTGTATCAACGATCTCTCCTTCTATCTAAGAACGGGCGATAGTCTCAAATTTCTAATGGTTGGGAACTGGTCTATCAGGATACCTCACCGGATATTATCTCACCGCCGCACGTCCATTCGAATTGCAAAAATCATAAACAAGTATCATATCATAATACTCAATGTTCGAAGAACGAGGCATATTTCAGAAGAAAAATTTCTTTGGATACGAAATAAAATATTTACGTGGTCTCTGTGATTCAAATTTTCAAACTTTCAAAGCAATAAATTCGATTTTAGGTAGGCCTCATCTCAATATTCAGGGTCGTATTGGCTCTCAAAAATTTCAGTCATTTGTTAATTTTTAGGAAAAAAAAATTAATGGTTTGTGTGCCGTTCTAGTGACAAACAATATATTCGAAGGACAAATCTATGGAGAATTAGATTATATTAGCGACTAATTAATATTTCATATACAGGATGTTTAATTAGACCGTAAAGTAAAAATCAAAATATATAAGTAAAGTCTTGCACTTTCTTGGTAACCAATAATTTCACCCAATTCGATAAATCAACCTGTATCTCGGAAACGACGAGCCTCAGTCCATTTTTGCACGTATGTTCTGGGAAACATCGCGTTATCATTTTGCCCAAATGTCTATAATTTTCGAATTTTTAGCCGAGAGGGGTCTCATACGATTAGGTTTAACTCACTGATGAATAATTCGGGGTCAAATTTGATTCTGTCCGGCCGACTGTTGCCACGACAACTTGAGAACGGAAAAAGACGGAAATTTTCAGGGTAGGTGGCGCATACAAAATCGACAGAAAAATTCGTTAATGGGCATAATCGGCCCAACGGCAATAATTTTGTCATGATCCAATACAGATCCGGTCGCATTGAAACTTGCTATGTAGTGAGAATCATGTCACTAAAAATTTATTTTTAAATTATTAAAAAAGATTATTCATGTCACGATATCCGGAGAACGGAAAGAGATAGCAACTTGCAAATTGTTAAGATTGGAGATCCGAGCAGTCTTGTGTTCAGTAGCTAGATGGGTGACTTTTGCCTCGATAACTTCCGAACGGAAAGAGATAGCGACTTGCAATTTTGCAGCACCCGAATGCGACATTCAAGTTCGTTAATTAACATAATCGGCCACATTGTTTTGGAGTTATACTCATCTGAAATTTCGTTGTGATTTCCTCTATAACTCAAAATATAAAAGTTTGATCCAATTTAAACTCGATGGTTATTTGGTTTTTTATTATCGCGTAAATTCCGGAATATCTTGGAGTTACTTTATGCGTAAGTTTTTTCGTATTTCAATTCCAATAGAACATACAGGGTGAGTCTTTGACCACTGCATTAAATTTAACCAAAGATTCCTCTCATCAAATGAAACACTTTTTTCATTTAACATTTTAACAATTTCAGCTCAGGTAAAAAGATACAGGCTGTTGAAATTTTGAAAAAAAATAAGTTTCTATTTTGTAGCTTTGGCATCCTTTTTTCGAATAAAATGAATGTTGGCGTAAAGTTTCCTATAACTATGATACATATTTTCCAAATATTAGTTATCTTCTACTTCTATGGTTTTCTAGTTATGGACTCGTGGATTCATAAAACTAAACGAAATTAGCATAAAGAAAGCATATAAAGTTTTTCTTGAGTCATTTCAAGAATATTCCATCGTTTTAGAACATTATATTATTCGTCATCACTTCTCCTTAAACGCACCGTTTTCGAGATATTCTTCATTGAATGTTTTAAAATGGAAAACTCCAGAAATTTCACTACTTTTATGGATCCGTCCCTGAGCGTTGAAATTCCGAATCAAGCTGTAAACCACTTTACCATGCCTTATTCTCGTCCGCCAACAATGTCATAGATAATTTATATGCGGGAGTGTATTAGCACATTGTGAAATCTTTAAACGCTTGTAACTTTTTACCTGAGCCGAATCTGGAAAAATGGTAAATGAAAAAAGTGTTTCATTTGATGAGAGGAATCTTTGGTTAAAATTAATGCAGTGGTCAAAGACACACCCTGTATATTATGTGAGAATTAAAGATTCTGTGATCATAGACGATTCTCTCGTTATACAGAAGTTTGTCATTAAAATAGTATGTAATGTATTCATATATTGTAAGTGCTGAGAAAACGGTGTATATCGATTCAAAATTCGTGGTGGAGTGTCCAATAGAGGTGAGTAGACAATCGAACATATGCGCAAAAGCTCCTGACTTCACGTCAGTTGTTGAACCAATTTTTTAATTGTTGTTTAGGCTCCTCTGGGTATCTTTTTTTACCATCAAACTATATACAGTTACTCGTGGACCACCCTGTATATTTGAAAGTGAAAACAGTGAAGTAAACTTGTTTCGTCCATTGTCATCACCAGTTTCTCGAACTCTACATATTGTATTATATTGTATTGTATATTATTATACTGATCCTCCTAGGTCTTCCCCAAGGAGACCCCTCATAAGCTCCCGAAAAGCTTGAGCGAGTAAGGATAACCAGTTGTTTTGTTCTTATACACATACACCTAATTTCTTTCGACGGGAAATCCCATCAGAAGGAAAATTCAGAATATTCAAATGCGGCCGTTATCCGCAAGGATAGAGAAACAGAAGGGGAAGAATTTTCCGACGAACCGAGATGTCCCCTTGCAAATGTCAATTTCAGGTAATTGAAATGCCGTACTTTCCATTTAGCGCTCAATAAAGGAGCAACTAAAAGCTGGTGCAGATTTTGTTAATGGGTTGGGGAAAAGATGTGCGGATTGGAGACGATAATGAATCGAAAGCAACACGTTGGCGTTGGGGAGAAAATACGACTGTTCTCAAGCTGTAAACAATTAATCTCATTGGATTCTATCTCATATTTAAAAGAAGAAGCCAATACGACGACAAAGTCAAAAATTCAATACTTGATTTATTCAGTAATCATTAAAGTATACTGTGGGAGGTATATTCATCATTGAAAGGTTTCTTTCTGGGTTTTCTCTCCCAAACTCTGAAAAATATCTATAAATAAAAAATTGATTATTTTGTGATTTGCTTCTGCGTAAGAAACATAAGATACTTGTCAGAAGCGATCAATTGAACAATGTTGCCTAACAAATAACAACGAAACAACATCAACGAAGAAACAACTATATCGTAACGTTTCGGAGTCTATATCAGACTCCTTCTTCAGACGCTTAACGAAAAATTTTGATTTTGTTGATTGTTATTCTGAGATTCGAGAATTGTCACATTGAAAGTCAGAGCATAAGAATAACTTGAGAAATAGATACATACAGAAATCCAAAATAGCAGAACATGTATGTGCAATCCAAGGAGATCACATGATGGATTGGAGTAATACAAGGATTCTGATGACAGAAACTGATTATATTGAAAGGAAACTCAAGGAATCAACTTGTATTTTATTGAAAAGAGAATGCAATTTTGCAAATTGCTCAATAGGTATTGACCATATTTGGCTGAATTTATTGAAAAAGGAAGTGGAACTTGGAAATTTCTATACAAAGTAAAACTATGTTAGCTATGATTTTCAAATACTGTCAATCTGACAATTCTCGAATCTCAGAATAACAATCAACAAAATAGTTCTGAAGATTTTTTCGTTAAGCGTCTGAAGAAGGAGTCTGATATAGACTCCGAAACGTTACGATATAGTTATTTCTTCGTGATGTTGTTTCGTTGTTATTTGTTAGGCAACATTGTTCAATTGATCGCTTCTGACAAGTATCTTATGTTTCTTACGCAGAAGCAAATCCCAAAATAATTAATTTTTTATTTTATAGATATTTTTCAGAGTTTTGTTGATTTATTCAGCTTATACAATTACAAATTTTCATGATTTAAATGAAGGTGTTTATAATGATATAACTTTTTTGCCTGGGTGCTATCATTGTGCCCAAATGTCTGTCATTTTCGAATTTTTGCCGAAAATGATCTCAAACGATTGCGCGACTCACTGATGAAAAAGTCGAGGTCAAATTCGATTCTGTCCAGCCAGCCGTCCACCCAGCCAGAGAGATAGCGAGTTGAAATTTTCAGGGTAGGTTGCGCATCCAAATGTGAAGGTTGACTTCGTTAATAGTAATAATCGGCCAAACTGTTTTGGAGCTATACCTATCTGAAATGTTGAATCTTTGAAAATATTCCCCTACATAGTCGATTGAGCTGAAATTTGGTAGTATGTTGTGAAATGGTGGCTTGAAGGTATGTGCGGAATTTCAGTGTACCTATCTTGAAGGATAGTTTCTGAAATATAATTTTTTTAAGAAAAAAAAATTGTTTTTCTAGTGCTAACTTGATAAAAATTAGGGCGTTGGCATTCTACAAGTAATTACCAAGTTTTAATTGTATCGGATTTGTATATTTTGAATAATTGAGGAAATAACAACACAATTTCAGATGTGTATAACTCCGAATCCGTTTGGCTGATTATGCCCATTATCGAACTATCGTATTTGGATGCGCAACCTACTCTGAAAATTTCAAGTCGCTCTCTTTCCATTAGAAAGTTATCGTGGCAACGGCTGGGCGGACAGTGTCGAATTTGACTTCGAATTCCTCATCAGTGAATCGGACCTAATCGTATGAGCCCATTTTCGCAAAAGAAATCGAAAATTGCAGACATTTGGCAAAATTATAGCACGCTGTTTCCAGGAAAATGCGTGCAAAAAAAGTTTTCATTATGAACACCTTCATTCAAATAATGAAAATTTGTAATTATTGTAAGTAATCATTAAAGGATACTGTGGGAGGTATACTCATTATTCAACGGTTTTTTTCTGGGTTTTCTCTCCCAAACTCTGAAAAATATCTATAAAATAAAAATTAATTATTTTGTGATTTGCTTCTGCGTAAGAAACACAGGATATTTGTCAGAAGCAATCAATTGAACAATGTTGCCTAACAAACAACAACGAAACAACATCAACGAAGAAACAACTATATCGTAACGTTTCGGAGATCAGACTCCTTCTTCAGACGTTCAATGAAAATCGAGAGAATTATTTTGTTGATAGTTATTTGGTGACAATTCTTGAATTTCACCAAATAACTATCAACAAAATAATTCTCTCGATTTTCATTGAACGTCTGAAGAAGAAGTCTGATATAGACTCCGAAACGTTACGATATAGTTGTTTCTTCGTTGATGTTGTTTCGTTGTTGTTTGTTAGGCAACATTGTTCAATTGATTGCTTCTGACAAATATCCTGAGTTTCTTACGCAGAAGCAAATCACAAAATAATTAATTTTTATTTTATAGATATTTTTCAGAGTTTGGGAGAGAAAACCTAGAAAAAAACCGTTGAATAATGTAATTATTGTATTAGCTGAATAAAGTTTCTATCTCTTTTCGTTCGAAAGTTATCATGGCAACCGTCACCCAATATCTACTGATCTCATCGAAGGCTGCCTTGGCTTCCAATATGTTTTCAATATTTCCAACAATATACAGAATGTCGCAAAAATATAGTTTTGCAAATTTTGACATATAAAGTGACACTTTTTAAAACTGAATGACGTTATGATCGCCTTACGTTGTGCAACTAGTTGCACAAAATAAAATATCATGCAGTGGGTGACAAAAAAATGTATTTAACCGTTAACACAAGATGAGAACATAAATTATAAATTAACATTGTAAATTGTTCATGAGGTGTATACTTTTAGTTCTTTCTTACCCTTAAAATATGCAAGTAAGAATAAATTTTCCCAGTATTTCCTAGAATATAAATCCGGCTATCAAAACAAACGTCAAAAACCAATGATCTTCTTTTTGGACGAAAATGGTCTCAAACGAATAGGCGCGACCCAAATTTTAGCTGATACTGTCTTTTCGAATGGATATGGAACTTTATTTTTTGCGCTCCTGTTCCTCGGAACAGAGTGCTTATCAATTTGCCCAAATGTCTGAAATTTTCGAATTTTTGGCTGAAAATGGTCTTAAACGATTTGGTTCGACTCAGTGATCAAGAATCCGTGTTCGAAATCGATTATGTCCGGCCGTCCTGCCGGCCGTCCGTTAACACGATAACTCTCGAACGAAAGGAGTTACAGGATTGTAATTTGCAGAGTAGGTTTGGAGCAAAAATATCTTGGACGATTTCGTTAATGGGCAAAATCCATCAAGTGGTTTCGGAGTTATGGCCGTTTTTAGTAAAAATATTTTCAATGAATATTTCTGAAACCGATTACTCGATCTGTCTGAAATTTAGCATCAAATCGTAGGATAATGACCTTAATATACATGCGAAATTTTGTATTGATTTAGTTGCCGTAAACTGTCGAAACAAAATTTTAAAAATTTTTTTAATTTTGTTTCTACAATAACTCTCGAACATAATGAGCTAAGCAGTTGAAATTTCCAGAGTAGGTTTAGGATATAAATATCTCGGTTACGTTCCTTATTCGGCAAAATTGGTTTCGGAGTAACGAAAAGAATAATTTTTTTACATCACAAATTTCAACTTCAATTTTTTTAAGATGTAGTTTCACCATAAAATTCCATTGATATCATTTTCAACTCTAACTAGTTAATACTTTCGGAGATATGATTTTTCGAAATTTCAATAATGCATCGTACTTCTATGTTTTCACAGAATGCTGTACATAATTATTATATCTCTGAATTATTATATGATCTGTGTTATTACATGTCATCTTATTTTCCTATGAGAGATAAATGTCAGAATTATTTCTGGTTCGCTATTCTTCATATAAAATAAACATCCTGTTCTATAAAACAAAGTATGATTGAATGTAAAATGACAAATGAAATAAGCGCAGCTATCGTAGAATTATGAGGATGATATGATATTATACCTTTTAGGTGATAATATAATGCCCGTGGATAATCCATATGATGATGGAAATATATTCTTTGGTAAGATACATAATCAAATTTGGTTCAGAATATCTCCAGTAAATACAAAACTGCAATATTGTCTGAGTTTTAATTGATAAAATATAATTTTCAGAGTAGATTTGAGGAATGGATATCTCGGATAAGTTCGTTATTGGGAGAATTGGTCTGAATTGAATTTCTTTCGTGATGCAGTTTCATCTTAAGAATCCATTTATATCATTCCCAGAGACCAATAATTTCGGAGATATGATTTGTCAACAAGAGCGCCAAAGCTCCTGTCCACAGGGCTTGAACCAATTTTTTTTACAAAATGACAGATTGTCACAGGCCATAGGTCTCAGACAAGTGTAATGTCACGATCATAGAGGAACATGAAATTCTTGAAAGACAGATATGTTAATGAAGTTGCTAACTTCATGGAATAATAAGAGTCGTGAATCAGAAACTTGTTTGGTCGAATCTAAATACAGTGGACCAATTCACCCCGATCGTTGGAATATTTGGATATTTCGGCAATATCGTCACCAATATAGCTCCGATCGAGTACAAATCTAGAACTTCACTGTAAAATATGGTTTTGAAGGCTTTCGTAGAATTTCAACCATATCTGACGGAAAGTTTCTGAGATACGTTCTTTTCAAAATTTCGCATAAGTCTTCGTGTCGGTATTTTTCAACTAATTACCGTGCTTTGATTCGATCAGAGTATGGCTATAACTCTGGAACCACTCGGTGGATTTTGCCGATTAACGAACTTAGCCGGCGGATTTGGACTCCAAACCTACCCTGAAAATTTCAACTCTCTAACCCATTGCATTCGATCGCAATCGTGCTGACGGCTGGCCGTACATAATCAACTCTGATCTCGGATTCTTGAGCATTGAGTGGAAACTAATCGTTCAGGACCATTCTTAGTCAAATATTCGAAAATTACAGACATTTGGATGATTGATAAGCACTTGTTCCGAGGAACAAGAGTGCCAAAAACCATGTCTCCCCGTTAGTGTTGTGATTTGTGAACATTGGAATTGCCCACTGTAATCGTTAAAATATTTCCATATTTTACCAATATCTCCACCAATATAGATCGGATGGAGTTCTAGAACTCGGGTAAAATTAGGTTCTTAATCGCAAAATTTCAGAGATATCGAACGGAGGGTTTCTGAGATACAACATTTTGTCAACAACTTTTCATAACAGATTTGTTGTTTATCTTGCTTAAGATTGTCATTTTTCCTCATATTGATTTCCCTGAAGAAGAATTTAAACAAGCTCGAAATAGTTCAATGAAGAGGATTTAATAATTTATTGAAGTAGGACTACGTACCCGATAACTTTTTGGCGCTCTAGTTCCTCGGAACTGAGTGCTTACCAATTTGCCCAAATGTCTGTAATTTTCGAATTTTTGGCTGAAAATGGTCTCAAACGATTTGGTTCGACTCACTGATCAAGAATCCGAGGTCGAAGTCGATTCAGCCCGGCCGGTCCGGCCGGCCGGCCGTAGGCACGATAACTCTCGAACGAAAGGAGTTAGAGGATTGAAATTTGCAAGGTGGGTTTGGAACGTAAATATCTCGGACGAGTTCGTTAATGGGTGAAATCCATCAAGCGGTTTCGGAGTTATGGTCGATTTTAGTTAAACACATTTTTTATGAATATTTCCGAAACCGATCACTCGATCTATCTGAAATTTAGCATCAAATTGTAGAATCACGGCCTTTATACGCATGTGAAGTTTTGTATTGTGCAGGTTACCGCAAAGTGTAAAAATAAATTCTAAATAAAAAAAAAATTCTACAATAACTCTCGAACGGAATGAGCTAGGCAGTTGAAATTTTCAGAGTGGGTTAGGGAGATGAATATCTCGGTTAAGTTCGTTATTGGGCAAAATAGGCCAGATGTTTTCGGAGTAACGAAAAAAAAATTTTTTTAAGCAACAAATTTCAAATTCAATTTTTATTTAAGAGGCAATTTCACCATTAAAATCCATCGATATTATTTTCAACCCCAACAAGCTAATACTTTCGGAGATATGATTTTTCTAAATTTCAATAATGAATCGTACTTCTATGTTTTCACAGAATGCTCTAATTATTCTATCTAAGCTTTATTATATGAGCTATGTTCATACTCGTACATTTCATCCTGTTCTATAAGAGAGAGTCAAATTCAGTTCAGCTATTTTAATTTGATTTCTTCCATGGTGCAGTTCTCATTCTCAGATTGCTAATTTAATCTTGATAAATAAACTATTATTTGAATTCAATTTCCTTTATGATGCAGTTCTATCATAAGAATACATTGAAATAATTCCCAACTCTGAGAAACCAATACTTTCGGAGATATAATTTGTCTGTTTGAACTAGAGCGCCAGAAAGCTCCTGTCCACAGGGCTTGAACCCATTTTTTTAAATCAACATTTAAGCATTTGTCGATATTTCTGCCATTCGAAAATTGGTAGATAATATAATATTTCCGGTCAAATTGGAATTCGAACGAATCTGAAATGTTTTCATAGAATTCATATCTCCTAACAGAGCTTATCTATATAAACTTTCAAATGTTTATCTATAGTCTTCCTTTTAAATATTCTAACGAACGGTCTTCGTGAATCACCCTGTATATACCATACGATGGAATATATTAGTATTCGTTTCCAATTATCATTAAACCATATTGTATTGCACGGTTTTAACCAATTTTTGAATACTTCTCATCTAGTTTTATTTTCAAAATCGCTCGAAATTGTTTAATTTGCTCTAAGATTACGATGTATAAAGACGTTCGGCGGCCATCGTTAATTCAAACTGATATAATAATTAATTTACGCTTTTACGCAGAATAGTCATTCAATCTGTAAACACACTGTAAGATCAGCATTCAAATGATTACAGAATATCTTATGAGTTGATACAATTCGAAGAGGACTCCTCAAATCGGAGAAGTAATGGGGAAAGAACTTTTTGAATCGAATCGGCAAATTTCGGGGCAACTTGTCAACATCACCCACTCATCGTCTCGACTCGCAAACTGGGTAAACACGTCCGGATAGCGGCCGTGGAACTTTTTCTAATACCCTCGAGACCCTTTCCATCACGTTCCTGAAAATTCAAAAAAAAAAACGGGAATGAAAGAGGAACAATTCGCCTTGACATTAAGTCAGCTTACCGAATTCAATTTATATCCGATAAAATACTGACGTCTACTCATTGCCTCCCCCTTCTAACGCCTTCGCCGACGCGTTCTCCACATTTTTTCTCCGTGATCGCCTCTGGCGGATGTTATTATGTCAGTTTCAAACCCTCCGGATAATTGAGTGGGTGGATTCACCGGAATGCGAATGCATTGAAGCAGCAGAAATATTTCTTCGAAGGTAGTCGCTGAAATAACCAACTTCCTGGATTTCTTACATTCCAACAACTCTATCAGACTGGATTCACAATTTTAGTAGGTATTAGTCTGGTCAAAATAAGGTTTTAACCTCCTGAAAATCCGAAAGTTACTTTGCGATTTCATTTGATGATACCTAGGGATATATACAGGATGAGTTTTCAAGTTGTACATTAATTTTAACCATGGATTCACCTCATCAAATGAAACATCTTTTTCCTTTACCATTTTTCCAGATTCGGTTCAGGTAAAAAGTTATAAGCGTTTGAAGATTTTACAATGTGCAAATCCACCCCTGAACTGCCTTTAACTGTTGAACACAGAAACACTTACTGGATTCAAGATCGCATAATTATATGAAAGCCTTTTTATCTGTCGCTCGAAATTCAACGAAATTGTCTGATTGTGTTGATTTTCATTGGATGTCCACAATATCTTATTCTGACATTCATTAAATATTTTAATTCGCATCATATAAATGAATTCATAAACCATTTTACCACTTTATAAAAATAACAACAATAATTATTATAACCTCCATCAGTCTATGGCCTATATATAGCATAGAACCTAGACTTATTATATTAGCGAAGATACTTCACACTGAACCAATTTTTTTGTCATATTCAACAAGTGGATTAACAGAACTCTGGTTTCAAAAAGCTTTTCGATTATATCGAAACCCGATATTCTTAGATAAGAAAAACTTCGATATCTCGTAACAATCTGACAAGTGACAACCTTCTATACACATAGTATAATAATATTTTTTATACTGTGACAGAAGCAGGCACAGAAATGTAATAACATTAGGTTAGCCACAGAATATATCGTTCGGTCTTAACCTAATCTTTTAGCGTGTTTGTGGTTTATTGTTTACATGAAATTACATGTACTGTAGATTCATATTAACAATTTCTCGTCAGTTATAATTGGGATGGAAATGTGGAATGATACTTATAATTGATATTAAAAATTGTTAACAATATGAAGAAATTCGTATTATATCCACTATTGGGGATTAATAGAGAAAAATTCGAAGATTAATACAGATCATGGTAAACCTGTTCACCAATTTTCCAAAAGGTAACTGCGATTCAAGTTGTTTGAATAATGATGCCCATTTTCTATTATTACTATTATAATAAATAACCTGTTTCAAGTTGTTTGAATTGCAGGTGAATTTGCACAATTCTCAAACAAGGTGAAATAATCCCACATAAACATTATGTGGGACAAAGAGATTGCTATATCTCTTTCTATAAGTGTCAACTTTCAGATCAATACTCAGTTTATGTCTTTATTCGAGCACCAATCATCTGTTATTAATTCCGGGTCTGGATTGATGAAAGCAGTTAAATTTCTGGAATTTTTATCTTATTTTATGACATTCAATTAAGAATATCTCGAAAACGGTACGTTTTAGGAGAATTGGTGAAGAATAATATAATTTTCTAAAATGATTGAGTATTCTTAAATTGTCTGAGATAACCTTCATCTGCTTTCATTATACTAATTTCTCATAGTTTTATGAATTCGCGACTCTATAAACAGGAAACACCAGTAGAAGTAGGAAAAACTGTAAATTGGAGATTATGTGTGTTATAGAACACTTCACACCAAAATTCATTTCATACTAAATATCCATATCACAGTTTCCGAGAAAGATGACATGACCTGTATATCATAAGATGTATTGAAAGATGAAATAATTTCCAATCGAACGATATAACATGTTCCTATACCTAAATAGTAAGATTTTCAAATTAAAAGCAAGTTTTCATGCCTATGGGAATATTGAGCTACATTTTGTATTAGGTATCCATGAAATGTAGAACATAGAACAAGGAAATTATGATAATTTAACAATCGGCATCGATTGTAAAGTATTGTTGAATTTATTAACGGAGATTTGATTAAAAAATGATTCAAATGGAATTCACAAAAGAAATTGTTTATTCTTCACGGTCAATACGATCAAATTATAGCAAGAATATGCAGAATGTTTAATGAGATGTATCCTGACTTAGAACCAATGAACAAGACAAAAATTATTGGTTTGCAGAATAATTCCAACCTTTATGGATCAAAACTTAATGCGGGACAAAGAATTTCGAAGCTTATAACTTTAACAGAAGATAACATTTTAAATGTAATATGTAACTTATTTTAACGCAAATTCTCATACTTTCATAAGTTTAGAATAGATTTAGGCCTAACCAGAACTTATATTCAGGATTAAACATTCTGCATGTTCTTGCTACAATTTGATCGCATTGACCCTGAAGAATATACAATTTCATAAAAGCTCCATTTGTTTAATTTTTGCCTACCATTTGGATCAATTTTTGGTGCTCTTGTTTCTGGGAACACAGTGCTTATCAATTTGCCCAAATGTCTGTGTTTTTCTAATTTTTCGATGAAATTGGTCTTAAACGATTTGGTTCGACTCACTGATCAAGAATCTGTGGTCAGAATCGATTCTTACCGGCCGGTCCGGCCGTAGACAAGATAACTCTTGAACGAAATGAGTAGGTTTGAGGGTTAAATATCTCGGTTCGTTATTTGGCCAAATCGGCCTGATGGTTTCGAAGTAACGAAAAAAAAAATTTTTTTTACATTACAACTTTTGAATTCCTTCTTTTTAAGATGCAGTTTCATCATAAGAATCGATTGACATCATTTTCAACTCTAACAAGCTAATACTTTCCGAGATATGATTTTTCAAAATTTCAATAATGCATCGTAGTTCTATGTATTCACAGTATGCGAATTATATCTGTCTGTGTTCACTGTTCATAAATGACATCTAGCTATTAGAGACATATCAGTTGGTAGTTTGGAAATAATTTCTGCTGGAAAACAAGTTGATACAGAATTAATCAGGAGGCTATGTCGAAAAAAGCAATAATATATAGGGTGTTCCATTTGAAATATCAATATTGTTAGTTATTGTTACTTTGTGATAAAATCGTAGGTCCTATTATCCGTAAAAGTCCAGGATACCTTCGACCGTAGCCCACCCTGTATCTCACGATTTAGAAGAGATAAAATCTTGGAAAACTCAACAAAAATCGTGTATTCCGCTCAGTTAATTTTCCGTAATAGATACGCTCGTTGAAGATTTTCCGAATAGTCAGAATTCTTACCATCTTCAAGTCATGTCCCGGTTAGCACAAATGTAATTCCGCACTTAGGTCGTTAGGCGAATTGATAAATTAATGCTTATTATCCGTTATATACTGACTGACAAAGAAACTGCAACATCCAGAAGGAGCTGTTTAAATTTTATTTTTTTGTTTGGTAAAACATAGATAGTATTGCAAGGAGTACATGATTGAAATTTGAAGACAAAAAATCTAGATTTTACAATTTTTTTTATTAAATTTGTTAATAGCGTGTTTGTCCACCGCGATTATCTATACACTCCACAACACGTCTTGGCATTGATGCAAGAAGATGGTCTATTTTTTCCTTGAGGGATACTATCCCAAGCTACCTGTAATTCAAGTATCAGAGTCGCCAAAGTCCGTGGGGGCTAGGGTAAATTTCCAAGCCTTCTACCCATGATGTCCCAAACATGCTCTATGGGCGAAAGATCAGGGGATCTAGGCGGCCATGGCAAAAGATTCACATGGGTCGCTTCAAAAAAATTTAAACTCTGATAAAATGAGGTCGAGCCTTATCTTGCTGAAATAGTGGATTCTCGAACAGGTTAAGGTAATTCAGAACATATGGCTCCACTATTTCTTGAAGGTAACGCAGCGCTGTCATGTTACCTCGAATAAAGACTAAAGGTGACCTACTTGCATGTGGAATAGCACTCCATACCATAACGCCTACTGTCTGGTGTACATGAAGCTCAATATCAAACTGTGCTTCACGTATTTTCCCCCGACGTCGTCTAACCCTTCTTCGGCCATCATGTGCACCCAAGGAGAATCGAGATTCATCAAAAAAGACGACCTGATGCCATTCCACATTCCAATTTGACGTTCTCTGTACCACTGTAATCGTTGCCGGTGATGCTCAATCGTCAGAGGTAACACAAGATGGGGTCGATAATGCTGCAGTCCAAAAGACCGTTCCGACAGTTACAGGATGGCCTAGTTCTCCTAACTACTCATCAGCCAAAGATCGAGTTGTCGCAAATCGGTTTCTAATAGCCATAAGTCTTAGACGTCGATCTTGAACTTGATTTGTGCTCCTTCGACGTCCGATGCCTACCCTTCTTCGATTTTGGGCATTATCAAACCACGCTTGACATTATCTCATAACAGTAGTTGGAATTCTGTTCGTACGGTTAGCGATTTCTCGTAATGACAACCCCGCCGTCCCCGCCTCCCCAGTGGCGTAACGTTCCTCAGCGAGCCCCCTCCCCCAATGATTGTCCCCGGGCCCCACTCCTCCTTCATCTCCTATCACAATACACCTAACAGATACTGGGATTTCGTTTATATATCTTATATATTTAACGCATCCTCAACATTTAGAAAGCCAGGCAATAAAATTTAACGACATCATAATTGCCAATATCTATAATGACCATTCCTCTCCACTCGACCCTAAAGAAATCACCGACCTTATGAATTTGGGCGATAAGGTAATCGTTTTAGGTGACTTCAATTCTAGAAATACCGATTGGAACTGCATTACAAACAACCGTAATGGCAGAATACTCAAACGGTTCCTTGATAATTCGAACTATATTCTAAATTTCCCGACAAACTCTTATACCTACTACCCCCCGCGAAATGCCAATCCGTCTACCATAGATTTGATGATAACAAAAAACATTTGTATCAACCAGCCCTTCGCAATAAATGCACTCGACTCTGATCATCTTCCTGTCCTCTCAACCATACCCAAAATCAACCAATACCCTGCCAGTTCATTTAAAAAATTTGACTTCGACATTAACTGGACAAAATTCCGCGACAATATTAACCGACATTTGAAAATAACTAACCTAATAAATACCGCGGACGACATAGACAAATCAATCGCTGACTTCACTCAAACGGTCCAAAGCAGTTTAAGAAATGCAACCCGGAAAACTGTAGCCCCAACTGACTCACAGACTCTTTCCCCAGACCACATTAAACAACTCATAACAAATAAAAACTCTCTCAGAAGGAGACTTCAGAGAAACTACATACCTGAACTCTACCGACAATACAAGGACGCATCGAACATTGTTAAGGCAACCCTAAGGTCTCTCAAAACTAAGAAATGGGAAGACCTCACCTCAAAAATAAGCAACACGAACGACCTATGGAAAATTGCTCGCTCATTAAAAACAAACCGCGAACAGAAGTTCATCCGTACTCTCCATAGCACTAACGGACTTATATTCGAACACGAAGAAATTGCTAACCATATAGCGGAAACTTATGAAAAAATACATACCTCGACTGACCATCTTTCGGACCGAACGACTAGAAAACAAGTCAAAAAATCCTGTGATGAACTATCCACACATCCCCATCAGATCCCTAAGGACACCCTCACCTCCCCGTCCGAAATAAAATCCATCATTAAAAACCTTAAAAATAATAAAGCCCCAGGTGAAGATCGTATTCGCAACAAAACCCTGAAAAACTTACCCCGAAAGGCAATAATCCAACTATACTACATCTTGAACAGCTGTCTCCTTCTAAGCTACTTTCCTGCACCCTGGAAAAACGCAATTGTCCTTCCCATCCTAAAACCTAACAAAGATTCGAAATTTGCCATAAATTACCGTCCCATCAGCCTTCTACCTTCATTGTCTAAAATCCTTGAAAAACTTATACTCGAGCGTCTTATCGAACACGAAAACACCCATAACCAGATAATAGACGAACAATACGGATTCAGAACCGGCCACAACACAATCCTCCAACTCGCGAACCTCACGGACAAAATAACGAGAAATTTCAATATTCGAAAAGTGACCACATTACTTAGCTTGGATATCGAAAAAGCTTTCGATACAGTTTGGCATGAAGGACTCATCCACAAACTTTTAACGAATAGTCTTCCACGATATCTGATCCAAATAATCAAATCTTACCTGACAGGACGGACGTTTCAAGTTAAAATAGACAAAACGCTCTCAAACCGACATCACGCGAAAGCCGGAGTACCCCAGGGAGGAATACTTTCCCCAAGACTCTTCCTATATTACATAAATGACATACCGAAGACAGACAAGACAAAACTATACCTTTTTGCCGATGACACAGCCATTACATCCGAATCATGGTCTAAAAAATTCGCGAACAAGTACATCCAAAACCACATAAAATTACTCGAACGTTTTTACCACCAATGGAAGATTAAAATAAACCCCTCAAAAACTTCACTAACCTACTTCACCCATAGAAGACTGACGGCTGACAACAAAATTAAATTTTATAATCAGGAGATTAAAGAAACGGACAACACAAAGTATTTAGGTATCACCTTTGATAGAAAACTTTCTTTCAACCATCATTTCCGCGAAATTAACAAAAAACTAAATATTATCCTCAGCTCAGTATACCCGCTACTGAGTCGACAGAGTAAAGTATCCAAGAAATCGAAACTCAAATTGTACAAACAAGGTATCCGTCCAGTTTTTCTTTACGCGAGCCCAATCTGGAGCATAACTACTAATACCAACTTCAAAAAACTACAGGTTCGACAAAACAAATTCCTCCGGTTAATTCTCAACCAACCCAGACGGACAAAAATTTCAAAACTACACGAACAAGCCCAAATCCCAAAAGTACGTGACTTAGTCAAGGAACAAACAGTTTCCTTCTACCTTGAAAAAACAAGGAAAATGCGCAAAACGTCTCACCTGGGAACTCAAACCGCTCCCAACAACAAATCTAGACACAGATTTCCCCATCATCTGTGTCTGAACTGATCCCTTACCTTCCATCCTCCCCATTATCCCACAACCTTATTCCATCGAGAGCCAGTTGTGTTTCATTTCGCTACCAAATTGAGCCTCTGAGCAAATGTAAACTATTGTAAAAATTTCATGTACACATTAATTTTAAGTTCTTAGGTAAAACTTGTTAATAGTTAGGCACTAATGTTAAAATATTATTCTGTAAACCCTTTTGTCATTGTACATATTTCCCCCTGTAAATATTACTTGTACATAGTTTATGAAAATTTAAATAGAGTGCTGTTAAGCCAAAAAAACAGTTGTGTTTCATTTCGCATCCAAATAGTTTAGATATGTACTTAAAATTGTCAGAAATGAATGAAAGAAAGTAAATCAGACAATTAATTAGGTACTATGAGCATATTGTGTTTTATTATAATAAATATTTCAATGAATTAATTGAAAAATATATGATCTTTACAGGTAAGATATACATGTACTTATTGTAAAAGTTTGTAGACATCTTATTCACAAATCGAAATGATTTATTTTTCGACTCACTAATACGTGAATACTCGATATTTCATGTATCGATACTTTCGAAGCGATACGATTCAAGTATCGATACTACTTATTTCGATATATTACGTTCCAGAGTATTTTCACTCGCCTAAAGGTACAAAAACATTTTAACCAGGAAATACCTATATTACATCAGCAGAAAATTAGTTTTTACTATCAATTGGTTCTCAACAAGATAATGAAAAAGGTAAATAAAAGGTTCAACTCCCGAGCCTCCAGACCTTTGCTATACTACCTATGTTTTACCAAAAATATGGGTTCAAGCCCTGTGGACAGGAGCTTTCTGGCGCTCTAGTTCAAACAGACAAATTATATCTCCGAAAGTATTGGTTTCTCAGAGTTGGGAATTATATCAATGTATTCATATGATAGAACTGCATCATAAAGGAAATTCAATTCAAATAATAGTTTATTTATCAACATTAAATGAGCAATCATGAGAATGAGAAATGCACCATGGAAGAAATCAAATTAAATCTGGCCAATTTTGCCCAATAACGAACTTAACCGAGATATTCATCTCCCTAACCTACTCTGAAAATTTCAACTACCTACCTCATTCCGTTCGAGAGTTATATCTATGTCTATGGATGAAAAGCAGTCTCACTACTCTCAGATCTCTTACTTCATGTTCCGTACCGAAATGTAAGACTTTTCTGAGAAAAACTAATTTCGGAGCAAACAACTGAGATTTTTCTCACTTCGGTCACAATTATTCGATTGATTAGATAATGTCATGTCTCAGGAAAATAAGTTGACATTATGACAATTCATACATACATAGAATAATTATATCATTCTGGGCCGGTTTCTCAATTGCGAGTTAACTCGAGGTTGCGAGTTGACGCATGTATTTAGCGATATTCATGAATGCGTAACACTCGGGTTACCCGCAACCTCGGGTTAACTCGCAATTGAGAAACCGGCCCTCAGTGACAACGTTGAAATACGATTTATTATTGGAATTTTGAAAAATCATATCTCCGAAAGTATAAGCTTGTTAGAGTTAAAAATGATATCATTGGATTCTTATGGTAAAACTGCTTATTGAAAAAAATTTAATTTGGAATTTGCTTTGTAAAAAAAATGTTTTTTCTTGTTACTCCGAAATGTCCGATTTTGCCCAATAACGAACTTAGCCGAGATATTTATCTCCCAAACCTACTCTGAAAATTTCAACTGTCAACTGCCTACGGCCGGCCGGACCGGCCGGACAGGATGAATTTCGACCACGGATTCTTGATCAGTGAGTCGAACCAAATCGTTTAAGACCATTTTCATCGAAAAATTCGAAAATTACTGACATTTGGGCAAATTGATAAGCCCTCAGTTCCGAGGAACTAGAGCGCCAAAAATATTTAAAATTTAAACAGCTCCTTCTGGGTGTTGCAATTTCTTTGTCAGTTAGTATATATTACGACCCAAACCCAATTAAGTTCATGATGCTTAATTAACCTCGATGACAAATCTGTCTCGAATTCTCCCTTGGTGCAGTATAAAACCTCTATGAATTTTGCAATTTGCGCTTCCAGAAAATTCGAGAGAATTTGGAGAGATTACGGTGATTGCTAGACAGATTAAGCGAATCTGCTTATACGGCGGAGGGAGAACGGGGTGATGCGCTCAGCTGAGATTGAAGCTCAGCATACTCGCCCGTGTTGACCTAAGGGAAATGCATCAGGAAGTTATGCAAAGGCTCCGGTACAAGTGTAGATGATTGCCCTAACAGAAACTTGATATTACTCGAGGGAGTTAACGTTGCCTCGCACTTCCTCCTTATAATGTTGGGGCTTCAAAACAAGACGGCTTATGTTTAAATGCATATTGCCAGGCACTTGAAATGAATTGAATTACATTCTAGTGAAACTCACCATGATAATGAAAACTGTTCATATACAGAGTGAGTCTTTAAGTTGTAGGTACCTATACTCCATTCACTTTTATAAAGTCTCTCGGTTGGCCATGAAATTTTGACACATTTCACAGTGTATATTTTGAAAATGTTAGGTTATAGTAATTTTCCTGTCAGATAACTTCGCAACGTTGTCCTCTCTACATAGAAGTCGTAGTAATTACGTATTTTTCACAATGTGAATTTACTTCGGAAAAATAATTAATTTGAGAAGAAAATTTTTCCTCTGTTGTTACTGGAAATACTTCACCTATATAAACTGTTTGAAAGATTCAATTATGCTATTTTGTTGTATGGAAATCAAGAACCAAGCGTTGAAATTTTATTGAAAAATAATAGATACAGTACTTCGTTACTTTTTGATAGTTCATTTGAAAAAAGAATAAAAGTACCTGAATAGCCCGGCAGGAAAACTTCTAAACGAACAGACGTACCTATGGAATTCCCCACTTTTCTCAAGAAGACATTTAAATATCTTGTTACAGAACTTGAAGTATACCAGTTTCAAAATGTAGTAGTACTACGAAAGCCGAGTTATTCTTATACCTCAATAAAATATATTGATAGGAAACTAAGTAATTTCATTCGGGAGTTCAACATGTCAGAAGTTTTCCTATTGCAGATTTCGGTTCTGTATAGCACTTCTGCTTCTTCCAAACTACTTTTGGACTTTTGGCATTTTCAATTTCAAATAAGCGAAGAGTTCTTTATTATTCGAAGATAATGGTCTGTGATAATATTTTGTCTAAGATTGAAGATTATGTAACAGTAGAAATCGGCAACGTCACAGCGAATTGTTTTGACCTTGACGATATTTCAGCAGTGCCAACCTGCCTCTGTATTAGTTACAAAAACCTGATAGACCTAAATCATGGCCAACCGGGAGACTTTATAAAAGTGAATGGAGCATACATTAATTCCAACCATGGATGATTCCTTTCATCAAACAAAACACTTTTTGTGTGTATATTCTGGTTAACATCGCGTTATCATTTTGCTCAAATGTCTGTAATTTTCGAATTTTCTGCCGAAAATGGTCTCAAACGATAGGGTTTGACTCCCACATGAAGAATTCGAGGCAAATATGATTCTGTCCGTCCGGCAGTTGCCACGATCACTTGAGAACGGAAAGAGATAGCGCCTTGAAATTTTCAGGGTAGGTGGCGCGTCCCAATACGACAAGTTTGTTAATGGGCATAATGGGCCCAACGGTTTCCTAGTATTAATTTTGTCATCAACCAATACAGATCTAATCGAAATGAAACTTGGTAGCAAGTTGTAGAATATAAATATGAAGACGTTCGTGAAATTTTGTGAGAATCGGTTTGCTGGAAAATTAAAAAATAATTATTAAAATAATTTATTTACGTCACGATAACCCGAGAACGGAAAGAGATATCACTTGCAATTTTTTGGGTAGTTTGTGCATCTGAATGCGACATTTGTGTTCATTAATAGGCATTAATCGGCTAAACGGTTTAGGAGTTATAACCATCTGAAATTTGGAGTTTATTTCCCCAATAACTCGAAAAATACAGTACTGATCCAATTCAAACTTAGTTACTAGTTGTAGAATGCCGGCTCGAAAGTTCTTGCGAAATTTCGCGAGAATCGTATCACCAGAAAATTAAAGAAAAAAGATTGAAAATCATTGAAAAAAATTCTATATATCAGAAAATACAGACCATGGTACCATGGTAAATTCGATGAATAGTGTCCAATACAGGAGACTGGACAATAGAACATACGCGCAAAAGCTCCTGACTGCACGTCAATGCTATTGCAATGCAATTATTTCATTAACTATTTTTGCAGATTCGGCACAATAAAAGAAAGTTTAACAAGTCGTTGGGAAGTTCGAAATATTTTTTTTAATAAAGGTTCAATAAGGGGGATCTGCTTAATTCTGTTTGTTCATTCAATAAGATTATTTGTTTCTTATGATATCTATTAATTTCTAGGGTTTCCAATAGGTTCAAACGGTGGCTTTTATTTTCAACATGTAAAATTTCTAAATTACTATCAAAAATATGTCCTGATTCCAATAGGTGTACTGCGTAGGTTGAAGTCCTCTTATTGTTGCAAAAACATTCTTCATGTTCCCTTAATCTTGTTTGGAAGGACCTTCCTGTTTGACCAACTTATACATACCGGCAAGTACCGCAAGTCAACTCATAAACGCCTGATTTCTTGTTCTTTTCTATTCTGTCTTTATTGTTTTTTTTATTAATTATCCTAATGAATTATTGGTTTTATAAGAAATTTTGTAGTTATGATTCATCTTTAAATATCTAGCTACTTTTTCTGTTCTTGATCATATGTATGTTAATGAAATATATTTATTTTCTATTAAATTATTGTTCTTTGGGTATAATAATGACAAAGCTAGTTTAAATTGTATTTTTGTTGAAAGATTTTCCATAATAGTAATGTGGGGACTACCTCTTCACCGTCAGGATGGCGCGCCCTGTGGGGTGACTACTACGTTACGGTAATTGTTGGCGCTGCCAACCATGTTAACGCTACCCCCGACAGAGAGCGCCACAAGATACATAAGCAAGCCCTTGAAGCGGAGATAAACCACCAGGGTGCCAAACTACCAACGGCAACGGATAGATGGCTCCCCGGAATAGATATCACTCGAAAGCGAGTTCACACTTTAAATAAAGTCAAGGAAGCGCAACCAAAAAGGCAGAACAGTCATAATGTATTGAAGTGCTTTGATGTTGTGTTGTGTTGTTTATTGTCAGTATATATCTAATCTATGCTTTTCACTGTTTTATTTATTAACCTAACTAGGAGTAAGCAGATTGAGGCCTAGTTAGGAAACCTTATTTTTGCCGACTGGGAGTAGGCAGATTGAGGCCTAGTCAGCGCATGTTTACTTTCGTTGTTATTCCGGGTTAATCAGGAGTAGGCAGATTGAGGCCTGATTAAACCTCGGCATCGACCAAATCGCCATACCGTCCCAAAAGTAACATTGAAACCGTTGTTCATCGCTATCTGTTTAATCGTATTGTACTTTTTGTCAAAATTCTCATATGTCATAGGTATGTTGGATAATCCATATAACATACTATTATAAGCTGCTAATTTTTGGGAAAATAGTTGATTAGATGTGAAATGAATTGTGCTATCAGTATGGGTAGGTTTCCGGTATATTGAAAAATCATGTTTGTTATCAATTTCAATATACCGGAAACCTACCCATACTGATAGCACAATTCATTTCAAATCTAATCACCCATTTTCCCAAAAATTAGCAGCTTATAATAGTATGTTATATAGATTATCCAACATACCTATGACATATGAGAATTTTGACAAAGAGTACAATACTATTAAACAGATAGCGTTGAACAACGGTTTCAATGTTACTATTATAGAAAATCTTTTAACAAAAATACAATTTGAACTAGCTTTGTCATTAGTATACCCAAAGAACAATAATTTAATAGAAAATAAATATATTTCATTAACATATATAGGATCAAGAACAGAAAAAGAAGCTAGATAATTAGAGATGAATCATAACTACAAACTTTCTTATAAAACCAATAATTCATTAGGAAAATTAATGAAAAACAATAAAGACAGAATAGAAAAGAACAAGAAATACGTTTATGAGTTGACTTGCGGTACTTGCCAGTATATATATGTTGGTCAAACAGGAAGGTACTTCCAAACAAGATTTAGGGAACATGAAAAATGTTTTTGCAACAATAAGAGGACTTCAACTTTCGCAGTATACCTATTGTAATCAGGACATATTTTTGATAATAATTTAGAAATTTTACATGTTGAAAATAAAAGCCACCGTTTGAATCTATTGGAAACTCTAGAAATTAATAGATATCATAAGAAATAAATCTTATTGAATGAAAAAACAGAATTAAGCAGATCCCCCTTATTGAACCTTTTTTTTTTTAAATATTTCGAACTTCCCAAGGACTTGTTAAACTTTCCTCATCCCCTCTACTTTCTCATCATACCAGACCTACTACATATTGATGTTTCTTGCATTGTACATGCAGTGTCTAGTAATACTCACCGGATGAAGTCATGGTATGACGAAACAATCGTTGTTAAATAAAATATTGGCGGAAATAAAATATTGTTTTTATTCATAATTTATTATAATGATGATCAAGATGAATTTCCGTGAAGTAAAGACCAATACAGAGATTCATTATAATATTCCCTCTAATATTTCCAAATCTTATAACAATAATACTAAACGTAATTGCCTTCAAGATGCGATAGAAAGAAGATAATTTAAATTTTAAATTTGACGTGTTTCGGGTTTTTCCATGAATATGTACAGTTACCAAGATAATGAATTTATTCCATTTGGCTTTTCCACCCTGTATGTATTATATATTGTGAAGCTTAAGTCAAGTTGTTTTCTTTTCTTTAATAATAATTCTCATAAGAATGAATCAAATTATTTGATTACAGAGGTATCTTATTTTCGTCTGAACTCGATTGTCCTCTCCTTGCTAGAACCCCAATTTTATCCAGTGTGATAAAAGTTCTGAAGTTGCACCCAATTACTTATGATACTTTATTTATACCTTCACACTTTTATAAAACTCTTCAAACTGCTTGCAATGGTCGAAAGTTTTACGAGTTGTGGCAATTAAATAACTTCGCCAGTGACTAAAGTAATGCGATTTATTACAGGTGAACTTATATTTAACTTTTATAACCTTCAACATTCTCTTCTCACATAATATATAAGGAAGTAGACGACTCTTTTATTCTTGAAAACAGTCGTATTATTCATTCGTTGTCAGACTATGCAACAATTCAGCCATTTTTGCCTTCACATTTTCAACAAACTGAAAATATCCTTTCTCTATTTCAGTATCGTAATGAGCCCATTCCAGCACTAAAAACAGTGCTGGAATGAACTCATTCCCACATTGTTGCTAGTCATATTTTTCGTTTTGTGGTGGTCAGCACTGACATTCGATCCTATCAAATTTCAACAGACGTCAATTGACAATACAATATAATCTGGATATAGTGAAATAATTGTTGAGGAAAAGTTTTATTCTCATTAAAAAATATGGTACTAGAGATTTCCTTCTTGCTAATTTTGAATCATTCATGCTATTAGGAAACTGTTTTAAATCTGATCTCCATGCCCTACGTACGTGTCAAATTCAACTTCCGTAATCTGTCAACTTTCGTAACAGTCACACCAACTGCCAAGATACAATACAAAAGTCACTAGGATGTATAAGCCGAATTTTTCATAAAATTTCAACAGTATTTTACAAAACTTGCCTGAAATAGAGAAAATATCGTCTAATACTCGTTGCAGAAGGAAATTCCAACACTCATGCGTTCGAAAACTCGCTCCTTCGTCGCTCGTTTTTGAATTTCGCATTCGTGTTTTACTATGAGCCCATTCTGCAACTTGTTTTAGAATATACTATTCTACGGAAAATTATCAGGCATAGTAAATCTCGTCTGCGCTGAAAATTGTTTTTAGATACGAAATTGTGTTTTGAAGCTTTCTCCTTTATTTATCGTTTACAAGACGATTCGTTGTGACTTATAATTTGTAGTGTTCCCAATACAGTTTGAACCTCAGGCAACAGTTATCCAGAATAAGGCTGAGATGTTCGTTTGTTCATTTAATGATTACTTAAGAAACAGGTCAATTTTTGTTTCACTTTAACCAAATTTGTATGCATTTTTGAAGGATTTTTGTTGCACCCTGTGCCATCCCCATCAACCCTCTAAATTGTTTGAATAGGGAAAGTGGGTCATGTGGTACTTTTTGGCAAGGTCTTCGTATCTTCTTTACAGGCGTGCAGAAATTTTCAAGAAATTTTTTTTTTTTTTAAATAGTTAGTTCAAAGAGGTTTTTGAGTATGTGCACTTTGTCATGGCTCATCTACTTTGAGACGATGGTACCAGATGAAATTTGTCACCGAATGAAAGTCGACCATTACTGTTTTGTTCGTGCTCAACTTTCAACCCCTACGAACCCTTTAATGGAGAAAACAAATGGGGGGGGGCGTGAGGGGGTTGAAAGTTGTGCATAAACAAAACTGTAATGGTCGACTTTCATTCGGTGACAAATTTCATCAGGTACCAACGTCTCAAAGTAAATGAGCCATGACAAAGTGCATATACTGAAAACCTCTTTGAACTAACTATTTTTCAAACAAACAGACAAATTATATCTCCGAAAGTATTGGTTTCTCATAGTTGGGAATTATATCAATGTATTCTTAAAATAGAACTGCATCATAAAGGAAATTCAATTCATATAATAGTTTATTTTTCAAAATTAAATGAGCAATCTGAGAATGAGAACTGCACCATGGAAGAAATCAAATTAAAATAGCTGAAATGAATTTGACTCTCTCTTATAGAACAGGATGAAATGTGCTAGTATGAACACAATTCATATAATAAAGCTTAGATAGAATAATTATAGCATTCTGTGAAAACATAGAAGTACGATTCATTATTGAAATTTAGAACTTCATCTTAGCAGAAATTGAATTCAAACATCATAGAAGAATTTAAATTCAACAAAATTATCAATCCAAAACCAATAGACGAATTCTACCCAACAACGAACTCATCCGAGATATTCATTCCTCAATTCTATGATGAACGATAATATATATCTTTCCTCAAATCTACTCCAATACACCAATATTCCAGTTTTTTTTTAGTGGAGATATTCTGAACTCAATATTATTAACTTACCATTACCATTCCCATCATCATATGGACTGACCATCGGCATGAAAATATCAACCAACAAAAGTATGATATTATATTATAATTCTCATATTTATACGATTGCTGGAATGAATGACAATGTAATTAACTTACCATTACAATTCCCATCATCATATGGATTGACCATCGGCATGAAAATATCAACCAACAAAAAGTATGATATTATATTATAATTCTCATATTAATACGATTGCTGGAATGAATGACAATGAGACAACGTCATGTCTCAGGAAAATAAGTTGACATTATAACAATTCATAGAATACCCACAGACTAATTATATCATTGTGTGAAATCATAGAAATACGATTTATATTGAAATTTTGAAAAATCCATATCTCCGAAAGTATTACCTTGTTAGAGTTAAAAATGATATGAATGGATTCTTACGGTAAAACTGCATATTGAAAAAAAATTAATTTGGAATTCGTTATGTAAACAAATTTTTTTTTGTTACTCCGAAACCATTTGTTCGATTTCGCCCAATAACGAACTTAACCGAGATATTTATCTCCCAAACCTACTCTGAAAATTTCAACTGTCTAGCTCATTCCGTTCGAGAGTAATCGTGCCTACGGCCGGCCGGCCGGACCGGCCGGACAGAATTAATTTCGACCACGGATTCTTGATCAGTGAGTCGAACCAAATCGTTTAAGATCATTTTCATCGAAAAATTCTAAAATTACAGACATTTGGGCAAATTGATAAGCACTCAGTTCCGAGGAACTAGAGCTCCAAAAAGAAAAATGTTTTCTTGAAAATTTCTGCACGTCTATTCTTCCCTATTCGAAAAATTTATCGGGTTGAAGTGGATGGCACAGGGCGCAACAAATATTTTTCTTCTGAGAAAATGAAATGGTTCCATAATTTTGACGCGCACTAAAGTTACAAAGGAGAAAACCGAGAAAGGAACCAGCAAGCGATGAATATCTAGAGTAATTTGAAGAAGTAAATTCAATTTCTGAGTTCGGAAGATAAAAACCAGAAGACTCCATTGAATGAAAACGTACACTATGATGTGATTTGCGACAGATCCACGAGAAATAAGGATGACCGAACACAACACAAAGAGTAAACGATCAGTTCTTCATCCGTAACAGATCGCTTCGAATATCTTTCCTCGAAACTTCATTCCAAAACAAACCTCTATTGACTGGTCCGGGCATCCATTCAGCGACGAATCGATTATTCAAGTTAACGTTAACTGCTATCAGAATGGCACCGAATGTCGCAGAGAAGCGATACACTTAACTTATACATAAAATATCACTCAGTAATCGAATGATTCAAAAGGAACTTTTCGGCCCTGTCGCGCCAACTTGTTTGTCCTCCGTTCTAGACTCTTAGAGATTAGCACTTCTGAACTTCAGCGTCGTATGCCATCAATCACGGTGCTATTACGGGACATGCTGCTATCGAGATGTTTCGGTGGATACGAACAAACGGTTTATAAGAAAGTATAACAGTTTGTTAAGAAATGACGAGCTGATTTATTCTAACTGACAAAGAAACTGCAACACCCAGAAAGAGTTATGAATTTTCAATTGGTTAATCCATATGATGATGGGAATGGTAATGGTAAGTTAATAATATTGAGTTCAGAATAGCCAGTAAAAACAAAACTGAAATATTGGGTATTCAATTGATATAATATCATTTTCAGAGTGGATTTGAGGAAAAAATTTACCGTTCATCATAGAATTGAGATTCTATTGAATATCTCGGATGAGTTCGTTGTTGGGTAGAATGGGTCTATTGGATTTGGATTAATAATTTTTGGCACTCTTGTTGAATTTAAATTCTTTTATGATGTTTTAATTCAATTTCTGCTATTATGAAGTTCTATCATAAGAATCCATTGATATAATTCCCAGCTCTTACCAATACTTTCTAAGATATGATTTGTCAAAGTTTGAACAAGAGCGCCAAAGCTCCTTTCCACAGGGCTTGTACCAATTTTTAGCAGATTTACTTCTTCTACTTTAAAACTTGTATTTATCTTATTAACGTGAAAACTTGAAAATTTTATTCTTCTTTTTTTTTAAAAACAATTTTATATCAACATACAAAATAGTTCACAAGAACCATTAATCGCCCAGTATATTATATATGTATTTATTGGAGAATGTGATATGGAAATATCAAGGGAATTGCTGCAGGAAATCCATATAAACGAAAGCACTAATTAGAATGTATAACCTGAACGAACTTCTGAATTGCATTATTTATGGAGGTCTAATAGAGGTCCCTCATTTTGCTGAAATTCATTATTGAAATGATATCCAACCATTTGAGCCATATAAAGCTCATATATATTGGTGGTCGGTTAAAAGGAGTTTTCTTCATTGCAAAAACAAGTTTATAGGTGCTTGGGATGGAATTGATCACATTAAGTGCTCTAGGGAGAATTATGGGTTTGAAGATGATAGGTTTCGGAAAATCGAGGAATCTATGCCGAAAATTTTGCGGAGTGTTTTCTAGGACTAGACAAGTTCCACATCATTGAGTTTCCCACAAGATTATCTCACTTCAATTTGATGCCGTGTATCGATACAAGAATGATAATGTTTACAATATTACATAATATCATTCAATGTTTTTTCTGGGGTTTCTCCCCCAAAATAACAATAAAATATAAGTATTTCTCGATTCTTTTGAATTGACTTTGTTTTACTTAGCTCCAGGAAAAAATAATATTCCCAATATTTCCAAGAATAAAAATCGGACTGTTAACACGAGCATCCAAAAAAACTGGTCCACTGTTTACCCAAGAATGGTATCAAACGATTAATTTTGACCCAAATACATAACATTCACTGTTGGGTCGAAAATAAACATTGCTCTTTCTGTGGTGAAGTATAAATAAAGGAATTTTTTTTATCCGCTCGAAAGGAAAAGCCTTTTATAGGCCAGCCCTGAGAGGATCCGCATCTCTCAGGAGTGTGAGACTCCAGATGTTATTGGTTACTCACTAAAAAATCTCTCCCACGTTCATTGGAGTAATTCTTCGTCCTGCCCTTGCAGCGTCTCTTAACAAAAGAGATGAGCTGCAAGCGGCCTTCATAGTTGATGGGACCTAATGACTCGAAGTGATCCGAGCAACACCGCTTTCTGCATTCTGTGAGCTAAATCCTTGGCCAGAGATTTTCAGGCCGGAATAATCTTCAATTCGGTCACGTAGTTCGCTCTCACTCCGCCTAGGCATCCTATGATTAGTATGACCATCCTTACCTTATGCCTTGGATACAGGATCCCAAGTTCAAACATTAAATCCTTGTATTTCTCCCTCTTCTGTTCTTCTTTTATCACCACATTATTTTCTGCGGGGTAGGAAAATTCGACGACAACCAATTCCTTGAGTTCTTTGTCCAGCAGAAGTATATATGGCTTTATGGCGTGGATCTGCCGAGTTGTTGGGATCGCATAGTTCCAGTAGATGCGAGCCTGCTATTTTCAACAACTGCTTCAATCTCCAGTGCACATATGGTCGCACTGGTTGCTTGTTTATACCATAAACCTCTCTCAGATGGAAGTAGAGAATTCGGAGTGCCGCATTGTGTCTTTCCACATATCCTGATGGAGCATGGACTCTGCAAGCAGACAGAATGTGCATAATAGTTTCTTGCTGACTGTGGCATGCTCTGCACGTTGTGGGGGTGTCCACTTACATGATGTTTATTGCATCTAATATTTATAACCCCATCTTGACAAGCTATAACAAATCCCTCCGTTTCCGACTTTAGTCCAGCGGACTTCAGAAAAGCGAAGGATAATTCTTCTGACAGCCTCTGATCTTTCAAACTCCTGAAGTATATGGAGTGCAGGTGTTTACTCATGTGATCTTCGAGTAGTTTCTTCAGTTGTGCCTGCCTTATCTCTCTGCCAACTCTTCTTTGGTCTGTTGGCGAGATAGGTGTTCCTGCTAGCTCATGATCGATGGATATGCTGGTTATACAGAGCTTCTCCAAAGCTCTCTGACCAGTCCTAAATAGGAAAGCTCCTTGATTCCTGATTTCATGCTGAGCCACCATTTTCAGAAGCGGGTCTTCGCTTCTCAATATCCTTATTGCCATTTCCAAAGTTTGTTGATGGTGTTGGTATTCCAAACTTTGCAAACATCAGTCTCCCTGCGTTCGTGGAAGGTATATCCTTTGAATCGAGCAGTTGGGATGCAGGCTACGATTCATGTTCATCACTTTACGAGTGGTTCTGTATGGCTCGAGAATTTCATTCACTGTCCAGTTAACTATTCCGAATGAGTAGGTGATTATCGGTACTGCCAAGCTGTCCGTCGCAGATACTTTATTTTTCCCGGACAGCTGTGATTTCCATATATCTAAGATCTTCTTTTTGTAGCCAGCTGTTAAGGCATCCTTGATTTGGGTTGTGTCCAGTGCGCCTCGTTGTTTCATCCCAAGGAATTTGTATGTTTCTTCCTCTTCGAGGTGTCGAATGCTTATTCCCCCTTCTAGGTCGATGTCTTCTTCTGTTTCTTCAGTTCTTCCTCTGCTTAGATGAAAGACAGCACATTTGTCCAAACCGAATGACATTCCTATTGCTGAGGTGTATTTGGCAACGATATTCAGTAGTTGTTGTAGTGCTGCCTTGGAAGAAGCGTACAGTTTTAAGTCATCCATGTAGAGTAGATGGGAGATCAAATGTTTTCTTCTGCCTGGTGGCCCGGCCTTGTACCCTATTCTGCTTGCCTCAACTCAACAATGCAGAACAATAACGGACTTAGCGAATCTCCTTGAAATACGCCTCGCCTGTGTCTCACCCATGCCATGATGTTTCCCATCGCATGGACGATGTTAGGGTGGACTTTGTGCATCTCTAGCAGCCGTATTATCAAGCTGTGCGCCGATGTGTCAAATGCTTTCTAACTATGTGTATATAGGTCGCGCTTGTAGTGTTTCGCATCTTGACAAATGCTTTTGTCTATAAGGAGACAATTTATTATTATTATTATCATTAAATATAAAGCGCTATGTTTGAGGTGGCGTAAAGGCCCATTCGAATACACACATTTACTACGGGGCTACGGGAATCGATCCTGGTACCTACTTGTCAAGAACACGAATTCCTACCTCGGGGTCACAGGAAGAACTACATAATTAATGTGAATTCCGTAACTTGAACTTTTTTTATTACTATGACCTTTGATACCTTGTTTTCAAATTTCCAACTTCAGAAAAACATCATCATGTTACATATTATTCCATCAAGTTTAAATCGAGAACTTGGCTGTAAAATAAGTTACATATCATAGACAATTTATACCAATTCTCATTAGGTATTGAGTGAATCTTATTACTGACGTATCGACTTGTCAAATTTGACTTCGGCGGATCTGATTCATCAAATTTTCTCCACCACGTCAAAAACCAAAATCTGTTGACAACATCGCTGGTCGAGTGTAAAACCAGTGGACCAGTAAAATAAGGTGTTGCAGACTCGCAGAATTTCAATGATAACTGACGGATAGTTTCTGAGATAAAGAATGTATTTTAATATATATTCTTTTTATTTTCCAGTAATGCGATCCTCACAAAATTTTGCCTAAGTCTTCATGTTGGTTACCTCTCGGTGGTTTTTAGCCATTAACGAACTTATCCGGCGCATATGGTCTCCAAACCTACTCTGAAAATTTCAACGCTCTAACCCATTGCATTCGTGCTGACGGCCGGCCGGACAGAATCAAGTTTTACCTCGGCTTGTTCATCAGTAGTCAAAACTAATCGATTGAGACCATTTTCGGCCGAATATTCGAATTACAGACATTTGAACGAATTGATAGGCACTCTGTTTTCCTGAACAGAGCGCTAAATGTATACATATTTCATAGAGAATTTACATATTCTGTGATTAACGCCCAACAACGGTTACCTTTATCAATCACTCCAATACATAACACAAAAAAATGAATCGGAGAGAATGAGATTAATTCTGCATTTGATATTCATTACCCAAGATATTCTCTAGAAGAATGAGTAGGTTTTGCTCATAATTTAACAAAAATTTGCCGCATGGGTGATTTCAGTACCTGCATGGGTTACCACTCTGGTTTTAAATTTGAACAAGCGCGCCAAAGCACACTAGCCTCAAGTCATTACTTTCCCAACTTTTTCTCAACATTTTTCATCACGATATCATGATAGTTAATAACAACTTTATATAATCATTAAAGGATACTGTGGGAGGTATACTCATTATTGAAAGGATTTTTTTTCTGGGTTTTCTCTCCCAAACTCTGAAAAATATCTATAAGATAAAAATTAATTATTTTGTGATTTGCTTCTGCGTAAGAAACACAGGATATTTGTCAGAAGCAATCAATTGAACAATGTTGCCTAACAAACAACAACGAAACAACATCAACGAAGAAACAACTATATCGTAACGTTTCGGAGTCTATATCAGACTCCTTCGTCAGACGCTTAATGAAAATCGTTAGAATTATTTTGTTGATAGTTATTTTGTGAAATTTAAGAATTGTCACATTGACAGTATTTAAAAATCACAGTTAACATAGTTTTACTACGCATAGAAATTTCCGCAAAATTGCATTCTCTGTTCAATAAAATACAAGTTGACTCCTTAAGTTTCCTTTTTATTCTACTGTCCCTGCATCTGCACATGAAAGTTAGACTGTTTTCTGTGTGTGACAATTTCTTGTATAATTCTTCCAATTTTCTGAAAAGGATGATTGAAAAAGAACCACATTTTATAAAAAGGAAACTTAAGGAGTCAACTTGTATTTTATTGAACAGAGAATGCAATTTTGCAAATTGCTCAATTGGTATTGACCATATATTGAAAAAGGAGTTGGAACTTGGAAATTTCTATGCGAAGTAAAACTATGTTAACTATGATTTTTAAATACTGTCAATGTCACAATTCTTAAATTTCACGAAATAACTATCAACAAAATAATTCTAACGATTTTCATTAAGCGTCTGACGAAGGATTCTGATATAGACTCCGAAACGTTACGATATAGTTGTTTCTTCGTTGATGTTGTTTCGTTGTTGTTTGTTAAGCAACATTGTTCAATTGATTGCTTCTGACAAATATCCTGTATTTCTTATGCAGAAGCAAATCACAAAATAATCAATTTTTATTTTATAGATATTTTTCAGAGTTTGGGAGAGGCCCAGAAAAAAACCTTTCAATAAAAACTTTATACCTTAGATATAAGGAAAGCTCAATAAATTCAACTAGCAATTCCTGAATGATGTAGTATACAGAATATTTCATTCAGAATAACGAAGATAAATGTCTCCTTAATAATGATTAGTGGGCTTGGATTACTCGATGTTATTCAGGATTATTGATTGCAATCTATCAGCACGAAACTTTTGGAGGGAACTCATGTTCAAGTCCCTTTAAAAGTCAATCTCACAATATTTCATTGAGTTTTCGCGCGCCTGTTGTAGGGCATAACCTGCTATTTTTTGTCAGAAATGGTCTCAAACGGTTAGCACCCTCTGATGAAGAATCCAAGGTCAAATTCGAGTCTGTCTGGCCGGCCGTCCGTTTCCACGTTAACTTTTGAACGAAAAGAGATAGCGACTTACAATTTTTAGGATATGTTGCGCATTTGAATGCGACGGGTAAGTTCGTTAGTGGAAATAATCAGCCGAACGTTTTAGGAGTTATACTCGTTTGAAATATTCTTTCATCTATAACTCAACAAATACAGATCTGATCTAATTTAAAGTTGGTAATTAGTTGTAGAATGCCAACGCGCGTATCACTAGAAAATACAGAATACTTGAAATACTATTTAACGAAAATAGTAATGTATTTTCTTGTTAACTCGACTAGCTAACAAGAGATCTTCAATTCACTATTACTTGAATAATACTTATTTTCCGGAGAGCTACAAATTCCTTAATTTTTGGCGCTCTTGTTCCTCGGAACAGAGTGCTTATCAATCTGCCCAAATGTCTGTAATTTTCGAATTTTTGGCTGAAAATGGTCTTAAACGATTTGGTTCGACTCACTGATCAAGAATCCGTGGTCAAAATCGATTCTGTCTGGCCGTTAACACGATAACTCTCGAACGAAATGAGCTAGGCACCTGAAATTTTCAGAGTAAGTTTGGGAGATAACTATCTCGGTTAAGTTCGTTATCGGGCAAAATCGGCCATATGGTTTCATCATAAGAATCAATTGATATCATTTTCAACTCTAACAAGCTAATAATTTTGGAGATATGATTTTTCAATATTAAATCATAACTATATGATTTCATTGAATGCCGTCATCGTAAATATGCATTTTATGATCCGTGTCCATATATATCACTAGGAATATACACTAGGTAAGGTTTATTTCTGAGAGATTTCATACTGAGTATGACTTCATATTTATTTCTAGTTCTATTCAAAATTCTTGACATAAAATACCCCCTGTTCTATAAAACAGAGTATGATTGAATGCAAAATAAACAATGAAACAACCTCAGCTATCATGAGCTCTTGGATAATCCATAGGATGATGGAAATATAATACTTTGTAAGTTAATAAAAATGGGTTCAAAATATGTCCAGTAAAAACAAAACTGGAATATTGACCAAGTTTCAATTGATATAATATAATTTTCAGAGTAGATTTAAGGAATTAATATCTCGGATAAGTTCGTTATTGAGTAGAAAAGGTCTGGTGGTTTCGGATTGATAATTTTTGGCACTGTTGTTTTTTTTAAATGACATTTTTGGAAGCACTAAAACATTGAAGCATTGCAGATTGCTTATTTAATCTTGATAAATAAACTATTATTTGAATTTAGTTTCTTTTATGATGCAGTTCTACATTTTAAGGATATAATGGGTGTGTCATATACAATTTTTGGGTTCAAGTGGGGTACCATCTCGTATAATTTGATTCATGGATCCTGAGGGTGAATCTAATGAACCTGGTTGGGATAATTATTGACGAAACGTTGTGACCAACAAAATGTGGTTCAACATGTCAGCACGGTTCCTTATCTCTCTTGACTAAGTTAAAAGCCTGGGAAGGAAATATGGGTTTTCTATTAAAAGTCCATAAATTCCACACATACTGGTTCACTCTGTCATGGCCCAAGTGCATTTAAGGTCTGAGATAAAATGCACCTGATTAAATCTTTAAATTGTGTATACTCCATTCACTTTTATAAAGTCTCCCGGTTGGCCATGAAATTTTGACACATTTCACCGTGCATATTTTGAAAATGTTAGGTTATGTTCATTTTCCTGTCAAATAACTACGCAACGTTGTCCTCTCTACATAGAAGTCGCAGTAATTACGGATTTTTCACAATGTGAATTTTCTTTGGAATAAGAATGAATTTGAGAAGATATTATGTGAATTGAACAATTCCAAAGACCTGGTGACTGTTGAAGAGAATTGTTACTATTGTTACTATGGAAATATTTCACGTATATAAACTGCTTGGAAGATTCAGTTATGCTATTTTCTTGTACTGAAATCAAGAATGAAGTATTGGAATTTTAATCAAAAGTAATGGATAGAGTAGTCCGTTACTTTGTGATAGGTCATTTGAAAATAGAATAAAGGCACATGAATAACCCGACAGCATAACTTCTAAACGAACAGACGTGTCTATGGAATTCCCCACTTTTCGAAATTCTCAAGAAATAATCCTACACAAGACATTTAAAAATCTTGTTGCACAACTTGAAATACACCAGTTTCAAAATGTAGTAGTACTACGAAACCCGAGTCACAGTTTAACCTTAATCAAATATAGTGATAGGATAGTGATAGTAATTTCATTCGAAAGTTCAATATGTTCCAAGACAGAATGAAGTTTCCCTATTGCAGATTTCAGTTCTGTATAGCACTTCTTAATACTTAGTCTCTGCTTCTTCAAAACTGCTTTCAACATTTTCAATTTCAAAACGAAGAGTTCTCTATTATTCGAAGATATTGATCTGTGATAATATCTTGTCTAAGATGGAACATCATGTTGATTGTTGAGAGTAGAAATTGGCAACTTCTCAGAGAATTTTTTTGATATTGACGATATTTCAGTAGTGCCAACCTGCCTTCGTTTTAGTTAAAAAAATGGGTCAAGCCCTGTGGACAGGAGCTTTCTGGCGCTCTAGTTCAAACAGACAAATTATATCTCCGAAAGTATTGGTTTCTCAGAGTTGGGAATTATATCAATGTATTCTTATGATATAACTGCATCATAAAGGAAATTCAATTCAAATAATAGTTTATTTATAAAGATTAAATGAGCAATCTGAGAATGAGAACTGCACCATGGAAGAAATCAAATTAAAATAGCTGAAATGAATTTGACTCTCTCTTATAGAACAGGATGACATGTACCAGTATGAACACAGATCATATAATAAAGCTTAGATAGAATAATTATAACATTCTGTGAAAACATAGAAGTACGATTCATTATTGAAATTTCGAAAAATCATATCTCCGAAAGTATTAGCTTGTTGGAGTTGAAAATGATATAAATGGATTTTTATGGTGAACCTGAATCTTAAATAAAAATTGAATTTGAAATTTTTTACTTGAAACAAAATATTTTTTTCGATACTCCGAAACCATCTGGCCTATTTTGCCCAATAACGAACTTAACCGAGATATTCATCTGCCTAACCTACTCTGAAAATTTCAACTGCCTAGCTCATTCCGTTCATAAAAAATGTTTTTACTAAAATTGCCCATAACTCCGAAACCGCTGCATGGATTTCGCCCATTAACGAACTTGTCCGAGATATTTACGCTCCAAACCCACCTTGCAAATTTCAATCCTCTAACTCCTTTCGTTCGAGAGTTATCTTGCCTACGGCCGGCCGGCCGGACAGAATCGATTTCGACCTCGGATTCTTGAGTCGAACCAAATCGTTTGAGACCATTTTCAGCCAAAAATTCGAAAATTAAAGACATTTGGGCAAATTGATAAGCACTCAGTTCCGAGGAACTAGAGCGCCAAAAGCATGATAGACCTAAATCATGGCTAACCGGGAGACTTTATGAAAGTGAATGGAGTATAGATGTATTATATCCAAAGATTGTATCGCTTGAAATAATGATAGAACCAAGATATTCGTACTCGACAGGAAGCTTAGTCATTAGTTGCATAATGCCAACGCGTCATTTTTTGCACAATTTCGTAATAATATTTTTCGAAAAATGAATAAAAATATTTCATGGAAAATTTTCAGAAATTATCTTTCAGATTACGCTGAAATTCGGCACAAACCAAATATTATTTTCCCATTATTTTCAAAAATACATATCCGATCGAATTGTAGTTTAGTATTCGGTTGAAAATAGACAGTGGTTCATGCAAAATTTCTTGAAGGTGTGTGAGGCGGGAGTAGAAGAAAGAACATGTGCGGAAAAAATTCCGGCCTCACGTCATTGGTTTTTTTAGATTTTTTTTTCAATAGGTGTGGTGGGAAATCAATCTTCCCATTGCCATTTATGAGTCTCGAGCGTCTGATCGATGGCTGGGAACGAGTATCTCGTTCTAACCTTGCCCTTCCAGTTATTGTACGAAAGGCGATTTAATGCATCCGGTCGAAACACTTCCGGTGTTTTAGTGTAAAAGCGAAAGATATCGTGTTATGCCATACTGAACTGAAGGAACCTCCATGCATTCGCTAATATTTGCAGCTAAAAAGTTTGGCACCTTTCTATTCAACATATTAATATGTTTCGTCACTCGAACTTCTTCTTCCGTCAGTTTTTCGTCTGATGTTATTATTGTGAATATACGTACTTATATGTCGTCAGTTTTTTGCGGCACTTGTTCCTCGGAACAGAGTGCTTATCAATTTGCCAAAATGTTTGTAATTTTCGAATTTTTGGCTGAAAATGGTCTTAAACGATTTGGTTCGATTCACTGATCAAGAATCCGTGGTCGAAATCGATGCTGTCCGGCCGTTCGTTAACACGATAACTCTCGAACGGAATGGGCTAGACAGTTGAAATTTTCAAAGTAGGTTTGGGAGATAAATATCTCGGTTAAGTTTCGGAGTAACGAAAATCAATTTTTTTTACATTACAAATTTTGAATTAAATTTTTCTTGATGCAGTTCCATCATAAGAATACATTGATATCATTTTCAGATCTAATAAGCTAATACTTTCGGATATATGATTTTTCAAAATCTCAATAATACATCGTACTTTATCTTTTCACAGAATGTGAATTCTATCTGTCTGTGTTCACTGTTCATACATGTAATCTTATCAACCTATAACAGACATGTCAAATGTATTTCTGTTCTAACAAACAAAGTATGATTAAATGCAAAATGACCAATTATAGGATATTATAATTACCCCTACCCTATATGACCTTGGATAATCCGAATGATGATGGAAATATATAATTTGGTAAGTTTATCAAATTGGGTTCAGAATATCAAAACTGGAATATTGGCTAAGTTTCAATTGATTTAATATAATTTCCAGAGTACCTAGATTTGAGGAATGAATATATGTCGGATAGGTTCATTATTTAATTTTCTTTTATGATGCAGTTCTATTATAAGAATCCATTGATATCAATCCCAACTCTGAGAAACCAATAATTTCGGAGATGAATTGTGAAAGTTTGAACAAGAGCGCCAAAGCTCCTGTCCACTTTTTTCAGTATTCCAGGTGTTTCCAAATGTTAGGCATATTTTGAGATGATACCAATACGAAAGTAACGAAATGTAGATCAGATATAATTTCTGAAGAAAATGTAAGAAATATTTACACCCAAGGAGGAATAAGGAATGGCGCAATGAGCACTTAATGTGAAACTGACTGGAGTGCTGAAAAGTGTAAAAAATTCTTAAAAAGCGCTGACTTGATGTCTGGAGCTTTTGTATGGATATTCTATTGTCTATTCACGCCTCATACCCAGGAGGATCAGTATAATAATAATAATAATAATACGAAGTCGATCGAGCTGAAATTGAGTACTCCATTGTAAAATGGAGGCTTGAAGGTATGTGCGTAATTTGAGCTTATTCTGACGGATCACTTCTGAAATATATATTTTTTTTATTAGGGGGTCAGCATCAGTTTTAATTTAATAATCAGATTCGTATATCTTGAATTATCGACGACATCAACAATATTTAAGACGGGTATAACATCGAAACATTAACCCATTAACGAACTTAACTGTCCCATTCGAATGCACAACCTTCCTTGAAAATCGCTATGTCATACCGACCGCAAGTTGTCGTGGTAACAGTCACCCATCCATCGACCTAAATTCAGTAGATATACCATTCATCAAAGTTATTATTTGGATAGAAATGAGAAAAAACGGAAAAGCAAATTCGACTTCGAGAATTGATCCCGGTACCTTCAGCTTATGAGCTCGATACTCTAAGGCTTGTTTAACATGCATACGGTTCCATTCGGTTCGGTTCGTTTTCGGTTGATATGCGGTCGCTGGCGACAAGTGTGAAATGGTGCTCCGGTTTGGATTCGATACCGATAGAAACCTTACAGCACCGAATATTCCCTCGGCATGAATAGGTTTCAATCAGGTCTGAATTCGTGTTCATGGAACACTGATCAACCGGGGCGTTCTCACAAACATAGTTTAGTTTCGATTTTAACCACAAATAATAAATATTCACATATGTATATTTCCAGTCACACATATAGAAATACTAGCTGACCCACGCAACTTCGCCAGCGCCAAATCGGTTATTGCGGTTGCAATTTTATTTCCAAAGGCGAAAAATCTTGAAAAAAAAACCCAGAACCCAATTGCAGCGCCTCCTACCGGGACAATTGAATTTCCAAGTTATCCAGGGACCCACTCAAACACGCAATTCTAAAAAATACCTAGAATCCGATTGCGGCGCCACCTACCGGGTTCAATTTCGAATACGTACTACCCACTCAAACGTATCTGGTTAAGAAAAGTGAGAAAAGGTGAGAAAGACAGGAGACCGGCTTCGTTCTCATCCCTACTCCGTGCTGTTTACTGGGACGTGACACCGGTACAGTCTGGCAAATGAGTGTTGATCCAGAAAGACGCGGAAATTTTAAAAAAATCTAGCACTAAGTATAGCAGGAATAAACTGCCTTGATACTTTAATAAAAATAAATATTTTTTTTGTACAAAACTTTTAGCTTTGCGACAAGCTCAGGCAAATTTTGATGGAAATAGAGTGAAAAACATTCACAAAAAATACGGCGACTTGGTTTTAATTAGCTCTTTCTCTGGGATAACTTACCAAGTGATAATTGATCAGTTATCGAGCGGGATGAAAAATGATTAATTACTAAAATGACTATTAAAAAATAGGGGTTGGTGATAGAAGGGTGAAAATTTAGGGTTGTATGTATTTTGTAATGCCACATTATAAAAAATAAAAACAAAAAACTTCGTCCAAAAATAAAAAAAAAATTTTGAACAACCCTTATCACTTAGCGGTATGAAAAATAGATAGTAGCCGATTCTCAGACCTACTGAATACGCATATAAAATTTGGTAAAAATCGGTAAAGCCGTTTCGGAGGAGTACGGTAACTAACATTGTGACATGGAAATTTTATATATTAGAAGATTAACATAAATACATATTTTCGGAATTTGTTGCTATCTCAGTATTCATGAGAAAATGATGGTTTACCAAATGTGGATCGACTAATTTCTGCAGCACTAAGCCCGAGACTAAACCAGTGCTGTGGGACAAAACTTCCGAAAAATATAAAGATAAATTGAAGACGCAGGAAGCATGAAAAAATGTTTTGAATTCAAATTTTGAATGACTTCGATGAATGTGTTTCAGAAGAAAACATAAAACCTATAATATAAACCGTGCGATAAACGTGTATATGGGAAAGGGTTACATTCGTTTTCAATTGAAAACGAACTGAACCGAATGGAACCGAAACTTCGTGAGGATCGAATCGCTAGAAAATTTCAAAAAAAATCCTTGAAAAAATTCTATATATCAGAAACTATTCGTCCGACATCGCTGAAATTTTGTGAGAGCCTTCAAAACCTAACTCTACTACCAAGTTCCAGGTTTGAATATACGATAGGATTTATATTGTTGGAGATCCGAGCAGCCTTGTGCATGTTCAGTAGCTGGATATGTGACTGTCACCTCGATAACTTTCGAATGAAAGGTCATAGGGACTTGCAATTTTCAGGGTAGGTTGCGCATCCGAGAGGGAGAGTTGAGTTCATTGTTGAGCATAATCAGCCCAACGGTTTCGGAGTTATACCCATCTGGAATATTATTTCCTCGATCACTCAAAAAATATATGCTCGATCGAATTGAAGCTTGGTAACTAGTTGTAGAATATCGACCTTAAGACGTGTGTAAAATTGTGTGAGGACCCTACCACTAGAAAATTTAAAAAAAACATTTACGTTTGTTAATTGGCATAATCGGCCTAACTGTTTTGGAGTTAAACTCATCTGAAATGTTGTGCTCTATAACTCAAAATATCCAAATCTGATCCAATTGAAACTCTATGATTACTTGTAGGATGCCGACCCATTTATTTTCGCGGAATTTCGTTAATATCGTATCCTGAAGTTACTTGAGGCATAAGTTTTTTCGTATATCAATTCCAATCGAATCAAATTCTGTGATTATAGACGTCAATGCAGTATGTCATTAAAATGGTATGAAATGTATTCATATATTATAAAACCTAAGAAAACGGTATATATCGATGCTAAATTAGTAGAAGAGTGTCCGATAGAGGTGAGTAGTCGATAGAACATGCTCGCAAAAGCTTCTGACTTCACGTCAGTGCTTGAGCCAATTTTTTTTTCAATGAGGTACTGCAGCTGTCAAATCAAATGTACAAATTTCAAAAATACCAATTTTAATCAGTTTTCTTATCATGCTTCCTATTTTGTTCTCCGCAACGTTATACGAACAGTAGTTCGTGATATACTGGGTGTTTGGCAAAACGTTGAACATACGAAAATGGTGGATAGGTGGGGTCATCTGCTACTTACCCAGCCCTAATTTAATTAGCCCTGGTCCCCTGGTTATTTAAAAAAAATGTTTTCTTTCTTCTAGTTTCACCACCTTCTCAACTTCAATGTGTGATTTTTATTAAAAATGGGTAAAACAGGCAATATTTTTGTTTTTCTCTAATCCTTAATGTTGGCAGATTCTTATAAAATTATTGCTTTATTCAATTGTTAGCTTGAAAAAAAGTTATGAGTGCTCAAACTTACAGAAAGATGTAAAAAAATACTTACATCTTAACTTCAACTTGCATTAAGAAACAAATACAAAATGATTGAGGAGTTCTAATTCTAGCAAAATATCCCTAGTGTGTAACCTTTCTAATGGTATGTAATTTGCTCTTATAAAAACAAACATTCAAGAGTTATTTCATAATTTTATCAAGTAGGGATTTTTTTAAGAAACTCTACCTTTACGGAAAGTGTTATGTTTTGCGAAATTTAATATTGCAAGGTTGGTCAAAACTAAATGATCGATTGAAATTATGTAAGTTCTTGAATTAAGTACAAGGAAATTAGCTGTACAAGGTACGTTAATGAAACAATCGAATAATTTTAAATAATTTATTTAATTAATAATTTCTACCTGCTCTGTGTAACCATCCAAAGAGTGAATGTCAATTTGCATCACTGCTACTGGCAAGCCATAGATCATTTAACTTTTACCAACCTTGCAGTATTAAATTTCGCAAAACAGTTCACTTTCCGTAAGGATAGAGAGATAGATTTTTTACTTGATAAAATTATGAAATAACTCTTGAATATTTTTTTGTTAAAGCAAATTACATACCATTAGAAAGGTTACACACTAGGGATGTTTTGATAGAATTGGAACTCCTCAATCAATTTTTGTTTATTTTTTTTATGCAAGTTAAGATTTACGTATTTTCTACATCTTTCTGTAAGTTTGAGGACTAATAACTTTCTTGTGGTTAACATCTGAATAAAGCAATGATTTGTAAGAATCTGCCAACATTTAAGGTTAAAAAAAACAAACATATTGCCTGTTTTACCCATTTTTAATAAAAATGATACTTAAAAGTTATGAAAGTGGTGAAACTAGAAGAATGCAAAAAAATTTTTTTTTAAATATCCAGGGTCCAGGGTCCAAATAAATTAGGGCTGAGTGAGTAACAGAAATCTCCAACTATCCACCCTTTTCGTACGTTCAACGTTCTGCCAAACATCCTGTATAAAGAAAATGTGAAAATTAAGGAATGCAGATAAAGATTATACAGAATGAGAATATTTTGACGAATAAATCATTGTGCAAAGTTTCAAGCATTTTACGATCCACTTTTTGAACCTATGAATCCAAATCAAGAATATGTTAGGAATTGGTTAATTATTCTCTTTCAAAAGTCAAAGAACTTAATTCGAAATTCTTCATACATCGTTTGCGAACTCTACTCAAAGCTACTCGCAAAAATATCGTCATTAATAGCTTATTGGAATGGATGTTGAGTTCACTTTGCAGATCCAAAGAGTCAATACGCCATAAAAAACTCGTATAGATAAGCCTGGAACACAGTCTCCACGCTTTCGAATCGAAATATCGCAATTAAAAGGGGAGGGGTAAATGATGCGAAAGTAATTCGGATCGTAATCGAGAATCGACATTTGGACGCTGCCATTCAAACGTGAAACTCTCAAATTGACGGATCCATTTTAAAATCTACTCGCTACGATTCATTCGTGCTGCGAGATAACTTAATGAAAAATAGATTGTTCATTATCGGTATATTCGGGTTTGGAATTAACAGGAAATTGTGTTGAAAATGATTTAGTGGACCATTATAACGTGTTTAAATCAGAATGATGGAGGGAGAAACCGTACCTCTTCATCTCCTGATAACCATCGCATCTCACGCTAAACATTATACTAAAGGGTGATTTTTTAAGAGCTTTTGGATTTGATTCGGAAAAAAAGACACACGAAATTCAGAAAAAAGTATGAAATCTTTATTTGAGTCGATATAATTCAATGTTGAAATATTATTTCATGTAAATGTTGGCCGCAACTGCGCTTCAAATGGTCCATACGCCGGGTCCAATTTTGGCATACTTTCTCCAACATATCGACCGGTATCTCACAAATAAATTCTTCAATATTGGCTTCCACTGCGTCAATCATTGCGGGCTTCTCGCTATAGACATGGGTCTTAACTTAGCCCCTACAAAAAAATTGTCCAGAGGCGTTAAATCACACCTTCTTGGTCGCCAATTGACCGACCCCAAACGTGAAATAAACTTTCCTCTGTCCGCACTCTACGTATGCGTGTTGGTGGTTTAATGTCCGATAATGTAAATTTGGTACGAAATTTAGTCACAAGATTCAGAATAGCCACTTCAGAAGGTCAACCAAACTGACCAAAAAATGAGAGAAGTGCACGATACACTTTATTAACCGAGCGTGAATTTTGATAATAAAATTCAATAATTTGCAAGCGTTGTTCGTTTGTAAGTCGATACATGGTTAAATTATAGACGAAACTGAACATGTTTGACAGTCACACAAGGCACGAAACCTGTGGCAGCTTACGAAAACAGTGTTTCCAAAAAGAAAGTTGTTAAAAAATCACTCTTTATAATTACAAAGGAAAATAAATCATTTATTAACTTTTCCTATTAATTTTTTTTTACTTTGGAATAATGTTATTCTAGATCGAACAATATATATATATATATTCTTTTGACTGAGAGTTTTATATGTTAGCAGAGGTTGGTGTAACGGGGTACCATACAATTCTGCGTATGATACAAGAGCTTAGGGAAAAACCTCAGCAAAAAACCCTGTCTCCCCGTAAGTGTTGTGATTTGTAACTATTGTTCACAAAATTTGCTGAAATTTAGAAATATTGATAGGCATTTATTTCTTCAATATCGACTCCTTCGTCAAAAAACGGAGAGGTTTCTCCAAGGTACCCAAAAACTCAACCTGAAAAATGAAAAGACAAGACGAGAAGAACGAACAAACTAAAAATAATACATAACCTTTCAAAAGTCTCCTCTCACAAATATACTCTTCTGTTGGCGCATGGGATCTCTTGGAGAAGAATCGCCTCCGCTAGTTCTCAAAGATATTGATCTTAGAAATCCCTTCAATATTGAATTCAAAAAGGAAATTGTTGCTCGTAAGGCCAGGAGAGTCTCTTTCAAAACCAGATCTGGCCAGTCCAAGTGATGAATATTCAGAACTTCAGATGTTCGAAGACCGCTACAGGGCCCATATGTAGGGCTATCATCTCCCATAGATGCATGTTTTTACTTTGTATTGTGTAAAATAATGAAAAAATGAGCAGGAAAAATTTACGATATAGTAAGTCGAATTGACAGTTTTTAAAAAATTTTCTATCTCTCTATCGAACAATAAATCATGTGTATGAAAATTATAAATTTGTAGCTGGAGCGGTACTGAACTCGACTAAAGCTGCTTAGCTCCAGAAAAACATAATCCGCCGTATTCACAAAGCATTGTTAAGTGTTTAAATCTCCGTTAAGTCCTAACTGAGATCCTCAGTTGAGGATAAATTTGAATCGCAACCTCAGTTAACGTATTTGACGGTGGTGAAACAGGCCTGTTTTACCACCTTTATCCCTTATTATCCCCAATTTATCCTTAACTGAGAACCTCAGTTAGGACTTAACGGAGATTGAATGCTTTGTGAATACGGTGGATTATTTCTTCCCATTATTTCCAGTAATATAGATGCGATCGAGTTTAAATCTAGAACTTGGCTGTGAAATAATCTGAAACATTAAATATAGGGGTGCATTTTTATGTTCAATATCGATTCTTTAAAACTTTGAATATAATTAATATCAAAACCCATATTGTAGTTATCGCTTGAACAGGTGTTGATCCTACCCAAAACATGCCTGGTTATATACTAACTGACAAAGAAACTGCAACACCTAGAAGGAGCTATTTAAATTTCAATTTTTTTTGGTAAAACATAGATAGTATAGCAAGGAGTAAATTATTAAAATCGTGAAGGTTTTTTCATGTAAACATTTTTCATTACTTACATATTGTAGTCGTTTTTTGCAATTTTTTTATGTTTGACAACAAACTAGCTGTTCGAGGAGATCCATAGTCGATGTTTAGTTGTTGTTAAAATGCCTAGAGCATGTGTTCGCGGAATTTATCGCCAGCAAAGTGAATTTGAAAGAGGTCGAACTATTGGTCTACGGGAGGTGGAGTTGTCATTTGGAGATATCGCTAACCGTACGAACAGAAATCCAACTACTGTTATGAGATGTTGTCAAGCGTGGTTTGATAATGCCCAAAATCGAAAAAGAGTAGGCACCGGACGTCGAAGGAGCACAAATCAAGTTCAAGATCGACGTCTAAGACTCATGGCTATTAGAAACCGATTTGCGACAACGCGATCTTTGGCTGATGAGTGCTTAGAAGAACAAGGCCATCCTGTAACTGTCCTTACGGTTTACCACCGGATAAGGTCTTTTGCACTGCAGCATTATCGACCCTATCTTGTGTTACCTCTGACGGTTGAGCATCGCCGGCAACGATTGCAGTGGTGCAGAGAACGTTAACATATGAATGTGGAATGGCACCAGGTCATCTTTTCTGATGAATCACCATTCTCCTTGGGTGTACATGATGGCCGAAGAAGGGTAAGACGACGTCGTGGAGAAAGACGTGAGCCTCAGATTGATATTGAGCGACATGTACACCGGACAGTAGGCGTTATGGTATGGGGTGCTATTGCACATACAAGTAGGTCACCTTTAGTCTTTATTCGAGATAACATGACAGCGCTGCGTTACCTTCAAGAAATAGTGGAGCCATATGTTCTCCCTTACCTTAACCGGCTAGAGAATCCAATATTTGAGCAAGATAATGCTCGACCTCATGTTGCCAGAGTTAGTTTAAACTTATTTGAAGCGACCCATGTGATTATTTTGCCATGGCCGCGCAGATCCTCCGATCTTACGCCCATAGAGAATGTTTGGGACATCATAGGTAGAAGGCTTGGAAATTTACCCCAGCCCCCACAGACTTTGGCGGCTCAGATACATGAACTACAGGTAACTTGGGATAGTATCCTTCAAGAAGAAATAGACCATCTTATTGCATCAATACCAAGACGTGTTGGGGAGTGTAAGTATAGATAATCGCGGTGGACAAACACATTATCAACAAATTTAAAAAAAAAAATTGTAAACCCTTCGTTTGTTTTCTTAAAATTCAGTCATTTACTCCTTTCTATACTATCTAAGTTTTACCGAAAAAAATTATAATTTATACAGCTCCTTCTGGGTGTTGCAGTTTCTTTGTCAGTCAGTATATGTTAATTAAGTAAAGCAATTTTGCTTTTGAACTCTATGCCATAAATCTTACCCTTTTACCGAGGGTACACGGTCAGTCTGGCATCAGTTCAGTCTGACATCAATTCATGATCAATGTCAGATTGATGGGAAACTGATTGTATACGCGTAGACTGATAGTCTGGAATGATGGCCAGACTGATACCAGATTAATCGTGTAATCCCCGTCTTAGTTGTGTCATTTGGATTGTCTAGTAAAGTAAAAGTAAAGGATTCTTTGTTGTGTATGTAATCTATGATACTTTTAGTTACCTAAAGTAAGAGAGAATGTTGGGATGTTCAGGAGAGATTGAAATAAAACCATAATATAACTTGAACAGGTTAATCTATGAACGGCATCATTTACCTAAGATTGGGTAAAAGAACCCCTCTCTTTCCGAATTTAGTATACCATTAAAAGTTGATTTTCATCGGTAGGTACATGTAAGTTAGTTAACTCAATAGTATTCAGATGTATGCTGGATCAAAATATGTTATAATGGCAATCTGAGATTTCTGATCCAGTAGGTATGTTTTTTATGTATGATCATGGATCTATCACTCACCTGTGGTAATTAGATACACTGGTTATCTTCCAGCATAATTATTCAGTTGTCACATGATATTTTTTTACAAGATATCACAAAATAGTATATTTATCCCTTATTAAAACTCAATTAAACTATTATATTCTGTCATGGATCACCTGCTCAGGGTTGGATAGACTGTTTCGAGTCCAAAGCAATTTGGATCCTGATAACTGATAACATGAAATGTAGACGATTGCAGATTTTTATTAAAGAGCAAGAGCAAGGGTATCTTGACTCTGCCAGGGCTTTTTGTGTTGTTAACACTTATTCATAGAAAATCCATGTTGTTTACTTATGAAGCGCTCTTTAGAATAAAATTTCAACTGATGAGGTATCATACAATCCAGTAGCTTAGGTAGGGACGCCTGGACACGAATACCAGGGTAGTTCTTTGCATCCTGTTTATTCCATGATTCAATTCTATTCTATTCTATTCTGTTCTATTCTATTCTATACTATACTAATTTTCCTTGATAAGTAAGTTTATTTGTTACTGCTGAAAAGTAAATATATTTATAATCCCCTTCTATTAACTGCAAAGCCTGATCGCTACTTACTTTTGTTCTTCCATATTCCTGGTTTAAAGTATTTCACTAGAATACAGCCAAAGTAAATCCCTATTCTTTAAAATATGACCATTTGTACCATATTTAACTCGTCTCGACCCGCGATAGGCATTAAATTTCGATTTAAATCATTTTGTAAACATAATTAAATTGAATCTTGTAAGATTAACATGACAAATTGCCCCATATGTCATCATATGAGAGTACAAAATATATGAAACAATTTGGAGTCACGACAAAAATCGAAAACAGATGAAAACTTACTTCGTCTAGGGTAATACAGTTGACCAGTACATTCATCATTGAGTTAAATCTAATCGTTTGAGAGCATTCTCTACCAAAAATTCGAAAATTACAAACCTTATGACGAATTGATAGGCACTCTGTTCAAAGAACAGCGTGCCAATGGAATGGTACCATGAGATTCGATGTATAATACTAGAGCTTCAGGGAAAAACAGCATAAAACCCTCTCTCCCCGTTAGTGTTATGAAAATTAATTTTGTCCACTGTAATCCATAAAATATATCCATTTTTTCCCTGTATCTACAACAATATAGATCCGATGAAGTTATAGAACTTGGATATTGTTGGATATCCTGATTGTTTTACCAGGGTAATGATGATTCGAGCGACCAGATGTTTCGTGCCCTGATTGGTCTATCAGGGTGATGAGTTTTTGTGGCTTCTATTATGAGAAACAACTGGTGAAGATTATTAATCTCGATGATTAATGTCGTTGTGAATGTACTACCGATTAAAAGGGGTATACTTAACCCTAAGCACCCAGCAGTATTCTCGTTGATTACTGCGTGAATTGTTATTTGCAGTTAGACAACAATTACGAAGAGGCTGATGAAGTGATGAAATTCGAACGCACTTTTAACAAACAACAAACTGTATTTTTCTTGTTACCTTGATAAGAAGCACGAAGTAATTATACAAATGTAATATTTATACAATTTAAAATCTTCCTTCTATCTGAAAATGTACAGCAAGGAAGAAGTGACTACTTAGGTGGTAGGTTACTTGAATAATAGTGTAAACGATAAATTGGTATAGTAACGGTTACTAAGAGAAATAGTGTAGTTACGTCAAACAATAATATAGTGTAGTTTTGCGAAGTTATGGAAATAGTAATGAATTCTTGCAGTGATATTGTATTTAAACGACCAGATAGATTCAGGAAGAGGAGGTTCCTTCATCTGATAAACGCGGGACAAATATCGATATTGATTAGTTTTTCGATCTTTAAACCGCCTTGATAGGTTACAAAAATACTATCATAGGTCGTTTTTTAAAGGAGTGGGAATAAATTCGAAATTTTGGATGCAAGCACCAATGAGGGTAGTTCTAGGATGTTTGTTCCTAGGCATTCGAAATATAGAAATGGTCCCACTTATCTGCGCTGACTTTCCTTGTTTCACATTCTATGAAAACATAGAAGTACTATTTATTATTGAAATATTTGAAATATTATATTCCCGAAAGTATTAGCTTATTAGAGTTAAAAATAATAAAAAAAATTCCGTTACTCCGAAACCAACTGGCCGATTTTGCCCAATAGCGAACTTAAACGAGATATTTATCCCCCAAACCTATTCTAAAAATTTCAACTGTCTAGCTCATTATGTTTGGGAGTTATCATATTAACGGAGGGCCGGCTGGACAGAATCGATTTTGACCACGGATTATTGATCAGTGAGTCGAACCAAATCGTTTAAGACTATTTTCAGCACAAAATTCGAAAATTTCAGACATTTGGGCAAATTGATAAGCACTCTGTTCCGAAGAACAAGAGCGCTAAAATCATGTCTCCCCAGTAGTATTGTGATTTGTGAAAATTGAAAATGCCCTCTGTAATCGTCTTTCCATCGTATTTCCATATTTTATCAATATATCCACCAATATAGATCCGATGTAGTTGTAGAACATGGCTGTTAAATTACGTTCTTATGGCTGTCGCAAAATTTCAGGGATTTCGGACGGAAAGTTTCTGAGATACAAAGTTTTTTTCAAATAATTATCATACGATTCTTCGTATGAGTATTTTCCAACTGACTACCGGGTTTCAATTCATTCAGATCAGTATGAGGAAAACGAAATTTCAGATGACTATAACTCCGAAATCACTGCGTGTATTTTGCCCATTAACTAACTGCACCTGCTCATTTGGACTACAAACCTACCCTGCCAATTTCAACTGTCTAACTCATTTCGTTCTAGAGTAATCGTGCTGGACGGACAGGATTAATTTTGACATCGGGTTCTTGATCGGTGAGTCGAAACTAAACGTTTAGGACCGCAGTTTCGGCAAAAACTCGAAAATTACGGACATTTGGCACTCTGTTCAGGAGAACAAGCGTGCCCAATACCGTCTTTGACATAAGGGCACACGGGGCCCGTGCCCATCTCCCGTGTCCTTAGGGGGGGGACCCGAAGGACAGAAAATTTCTCTCGCATTTATTCTAAATACATTTTTGTCGGGCCCAGTAACAGTAAGCACCCGAGTCTTAAATAAAATTTATTTTTGTCTTGAAGTTTAAATTAAAATTAGGTTTATTTAACCAAATTAAGACAAAATCAAGTCAAACTCTGCCTATTGTCTATCGAAGTACAAACATTTGACTTGATTTTGACGTAATCAGTTCAGTTAGGCAACGGTTACCCATCCTGCTACTGAACTCACACAAGGCTGCCCGGATCTCCAATGATTTTTTTAAAAAATTTCCAGAGATACGATCCACACGAAATTTCACATGAATTTTTGCGTTGGAATTCTAAAACTATTAACCATGTTTGAATTGGATCGGTTTTGTTTTTTTTGAATTATTCAGGAAATAACAACCAGGTTTCAGATGGGTATAACTGCAAAACCGTTTGTTCGATTATGCCTATAAACAAACTCAAATGTTGCATTCAGATGCACAACCTAACCTGAACATTTCAAGTCGCTACCTTTTTCCGTTCTCAGGATATCGAGACGCAAATAATATTTTTTAATGATTTTTTTTTTAATTTTCTAGTGATACGATTCTCACAAAATTTCATAAACGTCCTTAGGTTTGTATTCGACAACCACTCACCAAGTTTCAATTCGATCGGATTTGTATTGGTTGAAAACTAAATTATTACTCGGAAACCATTGGGCCGATTATGCCCATTAACAAACTTGTCCGTCGTATTATGATGCGCCACCTACCCTGAAAATTTCAAGTCGCTATGTCTTTCCTTCCTCAAGTTATCGTGACAACGGCCGGCCGGACAGAATTAAATTTGACCTCGAATATTTCATAGGGGAGTCGAACCCAATCGTTCGAGACCATTTTCGGCAGTAAAATTAGAAAATTACAGAGACATTTTGGGCAAAATGATAACGCGATGTTCCCCAGAACAAAAGCGCAAAAAGTAGGAAAGCTTGAGACGGGCTTTGGACAGGAGCTTTGGCGCTCTTGTCAAAGTACTAACGAGTAAATATTCAAACTTTGACTGCATCATAAATATTGAAAAATCATATCTCCGAAAGTATTAGTTTTTCAGAGTTGAGAATGATATCAGTGAATTCTTATGATGAATCTGCATCTTAAAAAAAAATTGAATTTGAAATTTGTAATGTAACAATTTTTTTTTCCTTACTCCGAAACCACCGTTTTGCCCTATAACAAACTCAACTGAAATATTTATATCCCAAAACAACTCTGAAAATTGTCTAGCTCATTCCGTTCAAGAGTAATCATGGTAGAAAAATGTATAATTCGCTTTCTTTACTTTCCAAAAGGGCCACAAATTATTGTGTGCCCAAGGGCCCCAGCATAGTTTAAGACGGCCTTGAGCGTGCCAAAGAATCCTTTCTCAATTACTGAGTTCTCATATTTCCTCACCCTACAAGAAAACTTATTACGAGCCCTCGAATATAGTACATAGAGATTCTGGGTTGAAAAAATTGACTCCACTCTCTCCAATCGCATCGGCATATTTGTTCTCCATTCCCGATGCAACCGTCGTAAAACAATCCTCCATAAAATCCAGTCATATTATTTCCGTTCACGTCATGTATCTAACCCTCGGGCGTTCCACGAATGCCGTATATTGACACATTCATTTTTTTCCTCGAGATATCGGCTCGTCTTATCTTAAAGGCGGTATACGCCAGACCATTGATGTGGCCGTTCGAGTTCGAGGGGTTAAGGCTTTTGACATACTCCCAACAAATTGCCTTTGCGGTGGGAACACGGGCCTCTTGAATTTAACATGAGGCCATAAGTGGTTGACACCCACGTCATGAGTTGCGACAACTGTCGCAGAACGAAATTGACATTATTAGCATGCGAGAGTGTTAAGAAGGTTGACATCATGTTGCCAGTTCTGTTGGGCAGGTTGGGCTGTTTGAAATGTTGTGATAAAACTCTCAATATTACAACATCGAATGTGACTGTACTAATTGTCAATAACTAAAAGACATTCGGCGAAATATTCGTCGATTAAACATACACAAATATTCCCTCCTGATCTGGTTTCTTGGTTGTTTTGTTACCAATCATCTGCGTTTCTTAGCCACTGCATAACGAACGAAGGAACAAAGGAGCTCCAGAAAACTTAAGCCCTATCGTGGCGAAGTACTAGAGATAAAAATCTCACCTGCACCATCTACGAAGATCCTTACGAACTCCAACCCTCTGTGATGCGGAAATCTTGAGCGATTTCATGACGTTCATTCTTTTGTCGCAAGAGGGAGTCGGGGACTGCAATATCTATCATAATAATAATTATATAATAATAATATGTATTTGTGAATTTTGTTACACAACTGAAATAGTATTCATCCTATCAAAAAAACATCAGTTTCCCATAAAAAATTACCTAAAACGCGTGAGAATCGGTAAAATAAAGAAATCAAATATACTGGCATACAGTCATCCCGTTCCTCCCTCACAATGCAATAGTGTAATCAAAATAACGATAATAAAACGTATCATGACGTCACAGTTTAAGAAACTTATATTTGGTTTCTACTCAACAAAGGACCACCGGGAATTTTCGTTGCCATGTGGGTGTAACCCTAGAAAATAAGAATTTTACACAAAACCACTTTGCTTCATCATCGAAATTGGATTTTCTTTTTAAGGTTAGACCATTGTAGATCGATTTATTGCCTATTTCCTTCACTGCACCTGTATTTCGTATTTCCTTCACAACAAATGCTCAAATGCCTTCAGCAACTGAAGTGTTAAGAAATTTATCGGTTCTTAACTGACCAACATTCATTTTCACTGGTAAATCAAGGAAAGTCGGTTCGGATGAGTTGGACAAATTCCAGATTTAGAATGCCTAAGATTAAACATCCTAGAAGTGCCCTCATTGGTGCTTTCATTCAAAATTTCGGAACCTCCTAGTTTGAACATGTCGTCAATTTTCAACTTTAATACATAATATAAAAATACAAAAATAATTAAATGAAATGTTCAAAAATACCACCATGGCATTGATAAAGGCTTGGCAACGCAAAATGAAGGAAACGTATACTAATTGTATGTTTTGCCTTTTTTGAGTGGATTCGACTGCATTCATGAATCGTTCCATTAATTGTTCTCTACAATTAATTGACACTGCACAAACAAGTTGTTTCAAATGCCCCCATACAAAATAATCCAAAGGATTCAAGTCAGGTGATCTCGCAGGCATCTAGCCACGCCGACAAATCCATCTCCTATTAAACTATTGGGTTAACCAGGCAACAACATTTCGTCCAACATACGGTGGTGCTCTATCATGCTGATTTCACATACGATTATATACCAAATCCACATGAAAATCTTCTAGCATATTTGCGAGATCCTTTTCTAAAAATTATAGGTACGCATCGGCATTCAAACGATTAGGAAGGACTTGAATTTGAAGTAATTGTCCGTTACAGACTCCAATTTTTGTTGAAAACATCTTTTAAAAGCGTGAAGATTTTCTATAGACTATACATATTCATTATGGCAATTGAAGGGGTCAATGCAAGAAGTGCCTAAGTCACATTTTAATCAAAAGTCGGAATTTGCCGCCGTATAGTGGTATTTTTCATAGGCTTTCAGATGGGATATTTAAATTGGCAGGAATATGTACCTAAGTGCCCGAATTCACATTGTCTCCAATAGGAGTTTACCTTGTTTACAATGCAAGAAGTACCTAAGTCACAGACTTGACATGTTCATTTTCATGTTGCTACGGTGACGTGGTACGTTTTATAATGGAACCACAGATTCTGTGATAAAGCGTGTAACGTCAAAAAGGAGCACCAAGCGATAAAGCTAAACAATATTTTTAGCTTTGACGCTTTTTGCAGATGATACAGTATGCATTATTCACGTGTGTATGCACCAAATAGCGAAAGCGAAGACAGTTCGGAAGCCGATGAATTTGCTTCCATAATAAACAAAAAAACTTCAAAAGGAGGTATTACCTGGAGTTCTTCTGCCACACTGGGACATGTTTCACAAAATGTGGATATTCCAGGATCCTCAGTATGCAGTAATATCAATGAAAATCGTCAGCAACCAGAGCTAAAGAAGGGCAAAAAGAGAAAGACGCACAAGTTTTAAGTCGTCCACATGTTTTGTATATTCTGAGGCCGTTTCATGATAAATCTTATTTCAATATTATGAATTTTTACTTTAATGTATCTTTAAATTTCAACAAAATAACAATTTCAACACAAAAAGTGCCTAAGTCCAAAACTATTATAATTTATTTTATGTAAAGAAAAAGGTATTTTTAATATGAAATTGTGAAAGTAGAAGCCATTTTTTACGTATAATACAATATCACACATATTTTGAAAAAAAGCAGTTCGAGTAATGTGTCATACTCAAACATAAAATTTCAAACCTTAATATCTCACAATCACTTTTTTGTGACTTAGGTACTTCTTGCATTGATGCCTTCAATTATTTATTCCATCCCGAATAGCTTCGCCTGACGAAAGCGTCTCTCTGAAGAAATTTTCACTTAGTTCATGCTGCTGAATAAGCCATTGACAAAAGGCGAGTCTCTGCATGTGATCTCCTGTGTGCGATAATGTACTTTTGGCGCTCTTGTTCACCGGAACAGAGTGCATATCAATTAGATCAAATGTCTGTCATTTTCGAATTTTTGGCTGCAAATGGTCTTAAACGTTTTGGTTCGAACCACTGATGAATAATCCGTGGTCAGAATCGATTCTGTCCGGCCGTAACCACGATTAGTTGTATTCTACAACTATTACTTCAATTCGATCGAGTTAGTATTGGTTGAAGACAAAATTATTACTCGGAAAACATTGGGCCGGTTATGCCCATTAACGAACTAACGAACTTGTCCGTCGTATTGAGATGCGCCACTTACCCTGAAAATTTCAAGTCGCTATCTCTTTCCGTTCTTAAGTTATCGCGGCAAAGGCCGGCCGGATGGCCGGCCGGACTGAATCCAATTTGACCTCGAGTTCTTCATCAGTGAGTCGAAACTAATCGTTTGAGACCATTTTCGGCGAAAAATTCGAAAATTACAGACATTTGAACAAAAGCGATAATATCACATTGAAATTACATTTCATTAAAATTCTATGCAGAGAAACGTGAGCAATTGTATTCTATAATTACCTTTAAAATAATTGAAGAAGACCTTAATTCAATAACGACCCCACCCGAAGAATATTCAACGCCGAATTGATTCGAATTATTTACCCTCTCAAAGTTAAATTTAGTTGATATCAATTTAGTATTATATCGTCTTGAATACAATCTTCAATTAGTTCAATATTGTTTCGAAAACGGACTTGACGTTCTCTTCAATATCCCATTTCACCATCCGCAACAAAAACTTTTCAAATCTAACGATGTGGACGGCAAGCCAAGCAATACTTCAAACATTCCAAATTCAGGCGGCTATCGAGGCAACAGAAAAAATTCAATTTAAAAGTTTTGACTTTCGTTTAATTTTCCCTGGTGCTTATTCAGACTTTCGATTGGTGCATCCGTGGGAGTATCAGAAAGAGGACATGTATTTATGATTCCAATTCCAATGTTCTTTTCACGAAACGTAATGACATTAAAAGATTTGTGTAGACAGTGAGAAAATTCACGTTCTCGCAGTTTATTCTTCTTCTCTATATTATGCCACAATGCTGGGGATTACGGAGAAAATAGAACTATAGGGTTTTCTGGGATCATTCAGAAAAACCAACGGATGGAAATGTAACCGCACTGCTTGTATATTCAATCCTAATCCGCAAGTATGCAAATTACTTTCATCCGTATCTTACCAAGGGTTCAGAGGGTGGAATGACGAATTTTATCCCAGAAAAGAGTATAATGATTTCTAGTATCTATCTGAAGGATATTGGGTAATTCGACGTGATCCTTTAGCAGGGATATACTAGACGTCATTTGCAACGAATTGAGTCGAGTGAGCCATGGTCCGAAAATCTATGGTTACGAAGGTATGGCGATTTTTTTACTTTTTGGAAATTTTCTGCTTTTTTATCGAAAATAATTAATTTTGTAAAAACTACTTGATTCTAAATATTCAATGAACAGTTTTTTCAAAGCTGAAGAGATAGTTATCATTTCATGCGAAAAAGTATTTACTAAAATATCAGATAACCTGAGATATAAGGCGTCATAAATGGCATCAATTGTTTTCCTCATAAAATCTTGATGAAACCATTGAGAATTACTCGAAAAAAGGTATTATGAACTTGGTATACAAATTCAGGAAAAAACTTTCTTGTATCATTGATAAGTTGACTTGAAATTTTCAGGGTAGGTGACGCATCGCAATACGACGGACAAGTTCGTTAATGGGCATAATCGACCGATTAATAATTTTGTTTTCAACCAATATGAATCCGATCGAATTGAAACGGGGTGAATAGTTGTAGAATATAAACCTAAGCACGTTTGTGAAATTTGGTAAGAATCGTATCACTAGAAAATTGATAAAAAGATTATTAAAAAATATTATTTATGACACGATAACCTGAGAATGGAAAGAATAGTGGCTTGAAATTTTCAGGTTAGGTTGTGCATCTGAATGCGACATTTGAATTTTTACTATAGGTATAATGGGCCAATCGGTTTTGGAGTTATACACATCTGAAATTTGGTTGTTATTTCCTCAATAACTCGAAATTGCGGAATTTCGTGAAGATGGTATAACTAGAAAATTTCAAAAATCATTGAAAATAATTGAAAAAAATTCTATATATCATAAACTATTCGTCTGGCATGGCTGAAATTTTGCAAGAGCCTTCAGAACCTAACTCTACTGCAAATTTCCAAGTTTGCACACGATCGGATCCATATTGGAGAACCGAGCAGCCTTTTGTGAGTTCGGTAGCTGGATGGGAATCGTTGTATCTTTGCGAGAACCTTCAAAACCATGAATGTCATGATGACATATTTTTTCATCATAAATCTATGGGAGATGATAGCCCTACATTAGGGTCCTGTAGCGGACATACCTGGTTTTTAAAGAGATCCTCCTTAGGAGGAGGCAACTAAATATTGAAGGGATTTCTATGAACAAGAGTGAATATCTTTGAAAATAGAGATTGCGATTCTTCTTCAAGAGATCCATGCGCCTTTAGAGGAGTATAATTGTGAGAGGGGACTTTTGAAAGGTTATGTATTATTTTTAATATGATATCGCTGAAATTTTGCTGAAGGCTTCAAAACTTAACTTTATATTAACCACACTTTCTGATGAGGTGAGAGGCTCATTTGTCGATATTAAATCTCGTGATGGGTAGAGAGGCATTTTAGGCCAGTTTTTCTATCACTAATGAGAATATATCTTTATGTTTCACATCAACACCTATAGATCTATCAATGGGCTTTTATTGGTTAAGAATAAGTAATTGAATATTACTGGAATTCAATTGAATTTCGTTCAATATGTTAGTAACTGAATTTATAATTTTATTACTTTGATTATTTAAATACGACATTTGTTCCAGTAATATTTTTCTAGAATAATTATGTATTCTTCTCCCAAAGAAGAATTGAAGGTAGACAATCTGTTAATTTTTTTATCATTGCATTCTATCCTGATTTCACGAAAAAATAATGGTTCAAGCACTGACGTGAAGTCGCTTGCACCATGGAAAATTCGATTAAGAGTGTCCAATACATGAGAATGGACAATAGAACATACGCGCAAAGGCTCCTGACTTCACGTCAGTGCTTTTATTATTCGTACTAGTCCTAGTCGTAACCAGCAACTAATAATAACATTAATAACAAGTAAAGGAGAAGATAAGAGGGTTGACCAAGTAGAGAAAATTTCTGTTACTTGCTCGGATTTCCAGCTATGTTTTTTGATCTCTTGGGAAAATTCATTACATACGTACCTTTTTGGAAAGTTCATCAACTAAGGAAGTTTTTTCACTTAATTGTACGCAAAGTTAATTATATTTTATTCGTGGAATACGCAATTGTTTCATGAAAATTTAATGAGAAAAACAATTCATGCCACTTCAGACTCTATTTTTCAGGTTATTCGAATTTTTGGTGAATGACTTTTTCTGGAATTTATCCTTATCCCATCAGCTTTCAAAAAAACCTTACTTTTGTATGCAGTGTTGAGTAGTTTCCACAAAATAAATTGTTCTCGAAATATCAATATATCTCAGTAACCATAGACTCTTGGACCATGGTTGACTGGACTCAAATCGTTGCAAATGATGTCTTGTATAACCCCTTTAAAGGATCACGTCGAATTACCACACAACCTGTATACACGGTCCGAGGCCACTACACCGACATGGGCAAGGTGATAGGGTATCATTGGGGTGTCACACTTCCTGTTGTTAAACTGTCCTCCGGGTCTTCTGGTGGAAGTTAGGGATTGTTTAAACCGGGGGTTAAGGCGGGTTTATACAGCAAATAAGATAAGATAAAATAAAATAAGAAATAAAATAAGAAAGTTAAACATGTACATTACTATGAGAGCGTTTATACACGAAATAAGATAAAATAAGAAATAAGAATAAGAATTAAAGTGGGCCAACTCTCATCTTTATTTCTTATTATATGTTATTTTGTTTGGTAAATGACAATGCGCATGCTCAAAGAGTGAAATTCATAGAACTTGCATAAAATTGTCAAAAAGCTGCGATTTGATTGGTTCATTCTCATTTCTTATTTTGTTTTAGATTATCTGTATAAACCGATCCGCTTAACCTTTCATTCTTATTTTATTGTAATTTATTTCTTATTTTATTTTATCTTATCTTATTTGCTGTATAAACCCGCCTTATGAGAGCGTTTATACACGAAATAAGATAAAATAAGAAATAAGAATAAGAATTAAAGTTGGCCAACTCTCATCTTTATTTCTTATTTTATGTTATTTTGTTTGGAAAATGACAATGCGCATGCTCAAAGAGTGAAATTCATAGAACTTGCATAAAATTGTCAAAAAGCTATGATTTGATTGGTTCATTCTTATTTCTTATTTTGTTTTGGATTATCTGTATAAACCGATCCGTTTAACCCTTAATTCTTATTTATTTTAATTTGTTTTTTATTTTATCTTATTTGCTGTATAAACCCGCCTTAAGTTTCTTTATTTTGCAAATAATTTAGAGACCAGTTGATATGGAGCAATGAAATTTGACGGTTTGAGTAAGTAGCTCGAGTACTTTGAAACCCCGGTGAAATAAGTTTTTGTAACCCCCACTAAAAGAAATGGAGGAGAGGGGGGTAATTTTTTAAATAAATGATTTTTTCCACGGTAACTTACTGATAATAAATCAGATTCCAAAACTACGATCCTTCACCTTTCATTTGGTGTATCGTTGACACTTAGGGCTCAAGCGGTTACGGAGATGTTATCAAAAGAATGTCACGAACACACAACATTTTCGATAACGGGATAGAGCACCTCATACAGATCGGCGTTTTCCAACTTCCCGTTATAATATTGAAATTTTTTCTCCTGCGAGTGTCTTTAGGGACCATAGTCTCCATATTTCAAGATATTAAAAAGTATACATGGTGTTCCAAAAAAGGCTAGTCACCTCACAACTTCCAAATTTTCCATGTGATACCCTGTATTTTTTTTTCTAACGGAAGTTTGTGAGGAGAATTTTTTTTATGTAAGCAGCTGTTTTTATGTATTTATTTGGCAAATAGGCGCATTTTGAGGCCTTTTAAAAATAACAAAATATCATGGACACAGAATATTTTTAATTTCCGGTATGCATACGTTTTATGCTCACAATTCAATCATTAAATGAGATATTAGAAAAAAATGTCATGAATTCAAAAATGACAAAGTTTACAGGCTATCACATTGAAAATTTGGAACTTGTGAGATGACTAGCCTTTTTTGGAATACCATGTATACTTCTTAATATCTTGAAAATATGGAGACTATGATCCCTCAAGAGCAAGAGAAAAAATTTCAATATGGTAATGGGAAGCTGGAAAACGCCGATATGTATGTAGAGCTCTACCCCGTTATCGAACATGTTGTGTGTTCGTGACAACAAGAGCGCCAAAAAGTATGAGGTAACACCGAATACTTATTGATCATAACTTATTTTTGGCGCTCCTGTTCCTCTGAACAGAGTGCATATCAATTTGTCCAAATGTCTGTAATTTTCAAATTTTTAGCTGAAAATGGTCTTAAACGATTTGCTTCGACTCACTGATCAACATTCCGTGGTCGAAATCGATTCTGTCCGGCCGTCCGTTAACACGATAACTCTCGAACGGTATGAGCTAGACAGTTGAAATTTTCAGAGTTGGTTTGAGAGATACGTATTTCGGTTAAGTTCGTTTTTGTGCAATAAATTTTTTCACATTACAAATTTCGTCATAAATTTCATCATAAGAATCCATTGATATCATTTTCAACTCTAACAGACTAATACTTTCGGAGATATGATTTTTTAAAATTTCAATAATACATCGTACTTCTATGTAATGCGGTTTCTATCTGTGTTCACTGTTCATACATGTAATCTTATCTATCTATAACAAACATGTCAAATGTATTTCTGTTCTAACAAACAAAGTATGATTTAATGCAAAATTATAGAATATTATAATTACCCCTACCCTATATGCCCTTGGATAATCCATATGACGATGGAAAATTATAATTTGGTAAGTTTATCAAATTAGGTTCTGAATATCTTCAGTGAAACAAAACTGGAATATTCAATTTATATTTCAATTGATATAATATAATTTTCAGAGTAGATTTGTGGAATGAATATTTCGGATGAGTTCGTTATTTAATTTCAATTTAGTTTCTTTTATGATGCAGTACTATTATAAGAATCCATTGATATCATTCCCAACTCTGAGAGACCAATAATTTCGAAGATGAATTGTCAAATTTTGAAGAGCACCAGTCCACAGGGCTTTCCGACTTTTTTTCTGCTCTTTCCAAATTTATAACTGAAATGTTGAAATATTGATATTGTTGTTTCGCCTGGAAACCTAATCATTAATTTATTTAAGGCCGGACGTGGAATATTTTATTTTAATACGTTAATTGACACCTCTGTCGACAAAATATATACGAACCAATTATTTCAAAAATTTATAAGGTAGACCATAAGTTCTGATTATTTGAAAAGAATGTGAAAAATGTGAAATGTGAAAAACCACGTATCTTGGTTATAAAGAACGATAGACCCATAATATATAGGCTATTCAAAAGCACCTCGGTGGCTTCCATCTACTCTTACTTGTATGCGTATTTCCCACCCTAAATATGGCCGAACTTTCTTTACTCTCGTAAATTCAACGTTGAAACATGCTCATGTCGCCACGTGAGTGCTATTAAAATTTTTTGTTCTGTTTGTGGTCACTTAAGTTTTACGATGGTAAGAACAGTTTCCCTAAAACTCTCTGCAATATTTTCACCAATGAATTATATTCCGTTTTCGTTCATGCTATTAATTTAAGAGAACACAGTTATGTTTCTCATGAATCCGGCACTATGAAGTTTTTACGTTCACTACGGAATTGGTGTCGTTTTTTTTTATTGTGGGGGAATTCCAAGGTTTCGGCGACTAATTAATTATGTATATTATATAACTTGGCAATACAGTACGCATACAATCTATATACCTTTTCAAGTTAAATTTCAGAAAAAAGTTGAATTACTTTCGGAAAAATTAAAAGCAATTTTGGAAAAAGTAAAACCAATTTCGGAAAAGGTAAAACCAATTTCGGAAAAAGTAAATCCAATTTCGGTCAAAATCTTCAGTTTTACTCAGTACAATTTTGTGTCCATCAAACTCATTTTCTAAATGTTCCTGATCAATATCTTCTTTGTAATGATTTTAACTCGTACGTTAAGTGATTTAAGAACGACTATTCTCCCGGTAAATATATTTATGGAATACATAACTGCAACCTACCTACTCGCATTTTTGAGTCAGTATTTCAAATGTCGACGTGTTTTTTAGTGAATTGACATATTCAAAGTGAAGACGTGAAGTTGTGATGCAGATGCATATCTTATTGCACCGGAGTCAATATTGCAATATACAGGGTGTTAATGAAAAGTTGCTCCCTTGAATGCTAAACTAGATTTACTATATTTTCATATCTTTCTTCACATTATTTTCCTGTTTTATTTTTAGATATTAGTGTATAAAAAAAATCAGGCAATTGATATCCGAAATCTAAATAAGCAAGTAACTTTGGCGTTATCATTTAAATCATACAGGAAATTGACATACATATTTAAAACCAAACTTTCATTAAGAATTAACCTATTTCTTAGTTCCGATTAGATAGTCCTCGCCCACCGTCCCACCGAACATTCTGATTCGTCTATATCTTCTGAAGTGCTTTTTTTTTATTCCCCCTTATGGTCTATTTTCCGGGTAAAAACCACTAAAATGTACACACTTGCCTGGCTACTTTGATACGGATACCATAAGCTGTCTTTCAGCTCTTATGACGTCAAACGCATGCTGACGAAAGCTCCGAGTTGAAAGCTTTGGAAACAAACACGCGCAATGCTCTTGCAGATAGAATTTCGGTTGGATTGGTGGATAAAGAACCCCATGTCATGTCGTATTACGTGGGAATAGATGTGTTTTCATTTGTTTCGCTCTACCACATAGGTGGTTAGTGGACAGATACAGGGTGTACCACCTATCGAGGGAATTGAATCGCTTGATGTCTTTAGTTTTGAATATACAGGGTGATTTTCGGATATTGAGTGAAATTTCAAAGTTCAATAAATGTTTAACTAACTGATTTCAAAGTTTGCAGTTATATCACCCTTTTTGACTGCTTTCGTTTAATTTGGTCGAAATATGTTATGAAGTATTAACATATCAGAAATAGATATAACGAAAATGATAAATTTATAAAAAATTGCTTTTTTGTGCTCTTGTTCCTAGGAACAGAGTGCTTATCAATTTGCCCAAATGTCTGTAATTTTGGATTTTTGCCTGAAAATGGTCTTGAACGATTTGGTTGGACTCACTGATCAATAATCCGTGGTCGAAATCGATTCTGTCCGGCCGTTAACACGATAACTCTCGAATGGAATGAGCTAGACAGTTGAAATTTTCAGAGTAGGTTTGAGGGATAAATACCTCGGTTCAGTTCGTTATTGGGCAAAATGGGTCTAATGGTTTCGGAGTAACGAAAAAAAATATCGTTTTTTTACATTACAACTTTTGAATTCAAATTTTTTTAAGATGCAGTTTCATCATAAGAATCCATTGTTATGATTTTCAATTCTAACAAGCTAATACTTTCGGAGATATGATGTTTCAAAGTTTCAATAATACATTGTGAGTTCTATGTATTCACAGAATGTGAACACAGAATCTGTCTGTGATCACTATTCATAAATGTCATATTTTCTAGCTATAAGAGCTTGTCAAATCATAGATGTTGTTTTCTCTTGGAAAGCAAAAATTCGATTCTTAAATTTGTGAATATTTACAAGACTGTTGATGTTGTTTATGGAGGCAATAGGAAAGAAGAACATAAAGGAATCATCAAAGGAAATTACTGTTCGTTGACCACAGAGGTTAATATTACCTTTTACTTCCTTAAGTAGTGAGACATGTTCCTATATACAGTATTTTCATAAAAAATACTGAAATATGGTACAACATTTGTGTATCAATCATTTTTCTTTAGTTGAGGTTCATAATACAGAAAAGAATGTGTTAGTAGTATAAACTATTAAATTTTAAATTATGAGAAGAGGATAGTATTTTATTAATATATTTTGAACTATCAAAATAATTTGCTCTCAGGAATAAATGGACAATCTGCTATGATTGTCTCCAGCCTTGCTCTAGACATTTCGATGATACTTTCCTTAGGTATTTCGAGTTGTGAAAACTATGCATCGAGTGTAAGTTGCAACAACCCATTCCTCGAGGTTGAATCATTGTAGATTGCTCATTTAGTCGTGATAAATAAATTTAATGACAATTTTTGAAGCATTAAGGCATTGAAGCGTTGTAGATTGCTCTTATTTTTATAAGATAATTTTTGAAGCATTTTTTTTTTAATTTAATTTCTTTCATGATGCATTTCTATTACAGAAATCCATTGATATAATTCCCAACTCTGAGAAACCAATACTTTCGGAGATATAATTTGTCTGTTTGAACAAGAGCACCAAAAAGCTCCTGTCCACAGGGCTTGAACCAATTTTATATTAACAAATGGCAATAATTATCTACAATATACCAATATACAAATGGAAATGAAATAAACGAAACACTTGAACACAAATAAGAACAATGTGAGAAATAAAAAAAAAGGAAAGCCCTGTGGACAGGAGAAATTATATTATATCAATTGAAACTTAGCCAATATTCCAGTTTTGTTTTTACTGATATATTTTGATATATTCTGAACTCAATTTGAACATACCAAAGTATAAATTACCAACATCATATGCATTATCCAAGGGCATTATCACCTTAGAACTATAATATCATATATTCCTCATAATTCTACGATAGTAAAGGTTATTTCATTGGTCATTTTGCGTTCAATCATACTTTGTTTTCTGGAACAGGAGGGCTATTTTATATCTTGAGTAACGATCCAGAAATAAATTTGACATGCCCCTTATAGGAAAAGAAGATGACATGTTCGAACACAGATCATATAATAATTCATAAATAATAATGAAAAATGGCGATACCGTTGTTAATAAATCAACAAGTTCAGAGCGTGCCTGCCAATAGGGTCTTCATAATGGCTTCGTATAATTAATATAATTATGCATATTTTTCACAAGTCGAATAAACCCCAGGGAATTTCATTGATTTGCAGAGAAGCAAGAGCAGACGCGTTTCTGGATTCTTCGCCTTCTCTGTACCTTCCCAACAAACTCAACTAAACTGAACCGTGTTAAGCCTCTCACAGCCGGCATGAGCAGTTATACATAAATGCGCACGCCACCTATGAGGCAAAACAAGGAGTTCAGACTTTCCCCACCAGTGAAAATTTGAAGCGTCAAATCATATGCCACCATTCGCTCGATTTTGATCTGTGAAAACATAGAAGTACGATTTATTATTGAAATTTCGAGAAATTGTATCTTAGCTTGTAAGAGTTGAAAAAGATATCATTGAATTCTTATGTTGAAACTGCATCGTAAAAAAAATTAAATTTGAAATTTGTAATGTAAAAAAAAGTTATATTATTTTGTTAGTCCGAAACCATGAGGCCGATTTTGCCCAATAACGAACTTTAAGGATTTATTAATCTCCCAAACCTACTCTGAAAATTTCAACTATCTAGCTCAATCCGTTCGAGAGTTATCGTCTTAACGGAGGGCTGGCAAAACGGCCAGACAGAATCGATTTGGACAACGGATTCTTAATCAGTGAGTCGAACCAAATCACTTAAGACCATTTTCATCCAAAAATTTGAAAATTACATACATTTGGGCAAATTCATAAGCACTCTGTTCCGAGAATCAAAAGCGCCAAAAACATCCAAAAATCTTGCTAAATCATTAGCAAGTGTTATACCATTTTGAAATCCTCATTAAATGCACCAACTTTTAAAGTTACTTGCCAAGCTAGCGCAATACATTTTTTTGGCGCTCTTGTTTTCAGTACAGACAGTTAAAATTGGCCTAATTATTGATTTTGAATACTTGGTAGAACGAAATGTGACACTTTCTTCCAAGCTGGAGCAAATAATAAAGATTTGTAGTAGCAAGAGTTAACACCATCACAGGGTGAAGCTTTTCTCGAGTTTTTTGAAATGCCTATAATTTTGAAAATACGTACCTACTCATATTTTTTCCAATAATTTCTGTTACTGTTAAGAATTGGCCTATCACCCACTTCCGCCTTGACGGTGAGTTTCGGGACAAAATTTATGAATTTTTATATTCTTTAAATCATCACTTTACTCGGGTATAATACAGTACTTACACATAAAAAATATACACTTCCGGCTTGACGTTGAGTTTCGGGACAACCTGTATGTATCTTGAATCCTGAAATAATCTACCATATTTTTTCACCCTCAATCCAACAAGAATGAAAGTTCCCATTTGAAATTTTGGATTTTTGAGCAAAAAATTTTCGAGTACCCTATGCCTATACCTAAACCCGGTACCTACAATTGCATTGTACACTTGGCACTTTGGCTAATTTGAAGATTATCCAAATGGCAGATTGAATAGCTTTTCGTAGATATTTGCAATTCTATGACACCTGTCATTTCTCAAATTCGAGAAAATCCCATATATTATCTCAAAATTTAGTGAACATAAATGTATAGGATGTCTCAGATAAAGTTGATTTTCAATGGATATTTCAGTAGTGCAAACATATACAGTGTATTCCATTCGAAATAAGGATGCAGTTATACCGTTCGGGTATAATCGGAAATACCACTTCACTTAATATTTTTAGGGTGCTGCCCACATAATTTAAGAATCATCCGATTTCTGGTTTTTAAGATATCGATCAATGCGGTTTCCATTGGGACACCCTGTATACATGCCAGGACTGTCTATACGCATAGCATTATGAAATTTATCATAATCACTTCAACCCGAGCATTAACTCAGTCGATTAATAGTATATAACGTTACTAACAAGGTAAGAGGGTTTTTTGGCGAATGGAGGATATAACTGACGAGCCGCAGGCAAGTCAGTTACCTCCTTGAGCCTGTAAAACCCGTTTCCTTGCGTGTATTGTTTTATATTTTATTTGTTTCTCATTTGTAAAAAGGTTAGATAAATTCCAAAAAAATCTCAATAATTTGTCGCAAATGTCGTAAGCTATGGAAGTGTTGCCATGAAGTTGTCTGTTTATTTTTCTTTACATTTGTTTTGGCGAAAGCGAAAATGAATGTACCAAAATAAATTATTGAGGCAGCCAGCAGTGTAGCTTCAAGTTTATTACCTGGAAAATCAGCTTCAAGGTACTAGCGAGAATACGACGACTTCAAAAAGTGGCAAAACAAAAATAGAGTGATTGGGGTAACTGAAGTGTTTTGTTGGTCTACTTGAATCAACTATCAGCTAGATTCAGCCCTAATACTTTATGGGCAAAATGGTCTATGCTGAAAAGCTGCTTGAAAATGAAAGAAAATGCCCCTGTTCGCAGGTTTGTTTTCCTTAAAAAATGTATTGAAAAATATGACGTTTAGTTGTCATTTGCAGATTTCAAAAGGTAATTGCGTTTCTGAAACGAAAAAATGAGCGTTATACGCCAAAAAAGGCCAAGGTATTAAGTAAAGAAGAGGCTGAACAATTTCTTTTACATGCTCCTGATGACCAGTGGTTGCTGGCGAAAATTGTAACAATATTTGGGATATTTGGATGTAGTCGATGTGACGAAATTCTCTCCTTAAACATGAATGATGTAGAAGATATGGGAAAATACGTTATTGTGACATTGCGGCAAACAAAAAATTTAACAACAAGAAGACTCACCATAACCGATGATGGCTGCAGCTTCAAGCCCTGTATGATATACAGAAAATATGTAAATCTTCGGCCTCCTGGAACAGAAAGCCTAAGATTTTTTTTGACATACCGACATGGAAAGTGCATTTCCCTTAATGCTGGCCAGCACACTATTGGTGGTGTCCCAAAGCAAATAGCGAAATATTTAGGTTTAAAAGACCCAGAGTTATACACCGGCCACTCTTTTCGCAGAACTGGAGCCACTATGGTTGCGGATTCGGGTGGAGATATTTTAGCACTAAAGCGTGCAGGAGGGTGTAAGAGCACCGAAATTGCGATGAGTTATGTCGATGATTCGGTCAACAAAAAAATCGAAATGTCTAGCAAATTATTTGGTAGTAAGGAGAGTACAAATGTTCTGCAGTCTTCGAGTGCAGCAGTTTCTGAGACAACAGATGGTTCATCATCATCAGTATCAACTCTTTCATCATCAAAAATCTGTGTTACTGGAAATAACAATTGTACCATGATTCTCAACATATATGACGATAAAACAAAATTTTCTAATGTAAATAATACTACTAACTTGTAAAAGTTTTGCAAGTTAACTGTCAGTTTTACAAGTTAGTGACTTGATAAAATAAACTTTCTTGATTAATATTGTGTTTTTGGAAACTGACGTTTACAAATGAGACACAAATAAAAAAATCAACAGGTTTTAACGGCCATCTTTTAATCTGATATAAATTTTCGCTAACTTGGAATGTCAGCCTCCATTAGATATTAATCATTATAATATACTGCGGCTTGGAAAACAACCCCACGCTTCCATGATTAGAAGAACGTTCATAAATTTAATGATCATGGTGCCAGACTTTATATGAAATCAAAGAACCGAAAACGGCCCAACCTCAGACAAATATTAATGAGTTTGGAATGTCAGTCGCTCAAAGTTGCGACGAGAGTGCTCACGGAATCATTATTTCGACCGAACAAAAGATGTACAGAAAACATTCCGCTAACGATTCCGAGTAAAAAGCAAATCCATCCTCTAGCTTGAATGCGGTAAATATTCTTATCCGTATAATGATTTCCAGGGGCATCCCAGCCCACTGTATGTTTTCGGAGTCATAAACGACGTAACACAGCTATTTTTCCTAGATAAGAAAGATCATGAAGCACTTCTTTCGTATGCTTTTATAGAGGTTCGTTAGATATGTGGAAGTTGAAGAATATACCTTGGTTTGTGACATCATTATCCATTTATTCGAGTAGGTATATTATGCTAGCTGATTTTACGCAGTAGGTACTTCATGAACCCTCTGCAATTCTTCAATATTCAAATACTTATTTTTCATGTGATGTACACAGGGTATCCCGCAACTAGTCAGCCATAGTTCACTGACGCGAAGGAACTATATTGTGGACTTAAATACTGAAAATATTTCAGGTCTGAAGTCAACTAGCTGTTTTGTAGATTCAGGGTGATTAAACTGTTTCTGCTGAGGATTCGATTAAGGGTGTCCAATACAGAAGAATGGACAATAGAACATACGCGCAAAAGCTTCTGACTTCACGTCAGTGCTTGAACCAATTTTTTCGTGATTTTTTTGAAATTTTCTAGGGGTGCTGTTCTTGAATTTTTTTTTTTCGTCATTTTTTTCCAATTTTCTAGGGGTACGGTTCTTACAAAATTTTAAACACGTCTTTATGATGATTTTCTACGACTAGTTACCAAGCTTCAATTCGATCGAATATTTATTTTTTGAGTTATCAAGGAAATAATATTCCAGGTGGGTATAACTTGGAAACCGTTCGACCGATTATGCCCAAAAACGAACTCAACTCTCCCTTTCGGATACGCAACCTACCCTGAAAAGTTCAAGTCCCTATCTCCTTTCGTTCGAAAGTTATCGAGGCAACGGTCACCCATCTACTGAACTCACACAAGAATGCTCGAATCTCCAACAATGTTCAACCGATTGTGTTAATACTTGAAACTTGGCAGTAGAGTTTGGTTATGAAGGCTCTTGCAAAATTTCATCAATTTCAAACGAATAGTTACTGATATATAAATTTTTTTTTTCAATTTTCAATGATTTTTTTTAAATTTTTTACAAATACTATCCTCACGAAATTTTGCAAGAATTTTCGCGTTGGCATTCTACAACTAATTACCATGTTTGAATTCAATCGGTTTAGCATTTTTCGAGTTAATGAGGAACAAAAAATTCGTCAAAAAATTCGAAAGTTACAGACATTTGGGCAAAACTATAACGCGATGTTCCCCAGAACATACGCGCAAAAATCTCGTCTCGCTCTCGCCAATTCCCAAAATATTAAGTCTCGTTCGCGTCTCGTTATCAGTTGTCTCGTCTCGTCTCGCTTGATTCTGAATAACGATACTGAATATTATAATATCTAAACGAAATGGTATACAATAATGCATAATTTTGTAAAGCTATATTTATTGCGCTCTTATACAAAAATATTTGTACATGTACATATTATTTTCAATTTTAAACACTGATAATTTCAACTTTTAAATTACTTGATGACCAAGAATTCAAACATAATCACGCTTGCATCACATCATTTTTCAATGATGTACGTGTTTTTGCCATGATCATACCTGCTGTGGAAAATAATCTTTCAACAGGTATGGATGTAGCCATTAATAAATCATCGGCCATCTTGGAAACTGTAGGAAGAACTTTTTCATCACTCACCACCACTGTAAAATATTTCGATTCCTCTTTGCTCTTTCTAACAGCAAATATTCTTCAAACTCAGCTTTCCGATATTTCGAAAGTTTCGTTGATGTTTTAAACAGGCTATCGATGTCGATAATTTTTTTAATAGAATTGTACAATTTGGTATAGTTTTCAAAGAATACCTTCCCAGTGGGTAAATCATTGAGGGTGTTCTCCGCGTATTCCTCATAACACTTTTCGAAATATTGAATAGCTTCATTTTTTAACCAGTTTTATTATTCGTAGTTCCACAGATATGTACAATGATTGTTCACATCTTCACTACAAGGAGCACAAGAGAATACATTTCTCCAGATGCTCTGATAGAGACGAAATTTTCAATGCATTGGGATTTAGGGGCAATAAAAGTTGTCCGTTAAGTATTGAATTCATTATGGCATCCGTTTTTATGGCTGTGAATTCTATTTTTTCTTGAAAAATAATCTCAATTATCGCAAAGTCATAACGAATTAATAATCTTCTAAAAAATCGTGTATTTCTAGAACGATCGATGCATAATATTGACAAAATATATTGGTAATTATAGTGGAAACTCTTCATATTCAATTGTTTTCTGTGGGTGTTGAAAAAAGTCGAGTTGTATATATAACTTCATAAAAAAAAATTTAACGAGATCAAAAACGAAACTCTCGTGTTGCGCTGTATGTGGTCTCGGTATCGCCTATAATATTTTTGAAAACGTCTCGTCTCGTCTCGCTTTTACGAGACGAGAACGAGACGAGACGAGAAAAAGCTCGCTCTCGCGTGAAGCCCTAGTACAGTTGTCGATTACTTCTGATTAGGTTATTATTTTCAATTTTGTACAGATGTTCAACACTAGGAACTCACACAATCGTGAGTAGATGGGAAAAAAATCCTGGCTTGCTTCTGACAAATATCTTGTGTTTCTTAGGCAGAAGCAAACTACAAAATAATTAATATTTATTTTATAGATATTTTTCAGAGTTTGGGAGGGAAAATGAGTATACCTCCCACAGTATCCTTTAATGATTACTTATATCTTAACATACCTCTTTTCTTGTGTGCCGAATTTTAAAATTAATGTTATGATAAGTGCCATATATACAAGCTTGAATACAATATGTTTGTTTTCAGAAATGCATATACAGGATGAACATTTTCAACTCAATTAGGAAATCCAATTTTCCCAATACGTGCCTGGAATTTTATTCATCTACTCACGTTCGTGTGAGTTCCTAGTGTTGAACACCTGTACAAAATTTGATAGAAAAATAATAACCCTATCAAAAGATATCGACAAGTGTATTCTCATCAGAAAAAGTTTAATCTCCCCGTATCTCCAAAACAGTTGACTTCAGACCTGAAATGGCTGATTAGTTGCCGGACAACCCTGTATAGGCTGGGCCACGGTTGATAGTACCATGGGCTTCAGAACAGGACGTTCGATATTATTGAAATTTTTATTTCCTTTATAGCAACCACTGCTATATCGAGATAGAATATTTTTAGCATTGTGGTGTTACTGCTTATATCGAAAAGTACCTACAACTTTGATATTTCAAATGGAACACTCTCTATATTATTATGGTTTCGTCGATGCACCGTAGCCTATTAACAATTTCAAATGTTGTATTCGGATGCTTAACCTGCCCTAAAAAATTCTATCTCTTTCCGTTCTCAAGTTATCGTGAGATGAATAATATTTTTTAATGATTTTTGTTTAATTTTCTAGTGATACGATTTTTACAAAATTGCACATACGTCTTTAAGTCTGTATTCTACAACTACTCACCAAGTTTCAATTCGATCGGATCTGTATTGGTTGAAAACAAATTGATTACTTGGAAACTATTCGGACGATTATGCCCATTAAGGAACTAGTCTATCATATGGGGTCTCGCCACCGACCCTGAAAATTTCATGTCGCTATCTTTTTCCGTTCTCAAGTTAGCTGGACTGAATCAAATTTGATCTCGAATCATCTATCGTTTGAGACCATTTTCGGGAAAAAAAATTGGTTCAAGCACTGGTGTGAAGTCAGGAGATTTTGCACGCATGTTCCATTGTCTACTCAACTCTATTGGACACTCTGCTACGAATTTAGTATCGATTTATTCCGTTTTCTCAGCTTTTATGATATATGGATAATTGGATACATGTCATACCATTTTAATGACAGACTTCGGTATATAGAATCGTCTATGATCACTGAATTTTTAATTCTGACAAATATATTCTATTGGAATTTAGATACGGAAAAACTTACCCTCAAGTATATAACTCAAGGATACGATATTTATGAAATTCCGCGAAAATTAGTCGGCATTCCACAATTAATCACCGAGTTTTAATTGGATCTGATTTGTATATTTTGAGTTATAGAGGAAAAAAACAAAACATTTCAGATGAGTATAACTCCAAAATAATTTGGCAGATTATGCCAATCAACGAAGTTAAATGTCGCACTCGGATGCGCAACCCACCCTTAAAATTGGAAGCAGCTATCTCTTTCCGTTCTCAAGTAATCGTGAGATACATAATATTTTTTCGTTATTTTTTTGAAGTTTTTCAGTGGTGCGTCCTCACAAAATTCCACACACATCAATATAGATCCGGTCGTGTTCAAACTTGGAACTTGGTAGTGGAGTTTGGTTTTAAAGGCTCCCGCATGATTTCAGCAATGTTGGACGAATAGTTGCTGATATACATATAATATTTTTGCGCGTATGTTCTGGGGAACATCGCGTTATAGTTTTGCCCAAATGTCTGTAACTTTCGAATTTTTTGACGAAAATGGTCTCAAACGATTAAGTTCGACTCCCCAATGAAGAATTCGACGTCAAATTTGATTCTGTCCGTCCGGCCGTCCGTCCGGCCGTTGCCACGATAACTTGAGAACGAAAAGAGCTAGTGACTTGAAATTTTCAGGGTAGGTGGCGCATCCCAATACGACGAACAAGTTCGTTAATGGGCATAATCGGCCCAGTGGTTTCCGAGTAATAATTTTGTTTTCAACCAATATAAATCCGATGGAATTGAAACTTGGTGGGTAGTTGTAGAATATGAACCTAAGCACGTTTGTGAAATTTTGTGCGAATCGTATGGCTAGAAAATTTTAAAAAAATTATTAAAAAATATTTTTGTTGTCACGATAACTTGAGAACGAAATGAGATAGCGGCTTGAAATTATCAGGTTAGGATGTACACCAGAACGCGAGATTTCAGTTTGTTTATGAGCATAATCGGCAAAACGGTTTTAGAGTTATAGCCATCTGAAATTTTCTGAAATTTGGTGGTTTTTTTGTTCCTCATTAACTCAAAAAATACTGAACCGATTGAATTCAAACATAGTTATTAGTTGTAGAATGCCAACGCGAAAATGTTTGCGAAATTTGTTGAGGATAGCATTTGTAGAAAATTTTTAATAAATCATTGAAAATAAAAAAAAAATTCTATATATCAGTAACTATTTGTTTGAAATTGCTGAAATTTTGCAAGAGCCTTCATAACCTAACTCTACTGCTAAGTTTCAAGTTTTAAACGATCGGTTAAATATTGTTTGAGATTCTAGCATTCTTGTGTGAGTTCAGTAGATGGGTGACCGTTGCCTCGATAACTTTCGAACGAAAGCAGATAGGGACTTGCAATTTTCAGGGTAGGTTGCGTATCCGAAAGGGAGAGTTTAGTTCGTTTTTGGGCATAATCGGTCTAACGGTTTCCGAGTTATACCCACCTGGAATATTATTCCCTTGATAACTCAAAAAATAAATATTCGATGGAATTGAAGCTTGGTAACTAGTAGTAGAAAATCAACATAAAGACTTGTTTAAAATTTTGTAAGAACCGCACCCCTAGAAAACTAGAAAATATGACGAAAAAAAAAATTTTAAGAACCGTACCCCTAGAAAATTGAAAAAAAACCACGAAAAATAAATTGGTTCAAGCACTGACGTGAAGTTGAAGCTTTTGCGCGTATGTTCTATTGTCCATTCTTTTATATTGGACACCCTTAATCGAATTTACCATGGTAAATTATGTTGTCCAATACAGGAGAATGGACAACATAATTTACCATGGTAAATTCGATTAAGGGTGTCCAATATAGAAGAATGGACAATAGAACATACGCGCAAAAGCTTCTGACTTCACGTCAGTGCTTGAACCAATTTCTTTAATGATTTTTTTGAAATTTTCTAGTGATACGATCCCCACGAGTTTTGCAGGAATTTTCGCTTCGGCATTCTAGAACTAGCAACTATTTTTGAATTGGATCGGTTTCGTATATTTTGAGTTATTGAGGAAATATCAACCAAATTTCAGATAGGTATAACTCCAAAACCGTTTGGCCGATTATGCCTATTGACGAACTCAAATGTCGCGTTCAGATGCACAACCTACCCTAAAAATTGCAAGTCGCAATCTCTTTCCGTTCTCAGGTTATCGTGACATGAATAATATTTTTTAATAATTTTTTTTTAAATTTTTTAGTGTTTCGATTCACACAAAATTTCTCGAAAGTCTTAGATTTATATTCCACAGCTACTCACCAAGTCTCAATTCGATCGGACTTGTATTGGTGGAGAACAAAATTATTACTCGGAAACCATTGGGCTGATTATGACCATTAACGAACTTGTCTATCGTATATTTGGACGTGCTAAAAATGTCATATCGCTATCTCTTTCCGCTCTTAATTATCGTAGAAACGGCCGGCAGGACGGCAAAAATGGGAAAAATGATAACGCGATGTTTCCCAGAACATGCGGGTAAATAGTGTTTCATTTGATAAGAGGAATCTATGGTTAAATTTAATGTATGGGTAATTCTCACGAAATACCGAAATTCTTGTCCTTTGAGTTTTATCGAAAATCTAACAACCCTATAACGGATATCAACATTTTCTTGTAATCTATGTAATCGACACTAGAAGTTTCACTTATTATTTCGGAACCAAATACATACATAAGAATAAATACACCAATATATAGTCCGTAAAATCATTCCCTCACTATGTCCCAAGCTACATATTCGATTACTTTTATATTATCAAACAAACAAGAAAAAATAATAAAAGTCTACTTTGGAGACTTTTCGAATAAAAATATGATAGATTAATGAAAAAAAATTTAATTTGGATTATATACTAAAAACTGTATGCAAAAATAGAAAATATACACGTGTCCTATAAAAATAAATCATTCCCTCACATTGTTACCGATAATTGAATTTTGATCGCATTGTTAATCCAATAGGAACGCTACTATGAATTTTTGATAGGTGGCAGTCTTGTCAACTCACCATTATGGTGAATTTAATGACAGCGTGTTAGACTTTGCGTTGAAAAAGAAATAATAGGATTTTTTGTTTGAATTACGTTTTTAAAGGTCATTCCCTCACATCCAGGAAAAACAAAAAGTAAAATACTTTATTGGTTATTAATTACATAGAGAAGTAGACTTATGGGAGTTATCATTTTATACAAAACCACTTTTTGATAGTGAGTTTATATCACGAGTTTTTTTTTATTATTGTTTGTTTCATCATTCCCTCACCGTCATTCCCTCATATAAATTTCTAGTGAGGGAATGATGATTTATCAAGTAATAATTTTCATCAGAGTCAACTTGCTTTTTCGAACATTTGCTCTAGTTTATTCTTTAATTCACCGCTGTAATCTTTTTGTGCCGTCAATTAATACCAAGAAAAAAGAGTATAAGTGAAAATTTGCCTATTTGTTTTTGCTGATAATCTTCGAATCTTTGCATTAAATAAACAATGCGTAGTACAATACAAACACGAACCAAGTTACATGTTGGACATTCATCGAATGATGTTATTCGTACGAAATATAAAAATCCCACTTATAAGAAAGGTGATCATGTCCTAATAAATTGGGACGAAAAACTTTGTCATGGGGATGCTTTAGTAAAGTGTATGAAAAGAGGAACCGATTCAAGGATGAACAGTTGTATGCCTGGAATGGTATTCAGCAGAAGATCAGGCCAGCAACATTATTCAAAAAGGGAAGTTATACTGTCAAGGAAATATATTATAATATGGAACTGAGATGGGACTATTTTATTAACTTTGAGTATGAATAGATAAGAAAAGTACTATTTGTTGGTAGATTTCTAATTAAGTATAACTAATTTTCATTATTTTATTAATTTTGCATAAAAAAGCTATTGTTTTGTTAATGTTGTTGAGATTAAATAGTATTACAGAACTTTAATCCATTGGTAAAATGACAACTAAGTTAATTTTTAATTGAATATATTTTGTTTTTTGTTCATTTTTATACTGCCACTCTGATTTAGTTCAAAATAATAATTGAAGTTATGTTAAATGGAAATAATTTAGTTGATCTACAATAACCTTGTGATTTTCTGTCCCTGCTAATGTTAAAAACTAATAGTTGATTACTCAATTGAAAGGTAATTTAAAATTGAACAATTTTCTCATTGCCTCACTTAGTCTTCATTCCCTCATTTTCAATTTTTTTTAAATCCTCTTAATCCACCTAAAACACGTTTATTCTAGGGACCGCTATATAATTATAATCTAGCAACATCAGTACCACAAAATTTCATGGAACATTAATACGAATCCTTTTCAATATTATTTGTCTATTTTAATGACCAAATTTCGGGATTTCGTGAGAATTACCCGTATACAACTTAAAGACTCGTCCTGTATAATCGTTTTCGATCGAACATTGTCAGCTCATTTCTAGGTCCAATCTGAGGTTGGAATATCAACACTAATGTACCTATGTTAGTGATATATTTTGACAAAGGCACGTATATTCCACATTGTCCGAGATCTATCTCATCCGGCTCCACTTACTTCGCACAAAGAGAAACACCATCTGCTTCGGATATACGCGAACATTTGTCTCCCTAATGCAATCGTGAATTGTAATCCCTTCACCTGATATGTTCGGACGAGGTGATTTCAATTGGATGGAGGGATTTGTCATCTTCACGATGTGATTACACCTCATGTTTCTAAATCTAGAACAGGTTTGTTGTGACCTATTCGGACTGGAGGTTATTTTATTCTTGTGCAAACTTCGAATAAAGCAGGATCGCACGCCTAGTGCAGTAGTGGGACAACTCTAAAAATCGCGTTCCGAGAAAATGAAGAAAATACTTTTCAATTTTTTCATCCTTAAAATATTCTTCCACTACCATGGTAGAAGATTCGAAAATTTACCATTTTATGGGTTGCAATCTTTTTAAATGATCTTAGCTGAAGTAATACTCATTATATGCTATCTTCCATTAAAAAAAATATATTTTACTCGAAATATGAAGATGTCACAGTATTGCATTATCTGCAACTGAGATTTCGTTAGTTAGATCCCTATTACTTTTTCTTTGAAGTTGAATCTGAAATTATTTAAAAGAAGTATTTTTCTTTATTTTTCAAAATAATATAATTGGTAGCAACGAAATGAATATTCTATAACTCTCATAACTCTTATAAGTATCACGGTAATACCACATAATGATCAAATGAACTCAGTCCAATTATCACAAATGAACTAATTACACACTAACAAAATATTATTAGAAAAATAAAAAAATGGGTTCAAGCCCTGTGGACAGGAGCTTTCTGGCGCTCTAGTTCAAACAGACAAATTATATCTGGTATTGGTTTCTCAGAGTTGGGAATTATATCAATGTATTCATATGATATCACTGCATCATAAAGGAAATTCAATTCAAATAATAGTTTATTAGATAAGTAATAATAAATTACCTTGTAATCGATCAAAAATTTCCTGCTCTACGTTCACCAAACTACAGAATTATGCTTTCAATATTTACGTAATATTTTCAAACATTTTCGGGTGAGGTCCCCGTTGCATCGCTAAAATACGAGTATTTCAACACCAATATTTTTGAAGTTACAATATTCCCTTCTGTCAAGTTGACATTATGAGAATTCATACATAGAATAATAATTATATCAATCTGTGAAATACGATTTACATTGAAATTTTAAAAAATCATATCTCCGAAAGTATTAGCTTTTTAGAGTTGAAAATGATATGAATGGATTCTTATGATAAAACTGCTTATTAAAGAAAATTTGATTTGGAATTTGTTTCGGAAAAAATTTTTTTTTTTTTGTTACTCCGAAACCATCTGTCCGATTTTGCCCAATAACGAACTTAGCCGAGATATTCATCCCCCAAACCTACTCTGAAAATTTCAACTCTCTAGCTCATTCCGTTCGAGAGTTATCGTGCTTACGGACGGCCGGCCGGCAGGACCGGCCGGACAGAATGAGTTCCGACCACGGATTCTTGATCAGTGAGTCGAACCAAATCGTTTGAGACCATTTTCATCGAAATATTCCAAAATTACAGACATTTGGGCAAATTGATAAGCACTCAGTTCCGAGGAACTAGAGCGCCAAAAAATAGAACGAATAGTATGAGTAGTAATAGTTTGATACTATAAAAGTGGAGGTATATTTTAACACCTTTAGTGACTCGTATAAGTTAGAGTATGTAGATGGAATGTGATTTCCTTTCACCGAATCTAGTTTATAAGCATTTTTCTCTGACCATGAGCATGATGTCGCTGGGATTCCAATAATCGTTGATGAAAGTGCGTCGTTCTTCTTCCGAGAATTTATTTTTACACTGGTAGGTACAATTGGAACATGAAGGTTTCATGTTACAAGGCACTATTTTTTAGGTCTATAATGAAGAATACTCTTTTCCGGTATTTCAGAGCATTTTTTTGTTTCATTACGCATCCATTCCGACGGGCCTGCAATCTTGTTTTCCTTTCTTCACTATTCTGCCTCATGGAAATATTCTTTGTGTTGTAACACAGCGACTTATTTCTTTATATATTTTTCATAAATTCGAATGATTCTTGTTTCAGTAGAGCTCTCTGAGAATTCTTCTGGATCTTCTTATGTGTCATCCAAATCCAACAAAATATCATTTTCATCTTAACATCAGATATAAAGCTGGCGTTCAAAACTTTAGTTTCAAGAACTGAACCCAATCTCCTTACTCACGTAGGTTTTCTCGGCCTTTGAAATTGACTCTTTTTGAGCAAATAAAAGCAGCATGAGTCGGATGGCACACCGTTGTTCTGCACTATATTCGTCTGATGGTTTATTCAAAGCTGAGACATGAGTTGTCACACCCCTGCATAAGTTGGATATGGCCCAAACTAGCAATACCATAATGGGACAACAGCGCACACAGCGTTATATATGTCAATTACATATACAGGGTGAGTCTTTGACCACTGCATTAATTTTAACCAAAGATTCCTGTCATCAAATGAAAAACTTTTTTCATTTAACGTTTTTCCAAATTCAGCTCAGGTGAAAAGATACAGGCTGTTGAAATTTTGAAAAAAAATCAGTTTTTATTTTGTAGCTTTGACATCCTTTTTTCGAATAAAATGAATGTTGGCGTAAAGTTTCCTATAACTATGATACATATTTTTCAATTATCAGTTATTTTCTACTTCTACTGGTTTTCTAGTTATGGACTCGTGGATTCATAAAACTAAACGAAATTAGCATAAAGAAAGCATATACAGTTTTTCTTGAGTCATTTCAAGAATATTCCATCGTTTTAGAACATTATATTATTCTTCATCATTTCTCCTTAAACGCACCGTTACGAGATATTCTTCATTAAATGTTTCAAAATGGAAAACTCCAGAAATTTCACTACTTTTATGCTTCCGTCCCTGAGCGTTGGAATCCCGAATCAAGCTGTAAACCACGTTACCATGCCTTATTCTCGTCCGCCAACAATGTCATAGATAATTTATATGCGGGAGTGTATTAGCACATTGTGAAATCTTTAAACGCTTGTAACTTTTTACCTGAGCCGAATCTGGAAAAATGGTAAATGAAAAAAAATGTTTCATTTGATGAGAGGAATCTTTGGTTAAAATAATGCAGTGGTCAGAGACTCACCCTGTATATCGGTACAGCACGAAGATAAAATGATTATTTTTAGTGCTAATAGACAGACGCAATAACTCAAAAACGGAAAAATTTGAGATGTCCCACTACTGTACTAGGCGTGCGAGATGTCTTATGGACCATAGAAACGAACTACGACTTCCTGAGCGCAAGACATACAGTAAAAACCGGATATAATATAACGACATCATTTATAACGACGGATCGGTTATGACGACTAAATGGTAAGGTCCTGGCAAGATCCCTACATAAACATTATACATTACTTATAACGACTATCGGATATAGGGTCCTAAATATGCAGTCCCTTCGATTTCGCTATAGCTGATTTCTACAATCGTACAAGGTCTTCATAAATGATTGTAACATCGCATCAGTTGGCTTTGTATACCGACTATTGTACGTCAGCCTTCATAATTGTATTGTCAGAAAATAAATTATGTGGATGGAATCGCGAATGTGAACAATATACCGGGTGTCCCAGTATACATGTTCCATTAAATTATCTCAGCCATTTCAAAAGATAAAAATTTGAAAATTTTATGATTTTCAATTCGTTCAAGGAACCCTCAACTGAGAAAAACAAAAATTGAAAGTCACTTTCGGTTTGACCGGAAGTGGCTCTGACTGTTTGCGCGTATGTTCTGGGGAACATCGCGTTATCATTTTTCCCAAATGCCTGTAATTTTCGAATGTTTCACCGAAAATGGTCTCAAATGATTGGGTTCGACTCCCTGATCAAGAATTCGAGGTCAAATTTGATTCTGTCCGGCCTGCCGGCCGTCCGTCAGGCACGGGCCTAAGGGTGGATGGTAGGGGATGATCCCCCCCCCCCAAGGTTGAACGGAGTTGGCTAATTTTCAACAAAGTTGGAAGAATTTCGAAGCAGTTGGAAAAAATTTCGAAGCAGTTTCGGCAGAAAATTTTTTACACAACGAAACATGTATTTATTTATTGAATGTCCTGTATGAAAGTACAATTATTAAAATTCAACTTAACATTAGATTCGTTGCTGTTCTCTAATATCGAAGATCTAATAATGAAAAATGGCGATACCGTTGTTAATAAATCAACAAGTCCAGAGCGTTCCTGCCAATAGGGTCTTCATAATGGCCTCAAATAAATCGATGAAATACCCTCGGGTTTATTTGACTCATGAAATATATTGCATAAGTATAGTAATTATACGAAGCCATTATGAAGACCCTATTGGCAGTAACGCTCTGGACTTGTTGATACAGAAGATCTATAACCACGCGTAATATTTATGATTTTCTTGTGGTGTTCTTGATCGAAATTTAATTATGGCTTTGCAGAATTTTAACTGCTATGGCCAGTAATATTCAGCTAGTGTTGTTCTTCTACACCACTTTTTGCCAATTCGCTAACAGCAGTTGATTTATTCGAGTGATTTGATATCTTTTTGTCGTTAACATTCAAGTTATCTGCCTCAGCAGCAGATTTAGTCCTTCCACTTATAGTATTTCTTCCTATAGGTACCTTATCTTACCATTTGTGATTTTCATTTTTCCAGTGTCGTTTCTTCTTCTTTATACCACGTAGGTACCGTCATCGATTTCCGTAGCCGAAATTATTGATCTTTTTAATTTTTTTTCCAAATCTATCAAAATAATACTTTGAAAAAAAGAGTTACGAATTAGGTCGATATTCTCATAAAATTACGTGAATATTTTCATATATTATTAGATATTAAAAGAATCAATTCTACACAGGGCTTTTTCGATAAAATTTCAATTCATAATTCCCCATGGCACAACCATATGATTCGTTCAATGAAAAATTATATACGATTTACACTTATTTATTCAATATTGTGACGCGTTTCGTCGACACAGCGACTTCATCAGACTACATCATACAAAATTCTTAACAAGTTGTTATCTCCCTATACCTAGATGACATGGACACAGAATCATTTAAAACTAATTACATGAGAAACTTATTTAAAACAAATTACATAATAGACTTATTTAAAACTAATTACATGAGATTTCACTGCTGGTTTCTTTGTACACATTAACAATAATTCATTCCTAATGCTTTCATAAATTGATTCTCTATTTGAATAGATTGAGTAACGGTGAAAAATTTAGATCTAATTGTTCATTAACTAAATTACCCGTATGTCTTTCCCTATTTATTTCGACCATTTCCCAGAAATTGAGTTGCGCACCTTTATATAAATTGTCAAAATTGGTCGAAATAAATAGGGAAAAACATACGGGTAATTTAGTTAATGAACAATTAGATCTAAATTTTTCACCGTTACTCAATCTATTCAAATAGAGAATCAATTTATAAAAGCATTAGGAATGAATTATTGTTAATGTGTACAAAGAAACCAGCAGTGAAATCTCATGTAATTAGTTTTAAATAAGTCTATTATGTAATTTGTTTTAAATAAGTTTCTCATGTAATTAGTTTTAAATGATTCTGTGTCCATGTCATCTAGGTATAGGGAGATAATAACTTATTAAGAATTTAGTATGATGTAGTCTGATGAAGTCGCTGTGTCGACGAAACGCGTCACAATATTGAATAAATAAGATCATATGATTCATGTCATAGGAAGAATTCTCAGAATAAACTATTGAAAATAAACTACTGCTACACATGTTTTTTTTATCTCATGGCACAATTCTACGATTCAACTTATTTGTGTCCTTACGCCACCACAAACAAAGCACTGTCTATTTTCGACCCACTAGTGAATGTATGTATTTGAGTCGAAACTAATCGTTTGATATCATTCTCGTCGAAAAAGTGGACCAGTTTTTTTTTGGGTGCTTGTGTTTACAGTCGAATTTACATTCTTGGAAATATAATTTTTTTCCTGGACCCAGCAGGATTGGGAGAGTTCAGTACCTGGATGGGTGACCGCTCTGGCTATAAATTTGGACAGCGAGCCAAAGCTCCTTGTCACAGTCCTTTCCCAACTTCATCATAATAGCCCCGGTTGACATCGTTACATGGATATAATGAATCCATCACTTCAACAAGGGTTTGTTCAAAACAACAATGCAGTATAATATCCTGCATTAGATGGGATCAGTACTATTATACTTAACAACAACGCTATAAAGCCATTTAAACTTGAATATTTCTCGAATTTGCTGGCGGTGAAGGTTAACGTGAAACGTGCACTCGGTGTATATTAAAGGATTAGTAAACAACAGGCTTGTGTCGAGACGGACTATTAGAGGTGAATTAGGGGATGGGATTTTAATCCTGTACGGAGTGCCAACATCGATTATTGTCAATTAACTGCTCTCAATCGCCATATGTATAGTGATAAATTATTAACATTGCGATAAATGTAGCCATTAATTTCTGTGATATTACTTATCAATAGTAAATATGTATATATCGAATATTTCCGAGTACTAAACAAGGAGTATTCTGGAATGTATTATAGTCCGGTCAAATTAGACCAAATAATAAGAGTAAATTTACATAAATTCCCACCAAGCTGAAAATCAGTAAGGTTGTTTAAAATATCATTAAAAATAAAATTTGAAAGTTCCCCATCTTTCCCCTGTAAGGAAAAAAATTTATTCAAGGTCAAAGGTCAATAAAATGAGTTTTTCGCGATTTTCAGCAAAACGGTAAGTTTTATCATAAAAATAATTCAGAGTCAAATTCATTTCAGCTATTTTAATTTGATTTCTTCCATGGTGCAGCTCTCATTCTCAGATTGCTCATGTAATCTTGATAAATAAATTATTATTTGAATTTAATTTCCTTTATGATGCAGTTCTTTCATGAGAATACATTGATTTAATTCCCAACTCTGAGAAACCAATACTTTCGGAGATATAATTTGTCTGTTTGAACTAGAGCGCCAGAAAGCTCCTGTCCACAGGGCTTGAACCCATTTTCTATTTAGTCGCTTATAAGCGACAAAGTGACATTCCTCGAAAAAAATGACGTTAGCGTTGTCAAATACAGGCGCAAACGCCTACTTTGGATATCGATTGTAGAAAAAAGTAGTGTAAACACACGAATATTCTCACAATAAAAACTGGTGACCTCACAACTTCAGTCATCAATCATATCACTTCTAATACGTATTGATGAATACTGCATCATTTTTACAACCCATAAACCTCACACGATTTGCAAAAAAAAGCCCGATTTTGATTCGCAGTAGCGCGCTCGTTCAACCCCTTTGTACGTTTATCTCTTTGTAATATTCATCATTGTGTGACAGTTTTAGAACCTACATATCCGCATTGATCGCCATAAATATGGAAACGCCAGAATTATTAGTACGCAATTGAAACCGATCGACGTTTCATAGACGGAGCGCTATTATATATATACATGGATTTAATGGTATGAAAGCGTTGGGTATTTCAGTACATCAGGAATTGAGTCTCGATTTGGGAATGCCAACAGACTATTTATTGAACCGTTGTCAATATACTAACTGACAAAGGAACTGCAACATCCAGCAGGAGCTGTTTCAATTTCAATTTTTTTTTTTTGGTAAAACATAGAGCACGGAGTAAATGATTAAAATTTGGAGGAAAAAATCGAGAAGGTTTTTTCATGTAAACATTTTTTGTTACTTACCTTTTGTAGTCGTTTTTTGCAAATTTTAAAAATTTTCCAACAAATCAGCTGTCCGAGGAGGTCCAAAGTCGATGTTTAGTTGTTAAGTTAAAATGCCTAGAGCACGTGTACGCGGAATTTATCACCGGCTAAGTGAATTCGAAAGAGGTCGAATTATTGGTCTACGGGAGGCGGGTTGTCGTTTCGAGAAATCGCTAACCGTACGAACAGAAATCCAACTACTGTTATGAGATGTTGTCAAGCGTGGTTTGATAATGTCCAAAATCGAATAATGGTAGGCACCGGACATCGCAGGGGCACACATGAAGTTCAAGATCGACGTCTAAGACATATGGCTATTAGAGACCGATTTGCGACAACTCGATCTTTGGCTGATGAGTGCTTAGGAGAACAAAGCCATCTTGTAACTGTCCGAACGATTTACCGCTGGATAAGGTCTTTTGGACTGCAGCATTATCGACCCCATCTTGTATTACCTCTGACGGTTGAGCATCGCCGGCAACGATTACAGTGGTGCAGAAAACGTCAACATTGGAATGTGGAATGGTATCAGGTCGTCTCTTCTGATGAATCTGGATTTTCCTTGGGCGCTCATGATGGCCGAAGAAGGGTTAGTTGACGTCGGGGAGAAAGACGTGAACCTCAGTTTGATATTGAGCGTCATGTACACCGGACAGTAGGCGTTATGGTATGGGGTGCTATTGCACATGCAAGTAGGTCACCTTTAGTCTTTAATCGAGGTAAAATGACAGCGCTGCGTTACCTTCAAGAAATAGTGGAGCCATAAGTTCTTCCTTACCTTAACCGCCTCGAGAATCCAATATTTCAGCAAGATAATGCTCGACCTCATGTTTCCATAGTTAGTTTAAACTTTTTTGAAGCGACGCATGTCCCCCAGCCCCCACGCAATTTGGCGGCTCTGATACATTAACTACAGGTAGCTTGGGATAGTATCCCTCAAGAAGAAATAGACCATCTTATTGCATCAATGCCAAGACGTGTTGGGGAGTGTATAGATAATCGCGAAAAAATTGTTAACTCTTCGTTTTTTTTTCTTCAAATTTCTATCATTTACTCCTTACTATACTATCTACCTATGTAAAAAAAATTAAAATTTAAACAGCTTCTTCTGGATGTTGCAGTTTCTTTGTCAGCTAGTATACATTGGAGTGATATTACAAGCGAAGCATGTGCCAGTTTTTCGGGTAAGAAGAGATCGAAGATTATTGCTGTTCTAATTAATTGTCCACCGAGGGGTAATAAACCGCTAGGAATTCTGATGACAAGATAGTACAATTCCATGGAATTCCAATGGAAGGTCGTAATAAATCCCTTAGAATTCCTATTGAATTCCGTAGAATTGCTATTGAATTCTGCAGAATTCCTATTGAATTATAAAGAATTCCTATATTCATGTTAGAGTGCCACACATATCGGACAATCATGTAAACAACTCCAAATAGTTGGTTTAAACCGGATTCTAGCCGTTAGAAGTGGATTTCCTAACCTACAAAAATATGCTTGACTATAAACAATTTTACAACAAATTTACGCATTATTGAATACAATGACTATTGTTACAATATTCTTCAATTCTTGGAGTTTTAATTACTTCACCTCTGATAAAGATCCACTAAATAGCTTTGCAGTAGATGTTCTCGGGAAATTTTCATTCTGTTCGTGTCTGTCTCTATGTTGGATAGTACAATTGATAATTCTTTCATTTGTATAATTTGATATTTGAATACATCCATGCAGACCGCAATTTCTATTGATACTATTATAATGATCCTCCTAAGTCTTTCCAATGAGACTCCTCAAGAGCTTGAGCGAGTTAGGGAATCAGTTGTGTCCTATGCTTCGTTACTGAGTCCTTGCGTCACCTTAGGCGCATCCCTGTACACATAGAGACAAACATGCGAGACAAATGCGAATTCTATCTGTCTTCACTATTCATTAATATAATCTTATCTACCTATGACAGATAGGTATGTCATATCTGTTCTAACAAAGTATGATTGAATGCAAAATTACCAATTATAGGATATTATAATTACCCCTACCCTATATACCCTTGGATAATCCATATGATTATGGATATATCTAAGTTTATCAAATTGGGATGTAAATATCTTCAGTGAAAACAAAACCGGAATATTGGCTAAGTTTCAATTGATATAATATAATTTTCAGAGGTGATTTGAGGAATGAATATCTCTTATTTTATGATGCAGTTCTATTACAAGAATCCATTGATATCATTCCCAACTCTGAGAAACCAATAATTCAGGAGATGATTTGTCAAAGTTTGAACAATAGCGCCAAAGTTCCTGTCCACAGGGCTTTCCCACTAATTTTTTGAGCAAATATTCGACTAAAATTTTGTTTCCAAAGATGTATATCACACACTAGAGAAGAATTATATAATATGTTGTTATGCATCAATGAGTTCTATATTTGAGAATCCTCTCTTTCAGATGTGGTCAAGAAACGCGCGTCATTCCACGTATCCTACAGATGCGGTTTCATTGGATGAAATCGAACAAAGAATCCAGACGGCTAGATGAGGCAGGCATCACCAAGAATGTTCTAGACTCCGCCATTGCAGCCTTCACCCTAGAAATAATAGCCAAACATGGAGAAGCTGCCGCCAGACTTTGTAATAAGGATCCCTTAACTTTGAAGATGGGAACATATGTACTAGAACTGTTCCCCAACGCCAAATTCATATTTATGGTACGAGATGGAAGAGCCACTGCCCATTCGATCATATCGAGGAAGGTGAGTACCGGATGGCTTCATACAATTGGAATAAATAAACTTGAATATTATCTAAAATGAAAAATTATAGGTATATGATTTAGGTACACTTTTATTTAATACTAGCTGTCCAGTCGGACTTCGTACTGCCTCAATCGATAAATAAAAGACCTAAACTTTTGTATACAAAATAAACTTAAAACAAAAAAAGGAATCCGTAATTAATAAAAGAAATACTTGGTATGAATGTTTATTTAATAATATTTAATTAATATTTTTGATTAATTACACATAATGTTGCTTACTCACAAAACAGAGTTTTTCTGAAATACTGGCTATTTATAAGGTTTCAATTTAATATTGACAGACACACACAGTTATGATACTTTCTGTTAACCAATTTAAAGCTTTCTGATGAACTATATTTTTTATTTTGTCTTACTGTGCGTAAATAAAAAAAGATGACGGTTTTCTGACGCGCGAAAACGTGACGTATAATTGTCCATGCGCGAAGCAGGGAAACTCCGACGGGGTAGATTTTCCATAGAATCCTTCAACAGACTGCATCTCCACGAAGCTGAAATGATTAAATTGCTCTTGAAGGAGTCTTTGTTAATGAATATAATCGAATTTGACCAAAAAGGTAGTGTTTTCTTCATTATACTGGAAACACCGCACCTCCGCCAATTTGCAACTATGTAAAAAGTTTATTTTGTACAAAAGTTTAGGTCTTTTATTTACTGTATAGGTATATTGCTAATGTGGTGAGTAGAGGGCATTTTTATAGAGCAGTTTTTATAGTTATTCACCTTTCAAGCCTTCTCTGGACTTCCGCAAATAATTCAAGACCAAAATTAGCCAAATCGGTCCAGCCGTTCTCGAGTTTTAACGAGACTAGCGAACAGCAATTCATTTTTATACTCGTACATATAGATATATTATGAAGCGTTTCGTCAACACAGTGATTTCTTCAGGCTACATCATACTAAACTCTTAAGAATTAATGATCTCCCTATAAATCACAATCGATGACCTGGGCATAGAGTTCTTCTTTTCTTCTTCTCATTTCATATTCTTCTTACGACTTATTTTAAAGTAGTTACACAATTACACATTTATTCCGCCGTATTCACAAAGCATTCAATCTCCGTTAAGTCCTAACTGAGGTCCTCAGTTAAGGATAAATAAGAATCTTAACCTCAATTAACAAATGTAACGGTGAAGAAACAGGCCTGTTTCACGTTAATCTTCACATTAACTGAGGTTGTTATTCTTAGTTATACTAAACTGAGGATCTCAGTTAAGACTTAACGGAGATTGAATTCTTTGTGAATACGGCGGTAAATCTATTAAAATTGAGATCTAATTAATTGTTCATTAACTAAATTACGCGTATGATTTTCTCTATTCATTTTCAACATGTCTCAATAATTTAGATGTGCACAAATTTTGTGTAATTTTGAAATCTGGGTTAAACTTATTTCTGCTAATAAATGATTCTAATAATTTTGTTGCATTGGTTGCTGTGATGGTGTTCCTAAATTCCTGTTCCAAACTTTCTTTCTGTTTTTCCAATAAATAATGTATCACAACTACTCCAATAGAACTGATAAACACCTTATTTATCTTTTTTATTGCTCTTTGATTTATTATTCTATCCTTAACTTCTGGAAATACAAAACTAATTGTTTTTCTAAATTTGAACAGTGTGCTATCATTTTGCCCAAATGTCAGCAACTTTCGAATTTTATACTCAAAATATACAAATCTGATCCAATTAAAAATCGGTGATCACTTGTAGAATGCTGACTCAGTAATTTTTACGGTTCACAAGTTCGTGAATATCGTATCCTGGAGTTACTTGAGGAATAAGTATTTTCGTATATTATCAGATGATTTACAATTCCAATGATATATGATATATCATTGAATTGTTTCTTTCTGGGATTTCTCTCTGAAACTCTGAAAAAAATCTATAAAATAAAAAATTAATTATATTTGCTTCTGCGTAAGAAACACAAGATATTTGTCAGAAGCAATCAACCTAACAACGAAACAACATCAACGAAGAAACAACTATATCGTAACGTTTCGGAGTCTATATCCGGCTCCTTCGTCAGACGCTTAACGAAAAAATTTTCAGAATGATTTTGTTGATTGTTATTCTGAGATTCGTCCAGCGTTAAGCGTCTGACGAAGGAGTCTGATATAGACTCCGAAACGTTGATGGTCTTTCGTTGTTATTTGTTAGGCAGCATTGTTCGATTGATTGCTTCTGACAAATATCTTGTGTTTCTTACGCAGAAGCAAATCACAAAATAATTAATTTTTTATTTTATAGATATTTTTCAGAGTTTGGAGAGAAAACTCAGAAAGAGACCATTCAATGATGAATATACCTCCCACAGTATCCTTTAATGATTACTTATATATGATTTATGTCGGAATAAAAATTCTGAGGTCATAGATTCTTCCATTACTCAAGTTTGTCATTGAAATGGGTGATATGAAATGTATTAATATATTATAAAAGCTGAGAAAATGGTATATATCGATGCTAAATTCGACTAAGAGTGTCCCATAGAGGTGAGTAGATAATATACATGCTCGCAAAAGTTTCTGACTTCACGTCAGTGCTGAAACCATTTTTTTAGTTTGACTTACAATATGATTCCACTTCCACAAAAAAACAACATGATAATCGATTCAATTATTACTTTCAACGGAAACAATGTTGTTTTGTGCGCATGTTCCATGGAGCAGCGTCTATCATTTTGCCCAAATGTCTGTAATTTCCGATTTTTTGCCGAAAATAGGCTCAAACGATTAGGTTCGCCTCACTGATGAAGAATTCGAGGTCAAAATCGATTATATCTGCCGTCCGTTGCTACGATGACTTTCGAAAGGAAAGATATACCGACTTGATATACCTATAAATTTGTGAATGGGCATAATCGGCCGAACGATTTCAGAGTTATACCCATCTGAAATATTGTTTCTTCAAGAACTCAAAAAATATATATCTGATTGGATTGAAACTTGGTAATTAGTTGTAGAATGCCAACGAGCAAATTTTTGCAGAATTTTGTGCGGATTGATTCAACCGAAAAACCTTTTTTTTCTTCAAAAACTGTATCTTTGAGAAACAATCCGCCGTATTCACAAAGCATTCAATCTCCGTTAAGTCCTAACTGAGTTCCTCAGTTAAGGATAAATAAGAATCGCAACCGCAGTTAACGTATGTAACGGTGCTGAAAAAGGCCTGTTTCACGTTAATTTTCACTTAAACTGAGGTTGCTATTCTTATTTATCATTAACTGAGGACTTAACGGAGATTTAATGAAAATTAAATTTTTTATTTTAATTAATTATATATAATTAATATAATTTTAAAATTTAATGAAATTCTGGTTAAACCTTCAAGCCACCTTTATACAATCAAGAAATTATATCCTACCAAGAACTTCTACGCGATAAGGTATGGATTTTAACAGGTAAAAAATTGGATCTAGCACTCATGTGAAGTCAGGAGCATTTGCGCGCATGCTCTTTTGTTTATCCACCTCTATTGGACTCTCTTAGTCGAATTTATCATCTATATTCTATAAGTTTTCTCAGGTTTTATAAGATATGAATACATTTCGTTCCATTTTAATGGCATACTTCGGTAATGAGAGAATCGTCTAAGATTACAGAATTTTTTATTCTGAAATATGTATTCCATCGGAAATCGAAGTCAATAAATGTCTAATGAAACACGTCTCAAGTAATTTTATCGAAAGATGGACTTAAATTCAGTAGGGACCGTTTGGTCGATTATGCCTATTAACGAACATAAATGTTGCATTCGAACGCGCAGCCTACCCTGAAAATTGGAAGTCGCTATATCTTTCCGTTCTACAGTTATCGTGGCTGGACAGAATCGATTTTGGCCTCGAAGTCTTCATCAGTGAGTCGAACCAAATCGTTTGTGACCATGTAACGTTCCTTTTTGACCCGGGCAGGGGTTTGTTTATGTTTTGCTTGCGATAAGGTTGTCGTTTGTATTGACATAAAATTTGAGGTTGGGTCTCAATAGTACCAATATAATCGACGCATAAGGAATAATTGTATTCTAGGAGCCGAATGAGTTGGCTATATTGTTTCGTTTTGTCAGAGTCGGCGTCGGTCAGATGAGATCGTCCATTTTGTGAAGATTCGACAAAGGAAGCATAGGTTATACGCATTTTCGAAACTTTGTGAGAATTATTGAAATCTTCTTAGTTGGATATAGTTTCGAAAGTCGTATTTAGAGTGAGGGTTATATTGGTTTGATTTGGAGAGATAACAGGTAACCTGTACTTGTCTCGAAAGAGGATTTAAAGACCTTCTGCAAATCCAAGTTGACCACGTGAATGATCTTGGCGACTTTGACAGAACATTGCTGTGTGCTCGAAGGATTATTTGGTGGAGGCACGGCCAGATTTAGTTTTGAAGCAAACTTATACAGGACAACCCCGAATATCGGGGGTTTTTATGTCAGGAAGAGTAGAACTGAGGCATTCGAGTATATACAAGGTGGTCCATAAGTAACGCTGTGGGACAGCCAACGCAGTGTTGCAGATCCCGATTATATACAAGGTGGTCAGTAAATATATATATATATATATATATATATTCTTTTGACTGAGAGTTTTATGTGTTAGCAGAGGTTGGTGTAACGGGGTACCATACAATTCTGCGTATGATACAAGAGCTTAGGGAAAAACCTCAGCAAAAAACCCTGTCTCCCCGTGAGTGTTGTGATTTGTAACTATTGTTCACAAAATTTGCTGCAATTTAGAAATATTGATAGGCATTTATTTCTTCAATATGGACTCCTTCGTCCAAAAACGGAGAGGTTTCTCCAAGGTACCCAAAAATCAACCTGAAAAATGAAAAGACAAGAGGAGAAGAACGAACAAACTAAAAATAATACATAACCTTTCAAAAGTCTCCTCTCACAAATATACTCTTCTGTTGACGCATGGGATCTCTTGGAGAAGAATCGCCTCCGCTAGTTCTCAAAGATATTGATCTTAGAAATCCCTTCAATATTGAATTCAAAATGGAAATTGTTGCTCGCAAGGCCAGGAGGGTCTCTTTCAAAACCAGATCTGGCCAGTCAAAGTGATGATTATTCAGAACTTCAGATGTTCGAAGACCGCTACAGGGCCCATATGTAGGGCTATCATCTCCCATAGATGCATGTTTTTACTTTGTATTGTGTAAAATAATGAAAAAATGAGCAGGAAAAATTTACGACATAATTTAATATGTCATGATGACATATTGTAAATAACGTTGTGGGACATCCAATCGAGGGTTGCAGACTACGAGCACCGAGAGAAAGAGGACAGTATTGCGAGACCATCGACGTAATACTACGTTCAGGAATAGGAATAGCCAGCACGCAAGTTATTGGAAATAAATCTCGAAACATATTTTATACCTGCTATATACGACGTGAACATATTATTATCAATTACATAAATTATTATTGTTGTAAAGCGGAAATTGGGGAAAGATTTGTGTTAATCATATATTATCATAGATAAGTACGTGGATGCGCCTGAGCTCAAGCGACGCGTGTTTGAATCAAGGAAAAATATCTACGTACAGTTTCCGCCACCCTTATTTAGGGTTTCACAGTAGTTTTTTTTATTGAATCTAAAGACCTGGGTTTAAGCTAGTGGAATAAATTGTTTGTTTTTAGCGTGTATATTCTTTTGGTGAATTAAGGAATTATTACATTACGCTGGGGTATCTGGGAGGATTAAATTCACCTGGCGCCCATTTACTAGGTTGCCTTTTTGGAATCCACTCCCATCTCCACTGGAGCTAGACCGCGGATCCCCGAGTTCTAGTAGCTCCGAATTTAACCGCTGCGACTTGGGAACAGTCGAAGTGGTTATAACCATTTTCGGCAAAACATTCGAACATTGCAGACATTTGGGCAAAATGATAGCACGCCATTCCCCAGAACATGCGTGCAAAAAAGTATGTCTATATTCTTCCGATAATTCCCAAAAATGTTGTGAAGTATCTCAGAAACATATAGCACTGGTAAATTTATGTATTAGGCATATAATTCAAGCTTAATGTCGGGCTGAAAATTAACCTCATTGTATGGTGTAATTATATCCGCTGGAATTCTCATCACTGAATAAATACGCAGAATTCAGTTTCTTTCAGGTAACCCCAAGGAGACGCATGAAGATATAATTTCCATCCCCTTTTTCTGAAGCAATGTACACAATAAGTTCCACGTCATTCGGTTGAATATGCGGACCCCCTTCTGCGAACGGCATGTTAAAATTGCGAGAAGAATAACAACTTTCATCGTCATGTCTGCTGAAATATTCAGAAATAGTTTCCTTTCTCCCTTTTCAGGTGATGTGACTATGAGAGATGATACTTTTTCCTGATGTATTCCCCGTATTTTCTCGGGAAGTTATGGGGTATCTCATTCTTCATTTTATGGTGATGCGTCTCTCTTATTGAAATGTCGTTCTGTGGAAGATAGGAATTAGGGAGAGCTTTTATTAGCGTTATTTGAGTTGATCTGGCTTCGAATATTCGTACAGTGTGGAAAAGCTAAATGGAATAAATTCATTATTTTGGTTACTGTACATATTTATGGAAAATCCCGAAACACTTCAAATTCAAATTTTAAATTGTCTTTCATCTTCGTAAAAATGCTAACCATACCTTCAACCCCCTTCGAAAGACAGGTACAACCCCCAATTTTTGGCGCTCCTTGTTCCTTGGAACAGAGTGCTTATCAGTTTGCCCAAATGTCTGTAATTTTCGAATTTTTGGCTGAAAATGGTCTCAAACGATTTGGTTCGACTCACTGATCCGAGGTCGAAATCGATTCTGTCCGGCAGGTCCGGTCGGCCGTAGACATGATAACTCTCGAACGAAAGGAGTTAGAGGATTGAAATTTGCAAGGTGGGTTTGGAGCGTAAATATCTCGGACGATTTCGTTAATGGGCGAAATCCATCGAGCGGTTTGGGAGTTATGGCCGTTTTTGATAAAATCATTTTTTATGAATATTTCCGAAACCGATCACTCGATCTATCTGAAATTTAGCATCAACTTGTATAGTCATGGCCTTTATCCGCATGTGAAGTTTTGTATTGATCAGGTTACCGCAAAGTGCCAAAAAAAAATTGAAAATTTCAAAATAAATTCTACAATAACTCTCGAACGGAATGAGCTAGGCAGTTGAAATTTTCAGAGTAGGTTAGGCAGATGAATATCTCGGTTGAGTTCTTTATTGGGCAAAATAGGCCAGATGGTTTCAGAGTAACGAAAAAAAAAATTCTTTTAAGTAATAAATTTCAAATTCAATTTGTATTTAAGATGCAGTTTCACCATGAAAAATCCATTGATATCATTTTCAACTCCAACAAGCTAATACTTTCGGAGATATGATTTTTCGTAATTTCAATAATGAATCGTACTTCTATGTTTTCACAGAATGCTATAATTATTGTATCTATGCCTTATAATATGATCTGTGTTCATACTCGTACATGTCATCCTGCTCTATAAGAGAGTCAAATTCATTTAATTTGATTTCTTCCATGGTGCATTTCTCATTCTCAGATTGCTCATCTAATCTTGATAAATAAACTATTATTTGAATGGAATTTCCTTTAGATGCTGTTCATAAGAATCCATTGATATAATTCCCAACTCTGAGAAACCAATACTTTCGGAGATATAATTTGTCTGTTTGAACAAGAGCGCCAGAAAGCTCCTGTCCACAGGGCTTAAACCAATTTTTCACAAAGAAATCAGTTTTAGCTTTTTCATTGCTAGTCAAGATATTTCTTGTTTTCTTGACAAGAAATCTTGGTATTGACATACAATTTATTGTCCTGTCTTGAAATCAAATATTACTTCGTGTCTTGATCTTGTCTTGAATTCAAGACAAGATCTTGAAATTTTCAAGAGCTTGGCGACCCCTACTCTTAATCGAATTTACCATGGTGAATTCTATTGTCCGTTCTGCTGTATTGGACACTCTTAATAGAATTTACCATGGTAAATTCGATTAAGTGTCCAATACAGGAGAATGGACAATAGAACATACGCGCAAAAGCTCCTGACTTCACGTCAGTGCTTGGACCAATTTTTTCATCATTGGTAATGAGCTCAGTTCACCTCATTGAATGTTCCTGTAGGATTTTTTCCGTAGGATTTTGAATCTGAGTTCAGATTCTTGATAATTATTATTATACTGTGGTTATAAGAACTTAACATAGAAGAAAAATAATATTCCGGTCCTGATATTGGTAAGGCCTTTACAATTCACAAATCTCTCTGTATCTCAGTAACAAAGCGGTTTTGGACTTTTGTATACAAAAGTCATATATATATATATATTTTTGCAATCTATATTGGCAGTCGTTATAACCCGATAAGCTTTGTCGGATTCATCTCCGAACACCCTGTATATACACAACTTACACGCCTGCCCCATATTTATCCTATAGCGTATTTCCTCTCGATCTCTACAATGGCGAACATTCCGAGCATAACCTGCGATGAAAATGCGTCGTGAAAATTTTATGATTCTTTTATTGATCATTTTTGGGTTAACATAAGTGTTATGTTCTCCTTTTATTCTTTCATATAATTTTAGGTCCCCTATCAAAAATATCAAGTTTTTACGTTCTCCCATGGATAATTCTTCAGTCTGATCTGATGTTACTGGTTTCAAAATTGTCGAGTTGTTATCCAACTCCTTTTATTTTGACGTTGAAACCAGTAGTTTATTATACATGTTAAATCACAAATTTTGAAACATTCGAACGGAGAATTCATGTTTTCCCCAGTGGGGTCAGATTTAGAAATGACTACCCTGATACCCGCCTCATACGCTACTGTAATATCTTGAAAATTTGCATTTTATTTCAATTAATTATGGCGGTATTTCTCTCGGAGCAAAATATGCCATCCTTCATGCTCAGAAAGAGATTATAACCTTTTTAGGCTATTATATATATTTCCAGATGCGTATCGCTAAATCATTCGAAGTATATAATCATTCTTCATGAGGATGCTTCTTCAGTACTCAAATCTGAGGGGGAGGATTTTCCACGAACTTGATAAATGGTAAACGAACGAGGTACTTTAACGCCTCAACCTAAGATGTCCCTACAAGTGGAAATTATGCTCGAACGCAATGAGTTAGAGAGTTGGTTTCAGAGTTATAGCCATATTGTTTTCCCGATAACTCGAAAAGTAAGTAAGTTGAATAAAAAATTGGTTCAAGCACAGACGTGAAGTCATGAGCGCATGTTCTATTGTCTACTCAACTCTATTGGGCACTCTACTACGACTTTAGTATCGATATATACCGTTTTTTTCATACTTTTATAATAAATGAATACATTTCGACCGTTTTAATGACAGACTTCAGTAGAGAATCGTATATGATCACAGAACATTTAATTCTGACATTTGTATTATATTGGAATTGAAATAAGAGAAAACTTACGCTTCAATTAAATCCAGGATACGATATTCACGAAATTCCGCGAAAATAAGTGGGTCGGCATTCTACAAGTAATTACAGAGTTTTAGTTGGGTCAGAATTGTATATTTTGAGTTATAGTGGAAATAACAACAAAATTTCAGATGAGTATAACTCCAAAGCAATTAACGAACTCAAATGTCGCATTCGGATGCGCAGCCTACCCTGAAAATTGCAAGTCGATATCTCTTTCCGTTCTCAAGTTATCGTGAACATAATATTTTTTCGTAATTTTTTTTTTAATTTTTTGTGGTACGGTCCTCACAAAATTTCACACACGTCCTTATGTCGATATTCTACAAGTAGTTACCAAGCTTCGATTTGATCGGGTCTGTATTTTTTGAGTTATCGAGAAAATAATATTCCAGATGGGTATAACTCCGAAACTGTTCGGCCGATAATGCCCAACAACGAACTCAACTCTCCCATTCGGATGTACAGCATACCCTGAAAATTGCAAATCCATTTCTCTTTTAGTTGGAAAGCTATCGAGGCAACAGGTGAGTTCAGTTGCTGGATGCAACTGAACTCACACAAGGCTGTTCGGATCTTCGACAATATAGATCCGATCGTGTTCAAACACAAAACTTGGCAGTAGAGTTAGGTTTTGAAGTTTCTCGCAAAATTTCACCAACGCCATACGAATAGTTTCTAATATATAGAATTTTTTTCTTTGTTTTTTTTTTAATTTTCATCGCGTCAGCATTCTAGGACTAATAACCATATTTGAATTCAATCAGTTTCGTATTTTTAGAGTTATTGAGGAAATAACAACCAAATTTCAGATGGGTATAACTCCAAAACCGTTAGGCCGATAAGGCCTATTAACAAACTCAACTGTCGCATTCAGATGCACAACCTACCCTAAGTCGCTATCTCTTTCCATTCTCAGGTTATCGTGACATAAATAATATTTTTCAATAATTTTTTTAAAGTTATACGATTCTCACAAAATTTCACAAACCATTTTAGGTCTTTAGGTGTATTCTACAACTACTCCTCGAGTTTCAATTCGATCTGATTTTTATTGGTTGAAAACAAAATTATTAGTCGGACACTACAAAAGTAACCAAACTCTTTTCCACTACAGTTATTGTCCTCTGACATATGTTTCCGAAGCAAAGTTTCCATCCCCAAAGATGAAGCGTCGCTTTTGAAGATGGAAAATTTGTTTTGGGCCATTGGGTCAATTATGTCAATTAACGACCTTTTCCGTCGTATTGGGACGTGCCACCTACCCTGAAAATTCCAAGTCGCTATCTCTTTCCGTTCTCAAGTTATCGTGGTAAAGGTTAGACGGCCGGCTGGACGGAATCGAATTTGACTTCGAATTAATCATCAGAGAGTCGAAACCGAACTTTTGAGACCATTTTCGACAAAAAAAAATCGATATTTGGGCAAAATGATAACGCGATGTTCCCCAGAACATGCGTGCAAAAATACCGACACGAAGATTTATGCAAAATTTTGTGAGAATCGCATGACTGAAAAATAAAAAGAAATATATTTAAAAAAATTATATATCTTAGAAGCTATCCGTCAGATATCGTTGAAATTCTGCGATAGCCTTCAAAACTTTAATTTACATAAAAGTTCTAGATTTGAACTCGATCGGATCTATATTGGTGAAGATATTGCCAAAATATTACGATCGGGATTTTTTAAACTCGAACAACGAAGTTGTCAATAGTTTTTGCCTGTAGAGAATTAAATAATGTGTATAGATCGACTGGAGTCAAATTTGACAAGTCGATCAGTTAATAGCATTCGTTCAATATCTAGAGAGAATTGGATATGTACCTCATTTTACGGCCAAGTTCTCAATTTGTACTTGATCGAATAATATGTAACATGATGATATATTTTTGATTTTAGAAATTTGAAAACAAGCTTTCAAAGGTCAGTAATAAGATTCTTACGAGTACCAGGTTTCATCATAATTTAGCCTAGGAGTAGAGATCGATCTTCTTAGCACGTAGGTACCGGGATCGATTCCTGTAGCCGAAATTATTGATTTTTTTAATTGTTTTCCCCAATTCTATCGAAATAATAACTTTGAGAAGAGCTTTATGGACGGAATTAAGTCGATACTTTCATAAAATTACACGAGTATTTTCGCATATTATTAGACATTTAAAAAATTACTGCCATACAGGGCTTTCGATAAATTGTCAATTCATAGTACCTCATGCCACAAACGTACGATTCGACTGATTTCTATCATAGGAATAATTATCTGGATAAAGTATTGAAAATAAACCACTGCTATAGGTACAGCTGTTCTAAATCTCAACGCACAATTGTACGATTGAACTGATTTGTGCCCCTACGTCGCCACAAATATAGATTTTTTTATTTTCGACCCAACAGTAAAGGTATGCATACGAATGGGTCCTTATGCCACCACAAACACAGCACTTTTTATTTTTAACCCAACAGTGAATGTATGTATTTGAACATATACCTAACTCCACCACAAACACAGCACTGTTCATTTTCGAACCAACAGTGAATGTATGCATTTGAATGGGTCCTTACGCGAACACAGACACAGCACTGTTTATTTGCGCCCCAACAGTGAATTTGAGTCTTGAGACCATTATCGGCCAAAAGGTGGATTTTTTTGGACGCTTGTTTTTACAGTCGGATTTATATTCTTGGTAATACTGGGAATATTAATTTTTCTTAGAGCTAAGCAGCTTAGGAAAAGTTCAGTACCTGGATGGGTGACCGCGCTGGCTATAAATTTGAACAGCGCGCCAAAGCTCCTGGCCACAGTGCTTTTGCAACTTCATGAAAGATTTCAATTTAGTTAATCGATGGAATATGCATGACGAGATAAAGATAATTCCAACTCGCTAAAAATTTGGCATTGTCAAGACTTTTGTGTGACGTTCTGGGGAACCACGTGTTATCATTTTGCACAAATGGCCGGCCGGCCGTTGTCACGACAACTTTCGAACGGAAAGAGATAGCGACTTGCCATTTTGAGGGTAGGTTGCGCATCCGAATGGGATAGTTAAGTTCGTTGTTGGGCATAATCGGCCAAACGGTTTCGGAGCTATAGCCATCTGGAGTATTGTTTTTTCAATCAGTCAAAAAATACAGCTTCGATCGAATTGAAACATGTCAACTAGTTGTACAATGCTGACGCAAAGACGTATGGGAAATTTCGTGAGGATCGTATTACTAGAAAATAATAAAAAAATCGTTGAAGAACCTCTGTATTTCAGAAAATATCCATCCGATATCGCTGAAATTTTGCGACAACCTTCAAAACCTAACTTTGCAGCCAATTTCCAAGTTTGATTCAATAGCTGGGTGGCTGACCGTTGTCACGATAGCTTTCGAACGGAAAGAGATGCTCACTTGTAATAGTTACACCTATCAGGAATTTTGTTGTTATTACCACATTAATAATAATAATTCTCGAATTTCAGAATAGTAATCAACAAAAAATAGTTAAGTGTCTGACGAAGGAGTCTGATATAGACTGCGAAACGTTACGACATAGTTGTTTCATCGTTGATGTTGTTTCGTTATTGTTTGTTAGGCAACATTGTTCGATTGATTGCTTCTGACAAATCTGTGTGTTTTACGCAGAAGTAAATCACAAAATAATAATTTTTTTATTTTACACATATTTTTTGGAGTTTGGGAGAGAAAACCCAGAAATAAACTATATAATTAGAGTATTCGATGAAATCTTATAGAATTAAGAATAATTATTAAAATTTTGAAAAATCATACCTCAGAAAGCATTAGTTTTTCAGAGTTGAGAATGATATCAATGGATTCTTATCAGGACACTGCATCTTTCAAAAAATTAAAATTAAAATTTAAAATTTGTAATGTAAAAAAAGATTTTTTTTGTTACTCCCAAATCATCTGGCCGATTTTGCCCAATAACGAACTTAACCGAGATATTCATCTCCCAAACCTACTATGAAAATTTCAACTGTATAGATTATTCCGTTCGAGAGTTATCGTGTTCATGGCCGGCCGGCTGGACAGAATCGATTTCGAGTCGAACCAAATCGTTTAAGACCATTTTCAGCCAAAATTCGAAAATTACAGTCATTTGGGCAAATTGATAAGCACTCTGTTCCGAGGAATAAGTGCCCCAAAAATCATATAAATCATTGAAAGAAATTCTATATCTCAGAAACTATCTGTCTGATATCGCGAAAGCCTTCAAAACCTAATTTTACTGCCGAGTTTCTAATTTGAACATGATCGGATCTATATTGCTGCGTTGCCACGATAACTTTCAAATGGAAAGAGATAGCGACTTGCAACTTGCAGGCTAGGTTGTGCATTCGATTGGGAGAGTTGCGTTCGTTGTTGGGCATAATCGGCCAGAGGCCGGAGTTATACCCATCTGAAATTTTGTTTTATTTTCTTTATAATTCAAAATATACAAATTAGATCCAATTAAAACTCGGTAAATAGTTGGGTGATTCCGTTCTAACTGTGATATTCAATGTCCTGTATTGTTTGTTCTCATAGGTCATTAATTAATAATCAATTTATGAAATTTTTGTGCTTATTGGAAAATTATGAACATATTTCAACATTATTTTCATATAATATTACTTGCCACTTACAGAAAACTTTAAATGTCAGTACCATGTCCATTTCTAGAATTTATTTATTAAATGTCAGTACCGTATTATGTCCATTTCTAGAACTTATTTATAAATTGTTAGTTTTTTTTGTCGTAATAAATGATTTAAACTAATTACTTCATAAATTCTAATGTTTATGATCAAACTGAACAAAATTGACACATTTTTTGTTTAATGTATTAAGTTAACATTGAATTCCGGTTCAATAACTTTTGTCTTTAAAGCTTGAAAGCTTTACTTTATACATTAAATAAAAAATGTGTCAATTTTGTTCGGTTTGATCATAAATTATGAGGTAATTAGTTTAAATCATTTATTACGACAAAAAAAAAACTAAAATTTATAAATAAATTCTAGAAATGAACATGGCACGGTACTGACATTTAATAAATAAATTCTAGAAATGGACATGGTACTGACATTTAAGTGATATATTGTAAGTTTTCTGTAAGTGGCAAGTTATATTATATGAAAATAATGTTGAAATAAGTTCATAATTTTCCAATAAGCACAAAAATTTCATAAATGATTATTAATTAATGACCTATGAGAACAAACAATACAGGACATTGAATATCACAGTTAGAACGGAATCACCCAGTTATAGAATGCTGACGCGCAAATTTTCACGAAATTTCGTGAGAAAAAATTTCCGAACATTACTTCAAGCCACCATTTTATAATCGGGTACCGAATTTCAGCTCAATCGACTTCGTATGAGGCCTGAATAGACTTTTAAATATACGCACAAAAGCTTCTGCCTCCACGTCAGTGCTTTTTACGAATTGTTGTTCAATCAAGTAATTCAAGACATGAGATATTACCTACATGAAAACAATGAAAATCTACTCGAATCGAGGCAAAATAGCCTCAATGGGCAGGAGGCTTTTCTCCGCCAAAATACCTTCGGAACACCTAAATCAATATTGTTTGAACATATCTTATTTAATGATATCATATGTTCTGATTTTATATCCATTTCCGGGGTATACGCCGTATAGTTTACTGCAAAATGAAACCATTCGTTCCCTGAAATATCTCGAACTGAATTCACCACCATGATCCAAGTGTATTACTGTGCTCTTATACTGAGTCTGAATTATAAGAGAAGCTATTGAATTCCTGTCTGCTTCAGTTTTATTGTTTAGTTATTGAACTGTTGCAGCCATTACTATTTAGTACTTGACCATAATTAAAACTACTTTATCTATTCCTATTAAATTATATATTCATTATTCAATTGCTTTCATAAAATTAATAGTATCTGTAAACAAACAATGTGAGTAATAATAACTCACCGCTATAACTCACTACTATTCCTGGAATTATTCACCAGTTGAATATCAAGGTGGGTCTGTGCTTCTGTCACCTGAATAATGTTGACGTTTTGTTATTGAGTTGATACCATAGACATAAAATAACATGGACTGGTTGTGAGAAAGAGACCATTGAAATCAGCATTGAAAAAAGACAGAATAGTTAAAGGCAAACCACGGTATATGAATATTTTCTTATAATTTGGCGTTTGGCAAAACCACAGAATACAAAACATTGGTTTCTTTATCTTCTGACCTTTCTTGTATACTGTATTGTTTGGTTTCGTGTATTGTGTATGTGTTTTGGTGATTTGTAGACAGAATAGTTAAAGGCAAAACATTTTCATTTAAATCCGAGACTCGTATCTGAATATTTTGATACTTATAACACAAATTACTGTGCTTATAATATTTCTCATAAATTTCCTTACTGTAATTCATTCAGCTTTTCCAATATACCCCAATTTTCAATTATTTGTGTATTTGTCCATGGTATAAAAACATCATTATTTTTATACCATTATTTGCCTTTAATTATTCTATCCTTCATAACATCTCTCTCTCTCTCTCTAATGTATTCCGCAACGAACTGTGTGATAAAGTTACGTGAGGGCCAGTCCATGTTATTCTATGTCTATGGTTGATACCTAATTACCGTGAATATTTTGCTGAAATGATAAATTCTGATAGTGAAGATGAATTATTATGTGCACCTCCAGAAATAAGAGAAGCAGCTAATGTCACCATACAGAATTTATTGCCGAAAGATCTCAAAACAAGTATAAAGTTGTATACAAATATTTTCAAGATTGGTGTAGTGGCAAAAACATTAAGTCATCGTTTACAGTGAATGTTCTTTTGCATATTTTAGTGAACTCAGCACCGTCTCTATGGACTTTCTGCTCCATGCTAAGAAGCACACTCAACATAAATAATGGAATCAATATAGATAATTATTTAAAATTACGTGCGTTTCTTAAACGTCAATCAGAGAAATATGTAGCTAAAAAGGCAGAAAGTTTTACGCCAGAACAACTAAATGATTTCATAAATAAAGCTCCCGATCAGAAATATCTGGCAACAAAGGTAGTAGATTAATCACTAAAGGATACTGTGGAAGGTATACTCATTCTTGAAAGGTTTTTTCTGGGTTTTCTCTCCCAAACTCTGAAAAATATCTATAAAATAAAAATCAATTATTTTGTGATTTGCTTCTGCGTAAGAAATACAAGATATATGTCAGGAGCAATCTATCGAACAATGTTGCCTAACATGTTGCCAACATTAACGATATAACAATTACTTCGTGACGTTTCGTCTTCTTCGTCAGACACTAAACGAAAATCTTCAGAATTATTTTTTGTATGATAGTTATTCTCAATGTAACAATTTTTGAATGCCAGAATAACTATCATACAAAAAATAATTCTGAGGATTTTCGTTTAGTGTCTAACGAAGGAGTCTGAAATAGACTCGAAACGTTACGAAATATTTGTTTTATCGTTGATCGTTGTTTCGCTACTGTTTGTTAGGCAACATTGTTCGATATATTGCTTCTGACAAATATCTTGTATTTCTAATGCAGAAGCAATTCGCAAAATAATATCTATTTTTTTTATTTTATAGTTATTTTTCAGAGTTTGGGAGAGATAACCCAGAAAGGAAACATTTAATAATTGTCAAACCATTGTATGCTATTCCTGAAAGAGGAGAAAATATATCCATTATTTCATACTTTTGACGCTCACGGTATATTCTTAAGTACCTACATCGTATTAAATTTCAAATTCACGGGTGATAAATTCTTTCATTATTTCCTATCAAATAACTTTATTGGAATTCTGGACTATCCAACTCGGAATAGCTGGCCATTCTCGTCCTCATTTTTTCGGACGAAGTATTCCAAAAGACCTTATTCAGATCAAATTTTCCAGTTCACATAATCTTCACAAAGGGACATGGATTCTTTTTTTTTCTATAGAAACGATCCGATTGATCGCAGCCTGCTCGACGATTCCTTATAATTCTCGCTCAATGCCGAGCTCAATTCAGGACCTGATATGACATGAAATATAATATCTTCGATGTGAATATGAAACCTTGTATTGATATATCTTTCTATCCCTCTTTTAAGAAGACGGAGTCTATATAGACCACATTAGTTAGGTAAGAATAATTTTCTTGGCGGGAGATCCATATTCAAATCTTTTAACATGGGAGTCTTATGGAGGTTCAACTTTGAGATGGAACCAGCATATTTAAAAGAGGATGTTAGTACAGACACATCAAATATTGGGTACTTTCATCATTAGTGCATGTTGGCGCTCTAGTTCCTCGGAACTGAGTGCTTATCAATTTGCCCAAATGTCTGTAATTTTCGAATATTTCGATGAAAATGGTCTTAAACGATTTGGTTTGACTCACTGATCAAGAATCCGTGGTAGAAATTCATTCTGTCCGGCCGTCCGGCCGGCCGGCCGTAGGCACGATAACTCTCGAACGGAATGAGCTAGACAGTTGAAATTTTCAGAGTAGGTTTGGGAGATAAATATCTCGGCTAAGTTCGTTACTGGGCAAAATCGGACAGATGGTTTCGGAGTAACAAAAAAAATTTTTTTTTTACAGAACAAATTCCAAATTAAATTTTTTTCAATAAGCAGTTTTACCATAAGAATCCAATGATATCATTTTTAACTCCAACAAGCTAATACTTTCGGAGATATGATTTTTCAAAATTTCAATGATAAATCGTATTTCACAGAGTGATATAATTAATCTATGTATGAATTGTCATCATGTCAACTTATTATCCTGAGACATGACATTATCTAATCAATCGAAGAATTATGAGAATAAAGTGTATTCTGAAATGTGAGCGAAGTGAGAAAAATCTCAGTTGTTTGCTCCGAAATTAGTTTTTCTCAGAAAAGTCTTACATTTCGGAACGGAACATGAAGTAAGAGATCTGAGAGTAGTGAGACTGCTTTTCATCCATAGACATAGAATGCAAATAGAATGTAAATATTGAAAACATAATTCTGCAGTTCGAGAGAGGAGAAAATTTGGTGAACGTAGATCAGGAAATTTTTGATCGATTACAAGGTAATTTTGCATTATTACTCTTCTTTGATACATGTTTTATGAAAAATCTACTATTTGTAGGTACTTTAAACCTGTTTTGTGCAATTGTCATACGAAACTTGTTGGCGCTCTAGTTCCTCGGAACTGAGTGCTTATCAATTTGCCCAAATGTCGGTAATTTTCGAATTTTTCGATGAAAATGGTCTTAAACGATTTGGTTCGACTCACTGATCAAGAATCCGTGGTCGAAATTCATTCTGTCCGGCCGGTCCAGCCGGCCGTATAGGGACGATAACTCTCGATCGGAATGAGCTAGACAGTTGAAATTTTCAGAGTAGGTTTGGGATATAAATATCTCGGCTAAGTTCGTTATTGGGCGAAATCGGACAGATGGTTTCGGAGTAACAGAGAAAAAATTTTTTTTTACGTAACAAATTCCAAATTAAATTTTTTTCAATAAGCAGTTTTACCATAAGAATCCAATTATATCATTTTTAACTCTAACGAGCTAACACTTTCGGAGATATGATTTTCGAAAATTTCAATAATAAATCGTATTTGTACGTTTTCACAGAATTATTTATAATTATTCTATGTATGAATTGTCATAATGTCAAATTATTTTCCTGAGACATGACAGTTTTCTGGCCTGAAAGTTGACGAAAAGCGAATATAAGGGTAAAAAACAGTCAAATAAACCCCCATGTGGCGATCTTATGTCGAAAAGTGAAAATTAAGAATATATATCCCAGGTACGTACCGACGTTTTATTCCAATACCGGAGATCGACAAGATCGTTCGAGGAGACCGATAGCCGGTCGGTCTGACCCGTCGGGTTTCGGAACGAGAGAAGGCGGCCTTAAATCCCGGAATGGGAATTACACTTTTTGGCGCTCTAGTTCCTCGGATCTGAGTGCATATGAATTTTTATTTAAGATGCAGTTTCACTATTAAATTCCATCGATATCATTTTCAACTCCAACAAGCTAATATTTTCGGAGATATGATTTTTCTAAATTTCAATAATGAATCGTACGTACTTCTTAGTTTTCACAGAATGCTATAATTATTCTATATAAGCTTTATTATATGATCTGTGTTCATACTCGTACATTTCATCCTGTTCTATAAGAAGGAGTCAAATTCATTTCAGCTATTTTAATTTGATTTCTTCCATGGTGCAGTTCTCATTCTCAGATTGCTCATTTAATCTTGATAAATAAACTTTTATTTGAATTTAATGTCCTTTATGATGCAGTTCTTTCATAAGAATACATTGATATAATTCCCAACTCTGAGAAACTAATACTTTCGGAGATATAATTTGTCTGTTTGAACTAGAGCGCCAGAAAGCTCCTGTCCACAGGGCTTGAACCAATTTTTTTATGATTGCGTTGGATTCTGCGGTGAAAAATGACTAACATGATTATGCTCCTAAATTTAATAAAAAAAAATTAAAAATTATTGAGTTTAGGAGCATAATCATTTTGGAAAAGTATCACTATTTTTCACATCAGAATCCAACGCAATCATAAAAAAATAGGGTTCCAATTTGAAAAACAGAAGTTATGGCCAATTTTTGATCACAATTTTCGACACAAAATTTGAATGACCCTGTGATGATATTCCTGGAATTCAAAAGATGCATGACCTTTCCACATTCTTCCTCTTCGATGTTATAAAAACGGTTCACGTTCAGAATGTTTAAAATAAGAATAATGAACATAATACTGACTAAACATATTCGACTTTTTTTCCGTTTTTTTTTCTATATTTTGAAAACTATTCGAATGAATACAATAGTTTTAACAGAAATGTATTCAGCATTGAATACTTGCTCAAACCAGAAATGCAAAACTTGGAAAAGAAATGTTTTTATCAAATTTATTTTCACTCCTTGTATAACCGGAAGTGCTTGGGCTTCGAAAATATTTTAGCTCTGTAGAGAATTTCAAGCAATATCATAATCCTAATTTTCAGATTTCAAATATGTCCAGCTCTCTAGAAACGTCTAATAGGCACTCGAACATGGGACACCCTGTACAGATTCGGTTTCGGCTGAAAAACCTTTTTCAGTCGGACACTATTTTATATCGAATATGTTCCCATAACAATATTCAATTATTCATTGTTCGATGTGAATCACTGCAAAATTGTATGTTTATTTTTCTAAATTAATTCATGGACATACTTCGTTAATTTCAACTATGATCGTCATTAATTCTCCATTGTGTCGCTGTACTGACAATTCTATGTCAGCTAAAAACATATTTCCATTCATTCCGCTGACCATACATATACATTTATCAGTTATTATTCCAGAAATATCACCTACGATAAATTTGGTGAACGAAAAGCTCCAAACCCATTACTCACATATATTTCCCATTTTGTTCGATCTATATTTTATGACAGTTTTCGAATCAGTTCAATAATGAAATATTCGTTGATAATTGTCTATAGGTACATACATTTATATGGGGGGAGGGAGAATAGACACTATTTGTTCCATAAATCTTCTTCGGAAATTTCATCAGGAGTTAGTGGATGAATTTAATGGAAAATTTTTATATCATACTCAGGTACAGTTTTCTGAATGTATTCATATACATATTGAAAATCTCACCCTCTAAAGAAATAATTTCTTCGACTTGATTTTTTGGCATTGTAGTAGTATAATGTGAAGGAAAGTATACAGACCCAATGAAAATTTCGAATTACATACAATGTAGGGAACTAGTTTTGCATTCCTGGTATGATCAAGTATTCAATGCTGAATACATGTCTGTTAAAACCATTGTATTCATTCGAATAGTTTTCAAAATATCGAAAAAAACCGGAAAAAAAGTCAAATATGTTTAGTCAGTTTTATGTTCATTATTCTTGTTTTAAACATCCTGGGCGTGAACCGTTTTTAGAACATCGAAGGTGGAAAGGTCATGCATCTTTTGAATTTCAGAAATATCATCACAGGGTGTTTAAAATTTTGTTTCGAAAATTGTGATTAAAAATTGGCCATAACTACTGTTTTTCAAATTAGAACCCTATTTTTTTATGATTGCGTTGGATTCTGCGGTGAAAAATAATGATAGTTTTCTTATATGATTATGCTCCTAAATTGAATAATTTCCGAGTTTTTTTTTTATTTAGGAGCATATTCATGTCAGAAAACTATCATTATTTTTCACCGCAGAATCTTTATCTGGCTTTCATTTCTTAACTCAACTGAGTTGCTGAACACACCACTCGTCCTTTGGACTCATGGTGTTTTCAAGCAACTCAGTTTCGTTAAGAAATAAGTAGACAGACTTATCGCGAAAATTCAGTCACTAGTGATATTAATTACTGCTGAATTACTGCTTAAACGTCAGATTGACAATCAATTTTTTGAAATCTACAAAGTAAAAAATTATCTTATCGAATACCCCTCAGGCCTTGATAAATACTCAAAATTATGTCATAGAGAATCCTACAAGCGTGTTGCTCAAGGAACACACTTTCAGCATTCTCTACGACAAAATTATCTCAGTATTATCAAGGCCCTAGGGGTATTACCCCTCACATGCTCTTCAGAGCTTGTGCGAGTTAGATGAATCAGTTGTGTGCTGTACAGGCTTTATTTCTGTGTCCCGATGCTACCTCAATCACAAATTAATTTTTCACTCAACAGTGATCTCTAGTTCCTAGTCTCTACCACTGACCTAAGAACATTATATTAATAATATAATAAATCTCATCATTAGTTCAAAATTGAAACTGAAATCAGTGCCATGTGAAATAATAATCCAGCCACATTCGTAAAAATTATTTCAATTTTTCATTTCAGGTCACTATCACCGGATTTGATCTTACAAGCTATAGACAATGCTTGAAGAAATGGAACACAGTAGTTGAAGCAATGAATAAGCAGTGTAATGAGCTAGGATCTTCAAAGTGCCTAAGAGTCCCCTATGAGCAGCTCGTACTACATCCGAAGAAATGGATGGAGAAAGTACTAGGTTTTCTCCAGATACCATGGAATGAATCAGTATTACATCACCAAGATTTTATAAATAACGGAATCACCTTGAGCAAGTAAGTAAAGTAAATTGTAAAAGTATGAACTATACAGGGTGAGTCTTTGACCACTGCATTAATTTTAACCAAAGATTCCTCTCATCAAATGAAACACTTTTTTCATTTCACATTTTTCCAAATTCAGCTCAGGTAAAAAGATACAGGCTGTTGAAATTTTGAAAAAAAAATCAGTTTTTATTTTGTAGCTTTGACATCCTTTTTTCGAATAAAATGAATGTTGGCATAAAGTTTTCTATAACTATGATACATATTTTCCAAATATTAGTTATTTTCTACTTCTACTGGTTTTATAGTTATGGACTAGTGGATTCATAAAACTAAACGAAATTAGCATAAAGAAAGCATATAAAGTTTTTCTTGAGTCATTTCAAGAATATTCCATCGTTTTAGAAGATTATATTATTCTTCATCATTTCTCCTTAAACGCACCGTTTTCGAGATATTCTTTATTGAATGTTTTAAAATGGAAAACTCCAGAAATTTCTCTACTTTTATGGATCCGTCCCTGAGCGTTGGAATCCCGAAACAAGCTGTAAACTACGTTACCATGCTTTATTCTCGTCCGCCAACAATGTCATAGATAATTTATATGCGGGAGTGTATTAGCACATTCTGAAATATTTAAACGCTTGTAACTTTTTACCTGAGCCAAATCTGGAAAAATGGTAAATGAAAAAAGTGTTGCATTTGATGAGAAGAATCTTTGGTTAAAATTAATGTAGTGGTCAAAGACTCACCCTGTATATACATCTGAAAACTCTCAAAGATATAGGTACAGTAAAAAATGTGTTGTTTTTAAATTGCTTCTGCGCTGATCTGGCTGGCCACTAGATTGGTCCCCTTCTGTCAAACCATTGGTTAGGGTAGTGAGTATCTAACCATTGCCCAAGAGAGTTGCCGAGAACAATGTAGTGGGGAGAGCAGCATCCTGTTGAAAATGAATCAGGTTTTCGGTCAATACAGGAGTTCCCTTTTCATCTAGTTGATTTGCAATTGTTTCCAAATTCAAGGGTTTTATGTCTTCTAACATTTGTAGGGAAGTATCACCATTCAAATAACCTTCAAGATACTTGTACATGGGACCGATAATTTCATGACTGTATATTGCAGCCAATTGTTTATCTTAAAAGGGTAGGTACTGCGTATGTCCTTCCCGGAAAACATTCGAATTTTCATCCCTCTAATATCGGCAATTCGGTTCATCCACATTGACATTGAAAATTAAAGAAAAAGTGGGAAATCTCTGTGGACCGGAGCTTTCGCGCTCTTGTTCGAACTTTAACGAATCATATCTCCGAAAGTATTGGTTTCTTAGAGTTGGGAATTATATCAATGAATTCTTATGATAGAACTGCATCATAAAATAAATTAAATTAAAAAAAGTGTCGTTTGAAAAAAGTGTGCCAAAAATTATTAATCCGAAACCTCCTGACCGATTCTATCCAATAACGAACTAAACCGAGATATTTATTCCTCAAATCTACTCTGAAAATTATATTATATCATTTAAACTTAGCCAATATTCCAGTTTTACTTTTACTGGAGATAATCTGAATCCAATTTGATTGACTTACCAAAGTATATATTTCCATCATCATTATTATTGATATTTTGAAAAATCATATCTCCGCAAGTATTAGCTTGTTAAAGTTCAAAATGATACCAATGTATTCTTAGTAAAACGTAGTAAAACTGCATCTTCAAAAATATTCAGTTTGAAATTTGTAATGGAAAAAAAAATGTTTTCGTATCTTCGAAATTATCAATCCGATTTTGCCCAATAACGAAATAAGCCGAGATATTTATCTCCCAAACCTATACTCTAAAAATTTCAAAGGTCTAGCTCATTCCGTTCCAGAGTTATCGAGTTAACGGAGGGCCGGTCAGAAATAATCGATTTTGACCACGGATTCTTGATCAGTGAGTCAAACCAAATCGTATGAGACCATTTTCATCCAAAAATTCCAAAATTACAGACATTTGGGCAAATTGATAAGCACTCTGTTCCGGGGAACAGTTTACATTACATTAACTGAATAACTATCAATAAATTATAGGTTAATTGTTTTTATTTGATTTTTGAATTGTATGTAATCCAAATTATGGGGTATCAGAATGTCAGGGAGGAGTGATATATTCTTCTTCCTCGCGATTCAATATTCGTGAAAATAATATACTAAACCTGAAGTCATCCCGGAAATTATTTGGTTGGGCATAACCTGCGTATTCGCCATTTTGCAATTGTCATTAGCTCAATGTGAATTTTTCAAGTTTGGCATCGATATTCAGTGGCTCACTACGACTACTGACCATATCATGGTGAATATTTCAGAACATAAATTTTGATGTGAATACAGATAATACCGGAGCTGTGGTGTAATTCACTACTTCTTTATCGTACTATTTGGTTGATTATAACCGATGCATTCGCCATTTTGCAATTGCCATCAATTCAAAGTAAATTCTTCGAGTTGGGCATCGATATTGAGTGACTTACTACTGGTGTAGGAAAATGCACCTACAAGAAAGAGTTTCTGGAGAAGGAGGAAACCAAAAGAGAGACACTCTGGCGGAATCTTCCAGGTTTGGTTCATTCCAAAAAGTTCCTTAGGAACTTTAAAGACCAAAAGGTATCTGGATCTCTGTAAGAATAAGTTACACCTGGTCACTGGCTTCCTCACAGGACACTGTCGCCTCAGGAAGCATTTGATGAGAATAGGTTTATCAGATACTGACGAGTGCAGATTCTGTGGGGAGGAGGAAGAAACTCCTCTTCACCTTGTTACAGAATGCCTCGCCATTGCAAGTCAGCGAAAGGAATGCTTTGGACAGGAAACTTGTAGGAGTGAAGACGTAATATCCTTGAAGCCTTCCCAGATATTGAGGTTCATTTATACTCTGGAACTGGAGGGCGAGCTGTAGATGGCGTAATGGTGAGAACAGCTCTGATGGGGGGCACAATAGATCTCAAGGTCGCGGTGCAACGTAACCCCTTATCAATAATAATAAAAAAATAATACTACTGGTGACCATATGATGGTGATATTTCATAACATTTCGATAGGAATAACCAATAATAGCAGAGTGGTGGTGTAATTCATAACTTGTTTAGTAGACAGGCATTTATAGACATTCGTCGATATTTGGCGCTCTTGTTCCTCGGAACTGAGTGCTTATCAATTTGCCCAAATGTCTGTAATTTTCGATTTTTTGGCTGAATATGGTCTCAAACGATTTGGTTCGACTCACTGATCAAGAATCCGAGGTCGAAATCGATTCTGTCCGGCCAGCCGGCCGGCCGTAGGCACAATAACTGTCGAACGAAAGGAGTTAGAGGATAGAAATTTGCAAGGTGGGTTTGGAGCATAAATATCTCGGACAAGTTCGTTAATGAGCGCAATCCATAAAGTGGTTTCGGAGTTATGGCCAATTTTAGTAAAAACATTTTTTATTAATATTTCCGAAACTGATCACTCGATCTATCTGAAATTTAGCATCAAATTGTAGAATCATGACCTTTATACGCATGTGAAGTTTTGTATCGACCAGGTTACCGCAAAGTGGCAAAAAACAATTCTGAAAATTCTAAAAAAAAATTTTACAATAACTCTCGAACGGAATGAGCTAGGCATTTGAAATTTTCATAGTAGGTTAGGGAAATGAATATCTCGGTTAAGTTCGTTATTGGGCAAAATAGGACAGATGGTTCCGGAGTAACGAAAAAAAAAATTTTTTTTAAGTAACAAATTTCAAATTCAATTTTTATTTAAGATGCAGTTTCACCATAAAAATCCACTGATATCATTCTCAACTCCAACAAGCTAATTCTTTCGGAGATATGATTTTTCAAAATTTCAATAATGAATCGTACTTCTATGTTTTCACAGAATGTTATAATTATTCTATCTAAGCTTTATTATATGATCTGTGTTCATACTCGTACATGTCATCCTGTTCTATAAGAGAGAGTCAAATTCATTTCAGCTATTTTAATTTGATTTCTTTCATGGTGCAGTTCTCATTCTCAGATTGCTCATTTAATCTTGGTAAATAAACTATTATTGTATTGTTGTTATTGTATGGAAAATAAACTATTATTTGAATTGAGTTTCCTTTATGATGCAGTTCTATCATAAGAATACATTGATATAATTCCCAACTCTGAGAAACCAATACTTTCGGAGATATAATTTGTCTGTTTGAACTAGAGCGCCACAAAGCTCCTGTCCACAGGACTTGTTTTATAGAAGGACAAGGAGTATGCATCCAATGAAGAAATAAGGTGTTCCATTTAGAGAAATGTGTTACAAATTTACCCACCATATATCTCGATCACAGCTGTCAAATATTTGCAGATTTCGCAGTAAAAAATACTCATTGAGATTATGGTGAAAAAATATTAATATTTGCCATTTTGCGAAGAAAAGAGCTGTTTTGAGGAAAACTAGTGAACTTAACCATACTAGATAAAATTTCATGGGCCTTTGTTGGTGCCTCTTATGGATCGACAATATATAGGGTGTTCCTATTCTATTTCAGATGTATCGTTTGAGAGAGTATTAGACCAAAAATAGGAAGAAAAACTTTCATGCTAAAAATCTCGAAAACCGAAATAAACATATACAGTGCTTCCCAGCAACTTTGCACCAAGAGGGATCTCTCTTTTCTATTAATATTTCCGAATTTTATTTTTCACAAAACGTTGGTGCATCAAAAGTGATAGAAAAGGATACCTATATAAATCGGTCGATTGTGAATTTAGATTTGATCGCAGTTCTTAAACAAAATGTCGATTATCTCGGAAAATTCGAACTTTTCGTATGAAATGCTGTAAATATACTTGTGCTAAATTTCGGGTCGGAAAACCATGACATCGGGTTCAAGCGAAAATCCATTTTCATACAAATTCATGAAAGATTGACAATGACAATAATTTCATTTAATTTTCTTGTTATTTTTGGCGCTCTTGTTCCTCATAACAGAGTGCTTATCAATTTGCCCAAATGTCTGTAATTTTCGAATTTTTGGCTGAAAATGGTCTTAAACGATTTGGTTCGACTCACTGATCAAGAATCCATGGTCAAAATTGATTCTGTCGGGCCGTCCGGCTGGCCGTTAACACGATAACTCTCGAACGAAAGTAGTCAGCGGATTTAAATTTGCAGGGCAAGTTTGTAGCCTAAATATCTCGGACGAGATCGTTAATGGACTAAATCCACCAAGCGGTTTCGAAGTTATGGCCGTTTTTATTAGTGAAAACTTTTTAGATGAATATTTTTCCGGAACCGATCACTCGATCTGTCTAAAATTCAGCATCAAATTTTAGAAGAATGACTTTTATTTGCATGCGAAGTTTTGTATTGATCAGGATGCCCTAAGGTGTCAAAAAAATGTTTCAAATTTTTAAATTTTGTTCTACAATAACTCTCGAGCAGAAGGCTAGGCAGTTGAAATTTTCAGAGTAGGTTTGGGAGATAAATAAATATCTCGGTGAAGTTCGTTATTGAGCTAAATCGGCATGATAATTTGGGAATAACAAAAAAAATTTTGTTTCACATTACATATCTCAAATTCATTTTTTTTAAGATGCAGTTTACCCATCATGTTCAACTCTAACAAGCTAATACTTTCGGAGATAGATTTTTCGAAATTTCAATAATCAATCGTACTGGTTTTAACAGAATGCTGTACCTACTTAATTATTCTACCTATGAATTATTATATGATCTGTATTCTTACATGTCAACTTACTTTCCTTTGAGAGATAAATGTCAAAATTATTTCTGGTTCGTAGAATTATGAGGATGATATGATATCATACTTTCAAGGTGATAATTTAATGCCCTTGAATAATCCATATGATGATGGAAATATATTCCATCCATATATTCCAGGTAAGATACATAATCAAATTGGGTTCAGAATATCTCCAGTAAAAACATAACTGCAATATTGTCTAAGTTTCAATTGATATAATATAATTTTCAGAATAGATTTGAGGAATGTATATCTCGGATAAGTTCGTTATTGGAGAAAATTGGTCTGTTTGAATTTAATTTCTTTCATGATGCAGTTCTATCGTAAGAATCCATTTATATCATTCCCAGAGACCAATGATTTCGGAGATATGATTTGTCAAAGTTTGAACAAGAGCGCCAAACCTCCTGTCCACAGGGTTTCAAACAATTTTTTGACTTAATCACAGTTCAGATGTCGCTGAAATTATGTTTATTTTACAGCTAAGTTCTATAGTTTTAAACTTGACCAGACCGATATTGTTGATAATATTGTTAAAATTGTATTTGTGCGTGCATGTTCTGGGGAACAGCGTGACATCAGTTCGCCCAAATATCCGTAATTTTAGATTTTTTTTTCCGAAAATGTTCTCAACGAGGTTCGACTCACTGATGAAGAATTCGAGGTCACATTTGATCATCTCCGGCCGGTCTTTACCACGATAGCTTGAGAACGGAAAGAGATAGTGACTTGAAATTTTCAGGGTTGGTGGCACGTCCCAATACGACGGACAAGTTCGTTAATGGGCATAATCGGCCAAATGGTTTCCGAGTACTAATTTTGTTTTCAAACAATACAGATCTGATCGAATTGTTAAATAGTTGTAGAATACTGACGCAAAGACGTATGTGAAAGGATCGTATCATTAGAATATTTAAAAAAAATTATTAAAAAATAGTTTTGTTGTCACGATAACTTGAGAACGGAAAGAGATGGCGACTTGCAAATTTCAGTGTTGGTTGCCCGTCAGATTGCGACATTTGAAATCTTTAATAGGCATGATCGGCCAAACGGTTTTGGAGTTATACCCATCTGCAATGTATCATATCCTCAATAACTCGAAGAATCGAACCCGATCCAATTCAAACATTGTAACTAGTTGTAGAATGCCGACGCGCCAATTCCTGCGAAATTTCGTGAGGATCTTTTCTCAGGAAAATTTTAAAAAAACCATTGAAAAAAATTATGTAGCTCTGAAACTATACCTACATCCCATATCGCTGAATTTTGCGAGAACCCTCAAAACATAACATTACAGCCCAGTTCCAAATTTGAACATGATCAGATCTATGTTGTTGGAGATGCGAGCAGCCTTGTGTGAGTTCAGTAGCTGTATGGATGACCGTTGCCACGATAATATTGGAATGGAAAGATATAGCTACTTGCAGTTAAGTTCGTTGTTGAGTATAGTCGGCAAAACGGTTTCGGAGTTATGCCCATCTTAAATTTTGTTGTTATTTCCTCAATGAGTCAAAATATACATTTTCTATTCAATTATAACTTGGTAATTACTTTTAGAATGCCGAAGTGCTACTTTTCGCAAAGTTTTGTTAATATCATATCTCCTGACCTCACGTCAGTGCTTTTCTGGATTTTTTTTTCCTGGAATCCAAGCTTTCTTGTGCGAGTTGAGTAATTGAATGGGTGGCCGCTCTGGCTATGAATTTTGACAAGCACGCCAAAGCAGACTAACCTCACGTCAGTGCTTTCTCAATTTTTTTTGCGCGTATGTTCTGGGGAACATCGCGTTATAGTTTTGCCCAAATGTCTGTAACTTTCGAATTTTTTGAAAAAAATGGTCTCAAACGATTAAGTTCGACTCCCCAATGAAGAATTCGAGGTCAAATTTGATTCTGTCCGGCCGGCCGTCCGGCCGTTGCCACGATAACTTGAGAACGAAAAAAGCCAGCGACTTGAAATTTTCAGGGTATGTTGCGCATCCCAATACGACGGACAAGTTCGTTCATGGGCATAATCGGCCCGGTGGTTTCCGAGTAATAATTTTGTTTTCAACCAATATAAATCCGATCGAATTGAAACTTGGTGGGTAGTTGAAGAATATGAACCTAAGCACGTTTGTGAAATTTTGTGCGAATCGTATGGCTAGAAAATTTTAAAAAAATTATTAAAAAATATTTTTGTTGTCACGATAACTTGAGAACGGAATGAGATAGCGGCTTGAAATTTTCAGGTTAGGATGTGCACCAGAACACAACATTTCAGTTTGTTTATGAGCATAATCGGCCAAACGGTTTTAGAGTTATAGCCATCTGAAATTTTCTGAAATTTGGTGGTTTTTTGTTCCTCATTAACTCGAAAAATACTGAACCGATTGAATTCAAACATGGTTATTAGTCGTAGAATGCCAACGCGAAAATGCTTGCAAAATTTGGTGAGGATAGCATTTGTAGAAAATTTTTAATAAATCATAGAAAATAAAAAAAAAATTCTATATATCAGTAACTATTAGTTCGAAATTGCTGAAATTTTGCAAGAGCCTACATAACCTAATTCTACTGCCAAGTTTCAAGTTTTAATACGATCGGTTAAATATTGTTGGAGATTCGAGCATTCTTGTGTGAGTTCAGTAGATGGGTGACCGTTGCCTCGATAACTTTCGAACGAAAGGAGATAGGGACTTGCAATTTTCAGAGTAGGTTGCGTATCCGAAAGGGAGAGTTAAGTTCGTTTTTGGGCATAATCGGTCTAACGGTTTCCGAGTTATACCCACCTGGAATATTATTTCCTTAATAACTCAAAAAATAAATATTCGATCGGAATGGCGCTTTGTAACTAGTAGTAGAAAATCAACATAAAGACGTGTTTAAAATTTTGTGAGAACCTTACCCCTAGAAAATTTGAAAAAAATTACGAAAAAAAAATTTTAAGAATCGTACCCCTAGAAAATTTTTAAAAAATCACGAAAAAAAAAATTGGTTCAAGCACTGACGTGAAGTCAGAAGCTTTTGCGCGTATGTTCTATTGTCCATTCTTCTGTATTGGACACCCTTAATCGAATTTACCATGGTAAATTATGTTGTCCATTATCCTGTATTGGACACTCAATTCGAATTTACCATAGTAAATTCGAATTGAGAGTGTCCAATACAGGAGAATGGACGACATAATTTTTTTGTCACACAACTGGTCACTTCCTACTTTCCAGTTGAAATTTCAAAATTTTAGTAGAAAACCGAAAATTAATTATGCGCGGAAGAGATCAAACATTTTAGGTCAAAATTTTTGCGTATTCTCCGAAAATTATGATTGAGGTGTCATTCGATTCGGAATGGCATGCAGATAGTTTTTGAAAAAATGCTAAGGCCGCTCGTTAACATTGCAATAGTTATAAACAATTGAGTGAAAAAAATTGGTTCAAGCACTGACGTGAAGTCAGAAGCTTTTGCGCGTATGTTCTATTGTCCATTCTTCTGTATTAGACAATAGACATACGCGCAAAAGCTTCTGACTTCACGTCAGTGCTTAAACTATTTTTTTTTTCGTGATTCTTTTGAAATTTTCTAGGGGTGCGGTTCTTAAAATTTTTTTTTTCGTCATTTTTTTCAAATTTTCTAGGGGTACGGTTCTTACAAAATTTTAAACACGTTTTTATGAGGATTTTCTACTACTAGTTACCAAGCTTCAATTCGATCAAATATTTATTTTTTGAGTTATCAAGGTAATAATATTCCAGGTGGGTATAACTCGGAAACCGTTCTACCGATTATGCCCAAAAACGAGCTCAACTCTCCCTTTCGGATACGCAACCTACCCTGAAAATTGCAAGTCCCCATTTCCTTTCGTTCGAAAGTTATCGAGGAAACGGTCACCCATCTACTGAACTCACACAAGAATGCTCGAATCTCCAACAATATTCAAGCGATCGTGTTAAAACTTGAAACTTGGCAGTAGAGTTAGGTTATGAAGGCTCTCGCAAAATTTCAGCAATTTCAAACGAATAGTTACTGATATATAGAATTTTTTTTTTTCAATTTTCAATGATTTTTTTAAAATTTTTTACAAATATTATCCTCACGAAATTTTGCAAGAACTTTCGCATTGGCATTCGACAACTAACTACCATGTTTGAATTCAATCGGTTTAGTATTTTTCGAGATAATGAGGAACAAAAAACAACCAAATTTCAGATGGCTATAACTCTAAAACCGTTTGGCCGATTATGCTCATAAACAAACTCAAAAGTCGCGTTCTGGTGCACATCCTTACCTGAAAACTTCAAGCCGCTATCTCTTTCCGTTCTCAAGTTGTCGTGACAACAAAAATATTTTTTAATAATTTTTTTAAAATTTTCTAGCAATACGATTCGCACAAAATTTCACAAACGTACTTAGGTTCATATTCTACAACTGCACACCAAGTTTCAATTCGATCGGATTCATATTGGTTGAAAACAAAATTATTACTCGGAAACCACTCGGCCGATTATACCCATTAACGAACTTGTCCGTCGTATTGAGATGCGCCACCCACCCTGAAAATTTCAAGTCGCTAGCTCTTTTCATTCTCAAGTTATCGTGGCAATGGCCGGACGGACGGCCTACGGACAGAATCAAATTTGACCTCGAATTCTTCATTGGGGAGTCGAACTAAATCGTTTGAGACCATTTTCGTCAAAAAATTCGAAAGTTACAGACATTTGGGCAAAACTATATCGCTATGTTCCCCAGAACAGCGCAAAAAAAGAAGGAGGCTTAGGTTTTCGCCAAGATCTCAAAAACTATTTGAGATAATTCAAATTTGAAAAAAGATTCAAATAGAGGAGGAAATTTCCTTGAAAAAGGTCCCAGCTGCTGAAACTGAAGGACCAATATTTATAATTTTCCTAGAGGGTTGAAAATACGCCCGAAAACGGGTACTTCGGCTTGCGCAAGCCTCGCCTCCTTTGTACTTTCGATGAATAAATATTATTTAAACTTATTAAATATGAAAATAAGAAATTGAAAAATTCAGGTGGGTTCAGGATAGATCAATGAACAATAATCGGTGGTCCAAAAATGTTTATCGCGATTTTTCAATTAGTTATCCATTAGTTAATTAACAATTTTTTGTAGCACGAACATTAACATTGCAAGTACGCTAATTGTTAAACTATTAATCTGAAAATTTTTTCCTTTCGTGGAGCTATTTTCAAAGGTCTTAGAATAGATTCCTATTGGAAAATTTTAAAAAATTTTTCATTTTTCTTTTGTTATGAACAATTTACTCAAGTGAAAAATTATAAAGCTTCAATTTATAATATTACTATTGATCCGTTTTCTTATTATCAGAAACTACTCCAAAATGATTTTTAATAATTATTATCTTCTATCGTTCAAAAAATTAATGTTGTAAATCAATGCGTTGTTTATGAGATAATTCAAAATTTTCTTTTGAAACATATTTGAAGGTTTATAATTTTTCACATAAGTAAATTGTTAATAACAAAACGAAAATTAACAATTTTTCAAATTTTCCAACGATTCTATTCCAAGACCTCCGAAAAATAACTCCACGAAAGGAAAAAATTCTCAGATTAATAGTTTAACAATTATCGCACTTGCAATGTTAATGTTCGTGCTACAAAAAATTGTTAATTAATTAATGGATAACTAATTGCAAAGTAGCGATAAACATTTTTGGACCAGGGATTATTGTTCATTGATTTTTGACGAAAATGGTCTCAAACGATTAAGTTCGACTCCACAATGAAGAATTCGAGGTCAAATTTGATTCTGTCCGGCCGGCCGTCCGGCCGTTGCCACGATAACTTGAGAACGAAAAGAGCTAGCGACTTGAAATTTTCAGGGTGGGTGGCGCATCCCAATACGACGGACAAGTTCCTTAAAGGGCATAATCGGCCCAGTGGTTTCCGAGTAATAATTTTGTTTTCAACCAATATAAATCCGATCGAATTGAAACTTGGTGAGTAGTTGTAGAATATGAACCTTAGCACGTTTGTGGAATTTTGTGCGAATCGTATGGCTAGAAAATTATTAAAAAATATTTTTGTTGTCACGATATCTTGAGAACGGAAAGAGATAGCAGCTTCAAGTTTTCAGGTTAGGATGTGCACCAGAACGCGACATTTCAGTTTGTTTTTGAGCATAATCGGCCAAACGGTTTTAGAGTTATAGCCATCTGAAATTTAATGAAATTTGGTGGTTTTTTGTCCTCGTTAACTCGAAAAATACTGAACCGATTGAATTCAAACATGGTTATTAGTTGTAGAATGCCAACACGGAAATGTTTGCAAAATTTGGTGAGGATAACATTTGTAGAAAATTTTTAATGAATCATTGAAAATAAAAAAAAAATTCTATATATCAGTAACTAATCATTTGAAATTGCTGAAATTTTTCAAGAGCCTTCATAACGTAACTCTACTGCCAAGTTTCTAGTTTTAATACGATCGGTTAAATATTGTTTGAGATTCGAGCATTCTTGTGTGAGTTCAGTAGATGGGTGACCGTTGCCTCGATAACTTTCGAACGAAAAGAGATAGGGACTTGCAATTTTCAGGGTAGGTTGCGTATCCGAAAGGGAGAGCTGAGTTCGTTTTTGGGCATAATCGTTCTAACGGTTTCCGAGTTATACCCACCTGGAATATTATTTCCTTGATAACTGAAAAAATAAATATTCGATCGAATTGAAGCTTGGTAACTAGTAGTAGAAAATCAACATAAAGACGTGTTTAAAATGGTAAACTCGAATTAAGAGTGTCCAATACAGGAAAATGGACAACATATTTTACCATGGTAAATTCGATCAAGGGTGTCCAATACAGAAGAATGGACAATAGAACATACGCGCAAAAGCTTCTGACTTCACGTCAGTGCTTGAACCAATTTTTTTTTCACTTATTTGTTTATAACTATTGCATTTTCAGCGAGCGGCCTTGGCATTTTCTCAAAAACTATCTACATGCCATTCCGAATCGAATTACGCCTCAATCATAATTTTCGGAGAATATGCAATAATTTTGACCTAAAAAGCACTTGTTGACTAGACTATATTCGATTCATTCCTTATCGAAACGAGAAGCACCTTCTGCGCCAAATTTCAAAGTATTTCATTTTATACACGCAATCTTAAGTAAGAATACGAGTCGATAGTGCCACTCCTAGCAATTTCATATTTAATTATTCTCCTCCAAATTCATATTGTTCTGGGAATTTCGCTGTTCCTAAACGCAATTAGTCTGCTATTGCCCCACTTTGCGAGGCTCGTTAATTTTAAGTGATATTTTCCTGAGTGAATGTATATGATTCGGAACTTGAGCACGGTGCAACTTGATTATTTCCAATCGGAATTATGATTATTGATATTATACGAATAGGGATGAATGGATTCAAGTCGAATTCCTAAGATTGATCAAAAATAGCACTTTTCACCATTTGTGAGCGTATGTTGGGGGGTCATCGCGTTGTCATTTCGCCCAAATGTCTGTAATTTTTGAATTTTTTGCTGAAAATGGACTCAAACGGTTGAGTTTGACTGCCTAATGAAGAATTCGATTTTATTTTCAATCAATATAAATCCGATCGCATCGTGAAACTTGTAAACTTAGGTAATAGATGTTGAATATGAACTCAAGCACGTTTGTGAAATTTTGTAAGAATCGTATCACTAGAGAATTTTAAAAAAATTATTAAAAAATATTTTTTGTCACGATAACCTGAGAACGGAAAGAGATAGCGACTTGATATTTTCAGATTAGATTGTGCATCTGAGTGGGACATTTGAGTTTTTTTATAGGCGTAATCTGCCAAAGGGTTTTGGAGTTGTTACCATCTGAAATTTGGTTATTTCCTCAATAACTCGAAAAATACAAAACCGATTAAATTCAAACATGGTTATTAGTTGTATAATGTCATCGCGAAAATTCTTACAAAATTTCGTGAGGATCGTATTACTTGAGAATTTAGAAAAAATCATTGAAAATTATTGAAAAAAATTCTATATATCAGTAACTAGACGTCCGACAGCGCTAAAATTTTGCGAGAGCATTCAAAGTCTAACTCTACTGCTACTTGTTGGAGATTCAGGCAGCCTTGTGTGAGTTTAGTAAATGGATGAGTGAACGTTGCCTCGATAACTGTCAAACGAAAGGAGATAGGGACTTGCAATTTCCAGGATATGTTGCGTCTCCGGATGGGAGTGTTAAGTTCGATTACGGGCATAATCGGTCCAACGGTTTCAGAGTTATACCCACCTGGAATACTATTTCTTCGATAACTGAAAAAATATACTCGATCGAATTGAAGCTTGGTATCTAGTTGTCGAATACCGACATTAAAATTTTATAAGATCCGTACCCCTAGAAAATTTTTAAAATATCATGAAAAAACAAATTGGTTCAAGCACTGACGTATTGGACACTCTTAATCTAATTTACCATGGTAAATTATATTGTCCATTCTCCTGTATTGGACACTCTTAATTCGAATTTACCATGGTAAATTCGAATTAGGTAACACTCTTAATTCCAATTTACCATGGTAAATTCGAATTAAGTGTCCAATACAGAAGAATGGATAATATAATTTACCATGGTAAATTCGATTAAGAGTGTCCAATATAGGAGAATGGACAATATAATTTACCATGGTAAATTCGAATAAGAGTGTCCAATACAGGAGAATGAACAATAGAACATACGCAAAAAGCTCCTGACTTAGCTATTTAATCTACTTGTTGATTAATGACAGCGATTAACGATCAAGATTTTGTTCCAGAACATTAAACGCTAAATTATAATGAATGAGTTGGTTACAAGATTCTTCTGCCGACCTTGTTTCAAATATAATACAATTGTGGATTGTTTTTTTTTATTTTCCATGATAGACATATTAGACAGATTGAAAATCTCTGTTCATTTCGATATATGTATGCCACCAATGGGACAATTGGAAAAGTTCATAGACAGAATGCTAGACATGTGACATTCTGAATAATTCAAATTGATATTGTTGCCTACGATATCCGTTAAGGGATGTGTGGAGCTGGTGAAAACTGACGTTGAAGCGTAAGTTACTTTAGAACGGTTATCACACAAAATTTTGTCAGCAAATTATACTATGTTTTTCAATAAATTTTAAATATAATTTTTTTTTTAATGCTTGGGTCTTTTACTTTATGCAAATCCATATTAACTCAATGAAAAATTATATCCGATTTACGCTAATTTATTTAATATTGTGACGCGTTTCGTCGACATAGCGAATTCATTAGACTACGTCATACTAAATTCTTAACAAGTAATGATCTCCCTATACCTAGATGACATGGACACAGAGTCTTATTTAAAACTAATTACCTGAGGGACTTATTTAAAACAAATTACATAAGAGACTTATTTGAAACAAATTACATGATAGACTTATTCAAAACTAATTACCTACATAATATTACACTGCTAGTCCTTTGTACTCATTTACAACAATTCATTCCTAACGCTTGTTTTTGTATCTGTGATGATGTTCCTTTATTCTTATGCTAAAATTTCTACCAGTTTTTCCTAAATATGATTTGTCACAACTCCCGCAATTTAATTGATAAACACCTGATTTATCTTCTTTATTCCTTCTTGATTTATTGTTCTTTATGAGTTTTGCGAGGTTATTGTTTGTCCGGAATGAGATATTCACCTGTTGGTTTTGAAGAAACCTCTTAAATTGTTGACTCGGTGTACCAAAATAGGTTGAGCTATTGAATATTTTATTTTTATCCTTAATTTCTGGAAATACTGAACTAATTGTTTTTCTAAATTGTTTTTTCGTCAACATTTTTCTGATTAACTCTGTGTTATATTCATTGTTCGCCGCCATATGTTAGATTTGTTCGATAACCATCCCATACGGATACAATCATTCATCAATCCTCGTGTCATTCATTCGAACATAAAGTCGCGGCATTTCATAGTATGTTACGCCGGCTAATTAATGAACTTTTTTTTTATTATTATTCTTTCGGTTTCGACTTCTGTGGTCATTAGCCATCAACAATGCAGACTAACTCCATCGAGGCGAATACTGAAGAAAGTGGATTCTATGAGCGTATACAAACAATTATGTAAACTATAAATAGAAAATAATAGATAAATATAAATGAGTAAAATTTAATAAATATAGACAAACAATAATTAATTAATGGAAAGATATGAGATTATTTAACAATTATATATAAAAAGAATAAATAAAGGATGGCGTAACTATAAAATATGTGCAAATAAATATAAAATGAATAAATATGAAATGTGTATAGATAAAGTTAATTTAAACAAAATTTACAATTTTCCAAATAGTTGGATCTCTTTCAGAAAGTGAAGAAGGTTCCTTGTTTCCTTTATACTGGCGAAACATTCGGTTAGATTTTTTGGTAAGTTATATTTATGCCTTACAAGGGTGTAATATGGACAGTCGATCATTATATGTTTATCTGTTAGTTCTAATATACCTTTATCCGAAGAAAATTTAGTATATAATTAGAAATTATCGAACAAATAGCGGCGAACAATTGATATAACACAGAGTTAATCAGAAAAATGTTGACGAAAAAACAATTTAGAAAAAAAATTACAGAGTAATTATACAATTTGAATTTAATTTTTTTGCAACCTTTACAATTTTCATCTTTCCGTAATGCAGCCACAACTCCAAAAATCAATGCTACCTACACATCGAATAATGGTAGTTAATATTTATATTTTTATATAGGTACTACTGCGATGATTGTGACAATAAACCAGCAATGTGTTTAGAATGTTTTAACGAAAAACATTCTTCAAAATAGTTTTAAGAGTTTTTATTCGAGTATTTGTTTTATATTCTATCCGTTGAAAAAATTCACAGTTTTGTTTTTTTTTTGTATTATCAGAAGTTAGAATTTAGATCAATAATGTAAAATGATGTAAAAGGAATTGCCTAAATAAAAAATGGGTTCAAGCCCTGTGGACAGGAGCTTTCTGGCGCTCTAGTTCAAACAGACAAATTATATCTCCGAAAGTATTGGTTTCTCAGAGTTGGGAATTATATAAATGTATTCATATGATAGAACTGCATCATAAAGGAAATTCAAATTTAATAATAGTCTATTTATCAAGATAAATAAGCAATCATGAGAATGAGAACTGCACCATGGAAGAAATCAAATTAAATCTGGCCAATTTTGCCCAATAACGAACTTAACCGAGATATTCATCTCCCTAAACTACTCTGAAAATTTCAACTACCTACCTCATTCCGTTCGAGAGTTATATCTATGTCTATGGATGAAAAGCAGTCTCACTACTCTCAGATCTCTTACTTCATGTTCCGTTCCGAAATGAATGAATATTTTATCGTGTCCCCGTCACAGAACATCTACTTTTAAAAAAAGTTTTAGCTATAATATTTGTAAGCTGTACAATGGTATTCCTGATCATTTGAAAGTCTTGAATCAAAATATGTTCAAGAAAAAGATCAAGACTTATCTTCTCGATTCCTTATCAGCATAGTTTCTCTGTCGTCTCTGTGAATTTTTGTTTGTTAAAATGCTTATGCTTATATATTTTTCTCTTGTTGACTTTTTTACAATTTTCTCTTTGATTTCAAAATTGGATTTAGATATGTTCAAATGTGTATTTTGTATATAACAAGGGTTAAGTGGTAGAACACCTTTGGGTGAACTTCCCCTTGAGATTTCTTGTGAAATAAATTATTGTTATTATTATTATTATTATTATTATTATTATTATTAAATGTAAGTATTTTCTAGAAAACCTAATTTCGGAGCAAACAACTGAGATTTGTTAATTGAAATGGGAAATTTCTACCCAATGCCTCCAAGTCGTAATAGAACATGCTTATTTCAATCCAAACGTCGTCAGGATTACGCTGCTTTCGGATTGCTCCCCCGAGCGGACTATTTTGAAAGGTCTGAACATTTCCAGAGTGGATATATCGTATTCTTCGCTCAGTATCATATTATGAATTATTAATCGTTGTTTTATTCATGAGAGACAATTCCTTCTACCACAGAATGAATTCAGACGAAATTACACCTGCTCTCTTATGAAGACAACCGTCAACCTGTAACGGATTATAATTCCGCTACTTAAAATATCAAGTACTATCAACATCCGAATTAGATTTCATTGAATATATCCAATTTCATTGTTTCTAAATTTCAAATTCAGTAAATAATACAAATAAATTATTTCCCTTTAGGGATGTAACCACTTCAGACGTCAACACGAATCTATGTTCTTTTGTCTACTCACACCTCTATTGGACACTCTACTACGAATTTTGCATCGATATATGGGTGATTCCGTTCTAACTGTGATATTCAATGTCCTGTATTGTTTGTTCTCATAGGTCATTAATTAATAATCAATTTATGAAATTTTTGTGCTTATTGGAAAATTATGAACATATTTCAACATTATTTTCATATAATATAACTTGCCACTTACAGAAAACTTACAATATATCACTTAAATGTCAGTACCATGTCCATTTCTAGAGTTTATTTATTAAATGTCAGTACCGTGTCATGTCCATTTCTAGTATTTATTTATTAATTGTTAGTTTTTTTGTCGTAATAAATGATTTAAACTAATTACCTCATAAATTCTAATGTTTATGATCAAACTGAACAAAATTGACACATTTTTTATTTAATGTATTAAGTAAAGCTTTAAAGATAAAAGTTATTGAACCGGAATTCAATGTTAACTTAATACATTAAACAAAAAATGTGTCAATTTTGTTCAGTTTGATCATAAACATTAGAATTTATGAGGTAATTAGTTTAAATCATTTATTACGACAAAAAAACTAACAATTTATAAATAAATTCTAGAAATGGACATGACATGGTACTGACATTTAATAAATAAATTCTAGAAATGGACATGGTACTGACATTTAAGTGATAAATTGTGAGTTTTCTGTAAGTGGCAAGTTATATTATATGAAAATAATGTTGAAATATGTTCATAATTTTCCAATAAGCACAAAAATTTCATAAATTGATTTTTAATTAATGACCTATGAGAACAAACAATACAGGACATTGAGTATCACAGTTAGAACGGAATCACCCATATACCGTTTTCTCAGCTTATATAATATACCAGCTGGCCCGGCAAACTTCGCACCGCCTAAGTTAATAAAAAAAAATGCTCGGTATGAATGAAGTTTTATTATTATTTTCGATTAATTGCACATTATGTTGCTTACTTACAAAACAGAGTTTTCCTGCTATACTGCCTATTTATAAGGTTTCAATTTGTTTTTGACAGACACACACAGTTATGCTACAGTATCTTAATCAATTTAAAGCTTTCTGATAAACTATATTTTTTGTTTTGTTTTATGGTGCGTAAATAAACAAGGATGATGGTTTTCCGACGCGTGAACACGCGACGTATAATTATTTTCCATGCGCCATGTCCATACATCAGAGGAAAAACAAAATTGTTACATTATGAGAATCCATCCAAGGTACCTATTTAGTTAATGCTGTTTATGGCACAAATCACCTCAATCGCGTACAATTTTGCAGTGATATGAAGAACACCCTGTATAGTAATGGTTTATTTTCAATGATGTATGCCTAGAAAGTATATTTTTTAACACAATTGAATGAAATTGTACGATTGGCGTGATAAACAGCAAGTTACAATTGACGTTAAAAGAAAAACACCCTGTATGAAAATTTCGAACAAATACATTATGAGAATCCATCCAAGGTACCTATATAGTTATTGCTTTTTTTGTGGTCCAAAGCGCTAAGGTTAGATTAGAAATAATATTATATGGTTCTTAAGTTTTCTTAAATAACGATTCTTGAATTTTCTAATTTTCAGCGCAATTTTTCAAATTTTTTCTGTCATAAGAACCTTCTCCCGACAAAAAACACAACAACAAAAAAATAGTGAAATTGGTCCAGCCGTTCACGCGTGATGGCGTGACCAAGAGATATAGGGATTCATTTTTATATAATAGATTGATAGTAGAAAGATTGATTTCATTCTATCACCTTCGTCATCAGAATATATTTATTTGTTTCTCATTTGTAAACGTCAGTTTCCAAAAACACAATATTAATCAAGAAAGTTTATTTTATCAAGTCATTAACTTATAAACTGACAGTTAACTTGCAAAATTTTTACAATTTAGTAGTATTATTTACATTAGAAAATTTTGTTTTATCGTCATATATGTTGAAAATCATGGTACAATTGTTATTTCCAGTAACACAGATTTTTGATGATGAAAGAGTTGATACTGATGATGATGAACCATCTGTTGAGTCAGAAACTGCTGCACTCGAGGACTGCAGAACATTTGTACTCTCCTTACTACCAAATAATTTGCTAGACATTTCGATTTTTTTGTTGACCGAATCATCGACATAACTCATCGCAATTTCGGTGCTCTTCCACCCTCCTGCACGCTTTAGTGCTAAAATATCTCCATCCGAATCCGCAACCATAGTGGCTCCAGTTCTGCGAAAAGAGTGGCCGGTGTATAACTCTGGGTCTTTTAAACCTAAATATTTCGCTATTTGCTTTGGGACACCACCAATAGTGTGCTGGCCAGCATTAAGGGAAATGCACTTTCCATGTCGGTTATTCAAAAAAAAATCTTAGGCTTTCTGTTCCAGGAGGCCGAAGATTTACATATTTTCTGTATATCATGCAGGGCTTGAAGCTGCAGCCATCATCGGTTATGGTGAATCTTATTGTTGTTAAATTTTTTGTTTGCCGCAATGTCACAATAACGTATTTTTACATATCTTCTACATCATTCATGTTTAAGAAGAGAATTTCGTCACATCGACAACATCCAAAAATCCCAAATATTGTTACAATTTTCGCCAGCAACCACTGGTCATCAGGAGCATGTAAAAGAAATTGTTCAACCTCTTCTTTACTTAATACCTTGGCCTTTTTTGGCGTATAACGCTCATTTTTTCGTTACAGGAACGCAATTACCTTTTGAAATCTGCAAATGACAACTAAACGTCATATTTTTCAATAAATTTTTAAAGAAAACAAACCTGCGAACAGGGGCATTTTCTTTCATTTCCAAGCAGCTCTTCAGCATAGACCATTTTGCCCATAAAGTATTAGGGCTGAATCTAGCTGATAGTTGATTCAAGTAGACCAACAAAACATCTTCAGTTACCCCAATCACACTATTTTTGTTTTGCCACTTTTTGTAGTCGTCGTATTCTCGCCTCGTACCTTGAAGCTGATTTTGCAGGTAATAAACTTGAAGCTACACTGCTGGCTGCCTCAATAATTTCTTTTGGTACATTAATTTTCGCTTTCGCCAAAACAAATGTAAAGAAAAATAAACAGACATGTTCATGGCAACGCTTCCATAGCTTACGACATTTGCGACAAATTATTGAGATTTTTTTTGGAATATATCTATCCTCTTTACAAATGAGAAACAAATAAAATATAGAACAATACATGCAAGGAAACGGGTTTAACAGGCTCAAGGAGGTAACTGACTTGCCTGCGGCTCGTCAGTTATATCCTCCATTCGCCAGTAAAAACCCTCTTACCTTGCTATTAACGTTATATACTATATCAGGTTCATTCGCTATAAAATCTTGCATATGTTATTTTTCGAGCACATTCGATTTTTTTTGCTTGCTTTTTCCCACTTTCTGTCGCTTGATGAACATCGCAATTTTATAATATTTGAAAATATCAATAGGTATAATTTTTTACATTTTAAGATGCTTTCAGCATAGACCATTTTGGCCATAAACTTGCTATGAGCCCTATTTCATCAATGCTTGTGAAATATGTTAACAATACTGATTCAGAATAATGTGAAACGTTCTTCCCCTTGCACCACGCTATGAATTCTGAATATGCTTTCGAATACAAATTTCGGTATTTCTCAGGCAACAAACTCAGAGATGCTGCGTTACCAGTTTCTGTCACATCTGGCGTTGTTAATCACAAGTTTTGTTTGTAATTCATTTTAGGAACTGGCAAAATCAGATTCTTATGTTGAATTGAAAGCAGATAGATAAATCAAACACTACGATGGTGCTTCGATTTGAATTCAAAATTTATTTTTCTGTGGAATTAAATAGTAATTTTATGGAAAGTAGATAGACAGACCTTAGATTGAATGTTTGAAATAATTCAGAATGCTTGTGTGCGGTTGCCTATGACAATCATGGATTAATAGGATAGAATTTGGGCGTTAATGGTGGTAATGGATAATTTCGTGAACGTTTAAAACATTGTCATTATTAAATAATCATTCAAGGATACTATGGGAGGTATATTCTTTATTAAATGGTTTTCTCTCCCAAATATCTGTTAATTAAAAATTTAATATTTTTGCGCGTATGTTCTGGGGAACATCGCGTTATAGTTTTGCCCAAATGTCTGTAACTTTCGAATTTTTTGACGAAAATGGTCTCAAATTTGATTCTGTCCGGCCGGCCGTCCGGCCGTCCGTCCGGCGGATGCCACGATAATTTGAGAACGAAAAGAGCTAGCGACTTGAAATTTTCAGGGTGGGTGGCGCATCCCAAAACGACGGACAAGTTCGTTAATGGGCATAATCGGCCCACTGGTTTCCGAGTAATAATTTTGTTTTCAACCAATATAAATCGGATCGAATTGAAACTTGGTGAGTAGTTGTAGAATATGAACCTAAGCACTTTTGTGAAATTTTGTGCGAATCGTATGGCTAGAAAATTTTAAAAAAATTATTAAAAAATATTTTTGTTGTCACGATAACTTGAGAACGGAAAGAGATAGCGGCTTGAAGTTTTCAGGTTAGGATGTGCAGCAGAACGCGACATTTCAGTTTGTTTATGAGCATAATCGTCCAAACGGTTTCAGAGTTATAGCCATCTGAAATTTGGTTGTTTTTTGTTCCTCATTAACTCGTAAAATACTGAACCGATTGAATTCAAACATGGTAATTAGTTGTAGAATGCCAACGCGAAAACTCTTGCAAAATTTCGTGAGGATGGTATTTGTAAAAAATTTTGAAAAAATCATTGAAAATTGAAAAAAAAAATTCTATAAATCAGTAACTATTCGTTTGAAATTGCTGAAATTTTGCAGGACCCTTCATAACCTAACTCTACTGCCAAGTTTCAAGTTTGAACACGATCGGTTGAATATTGTTGGAGATTCGAGCATTCTTGTGTGAGTTCAGTAGGTGGGTGACCGTTGCCTCGATAACTTTCGAACGAAAGGAGATAGGGACTTGCAATTTTCAGGGTAGGTTGCGTATCCGAAAGGGAGAGTTGAGTTCGTTTTTGGGCATAATCGGTCTAACGGTTTCCGAGTTATACCCACCTGGAATATTATTTCCTTGATAACTCAAAAAATAAATATTCGATCGAATTGAAGCTTGGTAACTAGTAGTAGAAAATCATCATAAAGATGTGTTTAAAATTTTGTAAGAACCGTACCCCTAGAAAATTTTAAAAAAAAGATGAAAAAAAAAATATTATGAACCGCACCCCTAGAAAATTTCAATAAAATCACGAAAAAAAAATTGGTTCAAGCACTGACGTGAAGTCAGAAGCTTTTGCGCGTATGTTCTATTGTTCATTCTTCTGTACTATTATTATATATATATATTGTATTATTCTATATTGGACACCTTTAATCGAATTTACCATGGTAAATTATGTTGTCCATTCTCCTGTATTGGACACTCTTAATTCGAATTTACCATGGTAAATTCGAATTAAGTGTCCAACACAGGAGAATGGACAACATAATTTACCATGGTAAATTCGATTAAGGGTGTCCAATACAGAAGAATGAACAATAGAACATACGCGCAAAAGCTTCTGACTTCACGTCAGTGCTTGAACCAATTATTGAATTGCCTCTGCGTAAGAAACACAACATTTGTCAGAAGCAATAAATCGAACAATGTTGCCTAACGAACAATAACTAAACAACATCAACGATGAAACAACTAAATTTCGTAACGTTTCGGAGTCTAAATCAAACTCCTTCGTCAGACAATAACGAAAATCTTCAGAATTTCCTTTTGTTGATATAGCTATTCTAAAATTCGTTGATATTGTTTCTTATTGTTTGTTAGGCAACATTGTTCGATTTATTGCTTCTGACAAATATCTTTTACATACAGATTACAGTACAGAAGGTATCGTCGAAACGTCTTTAGTAAGGCCGGGCACGTATTTCGGACTAATTGGCCCATCGTCAGCAACTCGTAGCTCAGACTTTCACCTAATCTAAACCAGGCTTCTTATCTGCCCTCGCGTAGTAGCGTTATGAGCGATGTGTAAATCGCTAACGCCATCTACTGGGGCAGATATGAAACCCAGTTCTTAGGATTCCCAGTCAAGAAAACATATACCCAAAACATTATGATATGGAAAGAGAATCTTGCAGTGCTCGGAGGTATCGTTTTCAACAAGATTTCATTAGCTTGGTGTGTGTGTATGTTTGTATATGGACAACGGAATCTTTGAATGTGATTTTCACCCCCTTCATAACGTCGGATTAATTTAAAACGTTGCTCACTTATCAAGGACCGATGACAATGCAATAATTTAAACAGTTTGTTCCATTATCCTCATCGGGACCTTCAGGATTATCGATTTTGATCATTATTTTGTAACGCTGGTGCCTCCGCCATTTTGTAGCAACCGTTTTTACTCATGGCATGACTTTCATGTCTTCCAGATCTTGAATATTTTCTGGTCTTCTTTCAGATAGTCAAATATCTCGCTCATTTGTAGCATTAAAAGGATAATTGCAATAGGATTTTTTATTATTTGTGACAAAATGTCAATTAGGTGGCAAGCTTAAATTATGATGATTTTCTCCAGATCCCTTGATACCTTTTACGAGAAAATGGCAAAAAAATTTGGAGTTTCTTCTAATAGCAATTAATGAAGAAACCGGTTACGCCAGCAATACAGACAGTATTTTTTTTTTGTAGATATATTGGCTACTCCTATACAGAAAAAGAATTAACTCTGGAATATACAAATGATCATAATTAATTTTCGAACATCAACTACAAATAATGGTCGAAAATTGCTGAGAAACTATCAGGTTTAGGTGTAGGAAAACCTTATGAAGATCGTTTCAAAATAAATTTTTACGTTCAAGGAGATATAGAAATACCGGGTGTGCCATTTGAAATAAGAAATTTTTTTACCATTATTATCACTCTGTATATTACAGAGTTATTTTTTTTGTACAGGAGTAGCCAGTATGTCTACTCGAAAAAATACTATAATCTGTATCGCTGGCGTAACTGGTTTTTTCATCAATTGCTATTTAAAAAATCTCCATGTTTTCAATTCTTCGCCGTTTTCTCGTAAATGGTGCTTCTAAGGTATAAGGTGATCTGAAGAAACTCATCATAATTTGAGCTTGTCGTCCCTGTCAAATGGTTGTCAAATACTGGGTGTTACATTTAAAAAAAATGTAACATTCGTCTATATCTTTGTTTTCGAACACCCTGTATATATGAAAATAATTTCAAATTGTGCTTTTGAACACCCTACATACATCACAAAAATATATTCCCAAAATATCTTCATTTTTACTCCCTCAAAACGAACTCCGCGTCTGTGGTGGGCCACCCGGTATAGCATTATTCATTATACTCCAAGAATAAAAATATATAATCTGAGTATGGCTTACATACTGTGGATTGGAAGCTTGTGCATAAATGTGACAGTGTGTATGGTGCTTGCATTGATTGAATGATATCACAATAAGTAGGTATATATTATATTGTTGATGTTATGGTTTTTTGAGGCGGGAGCGAACGTAAACAAAAAAGATTTATTTGAGAGCTATACAAACATACAGATCTTCAGAAAATCCTCAGAAAATGTATGTATTATGCTTGTTGCAAGAGAATTCTTCTGTTCATTAATTTTTTCTTCTGGATACGGTAGAAAGTCATCGAGAAAATAGACGTTCTTTGAGTATTCATTGGCCCATTTGAAATTTTGATATATTGAACTTCTAGTAATAATAATAATTTATTGAACAGAGAATGCAGTTGTGCAAATTGCTCAATTAGTATTGACCATATTTGGCTAAATTTATTGTAAAAGGAGTTGGACCTTGGGAATTTCTATGCAAAGTAAAACTATGTCAGCTATGATTTTCAAATACTGTCAATGTGACAATTCTTGAATTTCACCATATCTATCAACAAAATAATTCTAAAGATTTTCATTAAGCGTCTGACGAAGGAGTCTGATTTAGACTCCGAAACGTTACGATATAGTTGTTTCTTCGTTGATGTTGTTTCGTTGTTGTTTGTTAGGCAACATTGTTTACTTGTTAGCTTCAAACAAATATCTTGTGTTTCTTACGCTGAAGCAAATCACAAAATATTTCATTTTTATTTTATAGATATTTTTCAGAGTTTGGGAGAGAAAACCCAGAAAAAAATCTTTTAATAATGAGTGTACCTCCCACAGTATCCTTTAATGATTATTTACCAATTTCTAACATACTCATATATACAGTGCGCGTCAAAATTATGGAACAAATTAATTTTCCCAGAAGAAAAATATTTGGCCACAAAATCATGAAACATGTCAATTTTTGTTTCACTTTAACCAAATTTTCATGATTTTTTGAAGGATTTTTGTTGCACCCTGTGCCATCCCCATCAACCCTCTAAATTTTTTGAATAGGAAAAGTGGGTCCTGTGGTACTTTTTTGGCAAGATCTTTGTATCTTCTTTACAGGCGTGCAGAAATTTTCAAGAAAACATTTTTCTTTTTTGAAAAAAAAATAGTAAGTTCAAAGAGGTTTTCAGTATGTGCACTTTGTCATGGCTCATTTACTTTGAGACGATGATACCTGATGAAATTTGTCACCGAATGAAAGTCGACATTACAGTTTTGTTCATGCACAACTTTCAATCCCTTTCAACCCCCTCACGCCCCCCTCCCCATTTTTTTTCTCCATTAAAGGGTTTGTAGGGGTTGAAAGTTGTGCCTGAACAAATCTGTAATGGTCGACTTTCATTCGGTGACAAATTTCATCAGGTACCATCGTCCCAAAGTGAATGAGCCATGACAAAGTGCACACACTTTAAACCTCTTTGAACTAACTAATTTTCAAAAGAGAAAAATGTTTTCTTGAAAATTTCTGCACACCTGTAAAGAAGATACAAAGACCTTGCCAAAAAAGTACCACAGGACCCACTTTCCCAATTCAAAAGATTTAGAGGGTTGATGGGGATGGCACAGGGTGCAACAAAAATCCTTCAAAAATTCATAAAAATTTGGTAAAAGTGAAACAAAAATTGACCTGTTTCAGGATATTTTTGCCAAATATTATTTTTCTTCTGAGAAAATGAATTTGTTCCATCATTTTGACGCTCATAGTATATTCTGTTGAATGCATCTAAGTGTTATAACACCTGTAAGATTGCATACGAAAAATACAGTAATTCAATTGAAATGTATTCACAAACGTAGCCCACCACAGAATAGCTAAGTGACTAAAACATCAAACAAGGGTTACTGGATTGGTGACAATGTATGCTTTACATTGTTTCTTGAATAAATTAAAGTTTAGACTTCTGATATTTATGGGCAACAAATTATTAAATGTTGGAGCTAAATAGTTAATAAGGTTAAACGTTGTATAGCTTTGTGATATTTTCATTACTTTTTTATTGTTTTATCTGGTGAAATACTCATGATCAATGAATTCTATTGTTTATAAAAAAAGCAACATGACAAGTGGATTCAAAGACAACTCACATGACAGGTACTCTCGTTGTATAATAATCTGGTGGCATACAATGTTTTTGTAAGTAAATTATTTTCGAAATTGAATTTTGTATTACCTGTAAAAGTTTTGTGTTGGTTTTTGTGTAGTCCAACCCAAACTAATATACGATAATAAGCGTCTCCACCAATGTTTAATAGACAGTTATCATATCAATTTAGTGCTCCAAAACTCTCAAAGTGAAGAACTTTGTTATCAATTTCCTAATTTTAGCAGTTAGGTTGTTTATGTGGTTGGTCCATTTGAGATTTTGATGAATTATCCAACTTCTAAACTATTTTCCTCAATTCCTCATATTGTATCAGTTCATATGTAGAATCTGAAGAGGAATATGAAGAATCTGAAAGGCACACATGATGGAAAAATTAATCGAACATATCAATAACTACTTTACGAATATTGATGAAAAACGTTAAACCTTTCTGCTAGGAATAGGTCGTAGAATATCCACCTTGAATTTGTCGATGTATTCATGAAATGGTCTTCCATTGGAAATTGTTGAAGGCATGAAGGGGGATAATTTGTGGTGTGTGTGTAATACATGCATCATACCCTTTATGGGATGACATCAACAAACTTTCGAACTACATGCATGTGACATGCCTCAAACGCTATTCCCATAAGTGGAAACTATAATAACTTCTCACCATGTTATCTAATGCAAGCAGAACTTTGGCGTCGGAAACCGATTGTTTCCCACGGTGATTTAGACGTGAACCCCTAATTCGTATTAAAATAATTATTAATGATGAATATTGTAGATGACTCTGCATTGTTCACGTCCATGTTCAACTAAACTAGTAATTTTCACGGGTAGTTGTACAGAATAAAATTGGTTCAAGCCCTGTGGACAGGAGCTTTGGTGCTCTTGTTCAAGCTTTGACACACTGCGAATGTATTGGTTTCTCAGAGTTGGGAATGATATTAATGTATTCTTATGATAGAACTGCATCATGAAAGAAATTCAATTGAAATAATAGTTTATTTATCAAGATTAAATGAGCAATCTGAGAATGAGAACTGCACCATGGAAGAATTCAAATTATAATAGCTGAAATGAATTTGACTCTCTCTTATAGAACAGGATGACATGTACGAGTATGAACACAGATCATATAATAAATCATAGATATAATAAATATAGTATTATTGAAAGGTTTTTTTTTTTTCTGGGTTTTCATTCCCAAACTCTGAAAAATATCTATAAAATAAAAATTAATTATTTTGTGATTTGCTTCTGCGTAAGAAACACAGGATATTTGTCAGAAGCAATCAATTGAACAATCTTGCGTAACAAACAACAACGAAACAACTATATCGTAACGTTTCGGAGTCTATATCAGACTCCTTCGTCAGACGCTTAATGAAAATCGTTAGAATTTTTTTGTTGATAGTTATTTTGTGAAATTCAATTAATTTTTATTTTATAGATATTTTTCAGAGTTTGGGAGAGAAAACCCAGAAAAAAAAATATATATAATTCAATAATGAGTATACCTACCACAGTATCCTTTAATGATTACATAATAAATATAGATTTCTGTGAAAACATAGAAGTACGATTCATTATTGAAATATCGAAAAATCATATCTCCGAAAGTATTAGCTTGTTAGAGTCATTAAAATGATATCAATGGAATTTTATGATGAAATCCCATCTTAAAAAAAATGGCATTTGAAAGTTGAAAAAAATTTTTTTTCGTTACTCCGAAAAAGGAGTTTCCAGAAATCCTATATAGGACAGACGAAGCAATACCTCAAAGGAAGAATGAGACAGCAAAAAATATGACTCACAAAATCAAAATAAACCAAATAAAACAGCGCTTTCACTCGGTAGGACACAAATTCGATTTTCAAAATACACAAATTCTTGATGAAGAAAGATACTTATATCGAAGGAACATAAGTGAAATGATCCAAATCAGGGGACATGAAACAGTGAACTTCAGAGAGGAATCTCAGCAACCACTGTTTATTCGATATTACGTAGATTGGAAGGTGATACCTGATTGCCATGAATTGTGAGTGCGGTTGTTGCTTTCTTCATCTCGTGGTAGCTGTCATCTGTGTTTTGAAGAATTAAAATTAATTGTGCATAGACTTGGACTGTTAGTTGCTGGTTGCTGGTTATAGTGATGGTGGGTTTTGTTGTAATAACATAACCAGCTGTTATGGCTGAGGTATTTAAATACAGTCAAATAGTGTCACTGGTCACTGGATAATTCCGTGTTTATGTTTTATAACATTTTGAAAAAAAAAACTTTGTTGGAAAAATACATATATCCAAAAAAAAAATTGACTGAAACAAAGATTGTTGTTTATTGCATATGGTGCCTTTATTATTTCATTATTTTGTTTTAACTAAGCAGTTGGAATTTAATTTAATTTCGGTGGTTTAGCCTGTCCGTGGGGTGGCTTAGCCTGTCCGTGGGGTGACCCACGGACAGGCTAAGCCTTTGTGGGAATCACTATTATTTGTAGATCTGTATACCTGTATAGTATCTGCAAATAAATTATTATTATTATTTGTGACAAAGATTATTTTGTAATGTTGACCCTTTTTGATGTAGGTTTGTTGACTTTGATGCTGATGTATAGTCTCCGTTAAAGAAAACAATTGAAGGTAAATGAATCAGATGAGTCTGTTGTGATTGTCTTCGTCGATGTATTGTTTGTCTAATTTATTATTTTCATAGCCTTGAAAAAGAGGACTTTCAAATCCTCGAAACGTTGGCAGAATTTTGTAATTAAGGAGAATGAATTCCAGTCCAATTCCTGAAACTTGTTCACTTACATATTTCAAATGGGCGATAACAATTTTTCTAATTTCAAGAAATATTCGTCAATATTCGAACGTAAATTGGTGTTTCACACATCACTCACCCTGGGAATTGGTCTGTTTTCGATGCCGAAGTTCTGTTTGCATTAAACATGGTGAGAAGTTATTTGAGTTTACCTCTTATGGGAATAGTGTTCGAGGCATGCCACATGTATGTACTTGTTCGAAAGTTTCCTGATGTCATCCCTCATGATATGATTTGTGTATTAAACGCACGCCACACATTATCCCATTTCCCCATTTTTGCGGCCGCATGGTCTAGAGAACAGCGTACTCATTCATTCATTTTGCTTCAATGTCAGCAATTTTCTGTACGGCCATTTTGATGATATTTTTTAACGTTGTGACTAGAGTCCCGACTCGGAATCCGTGGCCAGTCCCGAATGACGTCATTGAATTCGGGACTGATATTCGGTACCTACATCTAGTCTCGAATAATGACATGAAATGACGTCATTAGAAGTCTTATCGGGACTGGTGGTTCGTCCCGACTTGGGACCCGCATACGGTTCCGAAATTATACGAAGAATTATACCTCCATTAGGCACAAACGTGATATTATTTAATTCAAATGAATGATACAATATTATATTTTGAAAATTTTTATTTCAAAGTCACTAATGTTGTTTACAGAAAATAAAGTAATTTGCATCCTAGATTTAAACATGCTAATGTGTGCATTTTAAACAGTACCACTGCCTCTTTGGAATTTTCTTAACGTTTATGTATACTCAAGACAGGTTATACATTTTATTGAGGCAATGCAAGAATATAACATTGTGTCGCATAACATACCGCACAATACGCATAGTTATTTATAAGCATCCTTTTCAGACAGTAGGTATTTATCGACCAATACCAGAATTCTAAAAATGATAGCCAATATAACCGGAAGGAATTTGCCAAGATGAAAATGATAATGAAAATATGTCCAGTTATGTGGATATTGGGTCCATGAAAATGCCTGAGATTATTGAAAAAAAGGTAGACCAAAAGGTTCTGATCTTACCTCAATCGACGTGAAGAAAAAAATAAAAACGAAGTTGTGGATTTTGCAACTTGGGTATAACAAGCCCTGTGGACAGGAGCTTTCTGGCGCTCTAGTTCAAACAAACAAATTATACCTCCGAAAGTATTGGTTTCTCAGAGTTGGGAATTAAATCAATGTATTCTTATGAAAGAACTGCATCATAAAGGAAATTAAATTCAAATAATAGTTTATTTATCAAGATTAAATGAGCAATCTGAGAATGAGAACTGCACCATGGAAGAAATCAAATTAATATGGCTGAAATGAATTTGACTCTTTCTTATAGAACAGGATGAAATGTACGAGTATGAACACAGATCATATAATAAAGCTTAGATAGAATAATTATAGCATTCTGTGAAAACATAGAAGTACGTACGATTCATTATTGAAATTTAGAAAAATCATATCTCCGAAAGTATTAGCTTGTTGGAGTTGAAAATGATATCGATGGATTTTAATGGTGAAACTGCATCTTAAATAAAAATTACAGACATTTGGGCAAATTGATAAGCACTCAGTTCCGAGGAACTAGAGCGCCAAAGAGTGTAATTCCCTTTCCGGGATTTGAGCCCGCCTTCTCTCGTTCCGAAACCGATAACCCGACGGCCTAGACCAACCGGCTATCGGGCTCCTCTTACGATCTTGTCGATCTCAGGTATTAGAATAAAACGTCGGTACTTACCTGGGATATATATTCTTAATTTTCACGTTTCGACATAAAATCGCCACATGGGGATTTATTTGACGGTTTTTTTACCCTTGTCTCTCTAAGTCGATTTTGACGTTTCTCGAACCAACTATTAGCAAAGAAATAGACAATGTCATGTCTCAGGAAAATAAGTTGACATTATGACAATTCATACATAGAATAATAATATAATTCTGTGAAAACGTAGAAATGCGATTTATTATTGAAATTTTGAAAAATCCTTTCTCCGAAAGTATTAGCTTGTTAGAGTTAAAAATGATACCATTGGATTCTTATGTAAAACTGCTTATTGAAAAAAAATTAATTTTAAATTTGTTTTGTAAAAAAAAATTTTTTTTGTTACTCCGAAACCATCTGTCCGATTTTGCCCAATAACGAACTTAGCCGAGATATTTATCTCCCAAACCTACTCTGAAAATTTCAACTGTCTAGCTCATTCCGTTCGAGAGTTATCGTGCCTACGGCCGGACAGAATGAATTTCGACCACGGATTCTTGATCAGTGAGTCGAACCAAATCGTTTAAGACCATGTTCATCGAAAAATTCGAAAATTACAGACATTTGGGCAAATGATAAGCACTCAGGTCCTAGGAACTAGAGCGCCAAAAAGAAAACAGGAGAATATGTTGTCTTGGATTTTAAGAGAAGAGGAAACAGCACATACATAATGCTATTCAAATTGGTGAAAAAGTTGAGGTATGTTATGCGACAAAATGTTAGATTGTTGCATCGCCTCAATAAAATGTAAAGCATGCCTTTAGTATTTCAATTTAAAATGCATAAGCTTTAGGAAAATTCCAAAGAAGCAGAGGTTCTGTTTAAATTGCTCACGTTAGAATATTTTTGAATTTAGGATGCAAATTACTTTATTTTCTGTAAACATCATTAGTGACTTTGAAATAACATTTTTCAAAAATATAATATTGTAACATTCATTTGAATTAAATGATACCACGCTTGTGACTAATGGAGGTATGATTCTTCTTGTGCTGGGGCCACACTAGCGGGCGAAGATTTTTAAGGCTCTATCGCGATGTTCTTGTCTACATCTGCAGTCAACGTGACGTGACGATTATTCTTGGGAATTTAAATGAAGGAAGCAGTGGCGTACTATTATATTGAAAGGTTTTTTTCTGGGTTTTCTCTCCCAAACTCTGAAAAATATCTATAAAATAAAAATTAATTATTTTGTGATTTACTTCTGCGTAAGAAACACAGGATTTATCTACTACAAGTCGGAAGTTTCCTCCGAAATCAAACTTGCACTCAATAACTGGAGCGCTACTGAACTGAACTTTGAAGTGGAATATTGCATCATAAAAAATTGGTTCAAGCCCTGTGGACAGGGGCTATTGGGCGCATGTTCATCTTCCTTGTGGCCCGTACTGACCAGTAAAGAAAAAAAGCAGTAACATGTTGAATACCTTAATATTATTGAGATTATTATATAATAATCGATGAAAATACTGAGAGAGACCCAGGAAATTTGACACATTTTGTCTTATATCTCCAGAAATTGGAATCGTATAGAGCCAAAATTTTGCACAATGTTGCAAAATACTACAATTGACGTTAGTACAAGTTTTTGTTGCAATCTGATGAATAGTTCACGAAAAAAAAATTTTTTTTTCGAAAAAATTAAAAGAAATATTTTTTTAAAAATTACCAACATTTCGATCATAACAGAATTTTGCCAAAAGTTGCGCGTTTATATCCTCGAACTGACTACCAAGTTTCAATTCAACATCTTCTTTAGTTCCTGGAATATCAGGGAAATAACCTCAAAATTTTAAATGTCTATAACTCCTAAACCGTCCGGCCGATTTTGCCCGTTAACGAACTTAACCGTCGCATTTTGATCAGAAACCTACCCTGAAAGTTTGAAGTCGATAGGACCTTCGGTGCTCCTGTTATCGTGCCTACGGCCGGAAAACCGGCCGGCCGGCCGGCCGGCCGGACGGCACCCTAAAATCTGACACCGGATTCGTGATCAAGGAGTCCGAATTAGTCTGTTAGCCAATTTTCAGCTCGAAATTCGAAAATTACAGACATTTGGACGAAATGATAGGACGATGTTCCCCTAGAACATACGCCCAAAAATGGGTTCAAGCCCTGTGGACAGGAGCTTTCTGGTGCTCTAGTTCAAACAGACAAATTATATCTCCGAAAGTATTGGTTTCTCAGAGTTGAGAATTATATCAATGAATTCTTATGATAGAACTGCATCATAAAGGAAATTCAATTCAAATAAAAGTTTATTTATCAAGATTAAATGAGCAATCTGAGAATGAGAACTGCACCATGGAAGAAACCAAATTAAAATAGCTGAAATGAATTTGACTCTCTCTTATAGAACAGGATGAAATGTACGAGTATGAACACAGATCATATAATAAAGCTTAGATAGAATATTTATAGCATTCTGTGAAAACATAGAAGTACGATTCATTATTGAAATTTAGAACTTCATCTTAGCAGAAATTGAATTCAAACATCATAGAAGAATTTAAATTCAACAAGAGTGCCAAAAATTATCAATCCAAAACCAATAGACGAATTCTACCCAACAACGAACTCATCCGAGATATTCATTCCTGAATTCTATGATGAACGATAATATATATCTTTCCTCAAATCTACTCCAATACACCAATATTCCAGTTTTGTTATTATTGCCCATTTGAAAGATTTACATAATATATAGGTACATCAAAATTTAGTACAAATTGCATGTCAGATGAACAAATGGCAATTGGTTCAGACACCAAGGTAAACCCAGGTCTGTTCTTCCACCAATGCCCCAGAATATTTATGAACAAGATGAGCGATTCAAGCAGTGAAAAATATAGTGAAGAAAATTAAGCGGAAAGGGAAAAAAATGGATCTAGAACTGTCCCGGTGGGAACTTCGGAACTGCAATTTCCAATTCGATGTTCTGAATCCAATGAAAGTATCTCTCGATGATTTTCAGATTCCAAAAGAACTAGTTCCTGATGGTGTTCTAATTCCAAGGAAAGAATCCTCTGGTTATTTTCCCATTCAAAAGATATACCACGTTGATTTCCCAATTCAAACAGACAAATTATATCTCCGAAAGTATTGGTTTCTCAGAGTTGGGAATTATATCAATGTATCCATATGATAGAACTGCATCATAAAGGAAATTCAATTCAAATAATAGTTTATTTATCAAGATTAAATGAGCAATCATGAGAATGACTACAGCACCACATTTTCAAATTTTTTTTTTGACACTTTGCGGTAATCTGGTCAATACAAAACTTCACATGCGTATAAAGGTCATGATTCTACATTTTGATGCTAAATTTCAGATAGATCGAGTGATCGGTTTCGGAAATATTCATAAAAAATATTTTTACTAAAATCGGCCATAACTCCGAAACGCCTTGATGGATTTCGCCCATTAACGAACTTGTCCGAGATTATTATGCTCCAAAACCACCTTGCAATTTTCAATCCGCTAACTCCTTTCGTTCGAGAGTTATCGTGCCTACGGCCGGTCGGCCGGCCGACAGAATCGATTTCGCACTCGGATTCTTGATCAGTGAGTCGAACCAAATCGTTTGAGACCATTTTCAGCCAAAAATTCCAAAATTACATACACTTGGGCAAATTGATAAGCTCTCTGTTCCGAGGAACTAGAGCTCCAAAAAAACAAGTTTCGTATGACAATTGCCCAAAACAGGTTTAAAGTACCTACAAATAGTAGGTATTCCATAAAACATGTATGAAAGAAAATAAGTAATAATAAAAAATTACCTTGTAATCGATCAAAAATTTCCTGATCTACGTTCACCAAATTTTCTCCTCTCTCGAACTACAGAATTATGCTTTCAATATTTACGTAATATTTTCAAACATTTTCGGGTGAGGTCCCCGTTGCATCGCTAAAATACGAGTATTTCAACCCCATAATTTTTGAAGTTACAATATTCCCTTCTGTCAAGTTGACATTATGAGAATTCATACATAGAATAATTATATCAATCTGTGAAATACGATTTACATTGAAATTTTGAAAAGTATTAGCTTGTTAGAGTTAAAAATGATATGAATGGATTCTCATGATAAAAGTGCTTATTAAAAAAAATTTAATTTGGAATTTGTTTTGTAAAAAAAAAATTTTTCTTTTATTACTCCGAAACCTTCTGTCCGATTTTGCCCAGTAACGAACATAGCCGAGATATTCATCCCTCAAACCTACTCTGAAAATTTCAACTCTCTAGCTCAATCCGTTCGAGAGTTATCGTGCCTACGGCCGGCCGGACCGGCCGGACAGAATGAATTTCGACCACGGATTCTTGATCAGTGAGTCGAACCAAATCGTTTAAGACCATTTTCATCGAAATATTCGAAAATTACAGACATTTGGGCAAATTGATAAGCACTCAGTTCCGAGCGCCAAAAACTATGATCTTAAAATTAACTTTTCTTCCCTGGGGAGAATTTTGAATTATTATAATATCAAATTAAGCACTTACCGAGTATTTCAGCACAATTCTCGCCCATAATTCAACTCGGGAATATTAGGATCAAAATGCTTAATTTAAATCTTCCGGAACGCAAGAAGAAAGAACTTCCAGGATTTAATGAGAAATGTGGACGCTGACACTCTGGTTTACGCGCAGCCTCGGGCTGGTATACGGCGCGTCTCAGTTCACGCCAAAGGATTAAAACAGAGGCCCCTTTATTTCTCCTTAGACGTGCAATATCGTTGCAGCTTCAAATAGAAAAGATAGGTTCTAAATAAGAAGTAGTCTATAATGATTCGATTTTCGAGTTTCTTGGAAGAAGAAAGCGCCAGTCTAACGACTTGTTACATAAGATTTGATTGGCCCCCAGTAACTCAACATTTGGAAATGATGTGCCTACATTATACATTGTGTATAGAATGAAATCCTACACTCCATTTCACCTACAATGCACACACGTCTGGGGATTTCGTGTAACTGTAGGTTTTTTGTTACTCGAACATGTAATTCTTCTCCATCCATCACTCTGAATATGTCGACCATAATCAAGAGTAAATAAACGAAACGTATTTGTCGTTTTGGCACTCTGATATCGAGTTACAGCCGCCTGAATTCATCACTCTTGTTTTTTTTTACGTGGAAAACTAGGCTCAAAATCGTCACGTTGAATTTTCATGCATCATTAAAATGGAACCGTGGGGTGGAATGGAAACGTAACTCGAACGTTATGTCTCCATTCAATGTTACGTTTTGCACAGAGAGCGCCTTTTTCATCGGTGGCAAAAAGTGAATATCAATTTATCTGGCATTTTTGGCAGACCCCAATTTGCATACATATCTATTCTCAAAGTGTGGCTTCGGGCATTGATATAATGGGGACCTTCAAAGCGGCTCCGCAAATTTTTGCTGGTAGTTTTTCTGTATGTAGATCCGCGATGAATTGCACTTATTTACTAACCGTTATTAATTTATTATTCGTTACCTGAACTCTCTTTGAAATCATGATCACGACCAGTGGTTAATCCAGAACTAGCTGAACAAGTGTAGCTCTCTAAAGTATGAATTATACTCTGAAGAGAAAAAATTCTTAAGAAGCACTGACGTGAAGTCAGGAGCTTTTGCGCGAATGTTCCATTGTCTATTTACTCCTAATACAAAGTCGATCGAGCTGAAATTCGTTACTCAATTGTAAAGAGGCGACTTGAAGTTATGTGGGGAATTTCAGTAGATTATGACGGTACAATTTCTGGAATAAAAAATGTTTTAAGGAAAAATAGTTATTTTTGTATTAAGTGCGTAAAATGAGGGTTTTTTTCATGGCACATGAGAGAGTCAATTTTGTCAAAAATTAACTCAAATGTGCCATGAAAACATGAATTTCATACGCACGAAATACAAACAACATTTTTTGTACCACTGTGAATGTGAATTTACATCGTCTGAAATATAATTATTATATAGTCCGTTTAAGATATATTGACATCGAAGTAGGCCTTGAACGTGTAGTTGGTGCTTTATTTCTAGTTACAAAAGATTACTGTTCTGTAACCAGAGAAAATAAATATTAACGTAACCTTGAATATTTTCCATGCTATCTCCTATTTGTAATTAATCGAAAAGCCTTATAAATGCTTTCTTGATGTACTTTGGAAATTCAAATCGCGAATGTATTTTATCCTGAGATTTTGGAAGGATAATTTTCCAACTTCAACTGCAGTAGACTGATGAAACAAACATAAACATGAGGTTGATGCCCAGAAACCATTTCAAGGAATTGGAAACATAATTATTTAGAATAGAGAAGAACAAAAATTGGATAGTTTTTTTTAATGCCGGATGAAGAACCTTTTGACGTAATAATCATGTGCATCTCAATATATCTTAGAACTTGGGTTCCTTATCCAAAGCCATTGGAAAATCAATCAAGGTGTAAAAGCCCATAAGAAACTCACTTTTCATTCATTGAATCCATTTTTGTTATTGAATAATTTCATTAATATAATGTTAATAAATATTATGTTATTATCATTACTTCATCAGTATAAATTATTGAGAGGTGGGTTGAATAATGGAGCATTATTTTGGAAGAAGAAATAATTTATCAGTGTTTAAGCAGACTTATTATTTCTGTCTTAATTTAACTTGGAAAGTAATAGCTTGTAAAATATTATAATCTTCATGCAATGATATCTAATAGTTCAAGTGTTTATTTTTCCACAAAAAAAATCAGAACCAAAACTTTACTATGTACATTTTTTTTGCGTAAGCTGTGAGATTTCAATTGCAACTAGGAGCAGAAAAGATTATTTGCCATTTTCCTACGAATTGTCGTTTTAGTATTATAATTTATATTGAAAAACTTAATGATTTAAAATTCTATTTCAAACTTTGATTTGCTTAGTTCGTAGAGCTCATGAAGGAAAGAACTAATCGAAGAAAATCTTCAGTGAAGTGCTCTCTCAAATTTTCAAAAACTTTAATTTAATCTCGAATTTAATGTAATGTTTCTTTAAACGTAAAGTCGTATATCACAGGAGTTCTTTCACAACTGCTGCCAGGTTTGAATGATGCGCCTTCCTCTTTTTGGCGCTCTAGTTCCTCAGAACTGAGTGCTTATCAATTTGCCCAAATGTCTGTAATTTTCGAATATTTCGATGAAAATGGTCTTAAACGATTTGGTTCGACTCACTGATCAAGAATCCGTGGTCGAAATTCATTCTGTCCGGCCGGTCCGGCCGGCCGGTCTGGCCGGCCGTAGCCACGATAACCCTCGAACGGAATGAGCTAGAGAGTTGAAATTTACAGAGTAGGTTTGGGGGATAAATATCTCGGCTAAGTTCGTTATTGGGCAAAATCGGGCAGATGGTTTCGGAGTAATAAAAAAAATTTTTGTTTCACGAAACAAATTCCAAATTAAATTTTTTTTAATAAAAATGGGTTCAAGCCCTGTGGACAGGAGCTTTCTGGCGCTCTAGTTCAAACAGACAAATTATATCTCCGAAAGTATTGGTTTCTCAGAGTTGGGAATTATATCAATGTATTCATATAATAGAACTGCATCCTAAAGGAAATTCAATTCAAATAATAGTTTATTTATCAAGATTAAATGAGCAATCATGAGAATGAGAAAAGCACCATGGAAGAAATCAAATTAAATCTGGCCAATTTTGCCCAATAACGAACTTAACCGAGATATTCATCTCCCTAAACTACTCTGAAAATTTCAACTACCTACCTCATTCCGTTCGAGAGTTATATCTATGTCTATGGATGAAAAGCAGTCTCACTACTCTCAGATCTCTTACTTCATGTTCAGTTCCGAAATGTAAGAATTTTCTGAGAAAAACTAATATCGGAGCAAACAACTGAGATTTAACTCACTTCGCTCACAATTCTTCGATTGATTAGTCTCAGGAACATCATTTGACATTATGACAATTCATATTCATACATAGAATAATATCATTCTGTGACAACGTTGAAATACGATTTATTATTGAAATTTTGAAAAATCATATCTGAGATTTTTCTCACTTCGCTCACAATTCTTCGATTGATTAGTCTCTGGAACATCATTTGACATTATGACAATTCATATTCATACATAGAATAATATTATTCTGTGACAACGTTGAAATACGATTTATTATTGAAATTTTGAAAAATCATATCTCCGAAAGTATTAGCTTGTTAGAGTTAAAAATGATATGATTGGATTCTCATGATAAATCTTTTTATTAAAAAAAATTTAATTTGGAATTTGTTTCGTAAAAAAAAATTTTTTTTTTGTTACTCCGAAACCATTTGTCCGATTTTGCCCAATAACGAACTTAGCCGAGATATTTATCCCCCAAACCTACTCTGAAAATTTCAACTCTCTAGCTCATTCCGTTCGAGAGTTATCGTGCCTACGGCCGGCCGGCCGGCCGGCCGGCCGGACCGGCCGGACAGAATGAATTTCGACCACGGATTCTTGATCAGTGAGTCGAACCAAATCGTTTAAGACCATTTTCATCGAAATATTCGAAAATTACAGACATTTGGGCAAATTGATAAGCACTCAGTTCCGAGGAACTAGAGCGCCAAAAAGTTTTATCATAAGAATCCACTCATATCATTTTTAACTCTAACAAGCTAATACTTTCGGAGATATGATTTTTCAAAATTTCAATAATAAATCGTATTTCAACGTTGTCACAGAATGATATTATTCTATGTATGAATATGAATTGTCATAATGTCAAATGATGTTCCTGAGACATTATCTAATCAATCGAAGAATTGTGAGCGAAGTGAGAAAAATCTCAGTTGTTTGCTCCGAAATTAGTTTTTCTCAGAAAATTCTTACATTTCGGAACTGAACATGAAGTAAGAGATCTGAGAGTAGTGATACTGCTTTTCATCCATAGACATAGATATAACTCTCGAACGGAATGAGATAGGTAGTTGAAATTTTCAGAGTAGTTTAGGGAGATGAATATCTCGGTTAAGTTCGTTATTGGGCAAAATTGGCCAGATTTAATTTGATTTCTTCCATGGTGCTTTTCTCATTCTCATGATTGCTCATTTAATCTTGATAAATAAACTATTATTTGAATTGAATTTCCTTTAGGATGCAGTTCTATTATATGAATACATTGATATAATTCCCAACTCTGAGAAACCAATACTTTCGGAGATATAATTTGTTTGAACTAGAGCGCCAGAAAGCTCCTGTCCACAGGGCTTGAACTCATTTTTTTTCCTAAGAATTCTTCGAACAGTAAGTACTTGAAAAAATCTGCAATATTATGGCCAATGTATTAATCAAAATACACTCTTAGTGGTTGAATAATGGCGATTTCCATTGACCTGCTCGGAGCACTCGAAATCGATCTCATCTGTCATGCATCTGTCCAAATGAACCGAAAATATCTGTCAAATATGACATGAATATGAATCCGAGTGATCCGAGCGTGTCAATGGAAATCGCCATAACAGTTTACCTGAAACACTAGAGCAATGCTGGCGGTAATATCTACAGATTCCCTGAAGAATTCACAGTAACATCTATATACTGCTTCGTGTTCCCTTTTTGTTAGGCGAGAGGTATCGTAAGCAATTCCAGACATTTTTAATAGCACAAGGATGCGGACATACTCAAACTCGGCACGATAAATTATAAACACACATGTAAAAACTATCCCAAATCATTCGATTTTCGTTATATCGAAATTGTAAGAAATAAATAATAAATGACAGTTCATCAGCTCATGGTTATTTTCAATGCGAACAACGTAAATTATGTGACTTGAAATATAACTAGACCGACCGTTGCCAACTGAATTTCGATTTTCCAAAGCCACCCTTGATGTCAATATATCTTAAACGGACTATTATATATAATGCTTCCAATACAATATTTCTATGCATCCAGTGGTCTTTCTGTGTCGTAACTATAGAAACGGTTTGTTGACACGCCGCGTGTTTGAATCTTTGACAATATTTGCTCGTAGTTGCGTCAATTTCGAATTATTTCGAAGAATATGGATGTTAATAATGATAGTCGTTGTGATACCCCATCAGATATGGCTGAAGGAGCAAATACAACTGTATCCAATATGTAACCGTCCAAATCAAAGCTAATATATTAGAAAACATATGACCAATTTCGTGAATGGTGCAAAAAGAACCATTTAAAAAAGGTTTCTGAAAATGTGCTCATATGCTATTTTGAGGAAAATCAAAAATTTTAAAACCTTCCACGTTATGGAGTATCTACTATATAAGGAAGTTTTCAAAATTGGTCCCGCTCATTAAGAACAAAAGCGTTGGAAATCTAAAGTGTTATCAAGGGATGAGATCAATAAATTCTTTCAAGATGCTGATGACGAAACTAATTTACTTTATACAGTACAAATATAATCATAATTTCGTGAGATTATTTGTAATTTCAATATTCCTTATTTGTAGGTTGTCCTAATTTTGGGTATCAGCGGTGCCTGTCGCCGTGAAGAATTATTAAATATAACTATTGATGCCATTGAAGGAGTTGGGTCTATACTAATTTTTAAAATACCTGATACAAACACCCATTGCGCAAGAACGTTTACTGTTTCAAATTCGTATTATATTAACATATACCGGAAGTATAGAGCACTACGGCTGCCTCTAACAAAAAGTAATAGACTATTTTTGAAATATTCGACAGGAAATTATGTCAATCAACATGTGGGTATAAATAAAATGGGAGAAATTCCAAGCTTTATTGCAAAATGGCTTGGAAAACATATGTATATAAGAGCAACACAGGTCACTGTTTCACGAGAAGCTCTGTAACTCTTCTGGCCAATGCATGGGGCAACATTACATCGATAAAACGTCACGGTGGCTGGAAATCTGCCTCCGTAGCAGAAGCATATATTGAAGATAGTTGGAACAATAAAATTGAGATTTCAAACAAAATATTGAATTGTTCATCTACTTCCAAAAAAATATCTGATAACACTATGGAATCAACTCTTCACGAAGTGTCTAACGTTGCTGATCAGCAGCAACCTGGAACATCTTCGGGAATTTATATTGGAAGTAATTGTTCACACTTCACTATCAATTATTGTTCCTATAAATGAAAATGTTTATTGTAGTAACAATTGATAGGGAAGTTCAAACAATTACTTCTAAAACACATATTCCTGAAGATGTTCCATGTTGTTTCTGACTAAATTTTGTGAGGACCGTACCACTAGAAAATTTTTAAAAAATTACGAAAAAATATTATGCATCTCACTATCGTGATTTTTTTTAAATTTTCTAAAGGTACGGTCCTCACAAAATTTAACACACGTCTTCATGTCGATATTCTACAACTAGTTAGCAAGCTTCAATTTGATCGAGTCTATATTTTTTGAGTTATCGAGGAAATCATTTTCCAGATGGGTATAATTCCGATTATGGCCAACAGCGAACTCAACTCGCCGATTCAGATGTGCAACCTACCCTGAAAATTGCAAGTATCTATCTCCTTTCGTTCAAGAGTTATCGAGGCAACGGTCACCCATCCAGCTACTGAACTCACACAAGGTTGCTCGGATCTCCAACAATACAGATCTGATCGGTGTTCAAACTTGGAACTTGGTAGTAGAGTTAGGTTCTGAAGGCTCTTGCCAAATTTCAGAAATGTCGGACGAATAGTTTTTGATATATAGAATTTTTTTCAATGATTTTTTAAAAATTTTCTAATAATACGATCCTCACGAAATTCTGCAAGAATTTTCGCGTTGGTATCCTACAACTAATAATGATGTTTTAATTGGATCGGTTTTGTATTTTTCGAGTTATTGAGGAAATAACAACCAAATTTCAGATGAGTATAACTCCAAAACCGTTTTGTCGATTATACCTATAAACAAACTAAAATGCTGCATTCAGATTCAGAACCTAACCTGAAAATTTCAAGTCACTATCTTTTTCCGTTCTTTGGTTATCGTGACATAAATAATATTTATTAATAATTTTTTTAAATTTTCTAGCGATACAATTCTTACAAAGTTTCACAAACGTACTTAAGTTTGTATTCTACAACTACTCACCAAGTTTCAACTCGATTGGATTAGTATTGGTTGAAAACAAAATTACTCGGAAACCATTGGGCCGAACTTTTCTGTCGTATTGGGATGCGCCACCTACCCTGAAAATTTCAAGGTATTATCTCTATCCATTCTCAAGTTATCGTGGCAACGGCCGGCCGGGCAGAATCAAATTTGACCTCGAAGTTTTCATCAGGTAGTCGAACCCAATCTTTTGAGACCATTTTTGGCAAAAAATTCGAAAATTACAAAAATTTGGGCAAAATGATATTTCCCAGATACGCCCAAATAGGGGGTTTGGTTTCTCACCAATATCTCAAAAACTATTTGAGATAATTCAAATTTCAAAAAAGATTCTACAAGTAATCTCCTAAAATTGCAATAGTTATGAACAATTAAGTGAAAAAAAAACGAGGAGGCTTAGGTTTTCAGCAATATCTCAGAAACTATTTGAGAAAATTTGAATTTGAAAAAAGATTCAAATAGAGGAGGAAATTTGCTAAAAAAAATGCTATCTGTCGAACCTGTAGGGCCAATATTTATGATTTTCGCATAGGGTTGAATATAAGCCCGAAAACTGGTACTCTGGCTTGCGCAAGACTCGCCCCTCCGGACCTTTAATGAATAAATATTATTAAACTTATTAAATATGAAAATAAAAAATTGAAAAATTCAGGCGTCTGCAGAAGAGATCAATAAACAATAATCCGTGGTCCAAAAATTTTTATCGCGATTTTTCAATTACTTATCCATTAGTTAATTAACAATTTTTTTCAGCACGAACATTAAATTTCAAGTGCATAATTTCAAACCTATGGGAAAATTATAAATATTGGTTCTACAGTTCCGGGAGTCCAGTCTTTTTTTCAGGAAATTTCCTCCTCTTAATCAATCTTTTTTCAAATTTGAATTATCTAATTCAGTTTTTGAGATAGTGGTGAAAATCCAAACCCCCATTTTTTTCACTTAATTGTTTATAACTATTGCAATTTTGCAATTTTTGTTAGTGGCCTTAGCATTTTCTTCTCAAAAACTATCTACATGCCTTTCCGAATCGAATGACACCTCAATCATAATTTTCGGAGAATACGCAACAATTTTGAACTAAAGAGCTCTTGTTGACCAGACTACTTACTCTGACAAATTGGCGACAAATGAAGTACTGATCAAATTAAAGTGCAAAAGACTACTCGGAGTCGGAATTATTCTAATAACATGGCGGACGCCGGCGAATCCTCGCCGAAATAATTACATAATAACCCCTTAAGACTTTTAGGAAACCTTTGCCCCCGAGTATTAAATTAATTATTCATATCTTCCATAAATCTTGCCAGGAATACACTAGTCTAGAAGGAATTAAGCTTGTTTCCTCAAATATTCCATCAGAGAACACTCTCTATTTGCCCACGTTTATGGCCGAACGTAAAAAGGAAGATAATTAAATTCGTTGACTTTATGTGGATGTTTCTTTGACCAGTTTGGCCTGTCTGCTTACGAAATATTTGAACATCGTCTGAACCATGCTGGGTATGCTGCTACATTTTAGCAGGGCGGACAAAGTTGGGAAGAATGAGAATATGTCTGGCTTGAAAAATAGTCAGTAGTTATATCCCGAGTGCTTGCCAAATAGTCGGATACTCCTGCACTTCGAACAGTGGGCGTATAAAGGACTAATTCCCGAAAAAAATTTCAATCAGTTATTATTGTTCAAATACTTACTGTAATTTAAATAAATAAAATTATTTTTATAATCAACCCGAATATTTTAAATGGTTTAAAACTTCACAAAAATATTCACCTAATAGTAGAAGATCCGAACCTAAATCAACCTTCACCGAGCTTATGATAGAATGAAACATATTTTATGATAAATTCAGTATATTAGAAAATATACTAAAAATGGGTTGGCTGAAAAAATCCTGAACAGACTAGCTTTAATTATTTTTTAAAAAATAATTTTTGAATAAATTTTGTAACATCAAGATGATGAGGAACTTGTTATACTGACTTAAAGTATAAAACGTATAGAATGAGCAGCCGTTGAGTTGCCTATTATTTACCTGGACGAACTACTGGGTTGCCAGGTACAAACAGGTATGTCGATGGCAGTTACTTTCACTTGATTGGATAATAAAAAAAAAATTATATCATCATAAGCGCTGTTTTATTGCGAACAAGCCGATATAGGGTTGTCTGCAAAAATGTTGTTCCTTATAGGGGTTTGCGAATTTTAAATGCTTAAATTTCAACGTGAATGGAAATGTGTGACAGAGAGATCCGAGGTAAGTATACCGTGTAATAATAAAGGACCCAACATTGCAGTCGCACCTGATGGGACCTCGAATATAAGAAAGTGCGCATGCTCGGTATACATACTGTAGTAAACAGTGAGCTTTATTTTGGAGCAACTGACATTTGAGTTGGAAAAAAATAAGTAATTAAATACATAATAATATGCTATAACACAAAATTATGAGACAATACAACATCAATTAAATCAATATGCATATTAATATATTGACTTAAAATTATAATATGATATCTATAATAGAAAAGTTTTTGTACCTCAAAATATGATAACATGAATAATACAAATTTTAATACTTACTTTGAAAATTTTTTTTATTCTCTTACTGGAAAAAATTATGGAGAAACAAAGTGGATAGGCGAAAATTTAAAATCAAAAATAACGAAAAAATAGACTGAAGATCTTGTATTACGTTTAAAATTTTATTACAAAACAGCTTAAATAGAAAAATAATATTAATGAAAAATATATTCTAATAATTTTTAGATTATATTGTTTTTCAAATAATTTGTTTGACAGATACGAATTCAACGAACGTTAAAATTGTGCAATTTCTAATTCTATTAGATTCTAATTAAAAGAATCATAATATGATTCTTTTAATTGCAATAATAATTGCAATAATAATTAAAAGAATCATAATATGATTCTTTTAATTGCAATAATAATTGCAATAATAATTAAAAGAATCATAATATGATTCTTTTAATTATTATCTAATAGAATTAGAAATTGCACAATTTTAACGTTCGTTGAATTCGTATCTGTCAAACAAATTATTTGAAAAACAATATAATCTAAAAATTATTAGAATATATTTTTCATTAATATTATTTTTGTGTTTAAGCTGTTTTGTAATAAAATTTTAAACCTAATACAAGATCTTCAGTCTATTTTTTCGTTATTTTTGAATTTGAATTTTCGCCTATCCACTTTGTTTCTCCATAATTCTTTCCAGTAAGAGAATAAAAAAAATTTTCAAAGTAAGTATTAAAATTTGTATTATTCATGTTATCATATTTTGAGGTACAAAAACTTTTCTATTATAGATATCATATTATAATTCTAAGTCAATATATATATATGCATATTGATTTAATTGATGTTGTATTGTTTCATAATTTTGTGTTATAGCATATTATTATGTATTTAATTACTTATTTTTTTCCAACTTTAAATATCATGAAATTGAACTAACTGATGCAATACTCGATTCTGTAGGTTACCACACCACGTGTTACAAAAAAGTAATTGTTTTAGGAAATAAATACAATGAAGAATTTGAAATTTTTTGTACAGTGTATTCAGTAAGTACATAACATATTATGTTATGTAAAATAAGTTCATAAGTAAAATCAATTACAGAATCTTCCGAGCCACACAAAAAACATTTTTTAGCCATTATCACAGCGGTACAGAATAACACGTGTTTTCGATGAAATATAATATAATAGGTCCATTAGCTACTCCAAAATAACGCCCACTGTTTACTACAGTATAAATACCGAGCATGCGCACTTACTTATATTCGAGGTCCCATCAGGTGCGACTGCAATTTTGGGTCCTTTATTACATGGTATACCGTATACTTACCCCAGTTCTCTCTGTAACACATTTCCACTCGCGATGAAATTTTAATATTTAAAATTCGCAAACTCCTATAAGGACTAAAATTTTTGCAGACGATCCTATATCGACGTGTTCGCAATAAAACAGCGCTTATGATGATATACTTTTTGGCGCTCTTGTTCCTCGGAACAGAGTGCTAATCAGTTTGCCCAAATGTCTGTAATTTTCGATTTTTTTGCTGAAAATTGTCTTAAACGATTTGGTTCGACTCTTTGATCAAGAATATGTGATCGAAATCGATTCTGTCCGGCCAGTCGTTAACACGATAACTCTCGAATGGAATGAGCTAGATAGTTGAAATTTTCAGAATAGGTTTAGACATAAATATCTCGGCTAAGTTCGTTATTGGGCAAAATCGGTCAGATGGTTTCGGAGAAAGAAAAAAAAATTTTTTTTTACATAACAAATTAAAATAAGTTTTTCTCAAGATGCAGAGATCTGATTTTTCAAAATTTCATTAATAAATCGTACTTCTGTGTTTTCACAGAATGCGATAATTATTCTATCTATGAATTATTATAATATGATCCTTGTTGATACATTTCAACTTATTTTCCTGAGACTTGATATGTCAAATTTTGATATTTAATGCCCATGGTTAATCCATATGATGATGGGAATGATAATGGTAAGTTCAGAATATCTCCAGTAAAAACAAAACTGAAATATTGGCTAAAGTTTCAATTGATATAATATAATTTTCAGAGTGGATTTGAGGAAAAAATATATCGTTCATCATAGAATTGAGGGACGAATATCTCGGATGATTCGTTGTTGGGTAGAATTGGTCTATTGGTTTTGGATAAATAATTTTTGGCAATCTTGTTGAATTTAAATTCTTTTATGATGTTTGAATTTAATTTCTGCTATTATGAAGTTCTATCATGAGAATCCATTGATATAATTCCCAACTCTTACCAATACTTTCGAAGATATGATTTGTCAAAGTTTGAACAAGAGCGCCTATGCTCCTGTCCACAGGGCTTGAACCAATTTTTTTCTATTATCCGTTCAATACCTGTTTGTACCTGGCAACCCAGTAGTTCGTCCAGGTAAATAAGAGGCAACTCAACGGCTGCACATTCTATACGTTTTATACTTTAACTCAGTATAAAAATTATCTTACTATCTTGATGAGAGTCGACTTATTATTATTAGGTTCGGATCTTAGACTATAAAGCACACGTGCAAATACCCGGATATTTTCACGCTGTATTGAATTCAAAAGTATTATTATTATTATTATTATTATTATTAGGTTATTATTATTATTATTAGGTTATTATTATTATTATTATTAGGTTCGGATCTTAGACTATAAAGCACACGTGCAAATACCCCGATATTTTCACGCTGTATTGAATTCAAATATATTTGTTCGATGCTAAGTGATTTGTATCATAATACCGAGATAATTAAGTCATAGAGAATGCTGAAAGCATGTATCTTGTAAATATTATCCTTGAGCAACAGGATTGAAGGATTCTCTATGACAACATTTCGAGTATTTATCAAGGCCCGAAGGGTATTCGATAAGATAATTTTTGCGCGTATGTTCTGGGGAATATCGCGTTTTCATTTTGCCCAAACGTCTGTAACTTTCGAATTTTTTTACGAAAATGGTCTCAAACGATTTGGTCCGACTCCCCAATGAAGAATTCGAGGTCAAATTTGATTATGTCCGGTCGTTGCCACGATAACTTGAGAACGGAAAGAGCTATCGACTTGAAATTTTCAGGGTATGTGGCGCATCCCAATACGACGGACAAGTTCGTTAATGGGCATAATCGGCCCAATGGTTTCCGAGTAATAATTTTGTTTTCAACCAATATAAATCCGATCGAATTAAAACTTGGTGGGTAGTTGTAGACTATGAACCTAAGCACGTTTGTGAAATTTTGTGATAATCGTATCGCTAGAAAATTATTAAAAAATATTTTGTTGTCACGATTACCTGAGAACGGAAAGAGATAACGGCTTGAAGTTTTCAGGTTAGGTTGTGCATCTCAATGCGACATTTGAGTTTGTTTATAAGCATAATCGGCCAAACGGTTTTAGAGTTATAGCCATCTGAAATTTGGTTGTTTTTTCTCCTCATTAACTCGAAAAATACTGAACCGATTGAATTGGAACATGGTTATTAGTTGTAGAATGCCAACGCGAAAATTCTTGCAAAATTTCGTGAGGATAGTATTCATAGAAAATTTTTGAGAAATCATTGAAAATTAAACAAAAATTCTATATATCAGTAACTATTCGTCTCAAATTGCTATAATTTTGCAAGAGTCTTTAGAACCTAACTCTACTGCCAAGTTTTAACACGATCGGTTAAATATTGTTGGAGATTCGAGCAGCCTTGTGTGAGTTCAGTAGATGGGTGACCGTTGCCTCGATAACTTTCGAACGAAAGGAGATAGGGACTTGCAATTTTCAGGGTAGGTTGCGTATACGAATGGGAGAGTTAAGTTCGTTTTTGGGCATAATCGGTTTAACGGTTTCCGAGTTATACCCACCTGGAATATTATTTCCTCGATAACTCAAAAAATAAAGATTCGATCGAATTGAAGCTTGGTAACTAGTAGTAGAAAATCAACATAATGACGTATTTAGAATTTTGCAAGAACCGTACCCCTAGAAAATTTGAAAAATGACGAAAATAAAATTGGGTCAAGCACTGACGTATAGTTGGCGTATATGTTCTATTGTCCATTCTCCTGTATTGGACACCCTCAATCGAATTTACCATGGTAAATTATGTTGTCCATTCTCCTGTATTGGACACTCTTAATTCGAATTTACCATGGTAAATTCGATTAAGGGTGTCCAATACAGGAGTGCTTGAACCAATTTTTTACTTTGTAGATTTCGAAAAATTGATTGTCAATCTGAAGTTGAATAATTTTCAATACAATAATTGATTGTCAATCTGAAAACACCACATGTAGGGTATTATCACTGTAATCCAGAGGAGATTGGATTCAATTCAACACATGACTCATAATTAAGTAATTTGATTGGTTACTATATTCAGTAAAAAATTATCAGTAATAATACCACGAGAGCTTATAATTAGCGATAATTTTTTACGAAAGCGTGTTTTCTAGGACGGGTGAAAACACGCTTGAGTGAAAAGTTATTTATAATTTCAAAGCTTGAACGATACTCTGGGGATTATTTCACGAATGAAAACGAATAAATTTCGAATACATACTTGATTATAAGGCATGCATGAGTTCATTTTCATATTCTGGAGGGCAGTTTTCCTAAGGCAACACGCTGGAATGGAAAATTATACAGGAATTTGGATGCGCGAGTGTGATTCATTGGTATATTTTACGAATAAATTAGGACTGTCAAAATTAATTTACCTACTGTAATCAATGCATGGAATAAAGAATGATAATATATGACTATTTCATTATGATGATTGTTTGCAGCCATAACATTCCTTATGGGCAGGTTCTTCATTAAAAGCAAACATAATAGTCCGAAAGCTGGCACGAATTTTAGGGTAGGTATTTGAGGCAAGCTGAAAACTTGTCAGATACCTCTCCTATTATATCCCAACTCGGGATTGCAGACCTGACTGGTGAGTAGCGGGGCTAAATCAAACCCTACATTTTTAAAAATATTATTTTTTTTCCCCAAAAATATATTTGAGGCACTACGCAATTTATATACGTTGCAGTGTAATACTTAATGAATACGAAAAAAAATAAGCCAGATAATTTAATCGGGGTTTTAACATTGCCAGACGCGTGCAAAAATATTTTGCAAAAAATTATAAAAAATGTTTTTGAGGCAGCTTGAAATTTTAATGGAGTATTATTTATAACCAAAAAAAATAAGATTCCCAAAAAGACAGATTATTTCGGTGAGGCTTTCTACCTGCCAGATGATCAAACAAATAATGAATGGGTACGAGCCTGTAGTGCTATAGACAAACTGTAGTGTGAGAGAGCGCATAACGACAGCTGTCTTCGTTCTTGCTTGCCACGTTAGAATTGGCTCTGGCGAGGCCGCGTGACTTACAATAACCCATGAGGTTTGTAGTTAAAATTTCGGAATAAAAACTATAAAATTTTATGAATTTGTACTAAAAACATTTTGCATAAAAGGGATTGTATTGATTTATGGACGTTAAAGAGACATATTTTTTTGTGATTTCTTTTTAATTTTCAAAAATTACTTATTTTGCCAATTTTAATGCAAATTTGGACGTAATAAATTGTTTAAATATTTGATATTTCCGCAGAAATATTTATTTTTTGAAGAGAATTTAAAAAAAAATAATATTTTTTCATCAATTTTTGTTCCAATAATTTTTGTACAGGATTCATATTATTACCCCTACATTCAAAACTAAAAATTGTTTTTTTTTCTCTGGCAGTATTCTAAATCAAAATTTATACGGAAATTCAAATTTTTATCATCTTAAAATTAATAAGGGTTACGTATTAAAAAAATGGGTTCAAGCCCTGTGGACAGGAGCTTCCTGGCGCTCTAGTTCAAACAGACAAATTATATCTCCGAAAGTATTGGTTTCTCAGAGTTGAGAATTATATCAATTTATTCTTATGATAGAACTGCATCATAAAGGAAATTCAATTCAAATAATAGTTCATTTATCTAGATTAAATGAGCAATCTGAGAATGAGAACTGCACCATGGAAGAAACCAAATTAAAATAGCTGAAATGAATTTGACTCTCTCTTATAGAACAGGATGAAATGTACGAGTATGAACACAGATCATATAATAAAGCTTAGATAGAATAATTATAGCATTCAGTGAAAACATAGAAGTACGATTCATTATTGAAATTTAGAACTTCATCTTAGCAGAAATTGAATTCAAACATCATAGAAGAATTTAAATTCAACAAGAGTGCCAAAAATTATGAATCCAAAACCAATAGACGAATTCTACCCAACAACGAACTCATCCGAGATATTCATTCCTCAATTCTATGATGAACGATAATATATATCTTTCCTCAAATCTACTCCAATACAACAATATTCCAGTTTTGTTTTTAGTGGAGATATTCTGAACTCAATCTTACCATTACCATTCCCATCATCATATGGATTGACCATCGGCATGAAAATATCAACCAACAAAAAGTAAGATATTATATTATCATTCTCATATTTATACGATTGCTGGAATGAAACAACGACATTTCTCAGGAGAATAAGTTGACATTATAACAATTCATAGAATACCCACATAATAATTCTATCATTCTGTGAAAACGTAGAAATACGATTTACATTGAAATTTTGAAAAATCATATCTCCGAAAGTATTAGCTTGTTAGAGTTAAAAATGATATGAATGGATTCTTATGATAAAACTGCTTATTAAAAGAAAATTAATTTGGAATTTGTTCTGTTAAAAAAAAATTTTTTTTGTTACTCCGAAACCATTTGTCCGATTTTGCCCAATAACGAACTTAGCCGAGATATTTATCCCCCAAACCTACTCTGAAAATTTCAACTCTCTAGCTCATTCCGTTCGAGAGTTATCGTGCCTACGGCCGACGGCCGGACCGGCCGGACGGCCGGACAGAATGGATTTCGACCACGGATTCTTGATCAGTGAGTCGAACCAAATCGTTTAAGACCATTTTCATCGAAAAATTCGAAAATTACAGACATTTGGGCAAATTGATAAGCACTCAGTTCCGAGGAACTAGAGCGTCAAAAAGCAATAATTAAAATAAAAACTAGAGCGCCAAAAATCGCAAAACCAGGTTTATAAAAATATAATAACTCTCCAGTAGTACAATTATTTTAAGTATAAAAAAAATTTTAAATAACTTCTATTCATTTCATATCAGATATAAATTAACATTCTTCGTCTGTGGATTCTTCATCAGATGTAACGAAATCTTCAGATTCATTTGTCAGATTCGCATCCTCCACACCACCTGCGGAAAGAAATATATATTTACTTTTTTAATTAATCACAGAAATTTGAATGCAGCAGTTATTAAAAATAAACCATTTATTCTCACCTGCAGTATGATTTTCATCATCGTTATTTTTACTTGTGTGATAACCATCTGTAAGGTTAGGAATCACTGGCAAAAAAATATCATTATATTTTAACTTATGATCTGTAATACCTCCTGACTTTTTTGAGAGTTTTCTCCACAAAAGCAATCACTTTAGCAACATTTTTTTACAAATAACACAAACTAACTCTTCACTAGACAATTTCGAATTATTTCAGTTTTAAAACGTGTAACAGTAGAATAATACGACTGAAAATAACGACTCCGAAATTCCGACTGGAAACCTCATGTGTTATTGTAAGTCACGTGGTCTCGCCAGAGCCAATAGTAACGCGGCAAGCAAGAACGAAGACAGCTGTCGTTATGCGCTCTCTCTCACACTACAGCTTGTCTATGGCACTATAGGCTCGTACCCATTCATTATTTGTTTGATCATCTGGCAGATAGAAAGCCCCACCGAAATGATCTGTCTTTTTGGGAATCTTATTTTATGGTTATAAATAACACTCCATTAAAATTTCAAGCTGCCCCAAAAACATTTTTTATAATTTTTTGCGCAATATTTTAGCACGCGTCTGGCAATGTTAAAACCCCGATTAAATTATCTGGCTTATTTTTTTTCGTATTCAGTAAGTATTACACTGCAACGTATCTAAATTGCGTAGTGCCTCAAATATATTTTTGGGGGAAAAAAATATTTTTAAATGTAGGGGTTGATTTAGCCCCGCTACTCACCAGCCAGGTCTGCAATCCCGAGTTGGGATATAATAGGAGAGGTATCTGAGAAGTTTTCAGCTTGCCTCAAATACCTACCCAAAAATTGGTGACAGCTCTCCTACTATAAGTATCATTCTAATACCCTTATTACACTATGCCTTTTTCACGTCTATATTTGCGCCTATTTTCATGGCTACTTGTTGGGCGAATTTCCCCTCAAATGAGTGGCACTATTACACCGCGCTTTTTCCACGCTTGTTTCAGGCAGTATTTTCAGAGCTGCAAACATTGAAGAAATTGACATATTTACCATAAGTTCTTGTTTTGTTCGTATATTTTTAAAACAATACCATAGTGTTTTAAGAATGTCCGAAGAAACGTTTTATATGCTACTACATAGAGTGCAAATTCACATACAGAAAAAAGACACTGTAAATCCAGAAAGCATTTCTCCATAAACGAAATTAATAATTAATTTGCGATACTAGGCGAAAACTTCATATCACTCGGGGATAGCCATCACAGATTATCTTGTCTTCGTAAATTTCGTTATTTCACGTCCTCAGGGCAATAAACATAAATTTATGATTGAATTTAGTAAGGCTGCGATTCAAAGGATAGAATAAACTATAGGTTATGTTAAGAAGACGTCAAGTCAGACAGATAAATATTGTGTTGGTAGACATGACATTTCGACAAACAGGCTTGAAATCCTCACAATTCAGGGGGAAGGGGGAACAAATAGAACCAGTTCTATTTATTTTCAAGCCTGAAACAGTCTACAAAATAGCCCCAGGCGCATGCGGATTTCTTCAAAATTTCAGGCGTAGTCAGTCAGGCTGACAAATAGGCACGAAAAAGGCATAGTGTAATAAGGGTATAAGTGTAAAAAATTGGTCCAAGCACTAACGTGAAGTCAGAAGCTGTTGCGCGCATGTTGTATTGTCTACTCAACTCTATTGGACACTCTACTACGAATTTAACATCGATATACAGGGTGTCCGAGAACTCGACGTCAAGCCGGAAGAGGATGATAGTTCAAGTCGTGATAGTTATCAGAAAAATATAAAAGAACAATTAGGTGATGTATTTTCAAAATTTTAGGCCTTTGAAGAAAATTGAGGAAATCTTCACCTTGTGATGGTTTTTCAATTCGCATTCCTACAAAACTTAATATTTTGACAATTTTATTTTTTTGTTTTGGGCAACAATATACAGACGCATGTAATACAATGCATACATACCTACATAAAATGAAGATATGTAGAAATGGGAATTGAATAACCATCACAAAGTATAGATTTTATCGATTTTCTTTAAATGCCTATAATTTTGAAATTACATCGCCTAATTTTTTCAAATATTTTTCTGATAACTATCATGACTTGTAATATCACACGCTTCCGGCTTGACGTCGACTTCTGGGACACCCTTTATATAAAAATCAATGCCACTTTTCGTTGTAATTTTATAACTCAAGAACGGGCTCACCTATCCGAACCAAATGTTTAGGCTTTGTTTTGTCATTCATCAAAGGAAACTTTTTGAAAATGATACTATAAACGTGATGTTTTTTTGGATGTTAGGAGGGGGGTGTGGAGGAAATTTCGAAGGGGTTTATCAAGAAAAAATACGGAAGTTTCGTAGAGTCTCGCGTTTTCGGCGCAAAAAGATGGGGGTGTGTTTAAAAAAAAAATCGCGAGAAGGCGAAAAGGCGAAAAAACCCCGATTTTGGCAAAGGGAGCAAAATTGTGGAAATGAATTCGGAGGAACGGTGGCGTTCGCAACGACGGTGTTTGCGGGAACGCGAAGACGAGATTCGAAATTAGTCCGTAATGGAGCCCTTTTTTTGGATCCTCTCTTTCGTTTTCCCGGAAGAACGATAGGAAAATGGACAAAATTCTGACGTTTCACGTATTTCTGTGGCGAATTTTAACGCGGCTTCTTCTAGGTCGACGTATTCGGTCTGAACGAGCGACGAGAAATGTAAAATCGAATTTAAATTTCGAACGGAATTACTCGAAAATCTTGGAATCGTCTAGAAAAACTGAAAGAAATATGAACGAGTAACCGATTTCGATCGATCGCTTGACAGGATTGACGATATTCTGAAAATCGAACGACGGAATTCATTCGAGTACTAAAAATCTTTATTTGGTACATAATCGGAGTTGATTCACGAAGGCAACGTGGCCGAGTGAGCTGATGCGTTGGATTGGGAATATATAGCTCCCAAGCATTCCAAGCACCGCGAGCCGGCGGGATCCAATCTCGGAGCGTCCGAAATAGCTTTCTCTTAATTTTTTTTCATTTTTACCCAATGAAAACTTAAAGGAGCGTTACTCCAGTAAACGGATCTTGGGATTTCGATCTATTCGTTAAGTTACGAAATCTATACCTATTGAATATCCGTTCGATCGGACGGATTTTTGTATTAAAATTACTCAAAATATTCAAACATTAAGCAGAAAATCAACGGTCGTAAGTGAAAAACCCCCAGCCGTTTGTTCATTCATTGTCAAAATGGAAATTTTGAATTAAGTTTTAAAATAGCTAGCAATTAAAAAAAATGTATTTGTTTGAATAATTGAATTTGATGTTCCAATTAATTTTTTTTATTATTTTACTTTATACGTAGCGAAGCACGTACCGGGCCGCTAGTATCTGATAAATCTAACTGTATAGATCACGATATATTGTATTCTGTAAATAACGCACTTCAATTTTGTTTCAGGGTGGAGAGATCGTCTGACCAAGTGATAAAACCCGTAAATCTCGAAGCACTAACGAAATGGGTTGGCAACATACCCGATGACGTAGTGCGCGATATGGCTGAAATAGCTCCGATGCTGTCTGTGCTCGGCTACGACCCCTATGCTAATCCCCCTGAATATGGAAAGCCCGACAAAGAAATAGCGAGCAATACGCGAAACATCGAGAAAAACAAGACCTTGTGGGAGCAGAAGGCCAAAGAGATGCTCCTGGAAGCGGTGGGGGACACCGCGCTGGATAGGGAACCCAGTGACCCCCCTAACAACAACACGTGATAGCTGTTCTACACCGTTATTTGTTTACAGTTCAAGTGTATATGGAGAGTTGACGATTATTAATAAATGTATACTGTGCGTGGATTCAAGAACTGCTAAATGACAAAAATGTTACAAGGAAAGTGTTGATGTTCGATAAATTAATCCGTTTTATCAGATGATTATGTATTGTGTACAAATGATTTTATAAATGAACTGTTCAATAAATTAAAATCTATTTATGATGTAAGAATTACTAGTAGGTATTCAACACCATGTCCACCTGAAACAAGCCAATTACACCTGCTCGAACTTCCTGTGGAAAAGGGGGAGGGGTAAATATACAGGGTTACGTTCGAATATTAACTCCGTAGAGTATTATTTACTAAATTGCGTTCGAAAACCGAAAAGTTGTGTATATTTTACTCTATGACTGTCGTTCGGAACCATCTGTGTATTCGAATACGAGTTAACTTTCGTAACTCTACAAAATAACTGGATTTATTTTACTCCACTGAAAATTGACATAACTCATGGGACGGAAAATCTCTTATCTTTTTCTCACTGTTTTATGAAGAGTATATTTTATAGAAATATGGATAATGTGGAGAAGTATAGTTATGTGGGAATGTTAACGGGTTATTCGGCAAAAGGAACATAGAAATATCAACCTGCGGAATTACCCGTTAAACATTTTCACTTAAGTATATTTTATGTTCTGTGAGTACTCTAGTTGAGGTAATTTATTTAATAGTTTTAATACTGTTCCCAATTATATTTATTTTTAGAGTTTGTGAAGAAAACAATAATGTTGAATCGTGATTGATTTATCAGGATGTTATAGTTCGAAGGATCAATGTTGGATCCTGAATCTTTTATCAGGATAATATTAATTCGAAGGACCAGAATTTTACACCCTAATGGTTTTATCATGGGGATGAGTAAAGGGGTATACTTAACTTTAAGCACACAGCAGTAATCTTGTTGATTACGGCGTAAAGTTGTTACTTGCAATAAGATAACAATTAAGAGGATAGGAAGTGGTGAAATATTCGAACGCACTTTAAAGCAACAACAAAATGTATTTTCTTGTTACCGATTATTTGGTCACAAGCACGAATTAATTGTTTAATGCAATATTAATACAATTTAAAATTCTATATGAAAATGTATAGTAAGGAAGAAGTGACTACATATTTAAGGAGAACTAAAGAGGTATTAGTTTCGTGACCGATCAAATAGAAGTGATGTCTCTTGCACTAGGAGAAGTAGTAATAGTGAATTATTTCAGTGTAAAACGTATATAAAAGACCAGATAGAAGAAAAATAGGAGGTTCCTTCATCTGGGTAAACGAGGGAAATATTAACAATGATTGGGGTTTCGATCTTAAAACCGCCCTGATATGTTACAACAATACTCTCATTTGTCGTTTATGAAAAAGAGTGGGAATACATCCTAAATTTCAGACGCAAACGATAATGAGTGCGCCTCTAGGGTCTTTAATCTTAGGAAATCGAAATCTGGAATTTCTCCCACTATCTGAACTAACTTGCTTTCTGCATATAATCTATCAGCAACAGCTGATAGATAACTTTCATAGATTATGGGTTTCCATAGCGTCTAGACAGAAAGAATACCAGCACTGGGCAGAAAACTGATAAGTTTCTTACCACTTCAGTTGTTGAATGCATTTTAGCATTCTTTACAGGAAATGAGGAAATAGACAATAGATCGCTCTCCAAAGGTCGAAGCTTAACAAGAAATTCTACTCGCTGATATCTTTTCGTAAAAGTATTATTATGTGAGACCACACATGGTAAACTAAAACCCAGTTAACTCAATACACAAATATTCACGTTTTACAAGCGAACTCCTTCGTTGAGAAAAACAAATCTACGTTTCCCAAAATGTGACGTCATGAGACGTAACAAATAATAATGGATTCTTTCCTAATACCAACATAACCTATTCCGATATTGGCACCTTCTGTCTCTCGAACTCCAAATGTAAACAGAGAGTTCGAATATTACATGAAGAGCAGTCAACTCCAGAGTAAATTCATCAAACCTTCAAAAACTCTACTCGGTGTAGCTAATATTCGAAAGCAATCCTGAAGAATATTCCGTCATAAATATCTATGTAGAAGTTGCTCGGATCACGTAGAATGCAGTTTAATCAAGTTAACTCTAATTATTTCCTCAACTCCTTCTATTTCGGAAGATCGAGAACAAGCTACTACAACTTGACTGGCTTATTTTGAGATTCACTAACTAGTATTGTCGTATATGACCCAGATCAAATTTATTCTATAGTCTCAACACTCTCAACCTGTTTGCTAACATCAAATACGGAAAGAGGAAAGATAATCCTATCTGAAGATTACTGTTCGCGGTTGGTAGTACATATTGCCTTACCTTTGAACTAACATAACCTCATTTAGGAGTTTCAAAATGGTAGTTATGGAGGGATGGCTACATTTCTCTGCGTCCCAGTTTCGAACTTAAAATTAAGTATTAGGTAATTGAAACTTTTTATCGAACGACGAAGATTTACATAACAGGGTGTCCCAGAACTTGACGTCAAGCCGAAAGCAGATGATAGTTCAAGTCGTAATAGTTATCAGAGAAATTTAAAAAAAATTTGGTAATGCAATTTCAAAATTATAGGCATTTAAAGAAAATCGACAAAATCTACACCTTGTGATGGTTTTACAATTCACATTTCTACAAAACTTAATTTTTTGAGATTTTATTTTTGCTATATTTGAATAATGTACGTGTCTGTATATTATTTCCCTAAACTTCATGACTTTTGCCCCTCTTTGGGCAAAATGTTACTTTTTGCCCCGCTAAATATTCAAAGCTCATATTTCGTCAAATTTCAACTGTCTGTACTGAAAAATGGGTTCAAGCCCTGTGGACAGGAGCTTTCTGGCGCTCTAGTTCAAACAGACAAATTATATCTCCGAAAGTATTGGTTTCTCTGAGTTGGGAATTATATCAATGTATACATATGATAGAGCTGCATCATAAAGGAAATTCAATTCAAATAATAGTTTATTTATCAAGATTAAATGAGCAATCATGAGAATGAGAAGTGCACCATGGAAGAAATCGAATTAAATCTGGCCAATTTTGCCCAATAACGAACTTAACCGAGATACTCATCTCCCTAACCTACACTGAAAATTTCAACTACCTAGCTCATTCCGTTCGAGAGTTATTGTGGAAAAACATATTTTAAATTTTCAAAATTTTTTTTTTTACACTTTGCGGTAATCTGGTCAATACAAAACTTCACATGCGTATAAAGGTCATGATTCTACAATTTGATGCTAAATTTCAGATAGATCGAAGGAACTTGTCCGAGATATTTACGCTCCAGAACCACCTTGCAATTTTCAATCCGCTTACTCCTTTCGTTCGAGAGTTATAACTCTCGAACGAAAGGCCGTAGGCACGATATATCGTGCCTACGGCCGGTCGGCCGGCCGGACAGAATCGATTTCGCACTCGGATTCTTGATCAGTGAGTCGAACCAAATCGTTTGAGACCATTTTCAGCCAAAAATTCCAAAATTACAGACACTTGGGCAAATTGATAAGCAATCTGTTCCGAGGAACTAGAGCGCCAAAAAAACAAGTTTCGTATGACAATTGCCCAAAACAGGTTTAAAGTACCTACAAATAGTAGATATTCCATAAAACATGTATTAATGTCCGATTCGTGGTATTACAAATGAGTATTATTTAAATAGATTTCATGTGAATTCTCTAGAGGGACGTCGAGTTTATCTAGGAGTTCTTTTTCTACGTAAGATCATTTGTTTCGAAATTGATTGCCCTTACTTGCTAGCCTCAGTGGATTTGCACGTCCCAAGACTGCCTGTTCGAAACATATCCACATTTTACCTCCCGTTTCCACGAACTAATGTGCTTCGGTTTTCGCCGCTGTTCAGAATTTGTAAAGATTTTTGTATTTTTCAACATATATTAGATATTTTCAACTGTACTCAATTAGATGTGAGGAGGGCTGTGTTGAGGTCGCATTCTTTGTGATAAGCTGTTTTTTGCATTCATCTGTGTGAATGTGAAAATAAATAATATGTCTTATATATATATATAATTTTTTTTTTTTTCCTATGGAAATTTCATGATATTTCGTATTTTTGCTTTATTCCCAATCTGTAATTGGCTTAGGCTGTAGATTGGTGTACTTTAATAAATAAATAAATAAATAAATAAATAAATAAATAAATAAATTAAAGAAGAGAAGAAATAATGAAAAAATTACCTTGTAATCAATCAAAAATTTCCTCATCTACGTTCACCAAATTTTCTCCTCTCTCGAACTACAGAATTATGCTTTCAATATTTACGTAATATTTTCAAACATTTTCGGGTGAGGTCCCCGTTGCATCGCTAAAATACGAGTATTTCAACCTCAATATTTTTGAAGTTACAATATTCCATTCTGTCACGTTGACATTATGAAATTCATACATAGAATAATTATATCAATCTGTGAAATACGATTTACATTGAAATTTTGAAAAATCATATCTCCGAAAGTATTAGCTTGTTAGAGTTAAAAATGATATGAATGGATTCTTATGATAAAACTGCTTATTAAAAAAAATTTAATTTGGAATTTGTTTAGTAAAAAAAAAATTTTTTTTTTATTACTCCGAAATCTTCTGTCCGATTTAGCCCAGTAACGAACTTAGCCGAGATATTTATCCCCCAAACCTACTCTGAAAATTTCAACTCTCTAGCTCATTCCGTTCGAGAGTTATCGTGCCTACGGCCGGACCGGCCGGCCGGACAGAATAAATTTCCACCACGGATTCTTGATCAGTGAGTCGAACCAAATCGTTTAAGACCATTTTCATCGAAAAATTCGAAAATTACAGACATTTGGGCAAATTGATAAGCACTCAGTTTCGAGGAACTAGAGCGCCAAAAAATGCACTACGCTAGTTCGGTAAGTAACTCTTTAAGTTGGCGCATAATGAGGATTCCAAAATGCTATAATACTTGCTACTCATTTTGCAAATTTCTCGTCTGCAGGGAAACCCATTTACGAAACAATTTTTCCTACTAGCTTCAAATGATTCTCTTGCACTAAAGGTGGTTACTTTGAGTTCTTTATTTGAAACAGATGAAGAAAGTTAAAAAAAGCCCACGGTATCTAAAAGTACTGCACACAGAATATTGAAGAAAAAAACAGGGTCCACCCGGATCACATTCAGACGGTACGAACTCTACAGCCCCGAGATTACCTCTCAAGAGTTGCATTTTGACAAATGATGATACGAAGACACCGGGAGGATCCACGATTCTTGGATAATGTTTTATGGTCCGATGAGTCGACATTCAGTAATGACGGTTACATGGATCTACACAACCTACATGAATGGCATGTAGAAAATCCAAAATTAATGAGGGAATATATCACAGCATCGGTTTAAAATGAATATTTGGACCGGAAGTTTAAATGGAAAAATAATTGAACCTTTTGAGCTGCCAGAGATAATTCTTGAAAAATCTATTGGAAGAGGTTCCACTACGCATACGTAGAGATATGTGGTTCCAGCAAGATGGCTACCCCGCACACATCCGCTCAGTTCGAAAACATCTTAATGAAGTATACCCGGGCAGATGGATAGGGCACTATCTCATGGCCAGCCCGTTCACCTGATTTAAATCCAATAGATTTTATTTTACTGGGGAGTGGTGGAAGAAAAAATGTACTCAAGACCTATCGAAAATGTATCTGAGCTTCGGCGAAGAATAATGAAAGCCGTTCATCATGTGTTTATTTTTGGTTGTTTTTTTCTTTTTCAATTATTTGTTTCTCATCAATACTCTTAATCACAAAGTGACTAATTTGTTAGCTTTTTATATTTAAGATGTATATTTTTTAAGCTCCTATAGGTACTAGCCTTGGGTCTTATGAATTGAATAATAATCATGTCAATAACGGAGGATTCGTCAGCCTGATACTCCGACCTTTTTTACGACGATGTCGAATGTGTATTGCGGCTGAAGGGAGACAGTTTGGACATTTTTTTGATATTTATGTTGTCGTAATGTTTATTAATAAAGTTTTCTAAATCAGAAAATTCAATTATGAATATTAAAGATAAAAAAAATATTCAGACTACCTGGAAACAGTAGATGAGCGACTTTTATCTGGCTTCATTATCTGCATCACTCAAACATCGTAGAATGTTTAGTTTAACCAGAAATCTTATAGTAACGGCCTCAATAAATTAAAGGCTTGGTTCACTAGAATCAAAAGATGTTTTTAGAAAACTCAGCAGAAAAAATTCTAGCCGAAAAACTTGCAGAATTACTAGCAGTTGTTATACCATTTTGGAATCCTTAAATGCGCCAACTTTTACAGTTTGTGCCGAACTAGAGTAGTACTTTTTTTTCAGTACAGGCAGTTGAAATTGGACGAAATATGAGCTTTGAATATTTAGTGGGCCAAAAAGTAAAATTTTGCTTCAAATAGGGGCAAAAGTTTTGGGCAATAATATACACACGTATTATTCAGAATGACATAACAAAAATTAAATTGGCAAACAATTAACATGTGTAGAAATGGGAATTGAATAACCGTCACAAAGTATAGATTTTGTCGATTTTCTTTAAATGCCTATAATTTTGAAATTACATCACCGAATTTTTTTTCAATATTTTTCTGATAACTATCATGACTTGTAACATCACCGGCTTCCGGCTTGACGTCGATTTCTGGGACATCCTATATATGTAGTGTATTTAATTGATGTTTTTGAAAAGTTTTGATGGATTGTACCGATATTTATGTTGAACTGTGATCGTACATGTGAGAAACTGAGGTTATACCATTCTTGCTGACAGGCTTATCCGAGACTCCCGCGGTCCCAAGGGACACCAAGAAAATACGACGCAGATTTATACTGAGATTGGGTACATAGCCTCGTTGTGCTGAGCCCATGTTCAAACTAGCCCAAATAGGGGGATGCTATTTGGGGCTCAGTTTTTTCGAAGAACGAGCAAACAAACTAATCCTCATTTAGGAATTTCAAAATGATAGTTAAGGCGCTCGATAACTTCCGAACGAAAGGAGATAGGGACTTGCAATTTTCAGGGTAGGTTGCTTATCCGAATGGGAGAGTTGAGTTCGTTTTTGGGCATAATCGATCTAGCGGTTTCTAAGTTATACCCACCTGGAATATTATTTCCTTGATAACTCAAAAAATGAATATTCGATCGAATTGAAGCTTGGTAACTAGTAGTAGAAAATCAACATAAAGACGTGTTTAAAATTTTGTAAGAACCGTACCCCTAGAAAATTTGAAAAAAATGTCGAAAAAAAAAATTTTAAGAACCGTACCCCTAGAAAATTTCAAAAAAATCACGAAAAAAAAAATTGGTTCAAGCACTGACGTGAAGTCAGAAGCTTTTGCGCGTATGTTCTATTGTCCATTCTTCTGTATTGGACACCCTTAATCGAACTTAGAGTGTCCAATACAGGAGAATGGACAACATAATTTACCATGGTAAATTCGATTAAGGGTGTCCAATACAGAAGAATGGACAATAGAAAATACGCGCAAAAGCTTCTGACTTCACGTCATTGCTTAAACCAATTTTTTCCTAATCTTCCGACTTAATGCTGAATCACACCACTGAGTCATTCGGAAAATCCTCCTCAATAGGTACCTAAATAGGTACCTATGTATATCACCATGTAATAATAATAACATCAAGACATATTCCTTCAATTCCAATGAATACATGTCGGAAAGCCATGAAGCATCTAAGGATAATATTGAAAATTGCCGAATTGAAAAGCGAAATCAGAGGCAAATAAACTCAGTGAACTACATTCAAGTTTTCCAATTTCCAATTTTTATTCGCCCCTCTCAGAGTATTTTCTCAACGGAATGTCTGTAGGAATTGCGAAAATTCAATTTCAGTACGAGTACGTTTTATGTTAACTCACAGTCTTGGTTCTGTTTTTGATCCTCAGAGACAAGCTGACTACATAAGATATTGCCTTCTCGGCTACCCTTTTTACTCACTTTGCATTATTTTAACAGGGATTCTGCGGTTTCCATTGGAAATAACTCACTGAACCTGATTTATTTTCAAACAATATATTGAATTGAAGTCCATAAATGTAATCTGAATATTGAATAAAAATGTGGAAAAGCCATATGGACAGGGGCTTTGGCGCTCTCGTTCAAATTTCGACAAATCATATCTCCGAATGTATTGGTTTCTCAGAGTTGGCAATGATATCAATGGATTCTTGTGATAGAACTGCATCATTAAAGGAATTAAATTCAAAAAAGTGTCATTAAAAAAAAAGCAACAGTGCCAAAAATTATTGATCCGAAACCACCAGATCGATTCTATCCAATAACGAACTTATCCAAGATGTTCATTCCTCAAATCTACTCTGAAAATTATATTATATCAATTAAAACTTAGCCAATATTCCAGTTTTATTTTTAATGGAGATAATCTGAAAACAATTTGATTGACTTACCGAATATTTCCATCATCATATGTACATGTATCTATGGGAGATGATAGCCCTTCTTAAGGGCCCTGTAGCGGTCTTCGAACATCTGAAGTTCTGAATAATCATCGCTTGGACCGGTCAGACCTGGTTTTGAAAGAGACCCTCCTGGCCATACGAGCAACATTTTCATTTTTGAATTTAAATATTGAAGGGATCTCAAGAGTGAATATCTTCGAAAACTAGCGGAGGCGATTCTTCTCCAAGAGATCCCATTCGCCTACTGAGAAGTATTTTTGTGAGAGCAGACTTTTGAAAGGTTATGTATTATTTTTAATTTGTTCGATTCCTCCTCTTGTCTTTTCATTTTGCAGGTTGAGTTTCGGGTACCTTGGAGAAACCCATCCGGTTTTTGACGAGGGAATCCATAATGAAGAAATATATGCCCATCAATATTTTTAAATTTCAGCAAATTTTGTAAACAATAGTTACAAATCACCACACTCACGGGGAGAAAGGGTTTTTTGCTGAGGTTTTTCCCTAAGCTCTTGTATCATACGTCGTATTGTATGGTACCCCGTTACACCAACCTCTGCTAACACATATACAGCTCTCAGTCAAAAGAATATATATATATATATATATATATATATATATATATATCATATGGATTATCCAACAGCATTATATTATCACCCAAAAATAATAATATCCTATAATCCTCACCATTCCACGATAGCTGAGGCTATTTCATTGGTCATTTTGCATTCAATCATACTTTGTTTTCTAGACAGGAGGTATTTTAATATCATGAGTAACGCATTTTGAATAGAACCAGAAATAAATATGACATGTATCTCATCGGTAGATAAGATGACATGTACAAACACAGATCATGAAATTTAAAGAAATACGGACGGTAATTTTCGATTACAGCATTCTGTGAAATCCTGAAATAATAGTTTATTTATCAAGATTAAATGAGCAATCTGAGAATGAGAACTGCATCATGGAAGAAACCAAATTAAAATAGCTGGAATGAATTTGACTCTCTCTTATAGAACAGGATGAAATGTACGAGTATGAGCACAGATCATATAATAAAGCCAGGGCCGTAGCTAAGAGCTCTTCCGAGGGGGGGGAGAAACGGCTTTTGGCGCCCCTAATTTGGAAAAATATATGAAAATCGAAAAATATGGATAAAGTGTACATATATTGATAAATATTACATAGTTTCTCAATAAAGAATGAATTATAAATCAATATAACTATGAATGAAAATTATTTTACAAACAAGAGTGCGTTCTGAATTTGTGTTTTTGAGTGAAAAAAATTGTTTGCATTTCTCAAATGATCCAGGATCTAAAAAGAATTATATTTGACGAAAATCAATATATGCATCAAGCTTTCGAGATGATAAGAATTATCTGAAGAGTCCACAAATATTAAAACGAGAACTTTTGAAAAATGATATAGCAATAATGTCATGTTAACCTGCTGCTATCTAGAGTGGAATGTTCCAACAATTCTTCGAAAATATCTGCTATTTGGAATATTGCATGAGCCTTTTGTAATTCCTGAATTGAAGCAATATTTTTGTACTCATCACCCTGAAAATGTTTGTAGTATGTATATAGAAAATTAAATCGTCGATGTCACCCAATCGAAAATTTCACGGAAAAAACAGTAATGTCTAGTTTTATAGTACAATCTGTCAATGCAGTTGTAGAATGGAGATTCACAAGGTGCTACTTTCCTTGAAAACTATGTGTCACCAATCGCCAAAACTTACGCTTTTCGCTCTATTTGAAAATACAGTGCTCTTTTTTGCGCGCATGTTCTATGTAACATCGCGTTATCATTTTGCCCAAATGTCTGTAATTTTCGAATTTTTTGCCGAAAATGGTCTCAAACAATTTGGTTCGACTCTCTTATGAGGAATTCGAGGTCAAATATGATTCTGTCCGGCCGGCTGGCTGTTGCCACTATAACTTGAGAACAGAAAGAGATACCGCCTTGAAATTTTCTCGGTAGTTGGCGCGTCCTAATACGATGGACAAGTTCCTTAATGGGATTAATCGGCCCAATGGTTTCTGAGTAATAATGTTGTTTTCAACCAATACAAGTCCGATCAAATTGAAACTTGGTGAGTAGTTGTAGAATACAAACTTATGGACGTTGGTAAAATTTTGTGAGAACCGTATCACTAGAAAATTTCAAATAAATAATTGAAAAATATTATTTATGTCACGATAATCTGAGAACGGAAAGAGATAGCGATTTTCATGTTAGGTTGGCGCATCTTGATGCGCCATTTAAGTTTGTTTATAGGCATAATCAGCCAAACGGTTTTGGAGTCAACGCGAAACCTTGCGAAATTCCGTGAAGATCATCGTATCGTTAGAAAATTTTCAAAAAATCATAGAAAATCATTAAAAAATTCTATAAATTCTATATATCAGAAACTTTTCGTTTGACATCGCTAAAATTTTGCGAGAGCCTTCAGAACTCAACTCTTCTGCCAAGTTCCAAGTTTGAACACGATCGGACCCATAGTGTTGGAGATCCGAGCAGCCTTGTGTAAGTTCAGTAGCTGGATGGGTGACCATTGCCTCGATAACTGATTGGGACTTGCAACTTTCAGGATAGGTTGCGCATCCGAATGGGAGATTTAAGTTCGTTTATGGGCATAATAGGCCCAACTGTTTCGGATTATTCTCACCAGGAATATTATTTCCTCGATAACTCAAAAAATTTAGACTCGATCGAATTGTAGCTTGGTAACTAGTAGTAGAATATCGACATAAAGACGTGTGTAATATTTAGTGATAATCGTACCTCTCGAAAATTAAAAAAAAATTACGAAAAACCAATTGGTTCTTAATCTGTAAATTCGGTCAACAGTGTCCAATACAGAAGAATGGACAATAGAACATGCGCGCAAAAGCTTCTGACCTCACGTCAGTGCTTGAACGAATATTTTGAATAACTCGCCTTTAGCCATGTAGGTATTTATGACATTCGCTGCTTTTTCCGTTTCAATTTTTCTTGTCTGCGCTCTCCTTCTGAATTCCGCTCCAGACGGTTTGAACTTTTTTTTGGCAAGGATCCATAATCCGTTTTCGATTTTAAATTTCAATCAATATTCAGATTCACTAATTCACTATTCACGAATAATATAAGAATTATAAGTTTATGTTTCAATGTTTCTATTGAACTATTTTGATGTTTAGCCCTGGAATGCCGGGAATTTCCCACTCCTGCCATCTAGTCTCTAGCAGCAACAAAGCTTTCCACAATGCTATCGGTCTATAATAATAATCATCTTATTCAAGCAGTAGTTTAAAAAAATCTGTTTTTATTATGTCCTTTGTCTAGAGTTTTCCAACTATCCGTGGTCAATTTGGCGCCCTTTGAGATATGATCCGGGGGGGAGGCTCCCCTCCCTCCCCCCCCGGTAGCGACGGCCCTGAATAAAGCTTAGATAGAATAATTATAGCATTCTGTGAAAACATAGAAGTACGATTCATTATTGAAATTTAGAACTTCCATCTTAGCAGAAATTGAATTCAAACATCATAGAAGAATTTAAATTCAACAAGAGTGCCAAAAATTATCAATCCAAAACCAATAGGCGAATTCTACCCAACAACGAACTCATCCGAGATATTCATTCCTCAATTCTATGATGAACGATAATATATATCTTTCCTCAAATCTACTCCAATACACCAATATTCCAGTTTTGTTTTTAGTGGAGAATATTCTGAACTCAATATTATTAACTTACCATTACCAATCCCATCATCATATGGATTGACCATCGGCATGAAAATATCAACCAACAAAAAGTATGATATTATATTATAATTCTCATATTGATACCATTACTGGAATGAATGACAATGAGACAACGTCAAAGTTGACATTGTAACAATTCATAGAATAGCCACAGAATAATTCTATCATTGAAATTTTGAAAAATCATATCTCCGAAAGTATTAGTTTGTTAGAGTTAAAAATGATATGAATGGATTCTTATGGTAAAACTGCTTATTGAAAAAAAATTAATTTGGAATTTGTTCTGTAAAAAAAAAATTTTTTTTTTGTTACTCCGAAACCATCTGTCTGATTTTGCCCAATAACGAACTTAGCCGAGATATTTATCCCCCAAACCTACTCTGAAAATTTCAACTGTCTAGCCCATTCCGTTCGAGAGTTATCGTGCCTACGGCCTGACGGCCGGCCGGACCGGCCGGACAGAATTAATTTCGACCACGGATTCTTGATCAGTGAGTCGAACCAAATCGTTTAAGACCATTTTCATCGAAAAATTCGAAAATTACAGACATTTGTGCAAATTGATAAGCAGTCTGTTCCGAGGAACAAGAGTGCCATAAATAGAAACAGTGACATGGCGTCAGGAGCTTTAGCATGCTCTTTCAATCAATATAAAGGGTCCACCATAAACTGGACAAAAGATATACAGCGTGCCAAAAAAGTAACGTAACTCGTCAATAATTCTTGTACGCGCTTTCATTACGGCTTCGTACGACGTTCATACGAGGAGAGGTTGCAAATTTTCAGTTTGCCCTACTTTGAGGATAGGAGAACTAGAGGTGACCTGATATTTACCTTCAGTGCCCTTCACGGCCGTTTTGGTGAGGATGTGCGTCGCCAATACTGTTTGAATACCAATCACTTGAGAGGCCACTCGCTCAAACTTGGAAGAGAGAATTTTCGGACATCCCAGAGGCAACAATTCATCACCAATAGGGTGTTCCATCTCTGGAACAGGTTACCCGACGACCTGGTAAATGCATCTTCCACCAATGCTTTCAAGAACGGATACGACCGCTGGATCACACAACGTTGAAAATTATCCTTCTTTTATGTACTATATTTTCATTTTTAAGCTAAAACTTATATTTTGTTTGAATGTCATTTTTAGTTTGAGTTTATAGACCACATTAGTTAGGTTAGGCGGGAAATTTGAATTACGATCCATCCGTGGATCCGAGCACTGAATTCCCCATGCATTTCTTATTATTATTAAAATTTACGCGAATTTCTCGCCTGTTTTTAGATACTTTGGCTAATTTCTTAAGGTTTATTTCGGTTGAAATAGATTCTGTGAACCTTTCTCAACCATCTAGAATCAAGTTTTCATAACAAAATTGTATATTTCCAAAATAAATAATAAATATAAAAGTGTTCACCAAATTCGATTGACGTATGTCTTAGCTCACTCGAAATCTGTCAAAAATAATAACATAACCCTAAATCGGCCTTGTAATGACGCACAACAGAAGTCATCTACGACATACGGTAATCTTTCGAACTACACTGGTTTCAATTTTGATTTAAGAATAAATTGAAGTAGATTTTAATGTGGAAATAACATGAAAACATGCACTAATGATGAAGGTACCCAATACTTGATGTCTCTGTACTAACATTCTCTTTTAAATAGGGTGGTTTCACCTCAAAGTTGAAATTCCTTGTTAAAAAATTTGAATATGGATCTCCCGCCAAGAGAATGATTCTAACCTAACTAATGTGGTCTATAGGTTTGTATAACTCTACTCTTGTTGTGGTTATAATAATAAAAATAATAATAATAAGAATTATTAAGGAAAATCCTCGCACCCGTCGATTTTTAATTTCAAAAGCAATTTATCCTGTGCTTTTTTGAATTTGATATTTCTCACCCCCTACACCCCGCACCGCACTACTTTATTTTTTCAAATGGGAATATATGGATTGTGATATATCATGAGTACTGCAATCAGACCATTATTCTTTTATTAATTATTATTAAGGGAAATCCATGAATCCATTGATTTGTAATTTCAAAAGTAGGTCTCCTTATACTTTTTTTAATTTGAAATATATCTAACCCTTTAAGCTACACACCCCTCTACTGTTTTTTTCACATAGGAATATATGGATTGTGATATATCAAATGAAAGGACATTTGATTGCGCAAAGCGGTGTGATTGAAAAAGGAATTAGCTATTTTTGGCGCTCTAGTTCCTCGGAACTGAGTGCTTATCAATTTGCCCAAATGTCTGTAATTTTGGAATATTTCGATGAAAATGGTCTTAAACGATTTGGTTCGACTCACTGATCAAGAATCGTTGGTCGAAATTCATTCTGTCCGGCCGGCCGGTCCGGCCGGCCGGCCGGCCGTAAGCACGATAACTCTCGAACGGAATGAGCTAGAGAATTGAAATTTTCAGAGTAGGTTTGGGGGATGAATATCTCGGCTAAGTTCGTTATTGGGCAAAATCGGACAGATGGTTTCGGAGTAACAAAAAAAAAATTTTTTTTTACGAAACAAATTCCAAATCAAATTTTTTTTAATAAGCAGTTTTATCATAAGAATCCATTCATATCATTTTCAACTCTAACAAGCTAATACTTTCGGAGATATGATTTTTTTAAATTTCAATGTAAATCGTATTTCACAGATTGATATAATTATTATTCTATGTATGAATTCTCATAATGTCAACTTGACAGAAGGGAAGATTGTAACTTCAAAAATATTGGGGTTGAAATACTCGTATTTTAGCGATGCAACGGGGACCTCACCCGAAAATGTTTGAAAATATTACGTAAATATTGAAAGCATAATTCTGTAGTTTGGTGAACGTAGATCAGGAAATTTTTGATCGATTACAAGGTAATTTATTATTACTTATCTAATAAACTATTATTTGAATTGAATTTCCTTTATGATGCAGTGATATCATATGAATACATTGATATAATTCCCAACTCTGAAAAACCAATACCAGATATAATTTGTCTGTTTGAACTAGAGCGCCAGAAAGCTCCTGTCCACAGGGCTTGAACCCATTTTTTTTATCACAAATTTGAGATTAGTGTCAGGTTCTTATTCTTGAAATAATAAATATTGAGAAATATCGTCCTATTCACCGATTTCTATTTTCGAAGTTTGAGAAATGCATGCAGTTTTGAAGTTGCGGGTTTATACCCTTAACCATCAACAATTTTTTCTATTGGAAAAGGGTTGCTTGTGATATATCGCATCAAAAGTCATTCGCTGACCAATTCAGTTATGTGAACGAAAATAAAATTTTACCTTAAAATTTTGCAATAAAAATGTTACGATGAAAAGAAAAATGTATACACAAGTTGGAAACAGCTGTAAATTAATGTATTATATCGCAAATATAACAATAAACGGATAAGGATGGTAGTGTCGCTTCCACACACCTGAAGGTGTTCTCGAAACGAAGTGAGGAGGTCACTAAAAACTTTAGTTTTTGTTAAAAAATATTCTTTCGTCAATCTAGCAGATCAACTTAAGATGACAAAATGTATGGTATCGTTTTAGTTGCTAACTGATCTCTCTAAGGCGAATAATATATCATGTATTTCTCGAGAATTTTCCATTCGATTTGAATCAATTAAGTGAAAAGCAGCGAATAGAAATATTGATATTTCTCGGACATGGGGATCGCAAGCGGACTTATGAACAAGTGTGCGAAATTTTTAATGAGCGTTATCAAGACAGAAATCCTATAATTAAAAAGTAAAAGTACTGTTTGTCGGGTGGTTAAACATTTCGAACAAACTGGAAATGTTAAAAACTCTCCAAAATCTGGTAGACCTTCAACTGTGACATGTGGCTATAAGTCCCTCGATATATTACTGTCCATAGAAGAGAATCCGTAACAATCTACACGAAAACTGGCCGATGAATTCGATGTGAATAAGCAGTCATGGTATTATCTGATGACGATTTAGACCGACGAGCGCAGTTTTGTAATGCAGGAGAGATGCAATTAGGTTGATACCTTTTCATCGAGAATTCTTTTTACGGATGAAGCTACGTTTTACTTGAATGAGTCTGTCCATCGACATAATTGTCGCTTCTGGTCCACAGCAAATCCTCATTGGGTGCAGACAGTTCATACCCAACATCCCGAAAAATTAAATGAATCGTTGGGCACAATTGGCCATCATATTATTGGACCTTTCCTATGGAAGGAAATTTGACAAGTGACTCTTATCTAGAGTTACTGAGGAATCAAATATTACCTGCAGTCTCTTTCCCGGCGTGAATGGTCGACAAGTAGCTGACAATATTTTTGTTCCAACAAGATGGTGCATTATGGAATTGAAGTGAGGAGGTATCTTGATGGCACATTTCCTGAGAAATGGATTAGGAGAGTATCAGTTGAATGGCCACCACGATCTCCAGATTTGAAGCCTGTCGACTATTTTCTGTGGGGCCATTTTTACCAAACTCGGCCAGATAATTTGGAAGACCTGCGACTTCAAATTTAGAGAGAAGTCAGAAGAATACCTGTTGCCGCGTTGAAAAATTCATTGAGGAGTTTCGATGAACGGCTTGCACATTGTCAAGCAGTCAACGGTGCTCAGATCGAACATTTAATACATTAAAATTAATGAGAATAAGGGCTGTTTCACCACCGTTCAATACGTTAACTGAGGTTACGATTCATATTTATCCTTAACTGAGGATCTCAGTTAGGACTTAACGGAGATTGAATGCTTTGTGAATACGGCGGATTGAATGCTTTGTGAATACGGCGGATACTCTTGTAGACAAGATCTGGAAAACGTTTTTGGCGCTCTTGTTCCTCGGAACAGAGTAGTTATCAATTTGTCCAAATGTCTTTTCGACTTTAAGGCTGAAAATGGTCTTAAAGAACCCGTGGTCAAAATCGATTCCGTCCTGTCATCCGGCCGTTAACACGATAACTCTCGAACGGAATGAGCTAGACAGTTGAAACTTTCAAAGTAGGTCGGGGAAATAAACGCCTGGCGCTGCTTGGCTTCAGCGTTCGGACTTATTCAGTGTGGTATGACCGCAAAAATATTTCTTCTTCTAACTCTATAATTATATTTTTAATGCAGTTCTATCATAAGAATCCATTGATATCATTCCCAATCTCTGAGAAATCAATACTTTCAGAGATATGATTTGTCAAAGTTTGAATAATTACTTGCTAATTTAAACGACACATTTTGGACGCATGTCTAGGGAACGACGTGCTATCATTTTGCTGGCAAGCCGTTGCCACGATAACTTTCGGACGGAAAGAAATAGCGACTTGGAATTTTCAGGGTAGCTTGCGCATCCAAATTGAGTGTATGTTTTCGAACAATACAAAACCGATTGAAACGTGGTAATTAGTTGTAGAATGCCATCACAAATATTTTAGCGGTATTTCGTGCGGATCGTATCACTAAAAATTGGTTCAAGCCCTGTGGACAGGAGCTATTGGGCGCATGTTCATCTTCCTTGTGGCCCGTACTGACCAGTAAAGAAAAAAAGCAGTATCATGTTGAATACCTTAATATTATTGATTATTATATAATAATCGATGAAAATACTGAGAGAGACCCAGGAAATTTGACACATTTTGTCTTATATCTCCAGAAATTGAAATCGTATAGAGCCAAAATTTTGCACAATGTTGCAAAATACTACAATTGACGTTAGCACAAGTTTTTGTTGCAATCTGATGAATAGTTATCGAAAAAAAAATTTTTTTTTCGAAAAAATTAAAAGAAATATTTTTTTAAAAATTACCAACATTTCGATCATAACAGAATTTTGCCAAAAGTTGCGCGTTTATATCCTCGAACTGACTACCAAGTTTCGATTCAACATCTTCTTTAGTTCCTGAAATATCAGGGAAATAACCTCAAAATTTTAAATGTCTATAACTCCTAAACCGTCCGGCCGATTTTGCCCATTAACGAACTCAACCGTCGCATTTTGATCAGAAACCTACCCTGAAAGTTTTAAGTCGATAGGACCTTCGGTGCTCCTGTTATCGTGCCTACGGCCGGAAGGCCGGCCGGCCTGCCGGCCGGACGGCACCCAAAAATCTGACACCGGATTCGTGATCAGGGAGTCCGAATTAGTCTATTAGCCAATTTTCAGCTCGAAATTCGAAAATTACAGACATTTGGACGAAATGATAGGACGATGTTCCCCTAGAACATGCGCCCAAAAATTGGTTCAAGCCCTGTGGACAGGAGCTTTCTGGCGCTCTTGTTCAAACAGACAAATTATATCTCCGAAAGTATTGGTTTCTCAGAGTTGGGAACTATATCAATGTATTCTTATGATATAAATCAAGGGCGTAGCCAGGGGGGGGGGGGGGGTTTGGGGGTTCAAACCCCTGCTGAAAGGTCATTTTCTCCTAAAAACAAAAAAATACTTGCTAAAGAGAGCGCCTGCCCTTATAAAGTCAATTACAAAAATTTCAAAACCCCCCCCCCGAAATTAATTCCTGGCTACGCCCTTGATATAACTGCATCATAAAGGATATTCAATTCAAATGATAGTTTATTTATCAATATTAAATTAGCAATCTGAGAATGAGAACTGCACCATGGAAAAATCAAATTATAATAGCTGAAATGAATTTGACTCTCTCTTATAGAACAGGATGACATGTACGAGTATGAACCCAGATCATATAATAAAGCATAGATAGAATAATTATAGCTTTCTGTGAAAACATAGAAGTACGATTCATTATTGAAATTTCGAAAAATTATATCTCCGAAAGTATTAGCTTGTTGGAGTTGAAAATGATATCAATGGATTTCTATGGTGAAACTGCATCTTAAATAAAAATTGAATTTGAAATTTGTTACCTAAAAAAAATTTTTTTTTTCGTTACTCCTGATCTATACAAAACTTCACATGCGTATAAAGGTCATGATTCTACAATTTGATGCAAAATTTCAGATAGATCGAGTGATCGGTTTCGGAAATATTAAAAATAATGTTTTTACTAATAACGGCCTTTCAATCCTCTAACTCCTTTCGTTCGGGAGTTATCGTGCCTACAGCTTGCCGGCCGGACAGAATCGATTTCGAACTCGGATTCTTGATCAGCGAGTCGAACCAAATCGTTTGAGACCATTTTCAGCCAAAGATTCGAAAAGTACAGACATTTGGGCAAATATATAAGCACTCTGTTCCGAGGAACTAGAGCGCCAAAAAAATGTGGAAAAGCCCTGTGGACAGGAGCTTTGGCGCTCTTGTACAAACTTTGACAATCAATCTCCGAAATTATTGGTTTCTCAGAGTTGGGAATGATATCAATGGATTCTTATAATAGAACTGCATCTTAAACGAAACTAAATTAAAATAAAATATCGAACTTATCCGAGATATACATTCCTCAAATCTCCTCTGAAAATTATATTACCTATATCAATTGAAACTTCCAATATTCCGGTTTGTTTTCACTGAAGATATTCTGAATATATTTTCATCATCATATGGATTATCCAAGGGCATATAGGAAAAGGGTAATTATAATATCCTATAATTGTTCATTTTGCATTCAATCATACCAACTTTGTTAGAAGAGAAATCAATATATTTGACATATATCTGTCACAGGTAGATAAGATAAGTATGAACAGTGCACACAGATAGAACACAGAGTTGAAAAAGATATCAATGGATTCTTATGATGAAACTGCATCTTGAAAAAAATTGAATTTGAAATTTGTAAAGTAAAAAAAATTTTTTCTTTCGTTACTCCGAAACCATCAGGCCGATTTTGCCCAATAACGAACTTAGCTGAGATATTCATCTCCCAAACCTACTCTGAGAATTTCAACTGTCTAGCTCATTCCGTTCGAGAGATATCGTGTTAACGGAGGGACGGACGGACGGACGGATAGAATCGATTTCGACCACGGATTCTTGATCAGTGAGTCGAACCAAATCGTTTGAGACCATTTTCAGCCAAAAATTCGAAAATTACAGACATTTGGGCAAATTGATAAGCACTCTGTTACCATTAACAAGAGCGCCAAAAATTTCAAAAAAAAATTGAACATGCGTGCAAAAATATAATGTATCTCAGAAACTTTACCTTCGATGTTGCTAAAATTTTGCCAGAACGTTCAAATCCCAATTCAAAAAAGTTTCAAATTTGAACACGATCGGATCCATATTGAAGGAGTTATAGAAGAAATACTGGAAACCGAGAATCGTTGGGCGAGTTCATTATCTGGCAAAGGGACGTCTCGAGGTACTATAGGATATTCCTGGGTTGTTGTTGTCTGCTGCGGTATGTGGCTTCGCATTCGAAGATGAATGGAGGACGTTTCTTCCTCTAGCTCTGAAGATGCACCACAGCGTGCATGTGTTTCCTTAGTTTACAGTGACCTTTTATATTAGTCCAGTGACAGATCTTATTCGATCTCTGCCCAGGCTGAGGAAATCTTCGGAAAGTGGGAGATTTTATTCTTAAATATTTTCTTAGACCGGTATAAAACGGGCAAAACACCGGAATTACGATTTGGAATGAAAAGTCGAACAGATCAGTGAGTCAATAATGGAGGCTTTTCACTCCAGTTGTCCACTGTCAAAGGTTTGATTAGAAAAGGAAGCCCCTTGGTGGAATGAGAAGCTGTCCAACCTCAGGAAGGAGGTCCGTCGACTCTTTGACAGGACCAAAAGAGACGGTAGGGGTACACACTGAGATGCTAACTCAATACAACAAGGAGATTAGGAAGGCCAAGAGGCTCAACTTTCAAGCCTTTTGTGAAAAAACCACTTCCACTCCTACTATGGCCAGACTGCAAAAGGTCATGGAAAAAGGGGGAAGTAATCTCAAAATGTCGTTGAAGACGTCGGATGGGTCATACACGGAAGCGGAAGAGGAACGATCTATCATTCTTCTGAAGACTCACTTTCCAGGTAGTGAACCTGTTACGAACACTGAAACAGCAATAAGTCACACCAAAAAATTCCGCAAGGAGGATTGGGATATTGCTAAAATGATGTTCACAAAGCAACGGCTAGAATGGGCAATAAACACGTATAAGTCACCATGAGTGGATGGGATATTTCCAGCACTCAGGCAGAAAGGTATGGAAGAGATTCTTCCGCATCTGCTGAAAATCATTAGAAGCAGTCAAGCCTTGGGTCAAGTTACCTAGTAAATTGAGAAGGGCAAAAGTAGCCTTCATTGCAAAAATAGGTTCTTTCTTCTATATTTTTGCAATGAAGGTTACTTTTGCCGGGACTGATCCTCGATCTTTCAGACTCATTTGTTTGACATCGTTTCTACTTGAAACGATGGAGAAGGTAGTGGACAAGTACAACTACATAAGAATGGAGAATCTGGCAAGCATTCGGGAATGCTTGCCAGGCCACTTCACAAAACTCAACATGATTACAGGACAGGCCGCGTGGCCGCAGTCCACCACTGCCATTAAATTGTACACAGACGGTTTAAAACCCACTACAAGAGCTGGCACTGAAGTATATGGGGCAGGCACCAAATTCTCACTAACGCTATATAGGCTCCAATCCGAGCGTCTTTTAGGCAGAAATACTACCGATCGAAAAATGCGTGGAAATGAACCTAGAAAGAAACTATCAGAGATGTGATATAGCAAGCCACTCTGACAGTCAAGCTGCTCTTAAAGTTCTGAGCTCCCATGTTATCGAATCCAAGCTAATATGGGGGTACCGAAGAAAACTTAATGAAGTAGGCAAGAACAACAGGGAGCACAAACCTATTTTATTGACTCGGAATCCTACTGTGTGGTCGGTAGATACACCTACAGAAGTGAATTTCGGCTGAAAGTAGAAACTGAAAGAGGTATATACTCTGGAGATCTCTGCCAGAAATGTATCACTCCAAAAGATTCCTCCGGAACTTTGACACTGTCAGATCCAAGAAATATAGGAACCTCAGTAAAAACACTTTGCACTTCCTCACTGGTTTCCTCACAGGGCGCTGTGGTCTTAGGATGCATATGATGATATTAAGGCTAGCTGAAACTGACGTTTGCAGATTCTGTGGGGAGGAGGATAAAACTCCTGATCACCTGATTAGGAAACGCCTCACCATCTCAAACCAACGCAAGGAATGGTTTGGGCAAGCAATCTCCAGGAGTGATGACGTAGCTTATACTTGAAGCCATCCTAGATACTGGAGTTCATCAGAATTCTGGAACTGGAAGGCGAGCTGTAGATGATGGTGATGGCATCGACAGCAATATACAATAATATACTGTGTCTCAGGCCTGGAAAGTTCCTAGAACCACGATCTGGTGTTGTTTCCTCTTCCACTCAGACACGTTTCCTTTATCAGCTGTTATCCCAGACTGCCGAGTGAAGTCCTAGGGCCGTATTCATAGTCGGCCCTTTTAAGGTAAGGTACGAAGGACGAGTTATCCTATTGGTTGTACCGATCGGCACAACCAATAGGAGAAACTCGTTCTTCGTACCACATCTTGAGGGTCAACTATGAATACGGCCCCTAGAGCCTCGTTTTTCAAGAACATCTGCCCTCTCGTTGCCAGGCTATCTACTATGTCGGGCGCCACCCACACAAATGTGTTACCTTTTTGTAGTCTGATGGAACAGAGTTGATCTATCTCGGTAGTCCCAGATCTGTTTCGATCTGTGCTCCAGCTAGACTCACAATTATTGTTCTTAGGGTCGACGCCAAACTATCAAAGCATATGAGGATTTTGCTACCCCTATAAATTCTCTTCGGAAGTTTTCCCTAGCTCATATATATACATCAATTGCGTGGATTTCTGTTTGGATTAATGTTGTGTTGCGTTCCAGGAGGTATATACATGCCGCATCCTTGCATGGGAGCCTCAACGAGATGATGAACATGCGTTCTGACGTATCTATAACTAAAATCTACACAGAGGACCTACCCTACCGTCTTTTCTATCAGTAGATTGGCCTATATCTGCGACCCCACTGCTTGAGAGGGTGGGAGCGGAGGTCAGTGGTTGGTATGGAGATTCCATCAGCCTCGATATATTTGCGACAGTCTTTCAAGCAGTTTTTCACCATTGATCACTGCGCATACTTGAGAAAGAATTAATGCATTCACCGATCATTTAAGATCATTTCGGATAGCCAAGCCGCCCTGCAGTTCTTGGCTTTCTACAACTGTACGTTCCTGCTTGTGCTGAACTGGACTACTCATACTGATTAAGGCGGGACTCATACGTCCGGAATGTCACTCTGAATTCATAGTATTAATCCAGAAAGCACCGAATTGCATACTAATTCACTATTCTCCTCACACATTCTGGTTTTTTCATAGTATTAATTTCTAGATTTTGCAAGCTTCCATAATTCAGATCATGAATTTAAGAATATGAATTCAGAGAAGTATGAGGCCGGCCTAATTGCTGGACTGGCAAGATCGCTGCAGACTTCTGCTCATCTGGGTTCCGGGCCACACGGGCATAGAAGGCAAAGAGGTTTCGGATTAATTGGATCTGAGCTGATTAGTCCCTCAGCTGAAAGAGCGATGGCTCAAACTCTCCAGGTCAGAGCTGCAGAGTTTTAACAGCTGCATATATGGGACACCGTGTCCTCAGAAAACACCTAACTGAGTTAGGATTGGTTTAGAACTCTGAATGCAGACCATAGATTAGTAGTATCTATGATGCAGACTATGCCTAGAGGACGACGAGTCTATCGACCACATTACCTATATGTAATTGCTCTGCCGGGGTGGGAGTAGATTTGGGGAACTAGGAGTCCACAAGCTGAGACTGAGGGAACTGGACACGTTCCCACACACTAGGCCCATCTCCCTCATCAGAAGGTTTGAGCTTGTGGGGAAGTATAGATTTAGGTGTGCCACAATAGGCCGACTGGTCGCCTCACAGTATATGCCAACTCCGAAATCTCTGGTTGTTTTGGACCCGTATGTATGCTAGCCATAAATATGACATTTTGCCCCTGTTGACGATATTTTGCAACGTGAGCTCCAATTTATTTTGTGATCCAGGATCACTCCTAAATATTTAACCTCATTAACGAAGTGTAAACTTGTTTTAAACAGGCTAGGGGTAACAAGCTTATCTAGATTTATCTCTATGGTGAAAGGAATTAGTGCAGTTCTGTTGGAATTGACTTTGAGGCCTTCCCTCTTACACCATCATTCCTCTACTATTTTCAGAGGTGTTTTCATAAGTTCTAAAATGGTGCTTGCGTGTTTTCTTAGTATGAGTATGTCTGTTTGTTTGTGTTAGACCGATGCTGATTGAGCAAAGTAGCCCGTGCTGCAGCCTAGAGAAGCTTATTACACCTCATTTGGTATCCTATTAGCTGACAGGGTATCATGGTTTATCCCTTTGAGCTCGGGTTGCTAGCTGCCATAGGTTCTCTTAGTCGATCCCCTGCAGCTCAGGTTTACTCAACCAAATTGTGCACCGCTGACATTATATGGGTCTCATGTAACATCCCCACTGCCTTGTCAGTGTATTACCTACATATAAGGTCCATTTTCCTAGCAAGTAGGATTAGGCCCTTGACTAGGTTCCTCCTACGGTTTTTGCCATAGTGAAGTCTCCATTGTGTGTGGATTGTCAAATATTACATGGGAGGCAGTTTCATCTGCCTCCCCACATTTCCAACAAACAGGGTTTTCTCGGAGAAACCCCATGTTGTTCAGGTGCTTTCTCAGGTTATAGAGTCCGGTTCGTAGGTCAGTCACTACCCTGAGCTTACTCCTACTCAGTAGTAAGACTTTATTAGTTAGCGAGGGGCAGGGCTGACCCATTATTAACTTACTATGCCAGTGCCGAGTGTACTGTGCACACATTTGTCAATGATGCTTCAACCCCTGTGTGCTCCGGGAACCTACCAATCTCAACTCGGTTTCTGTCAGCCAAGGTTTGCAGGTGCTGTTGGCATTCCAGCACAAGCCTGGAGTTAATTGCCCAGCTGGCTATTACTTTAAGAGCTGCCTGACTGTCCGAAAGCATTCGTATGTTCCTATTGGAATAGCCCATGGGAATATTCTCCACGACATATGTCGTGATGGCTAGCACTAATCCTCCTAAAATATAGTGGTGCATTGCCCAAGTGACATCGAAATGCCCGTATTGGGTGCAGCCCCATAGACTACAGCTCCAGAGCGTCCGCCCATCACTGAAACGTTCGTGAACCATGTTAGTTCACTGTGCGGTCTTTTTTCAGCTTTTTTTTGAGCTTTAGCTCCAGCTTGAAAGAAGGATCAAATTTGAGGGTTACTGGAATCCAGCCGCTCACCATGTTCAGGATAGGATGACTATTAAATCCCAGTCAAAGATTAAAGAGTAGTCTCTTTAATCTTTGATCCCAGTGTGTCCGTATATGACCCTTGTCTACCAGACACCCTTTATTTCCCCCCCAGGACCGAAGTCGTTGATGTGCTTTATTCCAATAGCTCAGAGTTGGCAACCTTATGTAGGTCCCCAGCCTTTGCTTCGGCCTCAGCCTCACCAGAAGGTGAAGGGGAGGGAGTACCTCGAGTACACCGGTGAGAACCTATCAGACTGTTTCACGGAAACGCCTGAACTAGGGTGCTTCATTTTTAGGCGATATTTTTTTTTTTCTCTGTGCTACCTGAAAATCTTATACTTTATGAAAAATAAAAAATGGGTTCAAGCCCTGTGGACAGGAGCTTTCTGGCGCTCTAGTTCAAACAGACAAATTATATCTCCGAAAGTATTGGTTTCTCAGAGTTGGGAATTATATCAATGTATTCATATAATAGAACTGCATCCTAAAGGAAATTCAATTCAAATAATAGTTTTTTTATCAAGATTAAATGAGCAATCTGAGACTGAGAACTGCACCATGGAAGAAACCAAATTAAAATAGCTGAAATGAATTTGACTCTCTCTTATAGAACAGGATGAAATGTACGAGTATAAACACAGATCATATAATAAAGCTTAGATAGAATAATTATGGCATTCTATGAAAACATAGAAGTACGATTCATTATTGAAATTTAGAACTTCATCTTAGCAGAAATTGAATTCAAACATCATAGAAGAATTTAAATTCAACAAGAGTGCCAAAAATTATCAATCCAAAACCAATAGACGAATTCTACCCAACAATGAACTCATCCGAGATATTCATTCCTCAATTCCAGTTTTGTTTTTAGTGGAGATATTCTTAACTCAATATTATTAACTTACCATTACCGTTCCCATCATCATATGGATTGACCATCGGCATGAAAATATCAACCAACAAAAACTATGATATTATATATTATAATTCTCATATTTATACGTTTGCTGGAATGAATGACAATGTTATTAACTTACCATTACCATATTCCCATCATCATATGGATTGACCATCGGCATGAAAATATCAACCAACAAATTACTGGAATGAATGACGATGAGACAACGTCAAAGTTGACGTTATAACAATTCATAGAATAGCCACAGAATAATTCTATCATTGAAATTTTGAAAAATCATATCTCCGAAAGTATTAGTTTGTTAGAGTTAAAAATGATATGAATGGATTCTTATGGTAAAACTCCTTATTGAAAAAAAATTTAATTTGGAATTTTTTCTGGAAAAAAAAATTTTTTTTTTGTTACTCCGAAACCATCTGTCCGATTTTGCCCAATAACGAACTTAGCCGAGATATTTATCCCCCAAACCTACTCTGAAAATTTCAACTGTCTAGCTCATTCCGTTCGAGAGTTATCGTGCCTACGGCCGGACGGCCGGACCGGCCGGACGGCCGGACGGCCGGACCGGCCGGACAGAATGAATTTCGACCACGGATTCTTGATCAGTGAGTCGAACCAAATCGTTTAAGACCATTTTCATCGAAAAATTCGAAAATTACAGACATTTGGGCAAATTGATAAGCACTCAGTTCCGAGGAACTAGAGCGCCAAAAATTATACCGCCGGGTAGGAGGCTTTCAGTGCAATAGTGGCTTAGCTCATTTAAAAATTCAATTTCCTATTCAAATAGCACAGAAAAAAAATTTTTTCAGTTTCAATTTGATTTTTCGACGAAAAAAAATTTTTTGGGGAAAAACGCGTGTATAGCTTTTGTAGAGCATAAAATTTGCTACAAAAAGTTTCTTCGCGGGAGTCCTCCTCGACCAACAACTTTTGAGTTATAGAACAGGGAATATAAATGTTTATCAGATTTTACATCAAATCATTTCTAAATCAAGATTTATTATTTTTACATCAAAAAATAATTCATTATAGACCAAAGAACGTTTTAATCGAGTCAATATATGATCCAGGTTTCCAATTTCAAACATTATTTTTGAATAAATAGAGAAAACTAAATTTTAATTGATAATTATAATAAAATCAAATTTCAAATACATTAAATTCAAATTTTCGTTCATATTTTATTATTTTATTTTTAGTTCTATTTCCTACCGCAGCAGCGCTGTTTTCCTGCTGAAAGAGCAGTACAATTGATAGAATCATTCAATCGGACTTTAACTCACGATGAAGAACAAAAACAATACCTATTACAAGTTGTTGCAATGCATAGGAAGCAATTTCCTAATGCTAATAAAAAAACATTAATGTAAACAGAAGCTTGCAAATAACATTAAAAATTACTCTTCAAGATATTATCTTATCATTATTTATAAATTAAAATTTATATTCGTTCTTACTATAATAAATTGTTATTTAATGTAAAAATAATATTTATTTATTTAATTGACATTTATTTTTCTCTATCCAAAAATATTTTTGAAATTAGATCATGTATTGACTTGATTGAAACGTTCTTTTGTCTGTAATGAATTTTTTTTTGATTAAAAATAATAAATCTTGATTTAGAAATGATTTGATGTAAAATCTGATAAACATTTATCTTCCCTGTTCTATAACTCAAAAGCTGTTGGTCGAGGAGGATTCCCGCAAAGAAACTTTTTGTAGCAAATTTTATGCTCTACAAAAGCTATACACGCGTTTTTCCCCAAAAATTTTTTTTTCGTCGAAAAATCAAATTGAAATTGAAAAAAAAAATTTTCTGTGCTATTTAAATAGGAAATTGAATTTTTAAATGAGCTAAGCCACTATTGCACTGAAAGCCTCCTACCCGGCGGCATAATTTTTTATTTTTCATAAAGTATCAGATTTTCAGGTAGCACAGAGAAAAAAAAAATATCGCCTAAAAATGAAGCACCCTAGCCTGAACGCTCCAAGCCAGTGGCGTGCAGGCTGATTCTAATTTCTCTCATATGCTCGTCTGTTCGCCAGAGCACTTAAATATTTTTGGATGTGGGTTCCGTATAGCATAGAAAATATACCCTGAAAAAATTATATCATCTTCCCGAGGAGCTGCGGGATAGTCTTTTCAACCCTTAAATTTCAAAATTTAATATCTCCGGAACTATTCGCCGGAGCACATACAGATTTTGCATGTGGGTTAATAATACCGATAACAACATTCCCTGGAAAAATTATCGACTTCCCGAGGGGCTGCGGGGTAGATTTTTCAATCCTTATATTTAAGAATTCAATATCTCCGGAACTATTCGCCGGAGCACATACAGATTGTGTATGTGGGTTAATAATACCGATAGCAACATACCCTGAAAAAATGATCGAGTTCCCGAGGGGCTGCGGGGTAGTTTTTTCAACCCTTATATTTCACAATTCAATATCTCCGGAACTATTCGCCGGAGCACATACAGACTTTGTATGTGGGTTAAAAATACCGATAACAACATCCCCTGAAAAAATTATCGACTTCCCGAGGGGCTGCGGGGTAGTTTTTTCAACCCTTATATTTCAAAATTCAATATCTCCGGAACTATTCGCCGGAGCACATACATATTCTGTATGTGGGTTGATAATACCGATAACAACATTCCCTGAAAAAATGATCGACTTCCCGAATGGATGCGGGGTAGTTTTTTCAACCCTTAAAGTTCAAAATTTAATATCTCCGGAACTATTCGCCTGAGCACATACAGACTTTGTATGTGGGTTAATAATACCAATAACAACATCCCCTGATAAAATTATCGACTTCCCGAGGGGCTGCGGGGGGTAGTTTTTCAACCTTTATATTTCAAAATTTAATATCTTCTGGACTATTCGCCGGAGCACATACTGATTTTGTATGTAGGTTGATTATTTCCATAACAACATCACCTGAAAAAATTATCGACTTCCCGGGGGGCTGCAGGGTAGTCTTTACAAACCTTATTTTTCAAAATTCAATATCTCCGGAAGTATTCGCCGGAGCACATACATATTTCATACACGTATTACCTGTACCCATACCTATATCCCCTGAAAAATTAATCGACTTCCCAAGGGGCTGCGGGGTAGTTTTTTCAAACCTTATTTTTCAAAATTTAATATCTCCGGAAGTATTCGCCGGAGCACATACAGATTTCATACACGTATTACCTATACACATACCTATATCCCCTGAAAAAATCATCGACTTCCCGAGGGGCCTGCTGGATAGTTTTTTCTACCCTTATATTTCAAAATTTAATATCCCCGGAAGTATTCGCCGGCGCACGTACATATTTAATACACGTATTACCTGTACCCATACCGATATCCCCTTAAAAATTGATCGACTTCCCAAGGGGTTAGGTTTTTCACCCCTTATATTTCAAAATTTAATATCTCCGGAACTATTCGCCGGAGCATATACAGATTTTGCATGTTACTTAAACCGATAACAACATCTCCTGAAAAAATTTTCGACTTCCCGAGGGGCTGCAGGGTAGTCTTCTCAACCCTTAAATTTAAAAATTTTAATATTTCCGGAACTATTCTCCGGAGCACATAAAGATTTCAAACACGTATTACCCTCGGTATTACCTATATACTTATACCTATATCCCCTGATAATTCCATTGACTTCCCGAGAGGCTGCGGGTTAGTTCCAGAGATATTAAATTTTGAAATTTAAGGGTAGAAAAGACTACCCCGCAGCCCCTTGGGAAGTCGATCAGTTTTTCAGGAGATATTGCTATCGGTATAAGAAACCCACGTACAGAATCTGCATGTGCTCCGGCGAATAGTTCCGGAGTTGATACATTTCGAAATTTAAGGGTTGAAAAAATTACCCCGCAGCCCCTCGGGAAGTCGAAAATGTTTTCAGGGGATGCTGTTATCGGTATTATTAACCCACATACAAAGTCTGTATGTGCTCTGGCGAATAGTTCCGGAGATATTAAATTTGAACTTTAAGGGTTGAAAAGACTACCCCACAGCCCCTCGGAAAGTCGATATTTTTTTCAGGGAATGTTGATATCGGTATAATTAACTCACATACAAAATATGTATGTGCTCCGGCGAATAGTTCCGGATATATTGAATTTTGAAATATAAGGTTTGAAAAAACTATCCCACAGCCCCTCGGGAAGTCGATAATTTTTTCAGGGGATGTTGTTATCGGTATTATTAAACCACATACAAAGTCTGTATGTGCTCCGGCGAATAGTTCCGGAGATATTAAATTTTGAACTTTAAGTGTTGAAAAAACTACCCCGCAGCTCCTCGGGAAGTCGATAATTTTTTCAGGGGATGTTGCTATCGGTATTATTAACCCACATACAAAATCATTATGTGCTCCGGCGAATAGTTCCGGAGATATTTTGAAATATAAGGGTTGAAAAAACTACCCAGCAGAGCCCCTCGGGAAGTCGATCATTTTTTCAGGGAATGTTGTTATCGGTTTTATTAAGCCCACATACAAAGTCCGTTTGTGCTCCGGCGAATAGTTCCGGAGATATTAAATTTTGAACTTTAATGGTTGAAAAGACTACCCCGCAGCCCCTCGGGAAGATCATTTTTTCAGGGAATATTGTTATCGGTATTATTAACCCATATACAAAATATGTATGTGCTCCGGCGAATAGTTCCGGAGATATTGAATTTTGAAATACAAGGGTTGAAAAAACTACCCCGCAGCCCCTCATGAAATCGATAATTTTTTCAGGGGATGTTTTTATCGGTATTATCAACCCACATACAAAATCTGTATGGGCTCCGGCGAATAGTTCCGGAGATATTATATTTTGAACTTTAAGGGTTGAAAAGACTACCCCGCAGCCCCTCGGGAAGTCGATCATTTTTTCAGGCAATGTTGTTTTCGGTATTATTAACCCACATACAAAATCTGTATGTGCTCCGGCGAATAGTTCCGGAGATATTGATTTGGGAAATATAATGGTTGAAAAAACTACCCCGCAGACCCTCGGGAAATCAATAATTTTTTCAGGGAATGTTGTTATCGGTATTATTAACCCACATGCAAAATCTGTATGTGCTCCGGCGAATAGTTCCGGAGATATTAAATTTTGAAATTTAAGGGTTGAAAAGACTATCCCGCAGCCCCTCGGGAAGTCGATATAATTTTTTCAGGGGATATTTTCATTGCTATATGGAACCCACATCCAAAATATTTAAGTGCTCTGGCGAACAGACGAGCATATGAGAGAGAAATTAGAATCAGCCTGCACGCCACTGGCCTGGAGCGTTCGGGCGTTTCCGCCAACAGTCTGCTAGGTTCACACCGGTCTCGAGTACCACGAGAACCTCCATAGCCAACGTTAGAGTACTTTTCATTGCTCCAGTAACACAAAGCAAGGCCAGTCTGAACTCTGAACATTTTTGTCCACCACACAACACTAGCATACGTGAGAGAGGGCCTCATACTTGTAGGTGTGACTGATATTTCCAAGATTTATATTTTTAGAGTTTGCCTTGATTTTGTGATTGAATATTATTAATTTTGATTTGTTTGGATTTGCATTTAACCAGACACAATATGTGATAATAATGGAAACGAATGGTGAATAGAGACTCTTTGTTCAACGGAATGTATTCACAATATTCATACAAAAATAACATCAAAAAGATATAAGTATAAAAATATTTCTAGTCAATGGCAAAACTTTCATAGTTAGGCATTAAAACATTTGGCAAATATAAATAACATGTTCATTCAACATGATATGTAGATAATCTGTACCATTTTTTAATTGCCACGTCATCACAATATACATAAATTGTACAAATAAATTTTTCTCATGTCGAAAATATCCTAATCTAAAAAATAATCCAAAAATATCATTGAATCAGCTGAATGAACATGAAGAAAAATTCAAAGACAAATATCACTCTGGTAAGAACTAATGCTACAGTTAATCACTCTCAAACAGCATTGCCTGAAGAAAATTGTGCTAAATGGCACCATTTCAATATGTTTCAAAATCAACGATTAAATTGTTGAACTTTCTTCAAACAATCATCTTTATATATTCAATATTTCAAATATTGATTATTATTGCAATGATGTTGAGTTTCAACATAAAATTCTTGATAAAATCTGAAACATTTTGAATGATCCTGTAATAATACTATGTTATGAGTAAAATATTGAATTGCAGGAAATATCACGTCACAGAAATAATGGTGAATTCATCTGTCAGGAAACAAATCTTCGTACTTCGGCGGCATATCTTTGTCAAACTCAATTGGAGGAGCACTAGACATGTTCTCCCTTTGCGGCGATCTCACAGTTCCTTGTTCGTGCATCTCTGTATCCCTATTCTGCAAATATTTTTAATTTTATATTCTTTAATACACATCATTATCTCAGGTTTTTAACAAACACATTAAAAGTTCAAACAAATGTTTTCGTTAACAAAAATAGTCATGCTATGCTTTAGTCTAGAAGGCACCTTACACGAACTGTATACTTGTCACTATCAATATCCACAAAAGAAGTTGCAGACCAGTTCAATGAATATTTCTCTAGTACAGCTGGTAACCGGAACATGAATTTCATAACATTTCACCATGAAATTCCTTTCAGCAAGAGCTCATTGACTTTCCAGCCATTAACTCAAGAGGAAACACACAAAATTATTATGTTCTTGAAGAACAAAACATCAAGCAGGAAAGATGACATTCCCAGTGAAGAACTGCATCAAACAAATTACAAAACCGATAACGTACATGATAAATAACTGTCTGAAATATGGTATTTTCCCAGATATGATAAAGGAAGCTGTTGTTGTACCAATACCCAAGAAAGGATATTCCACCAAAATAGAAAACTATAGACCAATAAGCCTCTTACCTTCCTTTTCAAAAATACTTTAAATTGCTATTGCTAAGCAGCTTACTTACTTCTTGATTTTGAATGATATTTTCCTCTCGACTCAGCATGGATACATAAAAGGAAGGTCCACACAAAAAGCAACTTTTGAGTTAGTAGAAGAGATTCTACTTGCATTAAAGAATTCAACTATTTTTAGATCTTACAAAGGCATTTGACAGTCTCTATCCAAAGTACCTCTATTATAAACTTCAGCAATATTGGATTAGAAACAAGTCTTTGAAGCTGATAAAATCATACCTGACAAATCGTACTCAAGTGGTGTCCATAAACGATGAGGGAGAAATTGTTTACTCTGACTCAACAAAGCTTGGAGTTCCTCAGGGTAGTATATTGGGGCCACTACTGTTCATCATTTTTACAGAAACAAAATATGAAGAAGCAGCAAAAACAGAGATCAGACGAAGAACAAATAACATCCGTAAGAAAGTTTACAAGGGGGAAAGTTGTAAAATATGCAGATGATACCAATGTCATCACTGGGGCAGAAACTTGTCCGGATGCAAAAACGGCAGTGCAGAACTTCAAGAGGCAAATGAATGGTTTGGAGGAAATAGAATCTCTTTAAATGCTGAGAAAACAGGAGCTGTATTATTTAAGGCATTGCATGCTGGCTTTGATACACCTGTAGAGCTTACAACTCGTGGATCTCCTTTATTGTTGCAAAAAAGTGCAACATATAGATGAAAATCTAAATTGGCCAACATCTGTTACTCTTTGAAAGACCTTGACTATTCAGCTTTGAAAGTGGTTTAACACATGACCTTTGAGGCAAGGATGAGATATGCATATTCATGCAGCAAAGGAAAGCCATAAGAAATATGCTCGGTATGAAAATGAGGGAATCTTGTAAAGGAAGATTTAAGGACAGTGGATTACTGACTGTAGCAGCAATACATATACAGGAATGCTTGTTGTTCTTATTCAAAAACAAACATTACTTTGAAGAAAAAACCGAGACTGGATATAACACAAGGACTCAAGTATCCCAAACACAGATTGGCAAACAGAAAAAGGACCATAATACACCTGCATCACCTATTTCAATTTAGTACCAAAAGACATACAAAGAGAAACTGATCTGAAGAGATTCGAGAAGAAAATATTCCAGCTTCGCTTACACATGGATGTGAATGAATTCAAGGCAAATAGATTGTCAAGATGAATTTTTTTTATCCTATTTTACATTTGGAGTAAGGTTGTAGCAAGAAACATTTGAAAACAAAGTCAAGGGCCTAATCCTACTTGCTAGGAAAATGGACCTTATGACCCACTGACAAGGCAGTGGGGATGTTACATAAGACCCATATAATGTCAGAGGTGCAGGACATAGCTCAGTTAAGTAAACTTGAGCTGCAGGGGATCGACTAAGAGACCCTATGGCAGCTACCAACCCAAGCTCAAGGGAATCAATCATGAGACCCTGTCAGCTAATATGAGACCGACCGAGGTTTAATAAGCCTCTTTAGGCTGCAGCACCATGTGTATAACCATATTGCCATTTCCAGCTTCAGCCCTCATGTCGTCCCAAATAGCCTTTTGCAGGCCCACTTAGCTGCTGTGAGTATGGAAAGAATGTTGTCTATGGGTTTTCTCAAGTTGAGTTTAATATCTAGTATTACTGCGAGATATTTGCACTCACTGAAGAAGTCCAAAATCTGGCCATTTAGGACCGGAGCTCTGAGATTCAGATTCCTCCTTCTGGTGAAGGGATTTAAGTTGAGCTCTTCTTCCTCACACTATTTTTGGATTATACTGAGGGTAGCTTGCATTCGGATACTTAGTATGTGTTCATGCCCAGCACAATCCATATAATAACATAGTATGTGTTGAAACATAGGTGGTGTAAGGACACAGTAAATATAGCCTACATAGAACACTACTGATTCTCCCACTTTGCACAAGCTCCTAGGAGCATATGAGGGGTCTCCTTGAAGACCTAGGAGGCTTAGTATAATGATATCAATATCAATTATCTGTAACCTTTGAGATCAGCTTTACCTGAAGAAGTAAATTACTCTTGAAAGGAATGAAGATTTCAAAGGATACAGATCATGGTGATGCTGGTGATATAATAGAATTATGAGTGAAAAAGCCAAAAATATTAATTAACGAAATTATACCAAAAGGTGCTTCTATTATATTTTCCTCACAAATGCAATATATCACTCATTTGCAATATTTCTGCCATAGGTTTGGAGCTAGCCCAAAAACTGTAGTCGCTATCATCAACATAACTTTGAAATACTATTAGTTTAAGCATCTGACTATTTTCAAAAGTGTTTATATTGATTGAAATATCCCAATATTCTCAATGATGAAGATGTAAGACCCAGGGTCTTACGAATTGTATGGTACCCCGTTACACCAACCTCTGCTAACACATATACAGCTCTCAGTCAAAAGAATATATATATATTATTTTTTCTGATCACCATGCACTGTAATTGGACTTTTAATAATGTAATTTTGAATATACTGTGGCAATCAACCTGTTATATGTACATCAGTTGGGTTCTGTGTCCTTATCACACCTACTTATCACTACTTATCACACCTACTGTGTCCTTATCACACCTAAGGCACAGCAATGTTTCACCCAACTGTGGCGATTACTATCTGGCCTACCATTTACTATCTGGGTGTGATTTGAACTTGGAATCTCTTGGCTCGTACAAACTACTAGGCGACCAGCGCTATTGTTATTGATTTTCCAGGAACTTTACTCTGAATTACCACATTTTGAATGAAGTGTCCTAATGTATCAAAAAATGACCACAAATACAACAATTATTTCAGGAATAACGAGAGTATTTTCATCAATACCTATGCACAGTCGATAGTTTCATGTTTCCAAAGATGTTAAGAATCATATTCTTTTGAAAATACAGTCATGTCCATTTATAACGAGAGTTTGGTTTTAACACGCAAATTCTGAAGGTACGGACTGCCGCCTATCTGATGCAATGCAAATAAGTTTAACTCGTTTAATACGAGCGTTCGCTTATAACAAGTATTTTTTTTTGAACCGCTGTGCTCGCTGTAACTGGGCCCGACTGTATATTGATAAGAGGGAGTACCTTGATATTCTTATCATTGAATTCTATTCCAATTTGCTCGCATTGTATTGATACAAGGGTACAGGTCTCAACCTGACTTCCAATAAACCCTCAAAATAAATTATGTCAGGCGCTAAACCATCAATCTAGTCTATTAATTACTATTAGTGTATTATCAAGACCTTCTAATGCACATATGATAAAACTACTTTTAATTTCTCAAATTTTATACACACCTGTTGAATCCTACTAGGGTTAGAGAAATGCTCTGCAAAACATGCCACTTTGTGTTTTTTACAAGCCCAAATACTAATAAGAAAGGTTATAAATAACACAGATAGGAAAGAGAGGGAACTAACAAGTAACTTAGTTCCAATTGTAGGAGTCTTTTCAACAGCGAGCTGAAAAATACAACATTGAGTATAATTATGTTGACAATTATTTGTTGTTATCTTACAAACTTCATACATGATCCCTCATCCACACATCCTGGTAATGGACAATTAACATAACCATCATCAAAGAAACCATCATAGATACAGAAGGATGATTCAACTTTACAAGGTCTATAAGATAGGTCAAATAGTGTTTCTGAAGAACAATCTGGAGCAATAATTGAAAATATATTAAATCAATGAATTTGAATTGATTAATGAATAATGAACAGGTGGTATTATCATGCTCTTATGTAGTTATGTTTACTAATATAATTAAGGGTTTAGAAGGAAAGACATTTCATAACTTACTTCGATAAGCACTAAATACCATTTTGAACTCTAGCTTTTCAAACTTTTCCTGAAAAGGCTCTTTTCCAAATGTAATATGAACATACATTTTATGTTTAGTTGACTTATAGGAATTTCCAAAATTAACAACATCAACAGTGTTTGATTTGCTATTCATTTTGGAAACTACATTAAAATTTCCACAAAACTTATCACTTGCTGATGAATCTTTACTACTGAACTGAACAAAATCAACACATTGACCTGTTGTGCTGTTTTTTCTCATAGCAAGTGACTGAATCACTGCAATAACACCATCAGCATCAGTTTGGTATCCCACTCTGAAGGTGCAAACCAAATCATCTTTCCATCTATCTGAATGAATTTGCAAGTCTCCTTCTACCAGCAGCCCTGAGTTATCATGTTGCCCTAAATGATAAGCAGGCACCCCAAATCCCAATAATTTGATTTTTTTACAGAGTGAATTCCGATGTTCATTGAAGTTCACTGAAATTATTATATAGAATGTTATGCACAATTTCAACCAGTGAATAAACTTACGCTTCATGTATCCCAAACATTCTGGAAAACTAAACAATGAAAGCACCAATACTTTCATTACCATGGATATCTTTCTATTAACCTTCATATTTTCTCATTATTTTTCATTTGATATTTATTTTGTCCTAATGAAATGATAAATAATAAATGAGTCAACATCAGTTCCTACAATTTTATTGTTACATAGCTGTCAAATCAAATGTGACTTATGTTATGTTTATGACAGAAATAAACATAAAAAGTACGGTATAAGAATATATTATTATACTGTGGTTAAGATGAACCATAGAACCTTTTAAAATTATCATAGAACTCTATACTACGTAAAGTTAGCATAGAGTTCATTGTAAATTATTTATGTGAAGTTAGTCACGGAGTTCTTTATGACGTACGGAGCATCGAGGAATATTCTATAAATAGCGGGATAGACGGGACTTCTCGGCGGCGTTGCCAAACCTCCTTATATTCTTAAATTTGTGTTACCCTTCGAATTTCTCATGGCGATATTAAATCGAAAACAAGCGATAAAATGTATATCTCGGAAAATAATTAGTACACGAATTTCTTCTATGGAAAAAAGTTAATATCTCGGAAAATAGTAACTGCTCATTAATAATTCTTTCACTGAAATGTTCTCACTGAAATGCTTGAAAACACTATAGACATCGAAAAAACATTCTGAGTCGAAATTATTTCGAAAAAATGGATCTTGAAAAATAGTTACTGATCATTAATAATTCTTCCACTGACATTTTTCTATTGAAATACTTAAGAACAAATTAAAGCCGCCGTCCCGAATTTGTAACAGCATGCTATCATTTTGCCCAGATGTCTGTAACTTTAAAATTTTTTACTGAAAATGTTCTCAAACCATTAGGTACGACCAAGATGCATAGAATAACGTCTATTCTATGTATTCTATGCATCTATGGTACGACTCAGTACGAAAAAGTCGAGAGTACATTTGATTTTGTTCGGTCCATAGATAGCATGGTCTGGTTATTTGTGTTCTGTGTCTGGTCTGCCGGCCGTTGCCACAGTAACTTGAGAACGGAAAGAGTTAGGGACTTAAAATTGTCATGGATAAGTACGTTAATGGGCATAATCGGTCCAACGGCTTCCGAGTACAAATTTTGTTTCAACCAATACAAACTCGATAAAATTAAAACTTTGTAACTAGTTGTTGAATACTGACATAAAGACGTGTGTGAAATTTTGTGAGGGTCGTATCAACACAAGATTTTATTATTGAAAAATATTATTTATCTCACCATAACTTGAGAACGGAAAGAATGACTTGCAATATTGAGGGTAGGATGCGATGTTGCGCATCCGAATGCAATATTTTAATTGAATAATGTTAATAGGCATAATCGACCAAACAGTATTGGCGTTATACCTTTCTGAAATTTTGTTGTTATATACTCAATAACTCAGATAATAAAAAATGGGTTCAAGCCCTGTGGACAGGAGCTTTTTGGCGCTCTTGTTCAAACAGACAAATTATATCTCCGACAGTATTGGTTTCTCAGAGTTGGGAATTATATCAATGGATTCTTATGAAAGAACTTCATCTTAGCAGAAATTGAGTTCAAACATCATAGAAGAATTTAAATTCAACAAGAGTGCCAAAAATTATCAATCCAAAACCAATAGACAAATTCTACCCAACAACGAACTCATCCGAGATATTCATTCCTCAAATCCACTCCAATACTCCAATAAACCAATATTCCAGTTTTGTTTTTAGTGGAGATATTCTGAATTCAATATTATTAACTTACCATTACCAATATTACCATTCCCATCATCATATGGATTGACCATCATCGGCATAAAAATATCAACCAACAAAAAGTATGATATTATATTAAAATTCTCATAATTTGTAAGAGGGCAATATTATCGGTGAATGATCAGGCGTGGAAAGAATTTAGACAAAAAAGAAATCAGGTAGTAACATTAGTACGGACAAATAAAATTAGATATTACAATGAAAAGATTGATGCAGTCAAAGATAATACGTCTGAAATGTGGAAAACTCTGAAAAAGTTGCTAAAGACTAACAATACAGAAAACATAAAGGATGAAATAGTGTTTAAAGTGGTTGCAGGCAATGAAAGAAGTGAGTTCTTCAATAATTTTTTTCTTGATAGTATTGAAGAAATAATAAAGAACATAGCACCGAGTAAAACAGCTAAAGAAAGTGTCCAGCATATAAACGTTAATTGTAAAATGGAAAAATTCAAAAAACTGGAGATGTCACACCTTAAAAAAATTATATCAAACATGAAGAATAAAGAAAGCAATACAAATGGCATTACTGTACGAATACTGAAGGCAGCGTTTGAAACAATAGGTGATAAGATCCTTGGCGTAGTTAACTGTTCCTTGGAGACAGGAAGATTCCCAGCAAATTGGAAGTTGAATACAGTTATTCCAATTGAGAAGAAGAATGGTACTATAAGGTGTGAAGAATTTAGACCGATCAATATGCTTCCACCATATGAAAAACTTTTGGAAATGTGTGTTAATGATCAGATAGTGAATTATATAAAAACCAACAGAATTTTAAGTGAATGTCAGGCAGGTTTTCGAAGTAAGAATTCATGTGAAAGTGCACTTCAGACTGTTTTGTTCGACTGGAAAGGAGCATTGGAAGCAGGTAAAATGGTTGGAGTGGTATTTTTGGATCTCAGGCGTGCGTTTGAGACTATAAATAGAGAAATATTTACTACGTTTACATGCATCCTCTCGAACCGTTTTAAGCCAATGCTTATTCCGAAATGCGCATTGAAAACACATGTAAACGTTTTTTCAATTCGAATTGACTACTCAAATGCGAATTAGTAAATGCGATTTGAAAAGGTGGATTGAGTTTTCCCAAACCGATTTAATGTGCATGTATACACCAAATACGCATTGAGAGTAGTTTTAAGAGAAACAAATTTCAGAATTACCAACACCAAATTTATTAGTTTGACAAATCTGAGAACCTGCTTTGGGGTTACGTTAATCGTAATTCCTAAGCTGGAAGATCGAAATAAATCTCTTGAGATAAAAATGATATAATATATTGTTCGAGGTAACTTTTTCTATTGGGAACTTCCAAGACTCTGGTGGCGGGATTCGGCAACTAACCAAGCTAGTAATGAGCCACGTGTTCGAGTTTAATTTTTCAGTATTCGTCAATAAACTTTTGTTTGAAAGAAAAATTCAAGTTGAAATAGTGAATATTATCCTGCCTAATATGTCTTCGACCAGAAACGACTATAGTTGTGTGCCTCAATGCAATTCATGGGCGAAAAAAATACCAAAATGTATAGGTTTGAGTTTTCACTTCTTACCTCCGGAAAACCACATATAAATATTGGAAATGCGTTAGAAGGATAACTAATAGACCGAAGAGTACTTAACCTGGAACTACATCCAGATAATCTTTATTATACCTCAAACATTACACTTATTGTTAATAATTCTTTTCACATAATATATGTATCATATTTTGAAAAAATCATTTCAATTATTGGTAACTGTTTTACAAAAGCTTTATCTGGTTCAATGTGACACTATATTCTCATAAATAAACTAGAACATCATGCACCTCAACTTTAATTAATACATCAGTAATATGTTTACACCTCCTCCGTGCTCTGACTTTACAAGACTATACCATACCTTCTATTTTAAGTTTACCATTCTACACATTAATGGGCCATCAATTTTATGTGGTACTGAATTAAGGGCACTACTTTGTAAACATAAAGAACAAATGTCTATAAAACTGGGACCACAATTTGTTTTGTCACACACGATTACATGATCTACATTTAGAACCTCTTCTCCTTCTACAAGGACTCTAGAATTAGAAGTTGAAGCTCCTATGTACTCCAGAAATTCTAATCAACTGAGTCCCTTCTTAATCATTCGCAAATAGTAACTGAAAGAACTTTTAAATATAATGTAAGTTTGACAAACATATATGAATATACTTACTGGTTGTAGTCTTTATATCAATCAAGTGCCATAAAATTAGTTATATAATGATCAATATTTGAATATATATCACAAAGTAATCCAACAATGATCTCAAGTCAATTATAATTTAAATTTTCCATGAAAATTTCGGTCAAACTTCGTCGACTGACCTGTCCAACACGAGATTGTTTACATTTATTACTAGCGTGGTTAGTTGCCGAATCCCGCCACCAGAGTTTTGGAAGTTCCCAAAGATCATTTTCTGTACAGTGACTATATTCTCAGAATATAGTCACTGTAATTTTCTGCCAATTTTCTGGATTCATTTTCACGATTTGCTCTTTCAATCACTTGTAACCACCCAGAAAAGGTTAATTCCTTGCGAAATTATGATGTTCTTCATCATTTTTTAAGATATTTAGAATGATTTTCTTTTCTTAATTTCCATTTTTAATTTTTTTCAATCTTCCCATGTTGGCTACGCGAGCTTAGAATAAAGCCGAATTACAGAAAACTAGTTTCAGATAAGGCATGTAAACTCTCAAACCATATTTCATCTAATTCGCATCAAAACATGCGCATTGGTTCAAAACGGATCGAGAAGGTGCATGTAAAAGTAGTAATTGCTACAAAAGTTGGAGAGATACGGTTTTGGTCCTACAATATTAAGCTGGTTTCTTGAATACCTAAGTGAGCGAACTCAAGTGACCAGATACGTTGGTACATCTACGGCTGTGAAAACTATACATGGAGTGCCACAGGGAACTGTTTTGGGACCTACACTTTTCATTTTGTACGTGAACGACATTGTAAAAGCAGTGAAACAGAGCAGCATTCAACTTTTTGCAGACGATACTCTGATATATGTTGTCGGTGACAAAGTGGAAGAGATACAGCAAACACTAAATAAGGACCTCAACAATCTTCTTGAATGGCTTAATAATAATTCTCTTGAGTTAAATGTAGATAAAACCAAAATGATGCTTATTAAGACTAAATACAATAAAACAAGCTCAGATTATAGAATACAACTAAAGGTTAATGGTGGAATTATACAGAGAGTGAGTCATTTTAAGTATCTGGGATGCATTATAGATGATAATTTGTCATTCTCGAAGCATTATGAATATGTAAATAGTAAGATGTCTAAAAAAATTAATGTATTGGGACGTGTGGCGAGTGATTTGAGTTTCTGGGCTAAGCTTACAATATATAAAACAATAATAGCTCCACATTTATATTTCTGTTCTTCACTGTTGTTTTTAATGAATAAAACTGAAATGGACAATCTTCAGAAGAAGCAGAACAAAGCCATGCGTATTATTCTAAGTTGTGGCAGATATACCAGCAGAACCAGCATTTGGCAAGCACTGATTTGTTGAGTGTACGACAAATAGTAACTCTTACCGCCGTATTCACAAAGCATTGTTAAGTGTTTGAATCTCCGTTAAGTCCTAACTGAGGTCCTCAGTTAAGGATAAATTTGAATCGCAACCTCAGTTAACGTATTTAACGGTGGTGAAACAGGCCTGTTTTACCACCTTTATTCCTTATTGTCCCTTATTATCCCCAATTTATCCTTAACTGAGGACCTCAGTTAGGACTTAACGGAGATTGAATGCTTTGTGAATACGGCGGATAATGCTATGTTGTTTATATATAGAATCCTAAGTGGGTTATTACCCGAACATCTCCTAAAGAACTGTACATTTGTGAAGGATATCCACAGTTACAGTACTCGCAATAAAAACAATTTCTACGTGTCAAAGGTTAATAAAAATTATAGTCAAAATAGTCTCTTCCATAAAGGATTGAAGCAATATAATGAACTACCTGAGGACATCAAGGCTTGTGATAGCTTGTCAAGCTTTAAAAGTAAATGTCAGAGATATATTCGGGAGAATATTGTGATTTAATGGTCTTTTTGTTTTGTTGTTTTTTGATACATTCATGATTTATTGCGAATATTTGTTGTGTTTTTAAGTTGTTTAAATTTTGTATGAAATTGTAAGGTGACTAGCTATATGCTAATAAAGGGGTTTATTATTATAATTCTACGATTGCTGAAATGAATTAGACAACGTCATGTCTCAGGAAAATAAGTTGACATTATAACAATTCATAGATAGAATAATTATATCATTCTGTGATAACAAAGAAATACGATTTATATTGAAATTTTGAAAAATCACATCTCCGAAAGTATTATATGATTCCCTCACTGCTCAAGTCTGTCATGGTACGAAATGTATTTATGTTGAGTGTTGAGACAAACTTGCTCAGCTTCCTGCGTTTTCTTGAGAGTGATAGCGAGTCCTGCCTCCAGGCTGATGCAGTGTGCACAGATTGATCTAAAGCCTGGGGTGGTTCTTGGCTTGAATGCCTGGATCTAGAGGAAACACAACCTCATAAAAAATTCCAAATCCAAGGTGGCTAACCAGGTCGAGGGATGCATGGCTAGATAGAAGACTAGTTGCTACTGGCTACGACCTTGGAGCACCGGGGGCACTCCATTGTATCAACACCTTACCCCTGCATGCGGGGCTCTGCAGGGGTAGTTCCCCAGCTACTTGTGGGGGCCAATATGGACCGAGCAAAAAAAATCCACTGGAAAAGTGGTGAAGAAAACCATCCGGGTACCCTGAAGAGAGGAAAAAGGACAAACGCACTAAGAACAGACTGCCCTTTGCTGTTCCCAAAATGGGAGAACCGCGTGGTAGAAGAGATGACCCACTGAGGAAAGGTCTCAGTGGAGGGGTACAGAGGTACCGGCGACTCCTCCATCAGGCCATATCACCTGACGGGGCTAGGAAGCAGGCTCTTCAGTGACCAACCCCGAAAGGTATAATCGGGGGAGAACAAAAGAGGTGCGGAGGACATCACTCCTCCGCAAAGACCTCATCCTAAAAAGCATAAAACAACTGCAGCACCAACTGGGCATGCCACTAGTTATGCTGCAGCTGTAAAAGAGAATACGGCAGTGACGGTGGGAATAGTACCCAAGGAATACTCTGAGGTCACCCTCACTGCCGGACAGCTCTCCTCCTTTAGAGCACACTATGGAGGAGCTATGGAAGAGTGGCGAGAAGGGGATCCACTTGACCTAAAACACAAATCTAAGTTAATAATCGATCTCAAAGATACACCAAAATGTAGGTAACCTCTTTATAAAATTGTTTAGCTGCCCCTCTGACCTTCATTTCCTTTGTGGACCATAGAGTGCTGACAGTTCTATATTGGATTTAAACCCGAACTATTCATCTGTGAGTCGAACCGTATCGTTTGAGACCATTTGCGGACAAAAATTCCAAAAATCCAGTCATCTGGACAAAATTATAGCAAACTGTTCCTGGCGGAACCAATTGTGGGCTATAGTTCAGAGTAGTAGCTATTATTTTATTGTTATTAGTGTTATGTGAGATATGTGAGCAGTAATATTTAATTATTTATACCGAAATGAAATTGCTCTCGCCAAACGGCAACACTTGTTCAAATAGTCCAAATATGTGGTGTATTGTGGGTTGTGGGTTTCAAAATCACTTCTTCTAAACAAACACGCAGCCTTTGACAGCTCACAATCCAAAATATCTATTTCTGTGCATGGTATTATTATTATTGGAATTCAAAATAATCAAAAATATTCCTTGATAGAATGAACGAATTCTTAAATTTAAAATGGTGAGGAAATAATTACATCATTCTTCTAAGACAATTCAACATAGTGTAAAATGTCTAATGGTTTACATTCTTTACAGGGATTCTATTTCAAATAAATCCCATTTGGAAAAACAAGTTTGTTCTTTCGTTTCCAATGAATTTTTATTAAATTCATATGTGTACCAAAACTTGAAAAAACGTTCATGCAAACCTCGAAAAATATTATTATTGAATAATGAAGTGAATTTCACACCTGGTGGAAAATATTTGCCGCAATTTCCAAGGAAATCTTCATTGAGTCAACTGCAACAAGAACAATGTCTCTTTGCCATGAAATTATTAATACTCAATAAACCTTCATATCAGTTGAAACAAACTGAATCTTGGAATTTAGAAGTTTTCAAAAGTTTAAGCCAGAAGATTGCTGAGGAACATAAAAGGTTCAATGAATTTGTAAAAAATTCTTGGGATAAAGACAAGGACAGCATATCCGCATTCGAAAATAATCTTCATAGATATGGGTCTATTTTATATCGAAATAAAGCTAAAAGGTATTTGGAATATAAACGACATTTCAAAGAGGAGGACTTGATAAATATGAGTTATATTGAAGATGACACAGTTACAATTGAAGTCAATTGTATACAAAACATATTAGAATTGGTAAGTGAATGGTAAATAACATAACATAACAGTAGTCATAACATAAGACAGTTTCCAAAAAAGATAAATCGATATTAGTAACTTTAGAGACACATATTGGCATTGAGGAATTCTTCTACAGTATATAGTCCAATTCAATTCAAGAGGAGATGAAATATGTTCTTGAAGTTCTTCAAATTATTCTCAGCTCTGATGTGTTAAGTGGGACTTTGTTGTTATATTTGGTAGAACTATACTTAGGACCTTGTTGTGTAAGTCAATGGTGTGGGTACTGGAGCTGGTTGTTCCTAGTTTCATATCTGGTGGATGGGTGGATCCTATATTCTCAAATTCATTTCTATTTTTGAGAAGGAATAGCAAACTCTCTTGTAAGTGTAAGGCTGCAAAAATGAGAAGACCTTTTTCTCAAAATTTTCCTCTGCATGAATCATTTGTAGGATAGGTCTTAGTGTCCTTTTTTCTGCTCACCATTGTGATAACTTTCAAACGAAAAGAGATCGTGACTTCCAATTTTCAGGGTAGGTTGCGCATCCAAATGGAATAGTTCCGCTGAAATTCTGCACGAACCTTCAAGTCCCCATTTTACAATCCAGTTGCAGATTTCAGTTTTATCGGCTTTGTATTTTTATTTATTTATTTAGACACATACAGAGTACGTCACACAGGAAACCCCTTTAAACTTATAACAAAACAAAACAAAAATTATGACAGTTAAATTTCCTGAGAACAAGAGAACATGGCATTAAAAATTTAAAAACAGAATGCAAAATATACAATAACGTAAAGCAGTGTTTTTCAACCTGGGGGGTTGCGAAGCCTTACTCAGGGGGTCGCCGGCTGAAAAACAGTTGAGGTTCTTATACAACAAAAACACAATTTTAGTGAAAAGGATGTGCTTGTTTATTTTTCAAAAGTTTATCAAATTTTGTTGCTATTTTTGAAACGTTAATAATAATTTCTTTTTTTCAATTAACGTACATTTATCTTTTAAGTTTTAATGTCTACCATTGAAGGAAATGTCAGTTCACACAAGTATGAAGTGGCGAATGGCACTAATAACTTAAGAGCTTCCCTTGCCAGCTCTGATTCGTGTTTTCTTTTCATTCAAAATACGTCGACACTTTGCGAATAAAATTCCTTTTTAAGCATGCCATCAGCAGCTAAATATAGCAGATATTCTTTCATTTTTGTGTTGCATTCAGCCATATCTATTGATTTGTCCAAGAAAAGGTTTAAAATCTATCTACGCCCATTCTCAGCTTCAGAATGCAAGCCTGGAAAGTATGTCACAAATTTCTCTTGTACATTATGCAAGCGCTGTATCATGCAAAGAATGTGAGCCGATACTGCAAAACTTTGGTCTGTTGCATTATCTTCAACAATCTTATGAACACATGGAAAATACTCAAACATTTTGTTTTGCATAGAGGTTGAGCACAAACGAAGTTTTGGGTGAAATACTTTTACTTTATCTTTTCCTGTTAAAATATTTTCTTCTCTTCCTTGAAGGTTCTTGTTCAAATTGTTAAGGTGGCTAAAAGGATCTGTCAAAAATGCTAATTTCAAGAGCCAAATAAGGTCAGAAAAACGATAAACATATTCTGATTTTGCATCTTGTAAGAACATTAAAAATTCAGCTCTCAGTTCCAGAACTCTTGTCAATACCTTTTTTTACCTGTGTGATAAATGAGATTTTGATGAAGCGAGCCCATATCTTCACAAACGATTCTGAATGGCCGGGTTTGCAAAGCTTTACCTTTGATTGAATTCACAATTTTTATTACATCCTTGAGCACGCCATTTAAATCAGAAGGTACTACCTTAGCAGCTAGAGCCTGTCGATGAAGTAAACGGTGTGTCCAGGATATGTTTGGCAGTATCGATTTTAATTTTGCAATGAGTCCGCTGTTTTTGCCAGTCATAGCTTTAGCGCCATCACTACAAATAGCGATACATTTTTTCCAATCAATATCAGTCGCAAGTGCTTTCTAAAAACATATCGTACAAACACCGGCCAGTAGTATTTGCAGAAAGTGCTTTGCAAAATAAGAAATATTCCGTGATACTGTCATTCTGCTTCAAAACGTACAAATACTACAAACTGTGCACAGTCGGAAACATCTGTAGATTCGTCAAACTGCAAAGCAAAATGTTGGCTGTTCTTCAATTTTTCGACTACTTTTCGCGAATATCCTTGGCCATATCGTTTATTCTGAGTGAAATAGTATTGTCAGAAAGTGGTATGTTTTTTAATTTGTTTGCCTCCTGCTTGTGCTTACTGACCATAATTTCAACAATATCAAGTGCTGCTGACAAAATAGGAATTTCGTTACCTAACGTCCTAACGTATGTAGTCTTTTAATTATATCATTTCTTTGGCTTTCTATCACACAATAAGGGGGTCGCCAGAATATTTCAACCTGTAAAGGGGTCACGAAATCGAAAAGATTGAATTTTGATGTATTTAATTTAAACTGTGTTCGCACTCTCTAAACATGATCTTGTGAAAGTAAAATTTCAAACTCGTATCCACTATTCTGAAATTTCAAATCATGTATATCTCAGAACTGTAACAACACCTCATTGGCTGGGATGTTTCAAAAATTACAGATCCGATCAAATTAAAATCTAGTACTCGGCTGGAAAACAGCTTGAAAGCTCATGCAGTATTTCATGAGCATTTATGAGGCGTGAATAGACAATAGAAAATACAAGCTCCTTACTTCACATTAGTGCTTTACTTAAATTTTTGCGCGCGTGTTCCGCAAGGAACAGCGTGCTATCATTTCGTCACAATGTCTGTATTTTTCGAATTTTTTTTCGAAAATGGTCTCAAACGATTGGGTTCGACTCCCTGATGAAGAATTCGAGGTCAAATTCAATTCTGTCCGTCCGGTCCGGCCGGCCGGTCCGGCCGTTAGCACGATAACTCTCGAACGGAATGACTTAGAGCGTTGAAATTTGCAGGGTAGTTTCGTAGCGTAAATATCTCGGACAAGTTCGTTAACGGGCGAAATCGACGTAGCGGTTTCGGAGTTAAGGCCGTTTTTAGTAAAAACGTTTTTCATGAATATTTTCGGAACCGATCACTCGATCTTTTTGAAATTTGGCATCAGATTGTAGAATCATGACCTTTATATGCCTGCGAAATTTTGTGTTGAACAGACGGCCCTAAAGTGGCAAAAAAAATTTTTGAAAATTTGAAAATTTTGTTTTCACGATAACTCGAAAAATACTGATCTGATTAAATTGAAACTCAGTAGTTAGATGCAAAAGACCAAAGCAAACACTTTTGCAAAATTTCGTGAAGATCACGTGACATGAAAAAAATTAAAAAATTACTACTATTTTGCGGAATACTATGCTTTTAATGCCGAAACATATGTTTTTGAGGTTCATGCTACCCTTTCCGGGCATTTTCCGTATTGCGCATGCGCAGATGAGAAGTCCTTTAACTGCTGTAGTTTTCGTCAGAGAGGATTGGGGTTTTGGGGTGGCGAATGCTATTCCTCCATAGAATTCAGATCCCTGATGAGGGTCTGCGCATGCGTAGATTAAAGATGTGATATCTCCTGAACCACAAGTGTTGGAGAATCGGAGTTTTTTGTAAGGTGTGTTATTTTGAGAGGACTTTTAGCCGCGAGTAGATTGCGCATGCGCAGAAGAGAAGTGACTGTTTTTGGGTTGGATGGGTTATGTTGGGAGTGCTGAGTCGATATTATGAGGTTTTAAAAGAATATTCATAGCAATTCAGTGCAAGGACAAGTCAGTTTGGGGGATGTAGCGTTGTTTCAGAGTTAAAGTGTCCGTACCGTGGCCCTGGGGCTAATTTCGAAATTGATGTAACCCATTACGGGCATTTTTCGTTATGCGCATGAGCAGACCATCAGTGATTTAACTGCTGGTGCTTTCGTCAGAGAGGATTGGGGTTTTGGGGTGGCGGATGCTATTCCGCTATAGAATCCCCTGGTTAGGGTCTGCGCATGCGTAGATTAAAGATGTGATATCTCCTGAACCACAAGTGTTGGAGAATCGGAGTTTTTTGTAAGGTGTGTTATTTTGAGAGGACTTTTAGCCGCGAGTAGATTGCGCATGCGCAAAAGAGAAGTGACTGTTTTTGGGTTGGATGGGTTATGCTGGGAGTGCTGAGTCGATATTATGAGGTTTTAAAAGAATATTCATAGCAATTCAGTGCAAGGACAAGTCAGTTTGGGGGATGTAGCGTTGTTTCCGAGTTAAAGTGTCCGTACCGTGGCCCTGGGGCTAATTTTGAAATTGATGTTACCCCTTACAGGCATTTTTCGTTATGCGCATGAGCAGACCATCAGTGATTTAACTGGTGGTGTTTTCGTCAGAGAGGATTAGGGTTTTGGGGTGGCGGATGCTATTCCTCTATAGAATCCCCTGTTGAGGGTCTGCGCATGCGTGGATTAAAGATGTGATATCTCCTGAACCACTAGTGTTGGAGAATCGGAGTTTTTTGTAAGGTGTGTTATTTTGAGAGGACTTTTAGCCGCGAGTAGATTGCGCATGCGCAGAAGAGAAGTGACTGTTTTTGGGTTGGATGGGTTATGTTGGGAGTGCTGAGTCGATATTATGAGGTTTTAAAAGAATATTCATAGCAATTCAGTGCAAGGACAAGTCAGTTTGGGGGATGTAGCGTTGTTTCAGAGTTAAAGTGTCCGTACCGTGGCCCTGGGGCTAATTTCGAAATTGATGTAACCCATTACGGGCATTTTTCGTTATGCGCATGAGCAGACCATCAGTGATTTAACTGCTGGTGCTTTCGTCAGAGAGGATTGGGGTTTTGGGGTGGCGGATGCTATTCCGCTATAGAATCCCCTGGTTAGGGTCTGCGCATGCGTGGATTCAAGAAGCGATATCTTCTGAACCACTAGTGTTGGAGAATCGGAGTTTTTTGTGAGGTGTGTAATTTTGGGAGGACTTGCAGCCACGAGTATACTGCGCTTGCGCAGACGAGAAGTGAATGGTTTTGGGTTGTTTGGGTTATGTTGGGAGTAATGAGCCGATATTGTGAGGTTTTAAAAGAATATTCATGTCAATTCAGTGCACAAGTCAGTTTGGGGGAAATAGCGTTGTTTCCGAGTTGATATGTCTGTATGGTGGCCCTGAGGCGAATTTATAAATAACTATATTCGGTAGATCTATATTAAAATACGTTCGGATTTGGAGAAGATGCAATTGCGTCACTAACGGAGGACCCACAACCGCATTTTTTTCCGATCTACGGTAAAGCTAACAGCCAAACTGTATTGATAGCTATATTTGTTAAAGGAACTTGAAAAAAAAAAATAAAAAAAAGCACTGACGTGAAGTCAGTACTCTTTGGCGCGCGTGTTCACGGTGGCCAATTTGAATTGAATGATGAGTACTTCAAGCTCAGTGCATAGAGTGAGCCGAAGATCTACCCAAAGGATAGTGGACACCATTCACTGTCGTTTCAAAAATTAACAGTGGTGTATCTAAGCTGCCATCAGGATAGAGTAATAAAGTTGGAAGAGAATACAACTGACTCTCCTTAGTCGCACAAGCTGCTAGAAGATTTGGGAGGGTCAGTATAATCCTAATCATGTTTATAGCACGCGCGCAAAAGCAGATTGAATTAACAATGAAAGAAAAAGTGTGAAAAGTCAATCTGCTTTAGCGCGCGTGCTATAAACATGATTAGGATTATACTGACCCTCCCAAATCTTCTAGCAGCTTGTGCGACTAAGGAGAGTCAGTTGTATTCTCTTCCAACTTTATTACTCTATCCTGATGGCAGCTTAGATACACCACTGTTAATTTTTGAAACGACAGTGAATGGTGTCCACTATCCTTTGGGTAGATCTTCGGCTCACTCTATCCACTGAGCTTGAAGTACTCATCATTCAATTCAAATTGGCCACCGTGAACACGCGCGCCAAAGAGTACTGACATCACGTCAGTGCTTTTTTTTATTTTTGTAGAACAAATACTCTCTTAGCTGCTGGATTACTTCCATAGGAAATAATGCCATATCTTATTTTAGATTCAAATACAGCATAATAAATACTTCTGATAGCTTTCTCTTCTAGGTACTGACTTAGAACTCCCAGTGAATAACAGCTCAAGGCTATTTGAGAACATATCTTATCTATATCCTCGCCCCAATTTAAGTGTTGATCAATGTGCATACCAAGAAATTTTGCTAATCTTGCCAACAGTAGTTCTCTGTTGAGTAATTTCAGGGATTTTGTTTTCTCAAAACCAGAGTGTGAGGTTTTAAACACTATCATATTGGTTTTTTTTTGTGTTCATGAATAACTTATTACGAAGGAACCATTGATTAGCTTGCTTCATATCACATATACTGTTCAGTTTTCCACAGCCTGTAGATAAATATTGGCTTTCAGTAATAGGTTGGTATCATCTGCATAGTTCACTGTGAATGTTTGATAATTCGCTTTTGAATTTAAAGCTTTAAGAGTGTTAGCAGAGTTTAGTGTAACAGGGTACCATACAGTTGTGTACAAAATAAGCGGAAATATTAAATATTGATGGGCATTCCTTTCGTCAAAAAAGCAGAGGTTTCTCCGTTACTCGAAACTTAACCTGAAAAATTAAAGGAGAAAAACGAAAAAGTAAAAAATTATACACAACCTTTCAAAAGTCCCTTCTCACAAAGATTCTCCTTATATCAGTAGCCATATGGATCTCTTGAAGAAAAATCACCTCCGCTAAGAGGTAATCACTTTTGTTGTTAGAAATCCCTTCAATATTTGAATTTAAAAATTGGTTCAAGTCCTGTGGACAGGAGCTTTGGCGCTCTTGTTCAAACTTTGACACATCATATCTCCGAAAGTATTGGTTTCTTGGAGTTGGGAATGATATCAATGTATTCTCATGATAGAACTGCATCATAAAGGAAATTCTATTCAAATAATAGTTTATTTATCAAGATTAAATGAGCAATCTGAGAATGAGAACCATGGAAGAAACCAAATTAAAATAGCTGAAATGAATTTGACTCTCTTATAGAACAGGCTGACATGTTCGAGTATGAACACAGATCATATAATAATTCAGATAGAATAATTGTAGCATTCTGTGAAAACATAGAAGTACGATTCATTATTGAAATTTCGAAAAATCATATCTCCGAAAGTATTAGCTTGTTAGAGTTGAAAATGATATCAGTGCATTTTTATGGAGAAACAGCATCTTAAAAAAAATTGAATTTGAAATTTCTAGGTTAATAAAAATTTTGTTTTTCGTTGCTCCGAAACCATCTGACCTATTTTGCCTACTAACGAATTTAACATGAGATATTTATCTTCCAAACCTACTCTGAAAATTTCAACTGCCTAGCTCATTCTGTTCGAGAGTTATTGTAGAAACAAAATTTGAAAATAAAAAAAAAAAATTTTCATACACTTTATGGCAACCCGATCCCCGATCTATACAAACCTTCTCATGCGTATAAAGGTCATTATTCTACAATTTGATGCTAAATTTCAGATAGATCGAGTGATCGGTTTCGGAAATATTCATAAAAAAATGTTTTTACTAAAACTCCGAAACCGCTTGGTGGATTTCGCCCTTTAACGAACTCGTCCTAAATATTTACGCTCCGAACCTACCCTGCAAATTGCAATCCTCTAACTCCTTTCGTTCGAGAGTTATCGTGTTAACGGACGGATGGCCGGCCAGACGGCCGGACAGAATCGATTTCGACCACGGATTCTTGATCAGTGAGTCGAACCAAATCGTTTGAGACCATTTTCAGCCAAAAATTCGAAAATTACAGACATTTGGGCAAATTGATAAGCACTCTGTTCCAAGGAACAAGAGCGCCAAAAAGGAAATGAAGAGTATGAATATGATTAGTCTAAGGATCCTGCCTTATGGTAGTTCATTATAAACTGTTGTCTCATCAGAATTTGTTTTTGAGGCATCATAAAAAATCTACGGTTGTTGACGACCTTTAAGGTAGGAGACAAACCATTGAAATGATGCCCCTTTACATTTTTCCAGTTTTTGCTGTTGATGTTCTGGGGAACATCGCGTCATTTACCCAAATGTCTTGCCGAAATTGCCGAAAATGGTCTCAAACGATTGGGTTCGACTCCCTGATGAAAAATTCGAGGTCAAATTTGATTCTTCCGGCCGGCCGTCCGTTGCCACGATAACTTGAGAACTCAAAGAGATAGCGACTTGAAATTTTCCAGGAGTGTGGTACGTCTCAATACGACGGACAAGTTCGTTAATGGGCATAATCGGCCCAACGGTTTCCGAGTAATCATTTTGTCATCAACCAATACAGATCCGATCGTATTGAAACTAGGTAGCTAGTTCTAGAATACGGACAAAAAGACGTTTGTGAAATTTTGTGAGAATCGTATCACTAGAAAATTTAAGCTGCCAAGGTTATGACGTCAGTATTCTGGGATAAGCATTGTGTTTTGTTTACTGATTATCTCGAAAAACAAGGAAGATGGACATTCTATAAACATGGACTCTAAATCATAGAGAAACGTTGGACTGATTGTATATACAATCAGTCAATTTAGGGCGATATCGCCCTAAATAGTAATTATATCGATGAATAAAAACGAATTTTGCGAAAATATTTTGTTTTTGCGTGCATGTTCTAGGGAACAACTTGCTATCATTTTGCCCAAATATCTGTAATTTTAGATTTTCTTGTCTAAAATTGTCTCAAATGATTAGGTTCGACTTATTGCTCAAGTCGAGGTCACATTCGATACTGTCCGGCCGACTGACCGTTGCCGCTATAACTTTCGAACGGAAAGATATAGTGACTTGAAATTTTCAAGATAAGTGGCGTATCCAAATGCGGCGGACAGGTTTGTTACTGGCCATAATCGACCAAACGGTTTCCAAGTACAGATTTTGTTTTCAAACAATACCGATCATCTAAATGAAACATGGCAGTTAGTTGTAGAATGCCGACACAAATACTTATGCGAAATTTCGTGAGGATCGTATCACTATAAAATTTCAAAAAAATTATTAAATCTCTAATGTATCTTAGAAACTATTCGTTCGATATTGCTGAAATTTTGCGACAGCCTTCAACACGATCGGATATACAGTGTGGTCCAACGAAAACTTAACACCTAAATTTTTCGGCTTTAAAATGAAAATGTGGAAAATCGACGGACCAGCCAATTTCTAATTCGAGGGGGAACAACTTTTCCGCTCTTTGCATCCCCGTAACTGCAACACCCTAAGGGGGGGTGAGCACAACCCCTTGATTTTGAATAGGGATGAGGAGTGTTGCGATACCTCATTTTGAAGATCTTATCGAGTACTATCTGATCCTGAAATTTCGCTCCAAATTTCTATCGATAACGAAATGACAGGTAACATAGTGGAGGAGTACTTACTTTTGGATTTTGATCAGACCAATACCGACAGTTATGCTGGTTTACAGCGCCCTTAAGGTAAAATGAACACTCGTCCGAAAAACAGATATCGAACAAGTAAAGGGTTTTCCAATAAGAGGTGTTATTTTGTTGTTCAAAGAAAAATGCCATTTTTCAATATAAATGATCGAATGTGTATTTCATTATGAAGTTAATAGTGGAAAATAACATCAGGCAAATGACCACCACGACCACGCTTACAGGACCATATCCTTTTAATGAAATTTTCCATAACCAAATCGCAAAGTGGCTGCCCTATGTCCTCGATAGCCTCACGAATTCCATCTTTGAGGTCTTGAATCGACGCAAGGTGTTAAATCACAAGATCTCGGTGGCCAATTGTGATCACCTCTTCGAGAGATAACACGGTCCGGAAACTTTTCCCGCAAAAGATCAATGGTTTCGTTGCTTGTGTGGCACGTAGCGCCATCTTGTTGAAAGTAAACGTTGTCCAGATCAATTCCGGCCGAAAAAAAATCATTAATCATCTCTCGATAGCGCAATCCAGTCACCGTAACTGTTGCTTCACCCTCATTTTCGAAAAAGTAAGGTCCAATGACTCCGCCGGACCATAAACCGCACCAAACAGTCACACGTTGAGGATATAGAGGCTTTTCAACAATAACTCTTGAGTTTTCCGAGCCCCAGATGCGACAATTTTGCTTGTTGACAAAGCCACCGAGGTGGAAATGGGCCTCATCACTCAAGATGAATTTTCGATGGAATTCCGGATCATTTTCATGCATTTCAACGACCCAATCAGCAAAGACACGACGTTGTTGATGATCGGTCGGCTTGAGTTCTTGTGTTAACTGAACTTTATAAGCCTTAAGATCCAAATCTTTATGCAAAATGAGTTTGTGGAATGCCTAATACCAAAGAACGACGAGGAATGGACAAACCTGGGTTTTCTTCAACACTTTCGGCTACAGCAGCAATATTCTCGGCTGTTCTTGAGCGACGTGCACGGGTTTTATTCTTCACATTACTAACTTGTCCCAACAGCTCTAATTTTTCCACCAATTTCTTTATTGCGGTCTGGCAATGTGCTTCACGACGACTCGAAAATGTTCGAGTTTTACGAACCGTCTCTGCCAAATTTTCACCATTTTTATAGTGAATTTTAATAATTTCAATACGTTCTTGAAGCGTGTATCGTTCCATTTTTGGCGCTCTAGTTCCTCGGAACTGAGTGCTTATCAATTTGCCAAATGTCTGTAATTTTCGAATATTTCGATGAAAATGGTCTTAAACGATTTGGTTCGGCTCACTGATCAAGAATCCGTGGTCGAAATTCATTCTGTCCGGCCGGTCCGGCCGGCCGTAGGCACGATAACTCTCGAACGGAATGAGCTAGAGAGTTGAAATTTTCAGAGTAGGTTTGGGGGATAAATATCTCGGCTAAGTTCGTTATTGGGCAAAATCGGACAGATGGTTTCGGAGTAACAAAAAAAAAATTTTTTTTTTACGAAACAAATTCCAAATTAAATTTTTTTTAATAAGAAGTTTTATCATAAGAATCCATTCATATCATTTTTAACTCTAACAAGCTAATACTTTCGGAGATATGATTTTTCAAAATTTCAATAATAAATCGTATTTCAATGTTGTCACAGAATGATATTATTCTATGAATTCTGATAATGTCAAATGATGTTCCTGAGACATTATCTAATCAATCGAAGAATTGTGAGCGAAGTGAGAAAAATCTCAGTTGTTTGCTCCGAAATTAGTTTTTCTCAGAAAATTCTTACATTTCGGAACTGAACATGTGAGTAGTGAGACTGCTTTTCATCCATAGACATAGATATAACTCTCGAACGGAATGAGGTAGGTAGTTGAAATTTTCAGAGTAGATTAGGGAGATGAATATCTCGGTTAAGTTCGTTATTGGGCAAAATTGGCCAGATTTAATTTGATTTCTTCCATGGTGCAGTTCTCATTCTCATGATTGCTCATTTAATCTTGATAAATAAACTATTATTTGAATTGAATTTCCTTTAGGATGCAGTTCTATCATATGAATACATTGATATAATTCCCAACTCTGAGAAACCAATACTTTTGGAGATATAATTTGTCTGTTTGAACTAGAGCGCCAGAAAGCTCCTGTCCACAGGGCTTGAACCCATTTTTATAGTGAATTTTAATAATTTCAATACGTTCTTGAAGCGTGTATCGTTCCATTTTTGGCGCTCTAGTTCCTCGGAACTGAGTGCTTATCAATTTGCCCAAATGTCTGTAATTTTCGAATATTTCGATGAAAATGGTCTTAAACGATTTGGTTCGACTCACTGATCAAGAATCCGTGGTCGAAATTCATTCTGTCCGGCCGGCCGGTCCGGCCGGCCGTAGGCACGATAACTCTCGAACGGAATGAGCTAGAGAGTTGAAATTTTCAGAGTAGGTTTGGGAGATGAATATCTCGGCTAAGTTCGTTACTGGCCAAAATCGGACAGAAGGTTTCGGAGTAATAAAAAAAAATTTTTTTTTTACAAAACAAATTCCAAATTAATTTTTTTTTAATAAGCAGTTTTATCATAAGAATCCATTCATATCATTTTTAACTCTAACAAGCTAATACTTTCGGAGATAAGATATTTCAAAATTTCAATGTAAATCGTATTTCACAGATTGATATAATTATTCTATGTATATTCTATGTATGAATTGCCATAAAGTCAACTTGACAGAAGGGAATATTGTAACTTCAAGAATATTGGGGTTGAAATACTCGTATTTTAGCGATGCAACGGGGACCTCACCCGAAATTGTTTGAAAATATTACGTAAATATTGAAAGCATAATTCCAAAGTTCGAGAGAGGAGAAAATTTTGTGAACGTAGATCAGGAAATTTTTGATCGATTACAAGGTAATTTATTATTTTATACATGTTTTATGGAATACCTACTATTTGTAGGTACTTTAAACCTGTTTTGGGCAATTGTCATACGAAACTTGTTTTTTTGGCGCTCTAGTTCCTCGGAACAGAGTGCTTATCAATTTGCCCAAGTGTCTGTAATTTTGGAATTTTTGGCTGAAAATGGTCTCAAATGATTTGGTTCGACTCACTGATCAAGAATCCGAGTGCGAAATCGATTTTGTCGGGCCGGCCGACCGGCCGTAGGCACGATAACTCTCGAACGAAAGGAGTTAGCGGATTGAAAATTGCAAGGTGGGTTTGGAGCGTAAATATCTCGGTCAAGTTCGTTAATGGGCGAAAACCATCAAGGGGTTTCGGAGTTATGGCCGATTTTAGTAAAAATATTTTTTATGAATATTTCCGAAACCGATCACTCGATCTATCTGAAATTTAGCACCAAATTGTAGAATCATGACCTTTATACGCATGTGAAGTTTTGTATTGACCGGATTACCGCAAAGTGTCAAAAAAAAAATTTGAAAATGTGGTGCAGTTCTCATTCTCATGATTGCTCATTTAATCTTGATAAATAAACTATTATTTGAATTGAATTTCCTTTAGGATGCAGTTCTATAATTCCCAACTCTGAGAAACCAATACTTTCGGAGATATAATTTGTCTGTTTGAACTAGAGCGCCAGAAAGCTCCTGTCCACAGGGCTTGAACCCATTTTAATGGTGTAGTTTCTACTTGTTAAATGTCGAAAAATGACAGCTTAAAAAGTGACATCTACCGAAATAGCGGGCTATTCAAAACAATACCTCTTATTGGAAAACCCTTTAGTTTTGATTACCGTTAATCATATCACTGACCACTTCACAGAACTGCAGTCGGCGATCGGGATCATCCTCATTCAGTTCCTGAACCAATCATATCTTATAAGGATGGAATTCATGTTTATTCAGGATTCTCATGATTGTTGTGCGTGAAACACCAGATACATTGGACAATTTCCTAGTACTCCAGGTCGGATCCATTGCTACATGACCTAAGGCAGCCACGTCCCTCGCTTCGTTTGTTTCATGCACCCTCTTTTTGTTTTCGACTGAAACGGTAGCGTAAAATTTGGCAACCAGTTGTACAACGTAAGCTTCGTTCGTTAAATAAAGACGCTGTTGTTTGCCCAGAGTCTTTATTCCTAAAAAATAATTTTATCATTTCCACCCTTTCTTCTACGCAATACACCATTTTAATTCTACTACAAATTTACAATCGCTTTGACACACTTGTAATGTTCTTAAAAATTCACGATGGACTAAGGTATATCAAAAACTCAATGAAAAATTATATACGATTTACACTTATTTATTAAATATTGTGACGCGTTTCGTCGACACAGCGACTTCATCAGACTACATCATATGATGTAGTCTGATGAAGTCGCTGTGTCGACGAAACGCGTCACAATATTTAAATTTATTAAATATTGTGACGCGTTTCGTCGACACAGCGACTTCATCAGACTACATCATATGATGTAGTCTGATGAAGTCGCTGTGTCGACGAAACGAATCACAATATTGAATAAATAAGTGTAAATCGTATATAATTTTTCATTGAGTTAATATGGATTTGCATCAAGTGAAAGCCACAAGCATTAAAAATTATTAAATAAAAAATAAAAAAAAAATAAAAAAGTATATCAAAAACATGCTCCTTCTACTTTTTTGGGCAAAAACTTAACAACATAGCTACTACATACCTTTGAAATGTGTCGGATGCGAATAATATGCTCGAGATAAATTCCACATTGCCTCTTTTACTATTTTCGCTGTTATTTCATTGTCGATGGATATTTTGAAGCGATTGTACTCGATACGTTCTTCCAAATTAGTTAGCAATACTCATCCCTATTCAAAATCAAGGGGTTGTGTCCACCCCCGCTAGGTGGTTGAAGTTACGGGGATGAAAAAAGCGGAAAAGTTCTTCCCCCTCGAATCAGAAATCGACGAGTCCCAGCGATTTTCCACATTTTCATTTTAAAGTCGAAAAATCGAGGTGTTAAGTTTTCGTCGGACCAACCTGTATATTGTTGCAGTTATGGAAGAAATACTGGAAACTGAGCAGTGTTGGGTGAATTCAGTAGCTGGATGGGTTACCGTTGCCACGATAACTTTCGAACGGAAAGAGATAGCGACTTATAATTGTCAGGCTAGGTTGCGCGTCCGAATGGAACAGTTTAAATTCGTTAATGGGCATAATCGGCCAAACGGTTTCGGGGTTATACCCACATCAAAATTTGTTGTTATTTCCTCAATAACTCAAAATATACAAATCCGATCCAATTAAAACTTCATTTTACTTCTAAAATACCGACGAGCTAATTATTCCAATATTTCGTGAATATCGTATCACAAAAAAAAAATTGTTCTTCTTAAAAAAATTTATTTTTCAGAAACTATCCTTCAGAATCCGCTCAAATTCCGCACATACCTTCGAGCCTTTGACAATTGAACATGCGCGCAAAAGCTCTTGACTCTACGTCAGGGCATTTTAAGAATTTTTCTTACTTAGCCCGAAACTTTTTGATATACACTGCGCAAAAAAATTAACGCACATTATGGAAATCTCAAATTTATTCTACAAGTGAAGGTGATCTCAATGATAATTGTTTTTATCAGAATTATGCATGCATATGTTATCCACTTTCAACGTTTTTCTTCAATACAGAAGTTTTTTCCCAGCAGGAATAATAAAAGATGAGATTATCAGATTTTGAATGTATTGGCACCATTCTGAAATCAGTTGTTCTCGATCAATTCTAGTGATCGATAGTTTTTCTTTCAATGATTTTCTATACTCGATCGCTATGCAACGCGAAACACGCAATTTGACCCAAGAGGAATGTGCCCAAGCGGTAGTTTTGCGAGAAGAAGGGTGGACATACACAAGAATTGCAGAAAGGTTTGGAGTTTCCCATACAAGTGTGTCCAGAATGTTGCAGCGATTCAGGGAGACAGGTAAGAATGTCCGAAGACCAGGACAGGGTAGACCACGGGTAACAACTGCCATTCAAGAACGTTACTCGAGAGTTTCTTCGTTGAGACAACGGTTTGCAACCGCTCGCCTCCTTCAAAATCAGCTTGAGCAAACTCATGGGGTGCAAATTAGCACTCAGACAATAAGAAATCGCCTCAGAGAATATGATTTAAGGCCTCGTGTTGCGGCAAGAGGCCCAGTTTGGATTTTGCGAGAGAGCATATCCATTATGGGAAGAGGCTGATTAGGAAAGAGTTCTCTTCACAGATTAGTCTAGATTCTGCCTCTACCATTGTGATCGACGTTCCCTTGTATACAGACGTCCACATGAAAGATATGCTCAGTGCAATTTCCTGAATACTACTGGTTTCGGGGGAGGATCGATTATGGTATGGGGTGGAATATCTTTGACTGCTCGCACAGTCCTAGTGGTCGTTGATAATGGAGCTATGAATGCTGATAGGTATATAAGGAACATTCTTGAAGAGCATGTAGTGCCATTTGCCCCATACATTGGTGAAAATTTCATTTTTATGGACGATAATGCCAGACCACATCGTGCGCGCATCGTTCAGGAGTACCTTGAAGAGGTTGAAGTCTCTCGAATGGAATGGCCAGCAAGAGAGGTTGAAGTCTCTCGAATGGAATGGCCAGCAAGAAGTCCAGATCTCAATCCGATTGAGCAGGTTTGGGACAACCTCATTAGAAGGCTGAGAAGTTCAGAAAATCATCCAGCTACTCTTAATGACTTAGGAATCCTACTCAGAGAAATCTGGGAAGGATTAGATCAGAACATTTTAAGATCACTCATTTTGAGTATGAACCGTCGTTGCCGAGCTGTAATTAACGCAAGGGGTGGAAATACCAAGTATTAAATCACTTATCAGCATTCCAGTATTTTGAAAATTGTTTATTTCTCTTCTTTCACATAAGATTCGGTGAAATCCTGATTTTTTTTTTCCATTTAATGTGTCTTGTTTCGTTCAAAACCTTCCCGAGAGAACATAAAAAATGAGTTATAAAGTCAATGTAGAGTTAACTTTCATTAAAATTGAGATTTTCAGAATGTGCGTTAATTATTTTGTGCAGTGTGTGTGTCCTCAGTTGTTCATATTGGCTGCATATTTAATAAATGATTAAATATTCATCAGATTATCTAACTCAATTGCTATTATGGTAGAAGAAATTTCGCATATCTCACACAACTGAATTTTCAGGGAACTTTGGCTAGATTTTCACATCCAACATTAAAATTTGAATGCAGACTTGGTGCACAGACCTTACCCCCAATACAACCCATTAGATATAATTCGAAACTTACAGGTAAGTGATAGAACAAACTCTTTATATTCAAAGAATATTGTCAAGTTCAATATCGAATTCGATGCCCTTGAGATATGACGAGGCAGAGATATGACGATGCAGTTTCGGCATTCCTGTCCTACTTTTGTATGAAACAAATAATGCCGGAAAACTAGCATAGTTTTTCAATTCTTCGATGCACATTGCATATGATTACTTGATGATTTCGGAGAAATTCAAACGCAGTTCTCGTTGCGTTGCGGGGTTTCTCTTTAGAGTATCGATTCTTATAGATTTTATGTTTCAAACAGCTACAGAAGCAAAAATCTGGAAAGGAAATATAGGGTGATCGTGGGGACCGTCTAATAGTTCCGTTGGCTCATATCCATCTATCGGGAAAATTTTCCTGTAGAATAGTTTTATTATCCTGGAATTAAGCCCTGATACTCTATCTTTTTCAAATTTCTGAACTAAGACAAATCACAAAGTTTCAACTTCTATTTTGTGTTCAAGAGATGAAACTAAGTAGATATCAGAGCTGTGACGATCACTGAAGAAAAGTGCTTCAAGCCCTAAGCACTAAGCACTCAATAAAAATGTACACGATCCTCGAGCACAAAGCACCGCGATTTCACAAAAGGCATGCGATTAATAAGCACTTTATAAAAGTAATTCGATTTTTCGAGCACTAAGCACTTTTAGAAATCTGTTGGAAATGAGGATATTTACTCTGAATGGTTATATAAAATTGTATTCTATTGGAGAAATATGTAAACAAGCAAACTTGCATTCCCCATATGCATCATTGACGAGTGCATGCAAAACAGATTTCTATGAAACTAACGAACTCGAAATTAGTTCTATTCTCACACAGTTTGAAAAGTTCTTTATTATTTTATCATATCTTGATACAATTAATGGAAATATGAATTCTATAAGCGTCTCAGTTTTTTCTGCACATATAAAATGTATTTCCCAAGATCAAAATGGGAGAATACCCGAAACAAATATGACAACAACATCGTATTATATTATGGAACTCAGGCCAAGTGTTTTCTTCGCCTTAACAATAAAAAAATACACTGACGTGAATTCAGTGCTTTTTTGGGACAGTTTTCCATTAATCCTTATTGCTTTTATTGCTTTTTAAAATTTTTCCAAATGTCAAAAATATAATCTGCCGGATAACATTATTTTCTATTGTGATTGAATTCATAAGCAATTTAGCATTGAAAATTTAAATATGAATATATCGGATAAATCTGTGAATACACACGACAATTTTCAAAACTAATTCACTTATATCTTCTTGAAAGACGATCCACTTAATAATGCTTTGATACTGACTAATTTTCAGTAGTTGGTAATATTCACATAACTACGTCCCATTCCATGAATCAATAACCAACAACTGATAATTACAAGATTTACAAGTACCGTTCATTCCTCAATTGCTCTCCCTGGTACACATTAACTCCTACGACCACAGCGCGTCAGCGTCTATTATTCGTGTTACGACATGATTTCGGAAAGGCTTAGTGCTTAGTAATCCTCGGAAGTGCTCTGGAGCACTTAAGGGATTACAAAGCAATAAGCCTTTTCATGAAGTGCTCAAATTACTAAGCACTAAGCACTGGTTTTAAAAAGTGCACGGGAGCACAAAAAGGCTTCAAGCACTTTCACAAGCACTAAGCACAATGCTTTGGCTCAGCTCTGGTAGAAATACACCACTTATCACTGAACTCTGTTACTTGAACATGTCAAACATTCTTGTTTTCTTGAAAAAAAAGGGGGAAAGTCCTGTGGCCGGAGCTTTGGCGCTCTTGTTCAATTTTTGACAAACCATATCTCCGAAAGTATTGGTTTCTCAGAGTTGGGAATGATATCAATGGATTCTTATGATAGAACTGCACCATAAAAGAAATTAAATTCAAATAATAGTTTGTTTATGAAGATTAAATGAGCAATCTGCAATGATTTAATCTCGTGAAATGGGTTGTTGCAACTTACACTCGTTGCATAGTTTTCACAACACGAAATACCTAAGGAAAGTATCATCGAAATGTCTAGAGCAAGGTTGGAGACAATCATAGCAGATTGTCGATTTATTCCTGAAATTTGAATAGGTATAGGCTGACGAACAAATTATTTTAATAGTTCAAAATATATTAGTAAAATACAATCCTCTTTTCATAACTTAATAGTTCATACCACTAACACGTTCATTCTGTATTATGAACCTTAACTCAACTAGGAATATTTGATGCAAAAATGTAGATCAAAATTTCAAGATTTTTTGCCAGCAATATTATGAAAATAATCTATATAGGAACATGTCTTAACTTAAGGAAGTAAAAGGTAATATTAACCGTGGTGGTCAACGAACAGTACTTTCTATTGATAATTCCATTATGTTGTTCTTTCCTAATGCCATCATAAACTACATCATTAAAATGATCCAATTCTAAATCTTCTGGAACATCATCCCCAATACTTATTTGCATATTGAATAATTTATGTGTAAATATTGGGGATGATGTTTCAGAAGATTTTGAATTGGGTCATTATTATTTTTGGTATCAAAAGAGTCTTGTATACCGGGTGTCCCAGTATACATGTTCCAATGGATTATCTCAGCTATTTCAAAAGATACAAATTTGAAAATTTTGTGATTTTCATTTCGTGCAAGGAACCTCCAACTGGGAAAAACAAAAATTGAAAGTTACTTTCGGTTTTATTTATTATTATTGATAAGGGGTTACGTTGCACCGCGACCTTGAGATCTATTGTGCCCCCCATCAGAGCTGTTCTCACCATTACGCCATCTACAGCTCGCCCTCCAGTTCCAGAGTATAAATGAACCTCAATATCTGGGAAGGCTTCAAGGATATTACGTCTTCACTCCTACAAGTTTCCTGTCCAAAGCATTCCTTTCGCTGACTTGCAATGGCGAGGCATTCTGTAACAAGGTGAAGAGGAGTTTCTTCCTCCTCCCCACAGAATCTGCACTCGTCAGTATCTGATAAACCTATTCTCATCAAATGCTTCCTGAGGCGACAGTGTCCTGTGAGGAAGCCAGTGACCAGGTGTAACTTATTCTTACAGAGATCCAGATACCTTTTGGATCTCACTTCTTTAAAGTTCCTAAGGAACTTTTTGGAATGAACCAAACCTGGAAGATTCCGCCAGAGTGTCTCTCTTTTGGTTTCCTCCTTCTCCAGAAACTCTTTCTTGTAGGTGCATTTTCCTATACCGCAGAAAGGTTCTGGGCCGATAAAAGGAGTTCGTGCTGCCTTTCTGGCAAGTGTATCGGCCTCTTCGTTCCCCTTGACTCCCGAGTGACCGGGGACCCAGACTAAAAAGACCTTATTATTCTTGCCAATTTCATTTAGTTTTCTTCGGCACTCCCATATCAACTTTGAATCGATGGCATGGGAGCTCAGTGCTTTGATAGCAGATTGACTATCCGAATGGATTGCTATGTCGCATTTCTGATATTTTCTTTCTAGGTTAATATCTGCACATCTTTCGATTGCGAGTAATTCTGCCTGGAAGATACTCAAACGGGAGCCTACCGACAGTGCGCACTTGGTGCCTGTCCCATATACCCCAGCGCCAGCTCCCGTCGTGGTTTTTGAGCCATCTGTGTACCATTTTATGGTATTTTCTTTGAAAGTCTGGGTGGTGAACTCCCTTTCCCATTCTTCCTTTCTACTTATCATCGTGGTGAAGTTCTTCTCAATGCTTACTTTTTTGACCATTGCATCACTAGGAAGGTTCACTGATGGGATGTAATTAGTCAAAGAGGTCCAGGCTCTCTGACATTTAATCCTCTCAGTTCCTGTACCTTCCTTAGATATTCTGAGGGTGGCCTCATGGGCTAACCTCTCAATCACTAGATGCAGAGGTGAGAGATCTGTGATGATCTCAAGTGCCCTGGTTGGACACGTTCTCATAGCTCCCGTGATGCACACACAAGCTAGCCTTTGCACTTTGTCAAGCGCTTTCCTAGTAGTTGTCTGATCTGCTTTGGCATGCCAGACTACTGCCCCATAGGTAATTATTGGTCTCACAATCATGACGTACATCCATCGCAGTATTTTAGGGCTACAGCCCCAAGTCTTACCGGATAGATTTCTGCACGCCATCAGAGCTCTTATTGCTTTACTTGCAGTTATATCCACATGCTTGTTCCACAGAAGCTTTCTATCCAGAGTTATTCCCAGATATTTAACTTCAGTCTTCCAGTCAATCACTTCTCCATTTAATGAGAGGGATTTTATGGCTGGAAGGTTTATTTTCCGGGTGAATGGAATTACTGTGGTCTTGGTTGGGTTAATACTAAGCCCCACCGACTGGCACCACTGCTCAATAATTCTGAGGCCCTCCTGTAGTAAGTCACATAAGATGCCCTCGAATTTGCCTCTCACTATTAGAACTATGTCGTCAGCATAGCCTACGCATTCGAAGCCAAGCTCCGTTAGCCTGTGTAGTAGTTCATCTACTACCAGGCTCCATAGGAGGGGAGATAATACCCCCCCTTGAGGTTCCCGCGAGTGGCTTTGACAGAGATGGGTTGATTTCCCCCCAATGTCTCAGCTGTCCTCGTTGTCAGCACGTCATACATCCATTTTATTATGGTATTGTTGACACCCCGCCTTTTAAGTGCTTCTCTGACAGACACGTGTGTTGTGTTTTCAAAGGCCCCAGATATGTCCAGGAATGCACACATTGCGATTTCTTTACTATTCAGAGTTCTCTGGATGACTTCAGTCAGTTGATACAAGGCAGTCTCTGTTGATAATAATAATAATAATAATACTTTCGGTTTGACCGGAAGTGACTCTGACTTTTTTATTTCAAATAGCACCCTGTATATTTTTTGCAATTTTTTAATTCTACTCAAAATTACCTTTCCAACGATGTATCACACATTCCGCCGTATTCACAAAGCTTTCAATCTCCGTTTAGTCCTAACTGAGGTTCTAAGTTAAGGATAAATAAGATTCGCAACCTCAGTTAACGTATGTAACGGTGCTTAAGCAGGCCTGTTTCACGTTAATTTTCACTTTACTGAGGTTGCGATTCTTATATATCCTTAACTGAGGACCTCCGTTAGGACTTAACGGAGATTGAATGCTTTGTGAATACGGCGGTTTGTATTTTACATTTGATTTGATGGAGAAAACGTCAATTGATATTTGTGTGATATAAGAATGAATAGTAAAAGAAACAAAAAAAGATAAAAAACGGGGTGAAAAAATAATAATATAAATATAAAATAACTAAAGTAATGTTTGAAATGTTGACCATCTGCTTCGACACATCTTTTAGCTCGTTAGACTAGTTCAAAGTAACACTTCTCAACACCTCAGCATTAAGTGCTCTATACGCATTCCTTATTTCATTTTTTAGATCTTCCAAATCAATAGGAGGAGTCTGGTACACTTACCGCCGTATTCACAAAGCATTCAATCTCCGTTAAGTCTTAACTGAGTTCCTCAGTTAAGGATAAATAAGAATCGCGACTTCAGTTAACGTATGTAAAGATGGTGAAACACATCGTTACATACGTTAACTGAAGTTGCGATTCTTAACGAGAATTTAACGAACTTAACCGAGATATTTATCTTCCAAACCTAGTCTGAAAATTTCAACTGTCTAGCTCATTTCGTTCGAGAGTTATCGTGTCTGCGGCTGGACATAATAAATTCTGACCACGGATTCTTGTCTTATCAGTGAGTCGAACCAAATCGTTCATGACCATTTTCAGCCAAAAATTCGAAAATTACTGAGATTTGGGCAAATTGATAAGCACTCTGTCCCGAGGAACAAGAGCGCCAAAAACAAGTCGAACAGTTTATTTATTCATGATGCACGTTATGATTATTCCGAACACTAATGTTCTGTACTGATCAAAACCCAGTGCTAAGTTCAGAATACTCATTGTATATGTCTATTTTTAGTTAGCAAAGATGGAAATATTAGAGAACTTCTGAAAAGTAATGATTTTCATATTGCAATATCTTCTAGCGGATTAAAAAGATTATTAGACAACACTGATTTGAAGGAAAAGTGGACTATTCCAGTACTAGTCGAAGTCATTAAGGTTCAAAGAGGTGAATATTTACTAATGAAATGTTGAAAAGAATGTTACATAAATTATTATTTACAGGAACAGAAATATATGAGAAGAAAGTTGTTTTCATTGACAAACCATTTGTTAAGAATCACCCAGATTCCCTTGATTTGGAGTACCTCAGTATGAAGAGATTGGTTAGAACTAATTTCTGTCAGCACGAGGCATTCAAGTAAGATTATATCCAACAAAAACAAATGTGTGGACAAGACCAACCTTAGATTCCACATTTCGCCTTCAATACACAAGCAATTTTCTCACAAATATCTACGAAATACTATTAATTGAAATTGTTGAATCAGGCTTTAGTGGCAAACCTTCAAACTAGCTAAAAAAAAACAACTTCGCGAATGAAAATGTACAGGGTGCTCGAAAATCTTCATCAAATATCGACTTTTGTCAAGAGTGCTCCGGAGTCCTGATTTTCAAACGATTACTACTATTTTCCCCATTCTTCTTGGATAGAGGTTTAAAAATGTGGGAAAGCCCTGTGGACAGGAGCTTTGGCTGGGGCAGGGTTGGTAATGATATCAATGGATTCTTATGATAACTGCATAATAAAAAAATAAATTCAAAAAATCATAAAATTGCGATTAATTTTTGAAATTTTGAAAAATCATATCTCCCAAAGTATTAGTTTGTTAGAGTTGAGAATGACATAATTGGATTCTTATGATGAAACTGCATCTTAAAAAAATAGAATTTGAAATTTGTATTTACAATTTGAAAATCTGAGCCCTTTGAAATTCAATTTTTGATGAAGATTTTGGGAGGTTTGGCGATAAACTCCAAACGGCAGATTCAACAATTTCAATAGCATTTTGTAGATATGTATTTACAAATTTTTGTGGAACCTTCCACCTGCCAATTTTGTAGGAAAGACGATAATAACTCAAAAACTGCTAAGCATAGATGTAGAGGCAAATTGAAATTCATTCAAGAATGTAAAAATATACAGGCTGCTCCAGGCCCGCCGCTAGCTGTTTGATCGCCCGCGTGCAATACCGATTATGCCGCCCTACGACTACTTACTCTGAGTTTCGTCAAAAAAGGATAATTAATGTTTTATCATTATGGTGGAAATGGACATTTTTCATTATGGTGGAATAAAGATCAAGAATCCGTGGTCAAAATCGATATGTCATATTTATTTCTGGTTCTATTCAATATTCGTTGCACTAAAAATTTTTTCAAAGAGAAAGAGAAAGAGATAGCGACTAATAGCAATTTTTAGGGTAGGTTGAGCATCTGAATGCGAAATTTGAGTTTGTCAGGGACGGGCTGAAGCCAAATTTTTGGGGGTGAAAAGCATTGAAAATTTTACAACTGTGCACGAAGGATTCCAAAAAAAATTCCAATTCCGGAACACATATCATATAATTACTAATAGATACAATAATTAAGTACAGCATTCTGTGGAAACCATAGACTTAATAAGGTCTAAGTTGGAAACATAGAAGTAGGTACGATTTATTATTGAAATTTTGAAAAATTATATCTCCCAGAGTATCAGCTTGTTAGAGTTGAAAATGATATCTTTGGATTCTTACGGCAAAATTGCATTTTAAAAAAAATTGAATTTGAAATTTGTAATGTAAAAAAAAATTTTATTTTCGTTACTCCGAAACAGTTACGCCGATTTTGTCCAATAACGAAATTAACCGAGATTACTCTGAAAATTTCAACTGTTTACCTCATTCTGTTCGAGAGTTATCGTCTTAACAGAGGGCCTGCCGGACTTGTAATTCGAAAATTACAGAGATTTAGGCAAATTGATAAGCACTTTGTTCAAAGGAACAAGAGCGCCAAAAAAGGAGCAAACTGCGTACTCACATATTCACGTTGCTAAATTCAATAGAAATTATAGCTTTTTAAAATGCTGCCCGACAGTGTCAAACAGCTCAAATTGGTACCAGGAAATATTCCTACTCCATTGAAGTTTTTCCAACTTCTTCGAAATTTTTTCCAACTCCTTCAAAAATTTTCCAATTGTGTTGAAAATTTGCCAACTCCGTTCAACATTGGGGGGATCATCATTCCCCGTGGGTACCTTACCTACGCCTGCTAACTGAGAAGAAAGCTCAGAGGGGATTCCCCTAACTTCGCTTGTCCTGCTTTTCATAGAATGACAGACGACTTTTGGATTTGCATCTTAGTTTTAACGGATTCCAATAGATGGCGTTGTTAACGTGATTCGGTCGGTTTTTCTCCATGCGATGACATTTCCTATACACAAGAACCTTGAGGTGGGGTGGGTATTAAGACAATGACTTGAATTACGTGATGAGTCGCTCGATTTGCCGCCCCCCTGGACGTGCGCCCGTGTGCGGTGCACGCCTTGCACGCCCGCTTACGGCGGGCCTGGGCTGCTCCATTCCAAATAACGAAGTAGGTATGTGTTACCGGTATAACTGGAAGAACGACTCCTCCCCCACTATGTAGAGGGGTGCGCCCTTCTGCCAGTTTCCTACACAAGAAATTTCAGGAACATTCGATTCCCGATGGGACAGCCTGTATTCATATTGTTCTCTGACTGCTTGGTGTTGCTAAATTACTACTCGTAGTTCACCATGTATATACTATATTAATGTTAGAAAATAAGAACAGAAATAACCTTCCAGATATCCAAATCAAGATATTTGCCTTCAAGAAAATAGTGGCCAGCTTGTTGATAAGACTGCCGAACAAGTATCTGATGCGGACTCCGAAGAAAAATTACCTTGTAAGTAGTGTCAATATTGTTGATTGATTTTTTATATTTTTAACTTTTTTAAACTTTCAGGGAAGCAGAAAAAAGGACATCCTGATACTATTCATCATAATGTTAATTACCGTATATGGAAATTAAAAAAAACTGTCAATACCAATAATCTCATGAAGAATCAAATGAAAAACACAGAATTACATTTATTGATAAGATCCAAACTGGATGCCTGTGAAGTAAGTTGGTTATTTATTTTAAACAGTATCGGAATAGTATATTCTAAAACAAGTTGCAGAATGGGCTCCTATTAAAACGAGTTTTCGACGCATGAGTATTGGAATTGCCTTCTGCAACGAGTATTAGACGATATTTTCTCTATTTCAGGCAAGTTTTGTAAAATACTGTTGAAATTTAATGAAAAATTCGGATTATATATCCTAGTGACTTTTGTATCGTATCTTGGTAGTTGGTGTGACTGTTACGGAAGTTGACAGATTACAGAATTTGAATTTGAAACGTACGTAGGGCATGGAGATCAGATTTAAAAAAGTTTCCTAATAGCATGAATGATTCAAAATTAGCAAGAAAGAAATCTCTAGTATCATATTTTTTAATGAAAATTTGAAAATAAAGCTTTTCCTCAACAATTATTTCACTATATCCAGATTATATTGTATTGTCAATTGACGTGTGTTGAAATTTGATTGGATCGAATGTCAGTGCTGACTACCACAAAACGAAAAATATAACTAAAAACAATGCGGGGATGAGTTCTTTCCAGCACTGTTTTCAGTGCTGGAATGGACTTAGGATACAGAAATAGAGAAAAAATGTATCTTCGGTATAGACAGAAAGCTATAAGAGTAACAAGGAACGCAATTATATTATTGTACCTCACAACCAATAGAGAAGCAATGCTATCCTCTCCTCCTGTTATCCAACTCGACTCTTCAAATGGCTATGTAACTAAGCCAGCTGCAGAACATCGTAGCAACGCTAGGCAGCGACTCATTCTGTATCAGACTGTCCTGGTTTCGAAAACAAAAGAAAGTTCAATTACCGTTATCGTTAAATGGTACTTTGGGGGAAAATCTGTAAAAGACACTATGAATTTATTTATGGTGGGTTTTGTAGACAGACCTATAGTTACGGAAGTGACTGTACTTTCAATTATTCATATATTGAATTTGAATGCTGCAAAATCAAATTATTCCAGCAGTTCGCGCTCTTCCGATTAACTTTGATGGCGTGTGTGTTTCAACAAGATGGTTGTGACGTGAGTGTTTGTTGTATATATCCGCTCAGGTCGGCTATGGGAAGCTTAAATCGGCTCAGTTCGGTGAAATTTGGCGAGAGCTACAGAGTACAGAACACATGAAGGCCAAGAAGCCTAAAACGCGTCTGTTCTTGCTTTTTGGCAGATCAATTAAATCCCCTGGGTGTTAATTTGATTTGTGAACTCTATGCATAAGTATACTAATTATGCAGACCCATTTCGAGACCCAAAACGCTCTGAACTTATTGATTTATAAATCTAGTATTTTTGATTTTATGGACTAAACTCCTCTTTCCAGGTAATGCAATGCAATAAGCATCCAATCAAATTTAGTAATTCTACTGTTGAGTTTACCTTATAATTGGGTACAAATCGGTCTAACCTGTTTATGGGTTGTATAAATTTTCTTGGCTGATCTGTTACAACCAAATTTTGCACTGATATTTTTTAAAAATCCCTGTACTTTATATTTTCTCAAAACAAGGAATCAAAATTGATTTGTATTGAATTAACTTAGGCCTCACTAAAGTGCTGGTTTATTCTTCAAGAAAATAATGTACTTTTTCCTTATAAAATTACAAATATCGTTCTTGCAGGTGTCACAAACAGGAGAACTGCAACCTCTGATTATTAAACCTAAAATTGAATTACAATTAAAATATGGTGCTAACATTCCTACAAAGAGTGAGCTGTCCAGAGAGTGGACTTCATTATTTTTTAGACCATTTACCAATTTATATAGAGGTATGTATTTAAGTATTAAAATTTCTTGTCGTTAGAACTTGGCTGTAAAATTAGGTTTCGAAGGCCCTCGCAAAATGTCAGCGATAATGGACTAATAGTTTCTGAGATACGGCCGCATACTACCAGGTTTAAATTGGATCGGATTTGTATATTTTGAGTTATTGAGGAAATAACAACATAATTTCAGATGGGTCAGACCGTTTGGCCGATTATGCCTATGTACGAACTTTCGACTATCGCATTCGGATGCGCAACCTACCCTGAAAATGGGAAGTCGCTATTTCTTTCCGTTTTTTCAATATCTCCACCATTCTATAATGGTCGGATATATATCGTGATCGTGTTCAAATTTGGAATTTGGCTGTAGCATCAGACGCAAAATTTCAGCGATATCGGAGGGATAGTTTTTGGGATACAGATTATGTTTTAATAATTTTTTTTATTTCTATTGATACGATTTCACTTAATTTCGCCTAAGTCTTTGTGTCGGCATTCTACAACTAGTTCCCAAATTTCGATTCGCTCGTATCTGTATTATCTCAAAAAAATGGGTTCAAGCCCTGTGGACAGGAGCTTTTGGGCGCATGTTCCTTGTGGCCCGTACTGACCAGTAAAGAAAAAAAGCAGTATCATGTTGAATACCTTAATATTATTCTGGAACACAAATTTTCCATTACAATAATCTTCATCTAGCTTCTATTTAGTATCAATTCCTGTAGAACGTGATCATAATAAGTGTTTTCCATATAATAAAATGTGTTTGAACTTGGTATGTAGGAAATCTGACATCAATCATTGGAATTAATTGATTTGACAAACAGCCGTCAAATGAGGTAAATAGATTTTTGTGACGATTTTCTGTGACCATAAAAAAAATTAAGCATTTCATTATTGCATTTCTTGAAATAGGTACCTTTTCAAGTCGATCAACATCGTCCTTCTTTCGACGTCTAAACTATGACTTGATTCTTTATGTTTATGTCTTTGAATTTGTTTTCGGTGGAATTCAAAGAGTTCATAGAATAATCGATGAAAATACTGAGAGAGACCCAGGAAATTTGACACATTTTGTCTTATATCTCCAGAAATTGAAATCTTATAGAGCCAAAATTTTGCACAATGTTGCAAAATACTACAATTGACGTTAGTACAAGTTTTTGTTGCAATCTGATGAATAGTTCACGAAAAAAAAATTTTTTTTTCGAAAAAATTAAAAGAAATATTTTTTTAAAAATTACCAACATTTCGATCATAACAGAATTTTGCCAAAAGTTGCGCGTTTATATCCTCGAACTGACTACAAAGTTTCGATTCAACATCTTCTTTAGTTCCTGAAATATCAGGGAAATAACCTCAAAATTTTAAATGTCTATAACTCCTAAACCGTCCGGCCGATTTTGCCCGTTAACGAACTTAACCGTCGCATTTTGATCAGAAACCTACCCTGAAAGTTTGAAGTCGATAGGACCTTCGGTGCTCCTGTTATCGTGCACACGGCCGGACAACCGGCCGGCCTGCCGGCCGGCCGGCCGGCCGGCCGGCCGGACGGCACCCTAAGATCTGACACCGGATTCGTGATCAGGGAGTCCGAATTAGTCTATTAGCCAATTTTCAGCTCGAAATTCGAAAATTACAGACATTTGGACGAAATGATAGGACGATGTTCCCCTAGAACATACGCCCAAAAATTCACCGTCACATCCAGATGCGCAACCAACCCTGAAAATTTCAAGTCGCTATCTGTTTATGTGCGATTGTTATCGTGGCAACGGCCGGCCGGCAAGACAGAATCAAATTTGACCTCGTATTATTCATTATTGAGTCGAACCTAATCGTTTGAGACCATTTTCGGCAAAAAAAATCGACGAAGAATTGGATGTCAAATCGATTCTGTCCGGCCGACCGGCCGTCCGTTCGCCACGATAACTTGCGAACGGAAAGATTTAGCGACTTGAAATTTTCAGGGTAGGTTCCGCATCCAAAGGTGACGAACAAGTTCGTTAATGGGCGTAATCATCCTCACAGTTTTTTTTAACAATACATAACCGTTCGAATTGAAACTTGGTAGTTAGTTGTAGAATACGCGTGTCAAAATATTATGTATCTCAGAAACTATCCGTCTGATATTATTGAAATGTTGCAAGAGCCTTTAAATCCTAATTTCTAAGCAATGTTTCAAATTTGATCACGATCGAATCTATATTGTAGGAGTTATAGAAGAAAAACTGGAAACCGAGAATCGTTGGGCGAGTTCAGCTTCTGACAAAGGACGTTTAGAATTTTACTTAGGGAAAATTTGTGTAAATGAGGGCCGGTTTCTCAATTGCGAGTTAACTCGAGGTTGCGCGTAACCCGAGTGTTACGCGTTCATGTGAAAGTGACATATTTTTCCCTCGAGGTTGCGGGTAACCCGAGTGTTACGCGTTCATGAATATCGCTAAATACATGCGCAACTCGCAACCTCGAGTTAACTCGCAATTTAGAAACCGGCCCTGAGGGGACTTCCCAATGGAAAAAGGTGGAAAAAGAGCTGCTCTTGAGGTCATGGTGGACAGGGAATGGTTGAAATTGCCGACGAGGCTATAGTGACGAGCTTTGGGAAAATTCCATGTAATTAAAAAAAAAATCCGAAAGTTACTTACTTTTTGATTTTTACTTATACTTATATCGCATTTCAGATATTGCTTAAATTTTGCAATAGCCTACAAAACCTTATTCTACAGCCAAGTTCTAGATTTAAACTCCATCGAATCTATATTGTTGGAAGTATTCTGAAAATATAATTATTTTTTCCTGGAAGCCAAGCTGCTTTGGGCGAGTTCTGTACCTGTATATGGGTGACCCCTCTGGGTATAAATTTGAACAAGCGCGCGAAAGCTCCTGGCCTCAGGGTTTTTCCATCTAGTTCTTCAGCCATGCTAACCACTGTTGTATTTCCATCCTAAAGTTTTTGTATTTATATTAGCGTTAAGCCTGAAAAACAAAAAAATAGTGCGTGGACTCCCTCCGAGCATAAGAAGTGAAACTTCGTAATGTGGAATTGAAAATAGGAAAGGATATAAAACTACGCGTATGCGTTCGAGTGATACGCATTCACTCTGGCTCTATTCCCCCTCCCCAGGTGCGTTGAACGTTTAACGCAACAGTGCTTTCACCCCCTCCATGGTAGCGTTAAACGTTCAACGCAACCTTGTTGGGAGTCAAAAACAAGTGAATGAAATAATGAATATTATAAATTAAAATAGAACAACGTAATGGGGAAATGAAAATAGGAAGGGGTAGAAAACCACGCGCAAGCGTTCGAGTGCCACTCATTCACTCTCGCTCTGTCTCTTTCTATTACACTCCCCAGGAGCGTTGAACGTTTAACGCATCAGTGCTTTCATACCGCCTCCATGATAGCGTTAAACGTTTAACGCAACCTTGTTGGAAGACGCATTAGAAGTTTCACTTCAATAAATACCCCCCAACAATGTTTTTGAAGTGAAACTTCTAATGCGACTTCCAACAAGGTTGCGTTAAACGTTTAACGCTACCATGGAGGGGGTATGAAAGCACTGCTGCGTTAAACGTTCAACGCTGCCGGGGAGGGGGAATAGAAAGAAACAGAGCGAAAGTGAATGCGTGGCACTCGAACGCATGCGCATATATACAATATAGCTGTTACAGGCCAGCCCGAGCGTAAAGCTGCGTATAAACTACCTGAGGGAAACCCTCGAACATTGATACGCGAGGCGGCCTCGCGCTATGTAGACGGGGTTGACGTGCGAGGCATGCCTGTGTAAAAAGCGGAATGCCACCTCGCGTATCAATGTTCGAGGGTTTGCCGCACGTAGTTTATACGCATAGCTTTAGCAACGAGTAGCGTCTTATATTCCAACGCAAGAGGGAGAGAGGAAGAAAGATACACAAAGGTAGAAAGTAGGAGAGAGAAAGAGAGTGAGTCGGTAGATCGCATGCAAGCACATGCGCGTGGTATTCTTGTGAAGCAGCGAAATAAACAGTATGAGCATCGTGAAATTAGCTGAAATACGTACTTATTGCTCTATTTTATTTTAGAATATTCATTTTTTCATTTGCTTGTTTTTTTGAAGTTAAACTTCTAATGCGACTCAGACAAAGTTGCGTTAAACGTTTAACGCTATCATGGAGGGGGTATGAAACCACTGTTTCGTTAAACGTTCAACGCTCCTGGGGAGGGGGAATAGAAATAAACAGAGCTAGAGTGAATGCGTGGCACTCGAACGCATGCGCGTAGTTTTCAACCCCTTCCTATTTTCATTTCCACATTACGAAATTTCGCTTCTGCCGCTCGGAGGGACTCCACCCACTATTTTTTTTATGACATACGAGATTAAAATCGCACACAGTTCACTGAGGTATTCTGACATTTATCATTAATTTTAATGTAAATTCACTTTAGAGACGAGATCAAAACTATATGATTTGGCAAGTAGTTTGTCTGTTTTGTTGTATTATTTCCACATAATAAATCCTCCACCCATTGACTCTTTCAATCTATTTTCAGTGAGGATGCATTGGAAAACTGCTGAAGTAGTCAACCTTGAGAAATGTTCAATTCAGAAAGTAGCAACGGAGGCCAATCATCTATATCAGTATAATCCATGTTTAGGACTGGGTATTTTAAATGATTTGCTCACCAAATTGGTTGACTTGAATGTGGGAAACTACATCTTATCTCATCTTCCAAAGCATGGATCTTTTGTTTCATTAATGAAGGAATGTGAAAGGTATATTTTTTCCAAGATATTGATATTCAACATGTGGTGTATTGAGAATGATGTAGTCAGATGGTGTGTACCTCTTAAATTAGACAATTATGAATATTTAAAACTAACAATAAGACGATAATGGGTACTTGGACTAATGCATTGTTAGGAGTTGATTATTATTACGAACAATGAAGTCCAAGTACCCATTATCGTATTATTGGAATTTAAATTATGGACGCTACAGAATCACATACATTTAAAACTAAGATGGTACTAGCTTTAAATGTCATGGCCAGATCCTAGAATTGATCACTTCATGATGTGGCCTACCATTTCTTGAAATGGTTGAAAACAAACCATATCTAACGGGATGGAGAGTAAGCAAAAAGCTGCATTCTTTTTTGCTACATTTTTGGGCACGTGTTCCGCAAGGAACAGCGTACTATCATTTCGTCACAATGTCTGTATATTTCGAATTTTGTTCCGAAAACGGTCTCAAACAATTCAGTTCGACTCACTGATGAATAATCCGGGGTCAAATTCAATTCTGTCCGTCCAGTCCGGCCGTTAGCACGATAACTCTCGAACGGAATGAGTTAGAGCGTTGAAATTTGCAGGGTAGTTTTGGAGCGTGAATATCTCGGACAAGTTAATGGGCAAAATCCACTATTTTCCAAGCCATTTCAGAGTTATGGCCATTTTTAGTATTGTATGTCAAATATTTGAAAATGAAATTGAAATTTTGTTTCCACTATAACTCGAAAAATACTGATCCAATTGAATTGAAGCTCGGTAGTTAGATGCGAAGTACCAGCGAAAACACTTGTGCAAAATTTCGTGGGGATCGCATGAGTAGAAAAAATTCAAAATCCTATCCCCTCGCTTGCCAGACCTCAATTCCATCGAACAAGCTTGGAATCAGCTGCAAAGAGCATTGGATTCTCATCAACCACCTCCACCACATACACTTCAAGGGAGAGAAATTGATCAAGGCTATTTCAAAAATCTGATCAAAAGTGTGCAAAGGCCGTTGTCAGGTTGTGGTTGATGTTTGAGAAGGCCATACTATTTAGTGAACTTTATTTTTTGAGAACACTGATTCTGCACTCTACAAATACTAAAAATAAATTTTCACCTGAAACTTATAAAAGAAAGCCTGGTCCTCTCTTACCAGGTACATTATGAGTATGAGTATGAGTTTGTATATGCGAAGTGAGATAAGTTAACTTTTGTTGCTCTGCATTTAATGTCAAATGCTTGGAGAAAAAGTGACCCAAAATTAACAGAACTAAAGTTAAAATGTGTGCCTAGACAACAGTGTTCCAAATACCATCAAAACAAGGTACTTTGCTAGTGCATTTTTGAGAAATTTACATTTTACGAACAATTATTCGATAATTCATTGAAACCATTAAAATCTTATCTCTTATAAAAACTGATATTTCTTATCATGAATAAAAGTAAACAAGCAGATGTCAAACGGAAGGAGGCGAAGTACCAGGGCGGACAAATCTGTGATGGAAAGGAGGCGAAGATCAACAGCAATGATGAAACCAAATGTGAACTTTGTAAAAAAACTTTTTTAAAAAGTAAATACAAACTCCGCTGTTTCAAATGTGATCTTTGGATATGTCAAAAATGTACAAATCTTGATGTAACCACAATTCGCGACCTAATTAATGAAGATAAAAATTGGATATGCAGAAATTGTGAAAAGAATAAGAATACCCGCAGATCCATAATAGAACCGAAATATGTAACCTCCGATGACCAAATCTCAGAGGAAGAGAGTGGAACTGAACATGCACCTTCCCAGAAAAAGTTCACATTGGGGGATGTTGTTGAAATAATGCAACGAAATCATGACAGTTTAAAGGGTGAAATGAAGGGCTTTAAAAAGGATATTCTCGAGTTACAACATTCAATGCAGTTCTTGTCAGATTCATTTGAAGAACTACAGCGTGAAAACAAATCAGTAAAGAAGTTGTTAGAGGAAGAAAGAAAGGAACTTAATAAGGCAAATACTAGAATCAGTCACTTGGAAGAAAAACTAGAAATTATTGACCAAGAGAAACGAGAGAGAAATATCATGATAATGAATGCCCCCATCCAAGAAAATGAAAATACTAAAGATGTAGCTCATAAAATAATAGGGCATGTTGGAGTTCATCTAGAAGCAAATAATTTTCTTGCTAAGCGAATTTCTGTAAAGAATAACTCCCCGATTCTAGTGCAATTAAATGATGTAAACACAAAACTGTCTATTCTAAAAAAGCGAAAGGAAGCTGGTGATGTTACAATGAAAGATTGCGGATTCTCTGAGGACAGCGTCGTCTATTTTAACCATGACCTATCTAAAACCAAGCAGGAACTTTTTGCGAAAACCCGGAAATATAAATTTGATAATAACTACAAGTACGTTTGGATAAAAAATGGAAACATTTATTTAAGAAAAACTGAAAGTGGCCCTGCTCTTGTAATAAGAAGAGAAGATGACCTCAGAAGACTGCAAAATTAATTTTCCTTTCTCTGCTTGTTTCTTGGTGGTTATTTGATGTGGTAGAGCTATAGAATCTTTTTTTTTTTGTAAAATGGATAATGTAGTGTCAGATTTTTTAAGCTTATCGACTACACAAATAGATACTAAAGTTATAAAATCACCTTTTGATAACGACATAATATTTCCAGAACAAAAATTAGATATAACTTGTTTAACTTTTAATGTAAGGAGTTTAAGGGCAAATTTTGACGAATTTTTGATATACTTTAATTATCTGAAACAAAAGCCAAAAATAATAGTGTTAACTGAAATTTGGATAAAAAATGATGAACTAAAATTATACAATATACAAGGTTATAACAGTTTTTTCAGTACCAGAGAAAAAAGGAGATCAGGGGGGGTTGCAATCTTTGTAGCTGACGAACTTGCGGTTACAAATACAGAAACTGTTAACATGAACACTGCTGAAGGACTTATGGTTGAATTAAGGATTTTAACAAAGTATATATCAGTTCTGGGCATTTATAGAGCGCATGATTCTAGCATGCAAGAATATCTTGAAGAGTTGGACATGATTTTAGACAACAGCTTACAATGTGAAGTTTTTTACTATACGGGTGATATAAATTTAGATTTAAGGTCAGAAAACGTGGACGATTATAAGCTTTTACTAAGTAGCAAAGGCTTTGTATCATGTATGAATGAAATAACGCGGCCAAACAATAGTGGTTCAGGAACATGCGTTGATCACATATTTATGAAATGTAAGGCCGATATACTAAATTCCGCGGTAATAGAGTTAGACACAACAGATCATTACCTGATTTTAGGTGTAATACCTATAAAAAATTTTGAGTCCTCAAATAAAGCAACCTCAAAAGCAAATAAGGTAGACATAGAAAAATTAAAATCCAAAATAGTGGAAAACGATTTTACATTTGTTCATGATCTAAACTCGGATATAAATTACAAATTTTCAACTTTCGTGAACAAGTTTGTCGATTTGGTTAAAACAAGCTCATTCGAAATTGTAAACTCCAGCTCACATAAAAGGATTAAGCCATGGATGTCGAAAGGGCTGCTAAGGAGCATTCGTGAAAGAAATAAACTGTTCCAAAAAACTAAAAGGGAACCTTGGAATAATCACTTAAAACTAAGATACATAAAGTACCGTAATTTTGTTAAAAAACTAGTTAACATGTCTAAAATATCCTTCTTTGAAAACGAAATAAAAAAGTACACGCACAATATAAAAAAACAATGGCAAACTATAAGGGATATAACGGGCTCAAGTGGAATTAATAGAAATATCAATAAAATTGAAAATTCTAATAGTAAAGAAATTTTAACTGATACAAAAGATATTGCTAACTACTTAAATTCTTATTTTATAGAAAACATAAAATCACTAACAGAGAATATGAAGGGGCCTGTAAGCTCTCAGAATCTCCGTCAGATAACACATAAATCTATAAAAGACTCCTTAATAATTCCACCTTTTGTAGAGTCTGATATTCTTGCAGGCATAAATTCACTTAAAAGTAACAAAGCGCCAGGCCCAGATTCTATTACAGCGAATATTTTGAAACAGGTTAAAAATGAAGTGGCACCTATTCTAACACAGTTATTTAATCAATCCATCACTTGCGGAACTTTTCCAGATTGTCTAAAAAATTCAATAGTTATTCCTGTACATAAAGGAGGCAACAAATTAGATGCAGGTAATTACAGACCAATAAGCCTCACTTCCGTCTTCTCTAAATTGTTTGAGAAACTGGTGCTAAAGTCACTAACAGCCTTTTTACTTAAGCATTCCTTCTTTTCGGAAAACCAATATGGGTTTCTTGAAAATAAGGGTACAGAAATTGCACTGGTGAAGTTTAGTAATCGGGTGATCCGGAGTTTGGACAAAAGCGCATTTGTATCAGGTATGTTTGTGGACATAAAGAAGGCTTTTGATACACTCTCACATATTGTATTGCTGGACAAGCTCCATTGCGCGGGCGTTAGGGGAACAATTCTGGAGTGGTTTCGAACCTTTTTGGCTAACCGCAAGCAAAATGTTAGAGTAGGTGATGAACTTAGTAGGGAATTGACCCTTCGGAGTGGTGTTCCGCAGGGATCTGTAATGTCTCCTACGCTTTTTTTAGTGTACATTAACGACCTTTGTGGCGCCACGTTGAATGGAAAAATTTCTACCTTTGCAGATGATACTGCCCTTTTTTATTCAGAACAGAACAAAGAAATCCTACAAATTAAAATGCAACAAGATCTCAATACATTAACAAAATGGTTCTCTTTGAATAAAATTTGTGTAAATATCAGGTGTGTGAATAAGTCTTTCCCGTCTTTTGTAAGAGATGGCGCCACCAATACTGTGCGAGTATTCAATGGTTACATATGTCATAATCAAAGCTTATTCATATGTCAACAATTCCACACTAACACATTAGTTGAAATTTTTTCGCATCATAAATTTTTGATATTGTGAAAATGTCGAAATTTGAGCCGAGTCGACGTCATTTGCGGGAAGTTTCACTTTATTGGTTCAATTTGAAGAAATCTGCTGCCGAGGCGCATCGATTGCTTCAGGAAGCTTATGGAGAAGGTTGTGTCGATGATTCAAGTGTTCGCGGATGGTTTCGACGCTTCAAAAGTGGTGATTTCGACGTGGAAGACAAGGAGCGTTCCGGGCGGCCGCAAATCTTTGAAGATCAAGAATTGGCGACTTTGCTTGATGAAGATTCGTGTCAAACGCAAGAAGAACTTGCTGAAGCATTGGGAGTTGACCGAACAACCATTTCCAAGCGTTTGAAAGCCATGGGAATGATCCAAAAGCAAGGAAATTGGGTGCCGTACGAACTGAAGCTGAGAGACGTCGAACGGCGTTTTTTCACTTGCGAACAGCTGCTTCAGCGACATAAAAGAAAGGGTTTTCTGCATCGTATCGTGACTGGCGATGAAAAGTGGATCCGTTACGATAATCCGAAGCGAAGAAAATCATGGGGACTACCCGGCCATGCATCATCATCGACGGTCAAGCCAAATATTCATGGCGCCAAGCTCATGCTCTGTATATGGTGGGACCAGCTAGGTGTGGTTTACTATGAGCTTCTGAAACCGAATGAAAGGATCACAGGCGAGGTCTATCGACGACAATTGATGCGTTTGAGCCGCGCACTGCGAGAAAAACGGCCACAATACTCCGACAGGCACGACAAAGTTATTTTGCAACATGACAATGCTCGCCCACATGTTGCACAGCCGGTGAAAACATACTTAGAAACGCTCAAATGGGAAGTCCTACCCCACCCGCCGTATAGTCCAGACATTGCTCCGTCTGATTACCATCTCTTCAGATCGATGACGCATGGCCTGGCTGACCAGCACTTCCATTCCTACGAGGAAGCCAAAAAATGGGTGGATGACTGGATAGAGGCCAAACCGGTCGAATTTTTTCGCAACGGGATTCGTATGTTGCCAGAAAGATGGGAAAAAGTTGTAGCTAGCGATGGCCAATACTTTCAATAATTCATTTGTAACCATTTTTTCACAATAAAGGCTCAAAATTTGAAAAAAACGGGAAAGACTTATTCACACACCTGATATTAAAAAAACTAATTATATTAATTTTGCTACTCGTGGTTCATTCTCTTTTGGACATCCATTAACATTTCACGAATTTGACTGCGATGTTGGAAATTGTGAATGTAACACAGTTGCGCAGGTTGACAACATCAAGTATTTGGGCTTAACGTTAGATCAAAATATGACTTGGAAATCACATATATTTAATATAAAGCAAAAATTGTATTCTTTGTTACCCAAGCTTTATTTGTTAAGAGAAATTCTGTCAACACATATTTTAAGAACTATATACCTATCACTATTTCAATCTGTGATAGTGTACTCAATAAGTGTGTGGGGGGGAGCATATAAAACCAACTTACGTCCTCTGGTGGTACTACAAAAATGCTTATTAAGGGTAATCCTAAAGAAGAAAAGAACACATCCTTCACAGCCATTGTTTGAGTTTTTAAATGTGCTAAATATCGATGCGCTCTATAGATTAAACTGCGGAATTGCAGTATTCAGATACAAAAATTTATTAAATATGCAAATTCTAATGAGTACTAGAGGTTTTCAAAAATTTCAGTTGCCTAGAGTTAGGCTTACCCTGGCATTACATTCTTTCTACTACCAGGGACCTAAAATCTTTAACTTAATGGAGATTCCAAGCACAACAAATAATTTTAATGCTATAAGACGCATAATAAAAAGTAAAACTAGTAATAATTACTCCTAAACTTCTTCCACTGTTTTTGGTGTCCAAAAGGTATTTAATTATATGATTCCTCTTTTCTTTGTATATTTTGTTTTTTTGTTTTTGATATTTTCTTTTCATTAACTTTGTTTAAAGTTTAGGTTAACTCATCTCTTGTTAATGTTAATTCTCTGCACACGGGCTGTTTTAGCCTTGCAGGGACATGATTTATAAACATATTTTTATCTTAAATACATTATCTAAGAGCATTGTAAAACCATTGTAATACTAAACACGTAGTGAATAAATTGATTGAATAAATAAATAAAAATTGAATAAATTGACATTCCATCAGCGAATCTTCCTAGTGACGAAATGATCAAGAAAATAAGCAACGAAAAGAACTTCACTACGATGCTCAGTAAGAAAAAAGACTGGGAATACACCGCCCAAGTTCTTGAAAGAAATGCCATTAAATGGTACACAGACAGTTCAAAAACCACTACAGGAGCTGGAGTATATGGACCAGGCAGCAAATGCTCCCTATTGCTAGACTCCTATCCGAGCATCTTTCAGGCAGAAGTACTTGCAATAGGAAGATGCGTGGAAATGAACCTAGAGATGTGATATAGCAATTCACTCTTGACAGTCAAGCTGCTATTAAAGCTCTGAGCTCCAAGCTAATATGGGAGTGCTGAAGAAAACTCAATGAAGTAGGCAAGAACAACAGGGTCTCCTTAGTCTGGGTTTCTTGTCACGTGGAATCAAACCCCCTTTCTTGGCCCAGAACCCTACTGTGGGGTTGGTAGATACATCTATGAAAGTGAATTTCGGATAAAAGAAGGAAATGAAAGAGGTATTTTCTGGAGATCTGTCCCCAGAATGTATGACTGCAAGAAATTCCTCCAGAACTTTGATACTGTCAGATCCAAGAAATACTTGGACCTCAGTAAGAACACGCTGCAGCTCCTCACAGGGCACTGCGGCCTTAGGAAGCACATGATGAGATTAGGGCTAGCAGAAACTGACGAGTGCAGATTCTGTTGGGAGAGGAGGATGAAACTCCTGATCACCTGATAACGGAATGCCTCGCCATATTAAACCAACACAAGCAATGCTATGGGCATGAAATCTGCAGGAGCGAAGAAGTAGCCTCCATGAAGCCATCCCAGATACTGAAGTTCACCAGAACTCTGCAACTGCGAGACGAGCTGTAGATGGTAATGACACCGACAGCTCTGACGGGGGGTACAATAGACCTCAAGGTCGCAGTGCATCGTTACCCCTTACAAATATATATGTATATTAGGGTGCTTCATTTTTAGGCGATATATTTTTTTTCTCTGTGCTACCTGAAAATCTTATACTTTATGAAAAATAAAAAATTATACCGCCGGGTAGGAGGCTTTCAGTGCAATAGTGGCTTAGCTCATTTAAAAATTCAATTTCCTATTTAAATAGCACAGAAAAAAAATTTTACAGTTTCAATTTGATTTTTCGACGAAAAAAAAATTTTTGGGGAAAAACGCGTGTATAGCTTTTGTAGAGCATAAAATTTGCTACAAAAAGATTCTTCGCGGGAATCCTCCTCGACCAACAACTTTTGAGTTATAGAACAGGGAATATAAATGTTTATCAGATTTTACATCAAATCATTTCTAAATCAAGATTTATTATTTTTACATCAAAAAATAATTCATTATAGACCAAAGAACGTTTTAATCGAGTCAATATATGATCCGGGTTTCCAATTTCAAACATTATTTTTGAATAAATAGAGAAAACTAAATTTTAATTAATAATTATAATAGAATCAAATTTCAAATACATTAAATTCAAATTTTCGTTCATATTTTATTTTTAGTTCTTTTTCCCACCGCAGCAGCGCTGTTTTCCTGCTGAAAGAGCAGTACAATTGATAGAATCATTCAATCGGACTTTAACCATTGTATATAGAAACATAGTAGGACAACCCTCTAACTAAATCGATTATGCACGTTTTCGAGCGACATCTATTAGAAATTCTTAAGAACTTCACGAAATTGAATCCGTAGTAGTGCGGCCTCTTCAGGAAGTTATTCGAATTAGAGTCAGTAAGATGACAATGTGCAGAGGCGGATTGATTAAAGTTTATATGTTCTCCACTCTCTCTTATAAACAAGTTTGTTGAGTTGATGCACCACGAAAAGGATAATAATTGAAGTATGGTATTGGAAACTTATTAATTTAATAGCATAGAAATATGGATCATGCGGAGGAATATATATAAGTGGAATTACCCGTTAAACCTTCCCACTTATTAATAACATTTTCGGTATTCGAATTTACTTTTTCTACTTATGCGAAAAAGAAAAGAAATTAGAAATCGATTGCAAATAGACTTATTTTATTGATATACCTATTCAATTAGGGACAATGATACATGAGCCAAACAAAAAAACATTGCTAAGTTTTCATAGAAGGTTTATTATTTCTTCTCCAAACAATACTACATTTTTGGCGCTCTTGTTCCTCGGAACAGAGTGCATATCAATTTGCCCAAATGCCTGTAATTTTCAATTTTTTGGCTGAAAATGGTCTTAAACGATTTGGTGCGACTCACCGATCAAGTATCCGTGGTCGAAATCAATTATGTCCGTCCGGCCGGCCGGCCGTAGGCACGATAACTCTCGAACGAAAGGAGTTAGAGGATTTAAATTTGTACGGTAGTTTTGTAGCGTAAATATCTCAGACGAGTTCATTCACGTGTGAAATCCACCAAGCGGTTTCGGAGTTATGGCCCTTTTTAGTAAAAACATTTTTTATGAATATTTCCGAAACCGATTACTCGATCTATCTGAAATTTAGCATCAAATTGTAGAATAATGACCTCTATATGCATGCGAAGTTTTGTGTTGATCGGGTTGCAATAAGGTATAAAAAAAAATTAAAATTTTTAAATTTCGTTTCTATAATAACTCTCTAACAGAATGAGCTGGGCAGTTGAAATTTTCAGAGTAGGTTTAAGAGATAATTATCTCGGTTAAGTTCGTTACTGGTCAACATTGGCCTGATGGTTTTGGAGAAACGAAAAAACAATTTTTTAATTCCTTTTAAGATGCAGTTTCACCATAAAAATCCACTGATATCATTTACAACTCTAACAAGCTAATACTTTCGGAGATATGTTTTTTCGACATTTACTTCTTATGTTTTCATAGAATGCTGTAGTTAATTCCCTAATATTAAATTGGTTCAAGCCCTGTGGACAGGAGCTTTGGCGCTCTCGTTCAAACTTTGACAAATCATATCTCCGAAATTATTGGTCTCTGGGAATTATATAAATGGATTCTTACGAGAGAAATTAAATTCAAAAAGACCGATTCTCCCCAATAACGAACTTATCCGAGATATGAATTCCTCAAATCTACTCTGAAAATTATATTATATCAATTAAAACTTAGACAATATTGTAGTTTTGTTTTTACTGGAGATATTCTGAACTCAATTGATTGATGTATCTTACCAAAGAATATATTTCCATCATCATATGGATTATCCACGGGCATTATATTTTCATTGTACATAGTTGTATATAGAAAATATACAATGATATCATCAACTTAAAAATATAATATCATATCATCCTCATAATTCTACTATAGCTGAGGTTATTTCATTGGTCATTTTACATTCACTCATACATTTTTTTCTAGGACAGAGGAGGTATATTTTATATCAAGAATAACGAACCAGAAATAATTTTGACATTTATATCTCATAGGAAAATAAGATGACATGTAAGAACACAAATCATATGATTCATAGATAGCATAATTAAGTACAGCATTCTGTGAAAACATATAAGTACCATTCATTATTGAAATTTCGAAGAATCATATCTCCGAAAGTATTAGCTTGTTAGAGTTGAAAATGATATCAATGGTTTTTTATCGTGAAACTGCATCTTAAGAAAAATTTTGAAATTTGTAATGTGAAAAAAATTTGTTTTTTCGTTACTCCGGAACCATCAGGTTTCGCCGATTTCACCCAATAACGAGCTTAACCGAGATATTTATCTCCCAAACGAACTCTGAAAATTGCAACTGCCTAGCTCATTCTATTCGAGAGTTATTGCAGAAACAAAATTTTAAAATTTTTTAATTTTTTTTTTGACACTTTATGGCAACCCGATCAATACAAAACTTGGCATGCATATAAAGGTCATTATTCTACAATTTGATGCTAAATTTCAGATAGACCGGGTGACCGGTTTCGGAAATATTCATAAAAAATGTTTTTACTAAAAATGGCTATAACTCCGAAACCCCTTGGTGGAATTCGCCCATTAACGAACATGTCCGAGATATTTATGCTCCAAACCTACCCTACAAATTTTTATCCTCTTACTCGTTTTGTTCGAGAGTTATCGTGTTAACGGACGGACGGCCGGCCGGGCAGAATCGATTTCGACCAGGGTAGGTTTGGGGAATAAATATCTCCATTGAGTTCATAAATGGGCAAAATCGGTTCAGTGGTTTCGGTGTAATAATTTTTTTTCAAATTACACTATTTGGATTGATTTTTTTATGCAGTTTCATTATAGAAATCCATCGATATAATTCCCAATTCTGAGGAACCATGAAACCAATACTTTCAGAGATATGCTTTTTCAAAGCTTCAATAATTACAAACAAATTATTGTTTGAAAAGCGCGCTAAGGCAATCTGACCTCACTTCAGTGCTTTTCAACATTTTGGGCGCTCTAGTTCCTCGGAACTGAGTGCTTATCAATTTGCCCAAATGTCTGTAATTTTCGAATTTTTCGATGAAAATGGTCTTGAACGATTTGGTTCGACTCACTGATCAAGAATCCGAGGGCGAAATTGATTCTGTCCGACCGGTCCGGCCGTAGGCACGATAACTCTCGAACGAAAGGAGTTAGAGGATTGAAATTTGCAAGGTGGGTTTGGAGCGTAAATATCTCGGACAAGTTCGTTAATGGGCGAAATCCATCCAGCGGTTTCGGAGTTATGGCCGATTTTAGTAAAACACATTTTTTATGAATATTTCCGAAACCGATCACTCGATCTAACTGAAATTTAGTAACAAATTGTAGAATCATGACCTTTATCCGCAGTGTCAAAAAAAAATTCAAAATTAAAAAAAAAATGTTCTACAATAACTTCCGAACGGAATGAGCTAGGCAGTTGAAATTTTCAGAGTAGGTTAGGGAGATGAATACCTCGGTTAAGTTTGTTATTGGGCAAAATAGGCCAAATAGTTTCGGAGTAACAAAAAAAAAATTTTTTAAGCAACAAATTTCAAATTCAATTTATATTTAAGATGCAGTTTCACCATTAAAATCCATCGATATCATTTTCAACTCCAACAAGCTAATACTTTCGGAGATATGATTTTTCTAAATTTCAATAATGAATCGTACTTCTATGTTTTCACAGAATGCTATAATTATTATATCTAAGCTTTATTATATGATCTGTGTTCATACTCGTACATTTCATTCTATAAGAAAGAGTCAGATTCATTTCAGCTATTTTAATTTGATTTCTTCCATGGTGCAGTTCTCATTCTCAAATTGCTCATTTAATCTTGATAAATAAACTATTATTTGAATTGAATTTCCTTTATGATGCAGTTCTATCATAAGAATACATTGATATAATTCCCAACTCTGAGAAACCAATACTTTCGGAGATATAATTTGTCTGTTTGAACTAGAGCGCCAGAAAGCTCCTGTCCACAGGGCTTGAACCCATTTTTGTTTCTTACTTCTACTGGTTTTCTAGTTATAGACTCGTGGATTCATAAAACTAAACGAAATTTGCATACAGAAAGTAGACACATTTTTTAATCAATGCATTTCTTCCATGAAAAAGATAGGTAGGTACCTATATAATGCTATGGTCGAAGCTTCTTTAAATTCAGCATTTATATGTTGTATCGATCTCGATAAATAAGTAAATTATTTATTTGATCAGTAATTGGAGTTGAATGATAAAATGGAGAGTTTCTGGAATTTAATTTTTGTATGAAGTGTCAGTAAATTCCAACCACTGACCAATCAATTAATCATTCAAAAGAGACTGATAAAGATACATAATGAAAATATCATCAACATCCAAAATTGTCTTTTTCATTCTCACAGGAAAATTCAATAATACAAACAACCGAGAACCGACAACACGTGAACACGTGCAAACGCAAATCATTTTAGATTTAATGGGCTTCAGCGAGTTCAGCGAGCTAAGACATTCCTTTTTATAACAACGTTGACTGGCGCATAGCAATATAGAGAAATCAACTGTAACCGTATGTCGTAGCGGAATTTCACAGATGGTCTAGTCTAGGGAGGGGATCACATATGGATGGATCACCAGGGTCGTGACACTCTCTTTCCCCCACCCCAAACCCTGTTTTTAGTTCATTGGCATTCTAGAGATGTCTCTGCCTGCGCAAATTCCATGATTTCCATGGGATGAGATCCGATAGATGACTCTGTTGCGCGTTCAGAATTAAAGATTCAGAATGTGATGGATTTGTCATTAATTTCTGAAAGTGTCAACGAACCTTGTTTACAACTATGAAAATTATTCAAATAAATATATTTTTATTGAGTGGACAATTTTATATTATAACTATTCCGATGAAATATGTGTTTATGTGTACTTGGATCCATAGAATACCGATAAGATACCTGCACAGATACCTGATCGTTTCTATGGCAGGTAAACCAAATTACTGTTTACTCAGGTAGAAATTGAAGTGAATTTGAATTCGCACCTTCGACCGAAGAGGTTCAGCCAAAATATCGATTGGTAAGTGACGAGCTCGTGTTTGGAACTTTATCGTAAAAATGGGAAAATGGATCAAATGTTGTGTATATGGTTGTGAGGATAATGTTAGCATGAGACATCGATTTCCTAAAAACAATCCAAGTCTTTTTAAAACGTGGATCGACATTATCAAGCCAAGTGATTGGGAAATATTATCTGTTGATTGACCAGATTTATAACAGGCATTATGTATGCCATGCACATTTGGAGACTGTTACAAGATAGAAGGAGGAAGAAGAAGGCTCGCTATGCATGCAGTTCCTACACTTGGTGTTTCAGGTAAGCTATACATTGACAACAATAATTTGAATTTGTTTTTAAAATTTTTGTGAAATTCTAAGAAATATAAAACAGTTCATCTTTCTTTTGAAGGTATCTCAAAAGTTCTTGATGATGTATGGAACCAACCATCAACTTCAAAAACCGATATTGACCAACTACAAATGTCACTGTCTAAAGGAACGCAAAATATTATGGAGCCAAGAACTCATAAAAGTAAGTGTATAATACTAATGTTGGAGTGATGACATGATTGCTTTGAATAGCAATAGTAATGAGAGGATCTTCTTTTAAATTTTAAATGCTTGTACATTTTCCACAATATATATGTCCTATACCAAAAATTTTATTATTTATTTATTATTTATTATTATTTCCTCAGTTTGGTCCTGGAGATGCCCCAGTTAAGGATAGTCATGTGGGACATACGCTAGGATGGGATGGAGCACAGAGCAGAGCAGATTGAAAAAGAATCCTGGCCTCAAATGGTTAGCATATTTGAAGGTGATCTTTTGTCTGGAGCAGTACTGCATTCTCCTTTATTTTATTGTTTTAAACAGGAATCAATTCTTTGTTTTCCCACGTAGCAAAAGTGTTATGAATATCAGTTGTATGGACATCTATATAACAATCCAAAAAACCGATAGCCTACGTAAATCAGTATCAAATTAGTACATTATAACGTCAGTAGCACGGTTACTACGACAAAAGTGGGAATGATTTCACAACATATACAACTGTTGTAAAGTTGTAATTGCAACTTCTTAAGCAACTGATATGTTATAATACCACCATACACTATATAATGTGAGCGAACAAGATATTTGAGTTTTTACTAAGTCAGCTGAGGAAAACCATTTTTCCCATAGACAGCTAGAGCTTTGTGGGTATACTTTCTGTATTTCTGTTTTTGTTTGTTTTATTTGTGTATATATTGGGTTTGGGTGTAATAGGTCTCTTGCATGCATTTTTTTTTATTATTAGAATCGAGTATTATATCCATAAGAATTCTGAAAAAGTGAAACTGCCGTGAAAATTTTCAATATTCAACGAGGAAACGGTCATTGAAATTTGGTTGCACATAATGGCCCGTCATATCTACTCTCATTCTCTTCTCGTGTCCATTTCACACTTTCTTCCAGTGCAATACGGCCCCCTATGGAGGGCTTCTAGTCGGCATATTGGCTGTAACAAGCAGATGGTACATTTTGGTTACGTCAGCCGTTATAGCAATGATTCAGAAGCGTTTTTTTTACCTCATTTGAATTTGCTTCTTGATTTACCGATTTTCAATACCGAAATATTCAAATTGTATAAATTATGAAAGTGGATGAGGGCATACATGTTGATCTGGTATTGAATTAGATTTCAGAAAGACATAAACATATGGTATTTCATGTTACATGCAAGAGAACTATTGTTTTAATTATGTTAATAGCTATTTTTTTCTTGTTACTGTTATAATACCTCAACACCGCACACTATATAATGTGGGCGATGATATTGTGAGTTTTACTTAATTGCTTAAAAGTATTTTACGTAAACAAATAAAACTTAGGGCTGCATTAATAGTCGACCCTCTAGATGAGGTACGAAGAACTCGTTTTTCATACCTGATCTTGAGGGCCGACGATGAGTATGGCCCTCTTAAAACTGATTTTTTAGTGTTAAAGTTTTATTCTTTGCATTTATTATAATTTATACACAATTAATTTCACATATGTTCACTGTGGTGAAAATATCAATATATATAATTTATGTGTGATAGTACCTTTTATTTTCCTTCAAATTTAAAAGTTATTCTGTCTTCCAGGCGTACAAGGCCGAAACAAACTGGATTGTGAGGTACAATTACCCTTTCAATTAATGGAATGTGACCGAGTTTTATACGAACATGCAAATTTTTTCCAATCTTTAACAAATTCAAGTTTTCCTGTGATTGTAACATTGACATGATTTTCCTCTCTTGTTTGTTTTTAAAGTCGGTTTTGTGCACCGCAATGAACTTGGCTCAGTGTGATTTTTATGGAAACGTTGATTTATTGGAAAAGTAATTCTATCTCATACTTCCTTTTATTGTAACAAGATCTGTCAGACCACTAAATGTATACACCGAAATGTTTGCGAAGTGAGAAAATTCACAGAAGTTTGTTCTGAAATTTGTTCATCTCAGCAATTTCCCCGAAGATTCTTATATTTCGGTACAGAACATAAGTTCTCTTACGAAAGACAAGAATCTTCTAAGAAATTGGTGAGGGAAAACAATTTCAGAACAAGCTTCTGAAATTTTCCTCATTTCGCTCACATTTCGGAATACACATTAAATAAATTAATTTGAATTTCGCGCCAAAAGCGAAATACCGACATAATTTGAATTTCGCGCCAAAAGCGAAATACCGACTTAATTTGAATTTCGCGCCAAAACCGAAATCTGTAATACCGACACATGCGATGTGCCCGCCTCTGGTGAATGCCAATGAACTAAAAACAGTGTTTTTCATGTTACAAGGCCAGTGTCGAATCTATATACTTAGTTATCTGTGTGGATCACATGAAGCAGATACCCCTTGCCACCAGGTTAGACAGAGACAAGACCAAACAAGGATAAAACATCGGAAAGAATAAAATTGTAGGAAGTTACTCTGTCCCGGTCCTGCAATTTTAACGCACACGATTTTGGACCTTATTGACCTGTCAAATCAGTCGATGGCTGCGCCCTCTGGTGATGGTGTCATGCGTTGGTGTCGCCATCTAGATTTGGTATCATTTTTTCATAACTATTTTAGTTAGAGGGTTGTCCTACTATGTTATCTATATACAATGCTTTAACTCACCATGAAGAACAAAAACAATACCTATTACAAGTTGTTGCAATGCATAGGAAGCAATTTCCTAATGCTAATAAAAAAAAAACATTAATGTAAACAGAAGCTTGCAAATAACATTAAAAATTACTCTTCAAGATATTATCTTATCATTATTTATAAATTAAAATTTATATTCGTTCTTACTATAATAAATTGTTATTTAATGTAAAAATAATATTTATTTATTTAATTGACATTTATTTTTCTCTATCCAAAAATATTTTTGAAATTAGAAAGCCATATCATGTATTGACCTGATTGAAACGTTCTTTTGTCTATAATGAATTATTTTTTGATGTAAAAATAATAAATCTTGATTTAGAAATGATTTGATGTAAAATCTGATAAACATTTATCTTCCCTGTTCTATAACTCATAAGCTGTTGGTCGAGGAGGATTCCCGCAAAGAAACTTTTTGTAGCAAATTTTATGCTCTACAAAAGCTATACACGCGTTTTTCCCCAAAAATTTTTTTTTCGTCGATAAATCAAATACAAATTGAAAAAAAAATTTTTCTGTGCTATTTAAATAGGAAATTGAATTTTTAAATGAGCTAAGCCACTATTGCACTGAAAGCCTCCTACCTGGCGGCATAATTTTTTATTTTTCATAAAGTATCAGATTTTCAGGTAGCACAGAGAAAAAAAAAATATCGCCTAAAAATGAAGCACCCTAATGTATATATTAAACTTATGAAGGAATGGGCAAAAGAATGAGTTAGTTAATTGAATAAACATGCAGATTTCTATTTAAAAAATTGTTGAAAAATATGGAAACTTTTGAAACAGCCTCCTCATTCATATCTTTCCCAACTTTTGTGGAGTAGTATATTTTACTACTGTTTGTTGCAAAATTCCACGATAAGCCACAAATTTGTTTTCATTTGTTCTCAATATACAGCTTTATTTGCAGTTCCTCAAATGCAATGGACCTGCATTCTGAATACGAAGAGTTGAACATCAATGATGGTATACAAAGGAATTGGGTACCAATAGATCTAAACTACATTTTACCAATACACGAGTTGCAAAAGCGCCCACCTGGTTGTTTTACAGCATACATAGGTAGATATTTGAAAATTTTAGCAGTTTTTATATTTATAATAATTCTTATTTATTTCAGGTAAAACAGGAAAAAATAAAAAACAAACTAATAAAAAATACAACTTCAAAAAAACACTCACATCCATATAATTAAATGATTAATAAATATTGTATTTATTTGATTCAATCGATTATAAACTACATTTAAGGATATATGAAAATACATGTAATTAAGAAACAGGATTTTAATTCAAAAAGCCAAAACATTCATTATTGTACAAGTTCACAAAAAATTTGAGTTTTCATGAAAAAACTTAGATATTAATTATTCACAAAAATAGGTTGAATGAAACTTGGACTGTTCATTAAGGAAAATTGTTAGGGGGAAAGTATAATTCAATGTTGGGCAAAATACAGTCTGTTTATATATATCATATTATTGGGTTATTTTAAGCCTATGACAATTTCTTAGCCTTTTGATAGAGAGTATCAACTACTTTACTCATACTTTGAATTGTTTCTAAAGCCATTTCATATGTCTTGTCTATTGGAGTTTCTTCAAATACTATCAGAACACCTGAAACAGAAATAAGCAATTATTAACTAGAATTTAATTTGAAAATATGTTTATATGTTACTCGTTTGGCAACCATAACTTTTAAAGAGATTGCTCATCTTAGTTTTTCTAGGAATATTACTGTGGTATCTGTATGTTTCATAGAAATTTGAACATTTTGAAAAATATATACAAAGAAAAATCAGACTGAACTTGTCTACTTTGTTCACTAATAATTTTAATAATAATGACTTTATTTTCCCCAATTTACATTGAGAGATAAGATTGATGAAAGGATACAATGTACCAATTATTTCACATTTTGGAAAAATAAGTCCAGGTTTGAACCTGTTAAGGGACCAATCCACATAAGTGCTGATTCACAGCATCGTTTGAGGCATATTTATTGATTTTCAAAAATCAACGAGATATTTGAGTTCTTGTGATTCTTTCTCACCTTAGTTCATCAATTTTTTCTACGTTGACCAAATTCGATTATATACAGGGTGTTCGGCACATGGACCGTCAAATTTTTTTGGGGTGTTGGTAGGGTCATTTGCTACCTTTTCAGTCTTGGAACCTGGGTCCTTAGTATTACGGTTACGGAGGTATGATTTTTTTATTAGGTTTTTCTAAATTACCCAAAATGTACCCTTCGAAGCCCCATAACTTTGTTTGCGTGGGGTGGGGTAATCTTCGATCAGGAAATTAGGCTTGATAAATCCTTTGAGCTGCACGAGCTACACCATCGGCCTTGCCATATGCCATCACCATATCAGCATACTCAGCGTTGGTGAAATTAGGCATATCAACAACCAAAATTAAAACAACAGTAGCAAAAAGTCGATAAAAGTAACAAAAACAAAAAAATACAAATTTAAAAAACTGAACAACGCGACACAGACACTTCCAACAGCAGAGACAGTTAAATCTCGAATGACGGTAGGGTCAAGTCAGCGGCGACTAACCCAATCCAACCTAAGGACAGAAATAGTAATAATAATTCACACGGGTCTGAAACGGGCAGGTAAAATTTCCTTGCTCGCTGTGTTGTGTCGAAATCCGTACTTTTATTTAGGTGCGACTTTCTTCACTCTTCTGACTAAAACCTTATTTGCAGTATTATTTTTTTTATTGACTTACGTAAATAGCATATGGTTAGCAACGTTATAAACCAAAGAACATTTTAAAATAAAACTAAGTTTGTAATAGCTGTAACTTTTTTTTAAATTTCAATAGGAGTGGAGATGTTTTCATACTTTAATTTTTTTTTTAATAAAAGGCCCTCGTGTTAATTTTGTGGTGTTATCTGTAACAATAAATACGTTTTTTTTTAAACACACACTCATGTAGACTTAATACAATAAAAAAAATGCATGTAAAAGCCCACGCAAAAAAAGTTATGGGGCTTCGAAGGGTACATTTTGGGTAATTTAGAAAAACCTAATAAAAAAAATCATACCTCCGTAACCGTAATACTAAGGACCCAGGTTCCAAGACTGAAAAGGTAGCAAATGACCCTACCAACGCCCCAAAAAAATTTGACGGTCCATGTGCCGAACACCCTGTATACAGGGTGAGTCTTTAAGTTGTACATTAATTTTAACCATAGATTCTTATCGTCTAATTAAACACTTTTTTCATTTACCATTTTTCCAAATTCGGCTCAGATAAAAAGATACAGGCTGTTGAAATTTGGAAAAAAAATCAGTTTTTATTTTGTAGCTTTGATATCCTTATTTCTAATGGAATGAATGCTGGTGTGAAGTTTCCTTTAACAATTATAAATATTTTCCAAATATTATTTTTTTCTTACTTCTACTGGTTTTCTAGTTACAGACTCATAGATTCATAAAACTAAACGAAATTAGCATAAAGAAAGCAGGTAAAGTTTTTCTTGAGTCATTGCAAGAAAATTCACTCATTTTAGAACATTAAATTATTCTTAATAATTTCTCCTCAAACGCGCCGTTTTCGAGATATTCTTCATTGAATGTTAAAAAATGGGAAACTCCAGAAATTTCATTACTTTTATGGATCTGCCCCTGAGTGTTGGAATCCCGAATCAAGCTATAAACCACGTTACCGTAACTTTATTTCGTCCACCATTAATGTCATAGTTAACTTAGATGCAAGAGTGTATTAGCGCATTGTGAAATCTTTAAACGCTTATAACTTTTTAGCTAAGCCAAAGTTGGAAAAATTGTAAATGAAAAAAGTGTTTTATTTGATGAGAGGAATCTATGGTTAGAATTAATGTACAACTTTAAGACTCACCCTGTATATATATATATATATATATCCGCGTTATATGATAAGGATACGATATGTGTGAAAAAAGCAAAACTATGCCGTATTAGATGTTGAAAAATTATTAGTATAATTTGAAAAGGGATATAAGAAGATATGGAAGAAAAATAAAATTGACGAAAAATTAACTAAGGTAATTCTAATTGAAATTACAGCATAACCTCTCTAATTCGGACACATTTAAATCCGGACGTCCAGTACTTCCGACGCCTGATTTCAAAACCTATAGTCCGGACGCCTCTGTATAATCCGGACGCACACAAGCAAATGCGTCTCAAATTTACGATTTGAGACACGATTCAGAAGATTGTTGGGGTGCGCCATGGTGGGCCAAACGAAGCTTATTTTCGTCCGTGTTGGCGCATGTCGTCACTCTAGGAGAAAAGTATTGGAATTTAAACGTTTCCAATGATTTAATGATGAGCCTTGTCTCTCACTGTGACGTCAGCCTGGAAGCATACATGGGTAGAGAGATGCGCAAGAACACACCTTGTATTCTTACACCATGGGTTCGGAACCCTACTGTGGGGTTGGTAGATACACCAACAAAAGTGAATTTCGGGTGAAAGAAGAAACTGAAAGAGGTATTTTCTGGAGATCTCTCCCCGGAATGTATCACCCCTAGAAACTCCTCCGGAACTTTGATACTGTCAGATCCAAGACCTCAGTAAGAACATGCTGCACCTCAGTGGTTTCCTGACAGGGCACTGCGGCCTTGGGAAGCATATGATGAGATTAGGATGAATCTCCTGATCACCTGATAATGGAATGCCTCGCCATCTCAAACCAACGCAAGGAATGTTTTAGACAAGAAATCTGCAGGAGCGAAGATGTAGCCTTCTTGAAGCCATCCCAGATACTGGAGTTCATCAGAACTCTGGAACTGGAAGGCGAGCTGTAGATGGTAATGACATCGACAGCTCTGACGGGGGGCACAATAGACTTTAAGGTCGCAGTGCAACGTTTCCCCCTACAAGAATACACAATACTTCACCCACAAGCTCAAGCCCTTTTGATAAGGGAGATGAGTCTGGTGGGCGAAAACTTGTCCAGTTCCCTCAGTCTCAGTTTGTGGACTCCTAGTTACTCAAATCCGATCCTGTCCTCAGCAGGCTAGTCACACATGATGTGTTTGATAGACTTGTCGACCTATTTTTTGAGACCACAGTGACCAGTGTATGCAGCTGTTACAATTATCTAACCTGGAGAATTGTCTGAAGCCATTGCCTGGCTCTTTCAGCTGATGGGCCAAAAATTGTCGAGCGAGCATGCCTGTGACCGGGTATGCTACTCTAGATTTGCTGGACCTTTTGGTCCAACCATCTGTTGTTCTCCCACCCTGCTGCCTTGAGAGAGATGCCACAAGCCGGTTCAAGTCCAATGAGCCACGTGGAAGTCGCTCATGCCGCCAATGAGTCCGCCACTTCATTACCCTCTATGCCTAAGTGGCCTGGAAACCCATATTAGCTGCAGCCTGCAGCACTCTCCTAGTTTGGCAAGTGTGGTCTGACAGTCCTGCACAAGCAGGCACTTGCTGTTGTATGAATTCAACGCGACTTGGCTATCCGATAGGATCTTGATTGATCTGCGAACCCATCCTTTTTCAAGTATGAGCTTTTCTCAGTGATCAATGTCAAAAATTTCTGCTTGAAAGACAGTTGCAAAACTACCCAGGCTGATGGATGATTTACCATCAGCAATTTTGCAACCGCTGACTCACCCTCCCACCCCTTGGATGGTAGTGGAGACATATGTGGACCAACAGGGACTCTCAAGCAGTAGGGTCCCAGAGATGGTCTAATCGTCTCTGCGGGGAAAGATGACTTGGTAGGTTTTGATTATAGATACATCGGACCGAATGCTCATTATCTCCTTGGCCTCCAATTCAGTCAGCACAGAACCGGGCATGTAACCGATCGTATCAGACTCATTGAGAGCTGTATATCCCCATCCTGGCCACTCTCCTAATCACCAGATGAAGGGGACTGAGGTCTAGTAGGCGTTTCATGGCTGTGGTGAGGGTGGAGCGAAAAGCCCTAGTCACCACCAAGCACGCAGATCTCTTTAATTTTTGCAAGCTTGAGCGCTGAGACTGCACCTTAACAGTGCACTCCCACCATATGTGATTTGTGGTCTCACCACCATCACGTACAGCCAGTGGAGCTGTTTCAGAGCCAATTCCAACCTCTTTCCACAAGTCCGCAAAAGGGATGTGAATTCCATTTAGTTTCCTAGAGCTCTTTCGTTTGTCATTCAGTATGCTAAGTTAAGCTGATGATTGGTAATAACCATGAAACTGGTAGATATCTGCCCTGAATGACGCTTTCCTCTTTGGGAGAACACTGAGCAATGAGGTGACCGGCCCGGATCACGAGAGAATATTTGTTGATGGTTAAGATCAATGAATATTTCTACACCATGTCTTTTAGTTATCCACTGTCATCAGAATAGAAACTGAGGTCAAGGTCAGGATCATCTCTCGAACAAACAAGGACCTGCAGTGATCCCCAAAACCCATTCTGCACAAGTAGCATACAGCCTGCAAAACCAATCATTTGCGAAAGCCCATATATCAAGTGCGATTCCACCAAGGCAAAATATATCGAAAAACACCAAAGTAAGTTGGGGTTGGTTGAGGACTCTAAGAGCAGACAATGCCTGGAGGACAATGAATCTATCAAGCACATTATAGTGTGATTACCCCACCAGGAACAGGAATAGACTTGAGGAACAAGTCAACAAGACTGAGGGAACTGAACAAGTTCTCACCTACTAGGCTCATCTCCCTTATCAAAAGGCTTGAGGTTGCGGGTGATGTATAGATTTAGGTCAACTGGTCGCAGTGGACAGGCAGTGTTTGTCCGCCTGACACAATGCATCCAATCTAATCTATTCCCCTTGCAACATTCTGACCCAAATTAATTCGCGAGCCTAACACCATTGCTAATTTTTTTCGCATGACCTGTATATTCTGTTTCTCAAATCTTAACCCAGTATCAATAAACAGGCCTAGAAACTTATAACTATCTATTCATTATACATCTAAATGATAATCTATTTCCTACTAGCAGGTCAATGTTAACAATAATAATTTGATTATTGTTATAATGAAATGCGATTCTGGCTCTGTATCTGAATTCTGGAAAATCTACTATATGATCGGTATTCAAACAATTAAGCTGGCATGCACCTATTTTCATATGGACTTTAAAAAACAGATCAATTGTTCATGAACTAATAGGTTTGTTCCATCAACATTTTTGGAGCAACCCGTGGAGATGCCCTAGAGTTGCAGAGAGTCGCCTCGGGTTAGCTCCAAGGTTATACCTTGCGAAGTTTTGTTGGAACGAGTTGAGAGCGAGTGGGCGTTGCCGTTTGCGTGACGTTGGTAACCTAACCTCACTATTCAGTTAAGAAATTTTAATTTTGAAATTGTTTTACCTACCTACATAAGTTGATTACTGTTCTCGGTTTGTTAAATTTTAGTGTGCAATGACTGAAAATAATATTATTTTTTGGTAGATGATCCCATGTCGGAATTGCTCAGGAATACATCAATCCACGCTTGTGAATCCATTTCAAATACACCTAAATTGGCGCACTGTCAAAACAAATATCTGCGTATAAATCAAATTTCAAAAGTAGCGAAGTAAGGTTAGTTTGTTTGTTGTGACAAGAAAAGTTTAAGCAGGTTATAGATGAATTGCTAGTACGCATGCGCGGGTTTGGTGCTCCCTATCGAGCTCTAACCCATCAGAAGGAGAAGCTTGGAGCAAACACGAGAGATGTTCCAGCGAAGAGCAAACTCTCGCGGTTGTTGGAACGAAGTTGTGTACTCCAAAATCTTGCAGGAACGCGACTTCGCGCACCGAAAAACAGACGAAATGTTTATCAAGTAAGGTTCATTTCTTCTTCTAATTCACATAAAAGTCCTGAGATACAGTGTTGTCAAATCTCAAATCAATGAATTTTGAACTACTTGATAGCAATATTGCTGGGAGAATATTGATAACCAACATTGCTATAACAGTCCAAACAGAATACCTAATACCATAGCCATATCATTAAAAATTAGGAGGATAGCAAAATGACTTGAATAGCAGTGTTTATAGCAATACGCAAACATAATAGGTCTGATATCAGTTTCCTTTAAAATTTTATATCTATCATAATAAATCTCCTCTAAAATTAGCATAACAGATAATATGTAATCGAATATGCATGAAATATGAAGTTAATTTCACACTATATACATTTCATAAATAAACTAGAGAAATGAGAGTTTAAATAGTGGTATTTAATAGGACCAGAGATTGTGATTGGTTTCATTTATTTTGATCTGTTGAATATGCAGTGTGGGTTCAATAACTCCAATGTAAATAGTGCTGATTCATGCAAATTGAAAATGGCTACGGCCTGTACACAATGATATTCACTAAAAGTAATAAGTCACCGTGTAATATTTTCAATATAAAATGAATGCTTGTTCCTTGTAAGGTATTACATATTCATTAAAGAACACAAAAAATCTGAAGAAGTTTAACATTTCTATTGACTAAAATGTCAATCATTTCAAATGAGATAAATGGCTCTTACCTTCTCCCTGGTCTAATATGCCATGAAATTTAACATCCAAAATCATTTGGGACAATTTCTTCTCAACTTGTGCCATAGGAAGCTTTATGGTCTTGGCAATATATTCAACTTCAACTCTCGAATATGGCTCTATGATCCTACATAAATTTTGTTCAAGCATATTATCATATAAGGTTCCCAGATGAGCACGAACAATAACATCATCTTCAAGCTCATGCTTAAATTCTTTTACTGCAAGTTGGAAATCAGCCAATGATCTTTTATGTGAAGCTTGAGCCACAGATTTCATTGCATCAATATCTTTTCCAGCATATTTTATTGCCAATTTTCCACTTACAATTTGTTGAACTTCTTCTGGGTTATTTAACATTATTTTAGATAGGAGCATATACTTTAAAGCTACCAGAGCTTTTGGTGCTTCAACACTATCAAAACCTTCAAAGGCTTCATAAAAGTAGGAATATGCTGTTTTGAAATCTTTTTCATCTGCTGCGTGTAATATACCTGATTGCAAATCTAGAGCAGCTTGTAACTTAGGAGGGCAATAAATAGAATTAGCTGTTGTTCGCGCTGAAGTAAGAGCTGCCCTTGCTTTTGGCAGATTGCTCAAGGCATGGTATGTCTTGCTTTCTAGAAGTTGAACTTCAACCAAAAGGTTTTTGTCATCAAGCTTTTTCAATTCTTTGAGTAGAGTGGAACCAAGTGTAAGAGCTTCTGTGAACATTCCAGTATCGAAATATAAGGCAACCAAACGTGCTTCCAAACTTTGCCTTAAGAAAGTTCTACGTTCCTCTTTTGCCCATTCAATGCATTCTTTACATAGCTGAACTTCTATACCAATACCAGCTTCAAGATCGAGAAAGAAATCGACAAGGGATCGCACTAATTTTGCAGCTTTTGCTTTACTTATTTCGCTCAAGAAAGGTCTTGTAGCTTTGATAAGTTCAGCGAGTTCTTTAGCCTTTCCTTCCCTCTTATATTGCTCACCAAGGTTGAGGATGTCCTGTTCTTTGGATTTAATGTTTTCTTCATCACTGTTATTCTGTTCACCATTACGATTTATTTTCAAAAATTGGTCACGATCTGAATTAGAGACCGATTGCACTCTTTCAAACAACATCGCACCCGCCATATTGCTAATCTGGAAAAGCACTGTCATCGACATCAACAATATTCGATGATGTCAAAAGAGTCAACTCATGTCAGAAATGTGAAGTTACTGGCACAAATTCCTCTTGCTTTTTTGGCTTCCGTTTTTATGTACTAATATCTTAATTAAAATATTGTGTAATATATTTGCTACTCATTAGTACAACATGATAATTATACAGTGTATCGAAAAACTTGAGTTTAACTTTCAGGAATACATTACAATTTCGCAAGACTGGAGCATTGGAACACAGATTGCGCATTAGGGCTGGATCATGGCCAGTAGAGCCACAGAAAATACGTTATAATTTAATATTTTTCGTGATTTTTCATAGCATTTTCATTTTCCATAGACATTCACATACACATAAACACATACATAATACATATATTAGTGTTCTGTGCTTGTCAATTGTCATTCTTTTTTGAGATAATTTGAGATTTGTATTTCCATTTGATCTTATGACGTTATTTTAATTAAGGCTGGTTTATGCTGGCTGGTAACTTTAACTTAATCATATATATATAATATATATAGACATTTATTTTTAGTGTTGCGCTTTATAATCAGACTCAATAATCCGTTAACTTATTAATTATTATTATTAATAATAAGAAAACGGATTATCCCGTCTCAGTATCAACCATAGCGTTAGAAATCTATGTTTCAATTTTTAAGTTAGGGAATAAGTTAAAGTTACCAGCCAGCATAAACCAGCCTTTAGAGAGATATGGATATGGCAAGTGCGTATAACTGTCACGTTATCAAATAGCGGTGATGCGCTATTTAAATAACGTGAATAACGTTCTGTGCTTTATTTTAGTGATATGGCAAACGGATTAGTTACGTTACGCTATTTAAGTAAACCATAGATATTTATATTTGTAAACTAAAAACTAACCTACATAGTTTTTCGTTTCGATCATTCTTATATGAAAAAGGAATATTATTATATTTTTCATTTTTGTTCACTAGAGACTTTCTCTAGGATATTCTCAGTATCTCAGTCCAGATAGCTAAATGGAACAAGAAATTGAAGATATTTTACTTGCTGGTGGCAATGCTGAAAACCGATTTAGAGCAAACACTTTTAAGGAGCATTATCGGAGAATATAATGAATATGGTGTTGGAAATGAAGCTGTGGGAATGCCTGATGTGGTAACAACATACAAAAGAAACAAAGTAACATATATAATTAAGTTACATTTCCTCCGTGACGAACTCACCTGAGGGGATCTTGAGACAAGCTGAGGACTAGTCACTATTAACTTGACGTATGATGAAGAAAACTGTCCACTAGGAAGGAAACCTGTTAACGGAAATCACAAGCAGAACAGCACAAGGCTGGTGTGAAGGGGAACAGTTAAAAGTGAACATGCATAAGACCTTGACCATTCAATTCACAAAAGGAGCTGAATATGTATTCCTCACTCTTAATGGAATTCACATACCATTTCTGGATGAGGCTAGAAATCTGGGTATGTCGTCCTAGATAGAAAGCTTAACAGGAATTAACAACTGGAAAGGGTTATTCACAAGGCTAAGCACTGTCAATGGTCATACCATTGGACTTTTGGAAAAAGATGGGGACTGGCTTCGTAATTGCTCTACTGGCTATATGTGGATAGGATGATACGACCACAAATTACTTATGGCAGTATTGCTTGGTGGGATTGCAATTCAAATGTGCTATTTCACTATAAGTTCGTGAAATTTGAGGGATCTACGTGAATGCTGGTAATGGGAGACTTTCGCTCCAGTCTTACTACAGTTCAGGAACGCATTCTAGACCTTGCCACTCTTAACCAAGTGATCAGGAGATGGCCTGGATGACGACATACAGATTTTTCAATATGACAAGTGATGAACTATGACATATCTGCAACCAAAACCTATACAGAGTGGACCTAGTGTATAGTGTTTCCCAGCAGATACGATTGGACTATCGCTGGACACCCACTGCTTGAGGGCCCGTTCGTTCACAGATGTCTCCGCTACCAAACAAGTGGGGTGGGAGCGGCAGTCAGCAGTTGCAAAATTGCTGAGGGTGTATCCATCAGCCTAGGTAGTTTCGTGACTGTCTTTCGGCATTGATCATTGCGCGAAGCTAATACTTGAGAAAGGATGGGTCCGCAGATCAATCAAGATCCTATTGGATAGCCAAAGCGCCTTGACTCCATACAACTGATAAACATAGACAATAGAATGCATATAATGGTTACGATACATGATGCATCTATGGAATGTGCAATGTAATTCATTATTATTTATATTCACTGTGCGAAGCTCATACTTGAGAAAGGTTGGGCTCATGGATCAGTCAAGATCCTATCGGATAGCCAAGCAGCCTTGAAGGCCTTGACTTCATACAACTGCAAATCCCTGCTTGTGCAGGATTGCCGGACCACACTCGCTGAACTTGGAGGGCTTTGCAGGCTACAGCTCTTGTGGGTCCCAGGCCACTCAGGCATAAAGGGTAATGAGATGGCGGACTCATTGGCGGCACGAGAGGCTTCTATGGGGCTCATTGGACCAGAACCGGCCTGCGGCATCTCTCTCAGAGCAGCGGCGAAGGAAAACAACAGATGGGTGGACCAAAAGGTCCAAGAAATCTGGAGCAGCATACCTGGACACAGACATGCTCGCTCAACAATTACTGGCCCATCAGCTGAAAGAGCCAGAAAATGGCTTCTAGGGTGGACCTGAGAATCCTTACAGCTGTATACACGGGCCATTGTGGCCTCAGGAATTACCTCAATACACTGGGGTTGACTGAGGACTCCGAGTGCAGACTTTGCCTGGAGGACGACGAGTCTATCGAACACATCATGTGTGACTGCCCCGCTGGGGACAGGATCAGATTGGAGGAACTAGGAGTCCACAAACTGACACTGAGGGAACTGGACAAGTTCTCACCACCCGAATCATATCCTTCATCAAGAGACTTGAGCTTGTGGGTGAAGTATAGATTAAATACTAAAGGTGTGCCACAATAGACCGATTGGTCGCAGTGGAGGGGCAGATTTAGGCTGCCCAGCACAACCCATAATAATAATAAATAATAATAATGTAATTTATATCAAATTACTGGTTTTCACTTCAAACACAAGTACTTGTCATGCTACGTTTTGAAGAATTTAATGGAACAATATAGAGAGAGAGAGAGAGAAGATATTTATTACTCTAGCAAGTGGCTAATTTTTGTCATTATATTATACATTTCGTTTTAGTCAAAAGTATTATTCATATTCGTGAAAGAAAAAAGTTCAATTTTTAAATGAAACAATATATAAATAAATATGATTGTGTATATTTAAATCACTTGCACTTAGAAATTACAAGTAATAATCTCTGAAAAATAATAAAATTTAAATCTTGATTCATGGCATACAGAAAAAATCATGAATAAATTATTCTTATAATTCCTTATAAAAAATTATTTTGTGTTCATGATTTAGATTACTTCCAACCAATTCTTAGCCATTTACATTATTTTTCGGTGTCATTTTTCCTGCTTTCTTCGTGCTCCTCTTTGTGTCTTAATATTTTTCCTAGTAATTACACCTTTAGTATACAGGGACCAGTTGTAGATGCAACGGCTGCAGGCTTACTGCATGTCTTTGCAAAGAAAATGTCATTCATTATCTGTAATGTATTTGTTATATTAAGATATATGTGTGAATTTTAAGATTTCCAGCTTGAACGTCATCTACAATTTTGTGTTTCCGTTCCATCGAAACATGGAACATCACAAAATTTCAGGTGATGTTTCACACATGTCATTACTTCAAAAAACTGCCAATTGCGTCAGAATTGTTATCGTAGTCTGTCTTCAAATTTTTTGGGTAAAACTTTACTACTACTGAACTCATTGTCCTTTTTACGATATTTTCCAATAATAGTAAAATGTAAGGTAAAGGTAGAGATGAATAAGAACAATTATTTATATGAGAGCAAAATGAAATAATAGTTCCCATATATACCTTCAAATTCTTCGAATGCCACAGTATAAGCTCTGTTGACATCAGTTGTATTTTCAGTAACCGTATTTTCTTTGTTGTCGGCGTTTCATCACTTGGTTTTTGTTATAACCAGAATTTGTATTCTGCTGTAGAGCATTTTTGAAAAGCTTCCCAGCGAATGCACTATCTGAAAAAGTTTGAAGTATTTCAGGTTACGGACTAAGATTTATTTTAAAAACAGAAGAAATTGAGAAGGTAATAATATTACCTTTTTCTGCACTTCTGGCATCTTCCAGAGATTCATTAATTTTGATTCATTTCTGTTAACATAATTTTTTTTGGCGCTCTTGTTCTGGAATCAAGATTGAAGATTGTAATCCACTCGGCCGCCAACAGAAAATAAATTACTGAACACTGAACTGAGAAATAACGTAACAAATAACGGCCATAACCTTATCCGTTCGTAAATTACGTCATGCGCTAACGCTAATAGCGTCCTTTACGTTATATCTAGTCTATGGGTATAATATATCTCTTGTCTATGGTATAATCCAGAGACTCTATGGTATAATCTATGTGTATCTATTTTCTATTAACACCGAAAAAATGTAAGGGCTGATTCTGTGGTGAAAATTAAGGTGGGTACAGAGACAAGAAGAGACGGGGAACTCCTTCACTAAATTTGTCCGATTTTAACAACATCTTTCATCCTTTTCTATACCACATAATATCATATAAGGCTGTCCTTGTATGGCATCCCGGCAGGCATGAAGAGGGCGCTGCGTACCCTCTGTTTACAATATTGTTGGCGTTGCCAAATTTTGTGAAGATTATCACGTTTTGAAGAAAAAGAAATATCTCTGTCTCTTTTTTCTATGGGGAAAGTCTGAAATTGTTATCTCTCTCTAATCCACGTTCTTTGAATTTTAAAATAATTTTGGCAACATAAGCAGAAGTACACGTGCATTTGTTTATTCGTCCTTTACGTTGTTTTTTGAATTTTTATTTTTCCCAATTCTCAAATATGGGGACTAATAAGTGTTTAATTTGTGGTGCTGCAGAGAACGAAGTTGCGAAAATGCATTATTTCCCTCGTAATAAAAACAGGTTTGTTGTAATAATCATAGTAATGATAGGCATCAAATGACTAATTATTATTATTTCTGCAGATCAACTATTTGGCAAAATAAACTAGGTATGAAAATCACCGAGAGGTCGCTTCGAAATTTCAGAATATGTTCCAACCATTTTACAATGGAATCGTATTCTGATTCAGTGAACTACAAGTTGCTAAATGATGCAGTGCCGATGCGATTCTTCGATTCCTCACTTCCTTCAACTTCTGCGATGTATGAAGAAAGTAATGCAGTTCCTGTTAACCTGGAAAGCCCACATGTTATTGCAGGTATATTTGATTTAGTGATACTAGTTTACGTTCAGTTTGAGTTTTTTATATTTTACTTGGAAACATACACTAAAACAGCTTTATACATCCTAATATATTGAGAGTTTTGGTATATTGATTAAGTGCAATAGTTCTATCTGTGATTACATACAAATTAAAATTGATAACTTTTCAGATGCATTCTTAGACACCTCACTCCCTTCGACTTCTGTGATGCATGAGGAAGATGAAGAAAATAATGCAGTTCCTGTCAACCTTGAAAGCCCACATAATATTGCAGGTATTTTGTTATAGTAGAGTTTTGGGTTACATTCCATTTAAGATGTTTCTATTCACTTGATAAGCTTTCAACATCCTAAAATATTGATAGTTTTGGGATACTAATTAAGCGTAATACTTTGTATTATGATTACATTGAAATTTAAAGTGACTACTTTTTCAGATGCTGAAATACAAAACACAAATGTAGTGTTGGAGCGGTGTCAAACTCCGAAACAAAAAAGGAGAATATTTAGAAATATAGAAAATTTCTCCCTAATTGACTCTTCTCCCAGAAAAAAACGTTTAGTAAACATTATTCGTCAAAAAGAAGACCAATTACGGAAAATTAAACTGCAGTGTAGGCAGAAATCAAGAACTGTGAAAGATCTTTTAAATATGGCTGATACACCTCTAGCCCAAAATCTTACCAAAAACTTGACGAAAACAGCTTGGAATTTTATGATGTCTCAATTAAGATGTTCTAGAGTTAAGAATACAAGAGGTAGAAGGTGGACCTTAGATGATAAGATAATGTCTTTGCTCTTATTTAAGAAGAGTCCTAGGTGTTATAAGTTATTGAGTTCCTTTATAGCCCTCCCCTCAAAAAAAACAATTTTGAACCAGTTACAGAAAGTACCATTTAACGCTGGCATAAATATCAGTTTATTTAAAAACATAAATGATAATATAACAGGGGATCTTGATCGTTGCTGCATTTTGTTGTTTGATGAGATGGACATAAAGGAGAACTTATATTATGACAAGGGCAGGAAAAGAATTATTGGATATGAAGATTTTGGGCAAGAGCAGCATGAAAAAAAGTCCAGTAGAAAAGCTTTGGTTTTCATGCTGGTTGGATTGAAACGTAAATGGAAACAACCTATTGCATATTATTTCTCCCACAATAGTTGCAGTTCAGAGATTTTAAGGAACTGCTTGTTTGAAGTGATAGAAGCTGCTTCAAACATTGCAAAAGTGGACATTGTTGGAACAGTGTGTGATATGGGGGTGAACAATGTGAAGTGTTTGAAAGAATTAGGAGTTACGACTGAGAAACCATATTTTACACACGGGGACAAAAAAATCTTCACCATGTATGATCCACCTCACTTATTGAAGCGTACATACTCTCTCTTCAGGAAATATAATGTTTTTATAAATGTTGCAATAGGTGAAACCGGAACACCCATGGAAGCCAAATTTTCACATGTCCGAACGGCTTATGAACATGACAAGGCAACGCCATATGTTTTCAGATCGCTGCCTAAACTAAAAGATCATTTTTTTAACCCCATCATGAAATATGCCATGAAGGTCCACATTCCTGCCCAAGTCATGAGTCGCACAGTATCAGCCTATTTATATTCCTTGGTCAGAGCAGGTGAGATTTATTTAATTATATAAACCAAAAATGATTCACAAAGCTTTGATCACCTTGATTGATATCAAATTATTTTCTCCTAATTTATGTCTATAACCATCGACCTGAACCTCAATCAGATTAATGTTGATATTATTCCCTAATATTAGTGATGCTTAGCTAGTGTTAATTATTTGATTAATAAGATGTCTAAAATAGACATTTCATTACAAACGATGAACAGATATATTTTCTACAAATAATTTCATGAATGTTTGTTTTCAGGAGTCCTGGAACAAGATGCTATTGGCACTGCAGCATTTTTGAATGATGTCGATATGCTGTTTGACAGTTTTAATGGAAAATCAGACCATTCTGGAAAGGAGCTCAGAAGTAATATTCAGGAAAACTCTCCTCACCTTGAGTATTGGTCAAAGGCATTCCAGATGGTGAGAAATTGGAAATTCAACAGGCTCTTGAAAAATGGGCAGGTAAAGGAATCCAAACCACCGTCTCAACTTGGCTGGCTGATTTCCTTGAATGCCATAAGAGGAATATGGGCTTATATGAGAAGCAAGGGATGTGAAGTTTTACGTCCACGATCGCTGAATCAAGATCCATTAGAAAATCTTTTTGGATCTATCAGATCTGGTTGTGGATGTAATGATAATCCTTCTGCTTTTCATTTTATTGGGAGTTTGAAAGCACAGATTCTCAATAATTTATTTCACACCGCTCATTCTACAAATTGTGAGGCAGATGAAATTGATGTTCTCAGCAATTTGCGATCCTTCTTGGAAAGTGATTCAGTAGAAAAATCGATTTCCCAGAGATATGAAGGTCCTTTCAATATCATATCAGAAGTCTCCACAATAGACAATATAGAGGCAGATGTGATTCATGGAAATACAGGAACATTTTCTGTAGCCTATGTTGCTGGTTATATATTGAAAGGTCTTTATAAGAGATTGACTTGTGATATATGTGTTTCATTTTTATCTTCCGATGATTTAGAGCTACATAATATATATATTTCGAATAGAGAATGGGTACTTGATAAAAATAAATTAATTTATCCAAGTATCCAATTCACTATATGTGTTGGACATGGAATAACCGCACTAGAGAATTTTTTGCAAGAAAATGCAAATGTTCAAAACATTCCTGTTCATGCCTCTGAATCCATCAGAAGGAATATTGATTTATCATGGCTGAATTGTGAACTGCATTCCAAGGAAGCGAAAGCAATTACAGTCATGTCAATATTCAATATTGGTATTGGCTGGTGGGTTAAGAGGGAAAATGAGAAATTCAAGGAAATTAAAAATCAATTGATAAAATCCAAAAAATTAAAAAAAATTAGAAATATGTAGAGGACACTTTTATTATTTATTATTTTGTATACATTCATATATTTTTTTTCATTTTTATTATACCTTTATTTAATCATTCAATATTTATTATATTCTTATTTATTGAAACTGTACTAGTTATGAATAAATCATATCATCTTCATTAAAAACGTGTTTTTTTTTTGCCGGAGCATTTTCATGAATCGAAAACTTCAAATAATGATTATTATTATAGCCATCCCTTGAACAGTTCCTCTACCTAGAAGGATTCTTTTCCATTGCCTATAACAATGGATGAGAATTCCTCGAGGTTGAGAGATTGTTCAAGCGGTGACTATAAATACGAGGATTAAAATACGTATTATTTGAAATTCCCGCGCTGCTACGTAAATGTTCGACGGTGGCGACATCTCCCTTGCCTGCCACCAGGTTAGACTGAGACAAGACCAAACAAGGATGAAATATCGGAAAGAATTTAGTAGGAAGTTACCCGTCTCTTCTTGTCTCTGGTGGGTATTTGAAAAACCTCCCCCCGGCAGAGTTACACCCCTCCGAAGATTAACAAAAAAAATGTATCTATTTTTTATTTTCTCTGTATATTAAGCTAAAGATACGAAACTTGGTAAATAGGTATTATTTGTTAATAAAACTACTCATTTTGGAATTTTTTCTACCCTGAAGTATGCTTGGAAGGGGTTGAAATAGTCAACCCCTAAGAAATCTTTTCTTCCAACTTATTATGGATAAAGATTATCCTTATAAAAACACATAGCTGAAAAGCCCAATTCAGTTACTAACCTTTTTATCTCTACAAGTATTTTCGAAAGCTTCAGCATTTATGAGAAAAATGCAATGAAGTTTCAAAAAGCACCAAGTTTTCCTATATTTACTTGATAATGATCACCCATTCTAATCTAATACCTTTCTTGAAGACTTTTAATATACAGGGAAAATAAAAAAGAGAAACAATTCATTTTGTTAATCTTCGAAAGGTGTAACTTTTCCACAGGGAGTTTTTGCAAAAAATTTTATACCAAATACCCACCATAATTTTCATCACAGAATCACCCCTACATTTTTTCATTGTTATTCAGAAACACTCTAGAGACTTTATTTCCCTATGCTATTCACAGTCCAGATTTCGAAATGGAACAAAGATATTGAAGATACTCTAATTAGTCTAATTGCTGGTGGCAATGCTGAAGATATGGAAGCTACAATTTTATGAAACATTGTCGGAGAATACAATGAATATGGTGGTAGAAATAAATTCAAGCTTTTTGACACTAATAATTTTCAGCAGATGAATGCAAATTCAACTTCCTGCTAGAAAATAATGATTTATTTAGACTATCACATGTTCTGGGAATGCCTGTTGTGATAACGTCTTACAAACCAAACGGATTAACAGGCATAATTTAGTTATATTTCTTCCATGACGAACATTCATGAGGACATCGTGAGTCAGGATGAGGACATAATCTACACTTTTAACTTGACTTATGAATAAAAAAAAACACTAAGAATGAAATCTGATAACAAGAAAACATCTTGGTGGGACCCCGGCCAAGAAAAATGTAGAATAGAAGTTTGGAGACTATTTGAGTAAGCAAGGGTATCTGGCAACTGAGATATTCATAGAAATACTCCAACAAATTACAACACAGGAATAAAAAAGTCAAATAGTCCTGGAGAATGTTCTTCTGGTTGGTTAGTCTACCCCAAAGAGCGCCTGACTTCACACAATCCTCTCTATAGAACCGTCAAAAGTACTGGGATGTATCGCTAGATCCAATGGTTTTTACGGAATATGCAATATAATGTATCACATTAAACAGAAGTACTTAACATGCTATGTTTTGAAGAAGATAATGAAACAATATAGAGAGAAACAAAGATATTTATTGCTCTAGCAAATGGCTAACATCTTACGACATTTTGCCAGTATATACATTTTGTTTTAGTTGTAAAAGTATTATAATATTCATATGTGTGAAAACAAAAGTCAATTTGTTATGAAACCATATGCAGGGTCCGAGGCCACTCCTCCGCCATGGGCAAGGAGGTGATAGGTCACCATTAGGGTGTCACATTTCCTGTTGTTCAACTGTCCTCCTGATCTTCTGATGGAAAATAGGGATGGTTTAAGCCAGGGGTGAGTGTCCTTATTTTGCAAATATTTTAGAGACATGTTGAGATGGATCGATGAAATTTGACGGTTTGACTAAGCAGCTCGAGTACCCTGGTGAAATAAGTTTTTGTAACCCCCACTTAAACAGATGGTGTGCGGTGGGTGGTGATTTTTTGCCACAGTAACGTACTAATATTAAATTAGGATCCAAAACTACCAAGTATTACCTTTCATTTGGTGTACCGTTGATACTTGGGACTTAAGCGGTTACAAAGATGTTATCAAAAGAATGTCACAAACACACAACATTTTCGATAGCAGGGTAGAGCACTACATACAGATCGGAGTTTTCCAGCTTCCCATTACCATATTGAAATTTTTTCTCTTTGAGAGTGTCGTTAGGGATCATAGTCTCCATATTTTCAAGATATTAAGAAGTATACATGGTGTTCCAAAAAAGGCTAATCATCTCACAACAGTCACAACTTCCAAATTTTCAATGTGATACCCTGTATATTTTCTCATTTTTTAATTTTTTCTAATATTTTATTTGATGATTGAATTGTAGGCATTCCACAAATAAAAAATATTCTGTGTCCATGATATTTTGTTATTTTTACAAGCCTTGAAAATGCGCCTTTTTGCCTAAGAAATAAATCGAAAACGGCTTCTTAAAATAAAAAAAGTTTTCGTCACAAACAGGTTATCATATTGAAAATTTGGAAGTTGTGAGATGACTAGTCGTTTTTGAAACACCATGCATACTTCTTAAAACTTGAAAATATGGAGACTATCGATCCTAACGAAACTCGCAAGAGAAAAAATTAAATATGGTAATGGGAAGCTGGAAAATGTCAATCAGTATGTATAGTTCTCTACCCCGTTATAGAAAATGTTGTGTGTTGGTGACATTCATTTGATAACATCTTTGCAACTGCTTGAGCCCCAAGTGTCAACGACACAAAAAAAGAAAGGTAAAAGATCGCAGTTCTGGAATCTAATTTATTATTAGTACGATACTGTGGAAAAAAATAATTTATTTTAAAAAGTACTCTCTCCCCCTCCATTTGTTTTAGTGGGGATTACAAAAACTTATTTCACCAGGATTTCAAAGTACTCGAGCTGCTTACTCAAACCGTCTAATTTAATTTCTCTATCTAAACTGGTCTCTAAAATAATTGCAAAATAAGGAAACTCACCCCTGGCTTGAACCATCCCTAACTTCCATCAGAAGACCTGGAACAGCAGGAAGTGTGACACCCTAATGGTACTCCATCACCTCCTTGCCCGTGGCGGTGTGGCATCGTCGGACCCTGTATATAATTCATAAATAAATGATTCTTACAATTCTCAATCAATCTCCAACCTCTTCTTAGCCATTTACATTCTTTGTCTGCGTCGATTTTTCCTATTTTATTCTTGCTGCTGTTTCTGTCTTAATCCTTTTCCTAGTAATGACGCAATAGCTCCTTGCTTAGATTTGGATGAGATGTTTAATTCATAAACAAACTTGTTGAACATGACTACTTGACTACTCAGCATTTAAAATCTCCTTTTGAATGGAGAGACCAATTGAAGATGCAACGGCTGTAGACTTACTCCTTGCCTTTTCAATAAAGATGTTGTTCATTAGTATATAAGTAATCATAAAAGGAGCTGAATTCATCAGGTAATGGTTTTGGGCTTTCTCCACCAAACCGTGAAAAATATATATGAAATAAAAAAATGTATTATTTTGAAATTGCTTCTGCGTTGGAAACTCTACATATTTGTCAGGAGAAATATATAAAACAATGTTGCCTAATAAACAGTAACGAAACAACATCAACTGGTATTTTCTTGAATAGAGAAAACAATTCTGTAAATTGCTTAGTTGGAATTTACCATGAAAGGGTTGAATTTGTTGAATAACGAATAATTCAGAAGATTTTGGCTTGGAGTATGACTTAGTCTCCAAAACATTAGCAAACAGTTTTTATTATTGTTGATGTTGTTTCCTTATTCATTATTAGGAAACATTGTTATATATATAGTTTCAGACAAAGGTTAAGTTTTTATAATGCAGAAGCAATTTCAAAATAATAAAACGTTTAATTTCAAAGATATTTTGCAAAGTTTAGGAGAAAAAACCCAGAAAGGAACCATTTAGCGATATAATGCATTTGTTACATCAAGATATGTATTGGAGTTTTCCAGCTAGAACCTCATCTGCAAGTTTGTATTTCGGCTCCACAAACACTTCAAAAAAATTGCCAATTACCTCAGCCGTTGCCAGTCTTTTGTAACTGTTTCAAGTTTCTTTCAAACTTCTCAATTTAGAGCTACATTGAGGTCCAGATATATTAGGAAAACTTTGCAACTACTGAACTCATGGTCCTTTATATATGTTTGCTCTATAAGTAAAATGCAACATGAACTCCACCTATGAAGAGGAACTGTAAGAGATGAACAAGAACCATTATTCATATGAAAGCTTTTAACGAGGCAATGATTGCAAATATTCAAATGAAATACTAGTACCTACCTATGGAAGATCTTTGGTTCTACAGTATTAGCTCGGTTAACATAAGTTTTATTTTCTTTGTTATCGACGTTTTCATCATTTGATTTTATATCGCCAGAATTTGTATTCTGCTGTAGAGTATTTCTCAAAAGCTTCACAGCAAAAGCACTATCTGAAACAGTTAAAAGAATTTGGGTTTTGATGTATTTTACATTTGAAACAAAAAGAGGAGGTTATATCAGAAATACATACACTTAATAGGCAATATTATACTTTACCTTTATCTACTCACCTGGCATCTTTGCGGAGATACATTTATTCTGATTTTTTAATCCATTTCTACTAAGGTACTAACATATTTTATTATTTATTTCTGAAATCAAACAAGGTTATTACTGGTCTGTGAAGGTTATCCACTCGGCCGCCATCATAGAAATGTGTAAATGTAAACAAGTCCAAATAAGAGAGACGTTATTCACAAATAACGCATAACGTTATCCGATCGTGATACGGTAACGCTAATAAGCGGATCACGTGTGCGATAAGTGTCAAAATAACGTATACCGCTATTATCGCATGACGTTATTGACTTTGCCATATCTCTCTATTATTATTGAGATTTTTTGGTATTTTTTTACATACATTTTGAAATTTATTTGAAGACATTGAAAACTTTATTGAAACAAAGATCCAAGATCTGTAATTCTGGAGTGTTAAGCAACCGTCTAATCAAATGAATTTCAATAAAATACTCTGAATTTTCTTCAGAGAAGGTATACAGCGTAAGTGCCGTAAGTAGTGTATAAAATGAGGTAAATGAGTATAAAAAATATTCAAATCTTTAATAAGCTTATTTTACATGCTCCATAATATCTACAGTTGGAATAAAAACGCTTTTCAAGGATAGCGTATTACTGTTTTCAACACTAAGTTGCAAATTGTGCTGCCCTTTTTCCAATTTGATTCTTGTATTGGGAATTGTGTACCAAAACCTTCCACACGAAACTGTTTGTTTTGTTCCAATTTGAGCTGCAAAATTTCCTTCCACCCAAGTTGTCATCAAATTCAAAACAATGATCACGACATGATACTTTGTAGCAATATAGTGCATAATATTTGCCAAATGTGTTAAACACAAGTTATTTAGGGAACGATCATTATTTGGAATTATAGCTGGTAGAGAATCTATCACTATTAATCTTATCATTAAACTGTTTTTTTCGAGTTCTTCAGATATTTCTTGTAAACTATTCAGTAAATCATATTTATTCCCTATTGATTTGATGAATATCCTTGATAGACCATTCATTACATCATCCTAAAAAAATGTATTCAAAGATAATTCACATAAGAGAGCAATATTTACATGAGAGTATTTTCCACACAACAAATGAAATTTTTCAGCACTGAAGTCGTATTTTGCATCTAAAATGAAACAATGTTGTTTCATTTCCATGACAAGGTTTCTCATAAAAATATAAGCCAGTAAACTTTTTCCACATCCTGCTCTACCACATAATTCATAAATATTGCTTGTGAGCAAACCACCTTCCAAGAATTCATCCATACTAAAAAAAAAATTGAATTGGGGCTCGGATTGAATGAATGTTTACCTTTGAACTCCAGAAGGTATCAATGCGGAATTTTTCAGTAGATCTTGATAACTATCGTATCCATTTTTAGAAATTGCTGTATACTTTCTCAGCAAATGTTTTTTAATTTCGAGTATCTCCTGAAAAATATTTATTACTGAATGTTGTTTGCCCAGAGAATCTTATGAACTTACCTTAAAGAGTAATAATGAAATTTTGGCTAATTCCTGAGAATCAAATGTAATAAAATCTCTAGCGGTGAATATATTATACTGATTCATGGCGGAAATAGCCGACTCGCTTAAAAATGGATGAGTATCATTCTTCAAACGCTCCATATCGCCAATCTGACTTTCGAATTTCGGCGGGAATTTATATGCGCATAGATATCAAGCGACATGCGCATTAAACTATTATCCGAGCTGGCTGATCGTCGTGGGCACCGATGAAAACGTATTGTAAAAGACCGTCGCCATGTTTGTAGAACGATGTCTGTTATGTGTCCTTGATGTGATCTGCTAAAATGTTGAAAATTGTAGATATATTTCACTTTTGAAATATAACGTGGAGTACCTAATTGTAGATCAAAGTGTGACAAAAACTATAGTAATATTTGCGTTTACGGATGACTGGAGAGTCCTAGAATAATTTGTGATTACAGGATGGTGAGTACGAATTTTCTGAATGTTAAGATTTTAACATGGCGTCATTGGGTTTTCCTTTGTTCCCGGTCTAGCGTAATTTATTGATTTACTTACAGAATCGATGTTAATTTATTGAAATAATATCAAATTTTCAATCAAAATTGGCATATACTATGCACTGGGTATTAAATTTTTCTCTAATCAGTATATTTCTTCTTGAGGCGGCACCTGTGTCATGACGATTGCGTCCCCCCTGTCCACTACTTCCTTTCCTAGTCGATAGAAATTTTGCGTCATTCTGTATTGATTTATACAATTTTTGATATCATTTCAATTTAGCTTTTTTGATATTGACAAATTACGCCAAAATTTTCAATATTAAGTAATTATTGGAATTTGATTTCTGGTATTTCGTTCCAAACGCCAGCGAAGAAAACAAAAGTTCGATTTTGTTTATAATTATTCATTGCGTTCTTTATGATGAATTTTTTTTTTCTATTGACAATTCAATAGTGAACAATAGGCCGTCATTGTTATATTAATATTATTAATGCCATTTGAATTCAAGTTTTTGTGGTTATGACTTTTTGCCGGCAAATCAATTACCTATCGCATGTCTAGTCATATTCCGCGGGAACATTTTAATTTTTGATATTTGAAATCAATATTCTGATATTAATTCTGAACAATTATTGCTATTGGTATATTAATATTCACTTTCTAAACAATTTTGAGTTGCATTTCGGACACTTATTTTTTTTACTCGTTTGGAATGTTTTCTGTTTACTTTCGGTAATCATATTATATTGATTGTGTACCTAGTACTTTATATATGTAGGTATTATATTTCATTCCTGTAACATCTTGAGGTGCCGCCCCAAATCCCTGCCTGGTTTTGAATACCTATAAGTTAGCTATACCTAACTTTCGCACATTACTTATTCATGGGATGAAATATCATTAATTCCTCTAGAATTTTTTTATTAAATTCATAAAAATGATTCCCCTATTAATGCAATGAGGGACAGCCATTTTAAGCCTTAATTGGTGCTAAACTTAAGTAGTCAAATTAAAGTGTCTGTATGTTCTGTAAATAAAATATAATTCGAAAGAATGAGCTTGGAGATTAAAAATTTGCAGGATAGGTTTGAGACCTGGATACGCGGGTCGAGTTCGTAAATCCGCCGAATGGTTTCGGAGAAACACCCATTTGAAATTTTATTTTGCAAATATCTCCGGAACTACAGATCCCATAGAGTTGAGATTTTATATTAAGGTGTAGACTTTATGGTCATTATGGTTTCTCATCTAGACATTTCATAACAGAAAATTTACTTTTACTACATACCTCAATTCATAACTAATTAAACGACTCGTTCGTTCATAAGAATTAGATTTACCATTAATATCATCTCGGGTCTCTGAAAAATATCAATAGGCGACGATACAGATCCACCACCTGGATTAAAATCTTGATTTGCATCAAAAAGTTCGAATGTCGTATGCTGATTTCAAATAATTTTTAAATATCTACACTAATTTGAAATTTTGTATTCCTTAAATTTCAGTGGTGTTAAGTTACATATCAGTGAAATCTGATCATGAGATGAACGAGCGCGCTAAACTCGTGAAGCTACTCTAGGGCTTTTGTGATTTTTTTCAAATAATAAACCTTTAACGACCGAACAAAAAAATTGTCGAAAATTGGCAAAAATGGCAGTTTTGGATACCGTGGACCAAAAAAATATTATACCATTAGAGTTTATATTTGACGAGAGGCTTTTCAATAGGTAAACATTCTAGGAAATATTTCAGAAATATATATGTATATGAATTAGTATTCTTTCAAGGTCAATCCGAATTGTATACACGGTGTCAAAACTAATTTTTTTCAAATGAGAACCCATTTTTTTTATTGGTCAGCTGGAATCTACGTTAAAAAATTTCCCGAGATACCTATTCGGTAAGTAAAGCAGTAGTATGTGTTATTAAAATTGGTTCAAGCCCTGTGGACAGGAGCTTTCTGGCGCTCTAGTTCAAAGAGACAAATTATATCTCCGAAAGTATTTGTTTCTCAGAGTTGGGAATTATATCAATGTATTCTTATGATAGAACTGCATCATAAAGGAAATTTAATTCAAATAATAGTTTATTTATCAAGATTAAATGAGCAATCTGATAATGAGAACTGCACCATGGAAGAAATCAAATTAAAATGGCTGAAATGAATTTGACTCTCTCTTATAGGACAGGATGACATGTACGAGTATGAACACAGATCATATAATAAAGCTTAGATAGAATAATTATAACATTCTGTGAAAACATAGAAGTATGATTCATTATCGAAATTTCGAAAAATCATATCTCCGAAAGTATTAGCTTGTTGGAGTTGAAAATGATATCAATGGATTTTTATGGTGAAACTGCATCTTAAATAAAATGGGTTCAAGCCCTGTGGACAGGAGCTCTCTGGCGCTCTAGTTCAAACAGACAAATTATATCTCCGAAAGTATTTGTTTCTCAGAGTTGGGAATTATATCAATGTATTCTTATGATAGAACTGCATCATAAAGGAAATTTAATAATTCAAATAATAGTTTATTTATCAAGATTAAATGAGCAATCTGATAATGAGAACTGCACCATGGAAGAAATCAAATTAAAATGGCTGAAATGAATTTGACTCTCTCTTATAGGACAGGATGACATGTACGAGTATGAACACAGATCATATAATAAAGCTTAGATAGAATAATTATAACATTCTGTGAAAACATAGAAGTATGATTCATTATCGAAATTTCGAAAAATCATATCTCCGAAAGTATTAGCTTGTAGGAGTTGAAAATGATATCAATGGATTTTTATGGTGAAACTGCATCTTAAATAAAATGGGTTCAAGCCCTGTGGACAGGAGCTCTCTGGCGCTCTAGTTCAAACAGACAAATTATATCTCCGAAAGTATTTGTTTCTCAGAGTTGGGAATTATATCAATGTATTCTTATGATAGAACTGCATCATAAAGGAAATTTAATAATTCAAATAATAGTTTATTTATCAAGATTAAATGAGCAATCTGATAATGAGAACTGCACCATGGAAGAAATCAAATTAAAATGGCTGAAATGAATTTGACTCTCTCTTATAGGACAGGATGACATGTACGAGTATGAACACAGATCATATAATAAAGCTTAGATAGAATAATTATAACATTCTGTGAAAACCTAGAAGTATGATTCATTATCGAAATTTCGAAAAATCATATCTCCGAAAGTATTAGCTTGTTGGAGTTGAAAATGATATCAATGGATTTTTATGGTGAAACTGCATCTTAAATAAAATGGGTTCAAGCCCTGTGGACAGGAGCTCTCTGGCGCTCTAGTTCAAACAGACAAATTATATCTCCGAAAGTATTGTTTTCTCAGAGTTGAGAATGATATCAATGTATTCTTATGATAGAACTGCATCATAAAGGAAATTCAATTAAAATAATAGTTTATTTATCAAGATTAAATGAGCAATCTGATAATGAGAACTGCACCATGGAAGAAACTAAATTAAAATAGCTGAAATGAATTTGACAATTTCTCATAGAACAGGATGAAATGTACGAGTATGAACACAGATCATATAATAAAGCTTAGATAGAATATTTATAGCATTGTGTGAAAACATAGAAGTACGATTCATTATTTAAATTTAGAACTTCATCTTAGCAGAAATTGAATTCAAACATCATAGAAGAATTTAAATTCAATAAGAGTGCCAAAAATGATCAGTCCAAAACCAATAGACGAATTCTACCCAACAACGAACTCATCCGAGATATTCATTCCTCAATTCTATGATGAACGATAATATATATCTTTCCTCAAATCTACTCCAATACACCAATATTCCAGTTTTGTTTTTAGTGGAGATATTCTGAACTCAATATTATTAACTTACCATTACCATTCCCATCATCATATGGATTGACCATCGGCATGAAAATATCAACCAACAAAAAGTATGATATTATATTATAATTCTCATATTTATAGGATTGCTGGAATGAATGACAATGAGACAACGTCATGTCTCAGGAAAATAAGTTAACATTATAACAATTCATAGAATACCCACAGAATAATTCTATCATTCTGTGAAAAAGTAGAAATACGATTTACATTGAAATTTTGAAAAATCATATCGCCGAAAGTATTAGCTTGTTAGAGTTAAAAATAATATGAATGGATTCTTATGGTGAAACTGCTTATTGAAAAAAATTTAATTTGGAATTTGTTTTGTAAAAAAAAAAAAATTTTTTTTGTTACTCCGAAACCATCTGTCCGATTTTGCCCAATAACGAACTTAGCCGAGATATTTATCCCCCAAACCTACTCTGAAAATTTCAACTGTTTAGCTCATTCCGTTCGAGAGTTATCGTGCCTACGGCCGGCCGAACCGGCCGGACAGAATGAATTTCGACCACGGATTCTTGATCAGTGAGTCGAACCAAATCGTTTAAGACCATTTTCATCGAAAAATTCGAAAATTACAGACATTTGGGCAAATTGATAAGCACTCAGTTCCGAGGAACTAGAGCGCCAAAAATGTAATGTTTACGAATGAATATTTTAAAATGAAACTGGAGACGACCACATAAAAAGCAAGGAAGATCAATAACTCAACTGCTCAAAACCGCCTTTGTATTATTAGGAAGCAACAAACTCCCGCTGAAAAATGCACTCAGAAATGGCGCGTAAAACGTAACAGAATATTTGACAGATGAGTAGTTCTCTTTAATGCGGCAAACTTCACATTCCAACTTTTACGTATGGTAGAAATGAATTTATCATTTGTAAGGTTTTATTCATAGTTAGAGTTTAATTCAAAGTCTCCCAAGATGATTTACGAATCAGAAATATATTTTGAATGTCTCTTGTTGGAAAATAAGACGACGTGTGTGAACACAGATCATACGTTAATTCATAGATAGAATAATAAGAGTATTCTGTGAAAACATGGGAGTACGATGTATTATTGAAATTTTGAAAACTAATATCTCCGAAAATATTAATTTGTTAGAGTTGAAAATGATATCAATGGATTCTTATGGTGAAACTGCATCTTAAAAAAAATGGAATTTCAAATTTGTAGTGTAAAAAAAATTTTTTTTCGTTACTCTGAAACCATCTAGCCGATTATGCCCAATAACGAACTAACCCGAGATTTTTAAGTCCCAAACCTACTCTGATAATTTCAACTGTATAGCTCATTTTGTTCGAGAGTTATCGTGTTTAAGGCCGGACAGAATCGATTCTGACCACGAATTCTTGATCAGTGAGTCGAACCAAATCGTTTAAGACCATTTTCATCCAAAAATTCGAAAATTACCGACATTTGGGCAAATTGATAAGCACTCTGTTCCTAAGGACAAGAGCGCCAAAAACGAAGCTGTTTACGAAAAATAATTCCTTGATGAAATCACCAGGGTAGTTTACTTCAAGAATAGTTTATATTACTTGGGAAACACCCAGAATATGATTGGCTTTGCCAAAAGAAATATTTATTCGCTGTTCGATTTAAACGGTTCATTATTTGGTAAATAATAAACCCAGAACTATTCTCCGAAACTATCGCATAGAAATTCGGGTATTATCCGGTATTGTTCATCCATGCTTTTCAGCGCCGAAGCCGAAACGAAACTATGTTTTTTTTCAGTTCGGTATTCTATAAAGGGATTCGAGCCGTGGTTTGCCGAAGTAGACACCGACCTCGTGACGATAATCAGACCTATTCTGTTTGCGTATTGCTATAAACATTGCTATTCAAGTCATATTGCTATCCTCCTAATTTTTAACAATATGACTATCGTATTACGTATTCTGTTCGGACTGTTATAGCAATGTTGGTTATCAATTTTCTCCCAGCAATATTGCTATGAAGTAGTTCAAAATTCATTGATTTTAGAGCTGACAACATTGTATTTCATGACTTTTATGTGAATTAGAAGAAGAATCTAACCTTAATTGATAAACATTTCGTCCGTTTTTGGTGGTTTTCAATTCCTAACCAAAAATATATAAATGTCACGAAAGCCAAAAACGAACTGTATTTTATTCATGAAACTAACAAGATGGAGTTATTATTGATCAATTTTCACATTTTCAGAAAACACATCGAATTTTGGTAACCGCTACCATGACCGAAAAATTGAAGACTTGCAAACACCCAAACAAATATTAAATTTTCATTTTTTCCTGTCTTCAGTCAGACTTCGAATGCACAAGTTAAACGGAACAGTATGTCTCCTAGTTTTCTCCTGAAAAAATTCCCTCAGTTCTTCAACTGAATCAAAAGAAGTCATCTTCGTAGTAAGACTGAATTAATAGTTTATTTAATTTTTTTCATCCAGTCAGTCAGTTTCGAATGCACATCTAACTTAAAAGAAGCAGTATATCTTATAGTTTGCTCATGAACAAATAAATAAATGAATAAAATACCCTCGGGTCCCTCGGCTCTGCAATGAAATCAAAGGCAGTCATATTTTTACTAAGGCTGAATTAATAGTTAATCTAATTTATTTCATCCAGTCGATCAGTCTTCGAATGCCTCTAACATAAAAGAAGCAGTAAATCTCATAGATTGCTGATGAACACATAAATAAATGAATAAAATACCCTCGTCTCTTCAATGAAATCAAAGGCAGTCATCTTTTTACTAAGGGTGCATTAATAGTTTATTTTATTTATTTCATCCAGTCGATCAGTCTTCGAATGCCTCTAACATAAAAGAAACAGTATCTATCCTAGTTTGCTCATGAACTAATAAATATATGAATAAAATTCTCTCAGCCTCTTATTGATGTTGAATAGTTTATGAACTTTTCTGTTTACGAATAGAAGGGGTTGTTAGTGTTACACCTAAGTCTTAGAAATTCCCTTGAAATTAAGTATTTTAAAGTAGGTACCTTTAATAAATATATACGATTATGTATATACCTACCTATATTTATCAAAGTACCTACCTATTTTCAATATTTTCGATTTCTTGGAAGAAAAAAGTGGTTCTCAGCCATATTCCAAATCTTGTTATGCTCTTAGCAAGTACTATTTTGAGGTTGCTGAGATAGCAATGTGGATAACAATATGTTTATCAAAATGACAGATCATATTGCTCAAAAACGATGATCAGAATAGCAATATTTCGGATCTTGCTGTGGTAGCAATATCTTTTTCTTAGCAATATTGCTATGCGCGAACAGAATAGGTCTGAATGCCACACTTCTGGTCGCGTAATCATGGCGAAAAGCTAGACGACGATTCCTATTGGTTGGATTTCGCCACGTGACCAATTCTCAAATGTCATGAATGTCAGATTTCGAAATTACACTTTTGAATGTATTTTTCCGAATAGTTCCACATTTTAAGTGAAATAGTTTCACAGTTAAATATTGTATTACTTATGATAAAGCTTCGGAATCTATTTATGATCTGCCCTATCTTCAGAACTCTTCAAGAAGTTTCCCTATGAAAATATTACACAAATGAATAAATTAGAGCTCTGCGAATTATTATACAAAATCAAGAACAACATGATCAAGACAAAAGTATCTTTAAACGCTAAATACAACATCCATGGATGAAACCTACGTTATGCGAACACCTATATATTATATATGCTAATATTGAGTAAATAGTGAAAAGTCTAAAAATGCACCGGTTTATTAACTATAAAACTACGAAAGTTTTGTAAAAGTAACAAAACAATTTATTTTGAAATACTTTGATTGCTAGTGCTTATTTGTATTGTGTTGTATGGTACATTAGGCTGTTTTAAATTAGACATATATCTGCTTGTAGCTTCACTGAGTAAATCAATAAAATAAAATTTCGTTATCATCATATAATTTCATACATCTAAAAAATAATCAATTCTATCTTTAGGGCAAAATCAATTTCAAACAGGGTTGTGAAATATAACAGATTAACAGCTGGCAAATCTATTACAATTGACTATTTTATACAATGTTGCCAATGTTTCTTCGTGTAAACGTGGTAAGCCCTGAAAAAGAAATCAAGATCGTAACGATAAAATAAAAATTGGTCCAAGCCCTGTGGACAGGAGCTTTGGCGTTCTTGTTCAAACTTTGACAAATCATATCTCCGAAGTCATTGGTCCCTGGGAATGATATAAATGGATTCTTATGATAGAACTGCATCATGAAAGAAATTAAATTCAAACAGACCGATTCTCCCCAATAACGAACTTATCCGGGATATTCATTCCTCAAATCTACTGTGACAAATCATATCATCCTCATAATTCTTCGATAGCTGAGATTTTTTCATTGGTCATTTTGCATTCAATCATACTTTGTTTTCTAGAAGAGGAGGTGTATTCTATATCAAAAATAACGAACCAGAAATAATTTTGACATTTATCCCCGCATTTATCTCTCATAAGAACACAGATCATATAATAATTCATAGATAGAATAATTAGGTATGGTACAGAATTCTGTGAAAACAGAAGTAGGTACGATAAATTATTGAAATTTCTAAAAATCATATCTTCGAAAGTATTAGCTTGTTGGAGTTGAAAATGATATCAATGGATTTTTATTGTGAAACAGCATTTAAAAATAATTGAATTTGAAATGTGTAATGTAAAAAAAAAAATTTTTTTTCGTTACTCCGAAACCATTTTGCCCAATAACGAACTTACCGAAATATTTATCTCCCAAATCTACTCTGAAAATTTCAACTGCCTAGCTCATTCTGTTCGAGAGTTATTGTAGAAACAAAATTTTTAATTTTTTTTTACACTTTACGGCAACCCGGTCAATACAAAACTTCGCATGCATATGAAGACCTTTATTCTACAATTCGATACCGAATTTCAGACAGATCGAGTAATGGGTTCCGGAAATATTCATAAAAATGTTTTTACTAAAAACGGCCGGTGCGCCTCACTACACGAAAGACTCATTGCACAGAAGCTCTACTGCATCGAACTTTACTGCATCGAAGAGTCACCACATCGAAAAACCCCCCACTTTAGAAAGTGGGCGGCACTCGTTTATCGATCGTCTTCGACGATAGTTTCGCTCGATGAGAAGCAGCGATGCCAGATGTACCATAATTATGGAATTGTACCATAATTTATACCTCAAATTTAGAGCATTCCATAATTGTACCATAATAAATAATTGTACCATAATTTCCATCGATTCTTCCATTCAATATTATTCGCAAAACTATTCAGCGAATATGTCAAGTCCTCTCATTAAATGGCTTTTTTCTGGGTTTTTTCTCTCAAATTCCGAAAAATATCACAGTACTTCTTATTTAAGAAAGATCCTATTATTATTGTTTTCTTCACATATATGTAACTCTAATCATAAATATATATTGTGAGCAGTATAAAAACTATTAAATTACATCACAAAACATTCATAAAACAGTTAGACAATGATACTAGATTTTCCTTCCCATGAGTTATGTCAATTTTGACAGGAGTAAAATGAACTCCGAGTCGAATACTCGACTTTTCGGACGACAGTCACAGAGTAAAATTTACTCAACCTTTCAGTTTTCGAACGCAATGGAGTAAATATTACTCTACGGAGTTAATTTTCTACTGCCACAGAAGTGGTCGTATAGTGCCAGTACTGCCAGTATTCCTTCCCCAAATTCAAATAGTTTAGGTTATGAGTCTCTTTTAGTACTAATCAACATCAAAACTGTAAAATCGCTATCCCTGAGTATTGAATTCAATAAGACTTGGTTAATTTCAGCCATCGTTTCACCCACCGATTACAGACCTAACATTTAAAAGGACTTCAAATATGAAAATTATAGGTTATGTTGTTCCTTCGTTCAAAGCTTCGTTTGTTACTGCTCGAACGTTCCGAAAATTAACAACAGTTTGAGATTACTGTCACTGAAAAGCGTTCCGATATTGCTTACTGTGGCCAGTAATGCCAGCAATTTCGGAACGCAAGGTCAGGGGGTCTATTCTCGACCATTCGCAATTTTAACGATCGGTCGCATATGCTATATATTTCTATAGAGATGCGCACGATCGTGCAAATTGCGAATGGTCGAGAATAGACCCCCTGAGCAGCTGTGCCAGGGTTGTGTTCGAAAATTAACTCCACGGAGTAGAGTAGAGTTTTTGAAGGTTTGACAGATTTACTCTGTAGTTAACTCTGACACTGACACTGGCACAGTTCTGTTCCAATATCGGAAAATAGGTTATGTTGGTTTAAGAAAGAACCTATTATTATTGTTTTCTTCACATATATGTAACTCTAATTATAAATATATCTTGTGAGCAGTATTAAAACTATTAAATAACCTCACAGAACATTCATAAACAGTGAGACAAAGATACTAGATTTGCCGTCCCATGAGTTATGTCAATTTTGACAGGAGTAAAATGAACTCGGAGTCGAATACTCCGACATTTCGGACGACAGTCACAGAGTAAAATTTACTCAACTTTTCAGTTTTCGAACGCAATAGACCACATTAGTTAGGTTAGAATCAGTCGCTTGGCGGGAGATCCATATTCAAATCTTTTAACAAGGAATTTCAACTTTGAGATGAAACCACCCTATTTAAAAGAGAATGTTAGTACAGAGACAACAAGTATTGGGTACCTTTATCATTAGTGCATGTTTTCATGTTATTTCCACATTAAAATCTACTTCTATTTATTCTTAAATCAAAATTGAAACCATTCTAGTTCGAAAGATATCCGTATGTCGTAGATGACTTCTGTTGTGCGTCATCACAAGGCCGATTTAGGGTTATGTTATTATTTTTAACTGATTTCGAGTGAGCTAAGACATACGTCAATCGAATTTGGTGAACACTTTTATATTTATTAATTATTTTGGAAATATACAATTTTGTTTTGAAAACTTGATTCTAGATGGTTGAGAAAGGTTCACAGAATCTATTTTAACCAAAATAAACCTTCAGAAATTAGCCAAAGTATCTAAAACCAGGCGAGAAATTCGCGTAAATTTTAGGTCCATAAGAAATGCATGAGGAATTTAGTGCTCGGATCCACGGATGGATCGTAATTCTAATTTCCCGCCTAACCTAACTAATGTGGTCTATAGAGTAAATATTACTCTACTCAGTTAATATTGTATGGAAGAATCGATGGAAATTATGGTACAATTATTTATTATGGTACAATTATGGAATGCTCTAAATTTGAGGTATAAATTATGGTACAATTCCATAATTATGGTACATCTGGCATCGCTGCTTCTCATCGAGCGAAACTATCGTCGAAGACGATCGATAAACGAGTGCCGCCCACTTTCTAAAGTGGGGGGTTTTTCGATGTGGTGACTCTTCGATGCAGTAAAGTTCGATGCAGTAGAGCTTCTGTGCAATGAGTCTTTCGTGTCGTGCACCCTACTCAAAACGGCCATATATCCGAAACCGCTTGGTGGATTTCACCCGTTAACGAAGTCGTCCTAGATATTTATGCCCCAAACCTATCCTGCAAATTTCAATCCTCTAGCTCCTTTAGTTCGAGAGTTATCGTGTTAACAGCCGGACAGAATCGATTTCGACCACGGATTCTTGATCAGTGAGTCGAACTAAATCGTTTAAGACCATTTTCAGCCAAAAATTCGAAAATTACAAACATTTGGACCAGCAGGCCGTAGTTTTTTGCCACTTCACGGCAATCCGATCACAAAACTTCGCATGCATATAAAGGTCATTATTCTATAATTTGGTGCTAAATTTCAGACAGATCGAGTGATCGGTTTCGGGAAAATATTCATAAAAAATGTTTTTTACTAAAAACAGCCTTAACTCCGAAACCGCTTGGTGGATTTCGTCCGTTAACGCACTCGTCCGAGATATTTACGCTTCAAACCTACCCTGCAAAGTTCAATCCTCTAACTCCTTCCGTTCGAGAGTTATCATGTTAACGGACGGCCAGACAGAATCGATTTCGACCACGGATTCTTGATCAGTGAGTCGAACCAAATCGTTTAAGACCATTTTCAGCCTAAAATTTGAAAATTACAGACATTTGGGAAATTGATAAGCACTCTGATGGTATTAAATGAAAAGCAAAAATATTCCTCCGACTTGATTCTGTTTCAGAGGAGATTCAAATAAACATATTATGAAAATACAGAGATGGTCGAACGATAAGTTTTATCAAGTACGCACTAATCGGCTGAGAACTGGAAGCCAGCATATATGCGTATTAGGGCTGGTTTCTGACGCATTTGTATGGAGTTTATCTTCAGTTTATCTGCCGAATTCTATTGAATTGGACAGATAAACGAAAGATAAACCACATGTTATATTCCTCAGAAACCGGCCCTTAGAAAGTTTTCCATTTCGGGCCCCCAATAGTTATAATATATTCCTGCAGAATCAGCAAGTAAGTCGAGTTAGTTATTCAAGCGAACCTCTGAAATAACAATACTGTCTCTTCGTACCCGCGTTAATAAGAGAAATATAAGTATCTCTTTATATCACGAGCTTTATTCTAGTTATTGATCCCATATCCTAAAACACTCTGTGGCCCTATTCTGAGGTCGACATTGCGAACGATTATCATTCGCTTTCGTAATCATCACGAACGTTCACTCGTTTTGCTATTCTCAACTGACAGATGATATGATTTGGTGACACGAGCGCTCGAAATTCTAAACGAGTGCTATTTAGCACTCGTTTTCGGAAGAATTCCACTCGCATTCAGATTTCAGTTGATTATGCAAGCCTCTACACATTTTGTAACCTCAAATCTGTTGTTGGTAAATAAGTCTGTATTTTTATGGTGTAATTAACAAATTTATTCAGTAAAAATAATTAAATTGTCAGAATTATTATCATATTGCAAATTGTCGATGTTTTAAATAAACCAGAAATATTGAATAGATTTGTTAGATTCCCACAAACATTGGCGGAATTGAATAGTAGGTAAAGGCAAAGGTAGATATTGATATTTATCAACAATGCCTTAGTAGAATACAACTTCAAAAAAAAGTATTCAATATGAAGTTCTAAGTAATCACAACATCGAACAACAACAAAAATATTTCACTGTGTCTATGTAGAATAAAAGAATCTGAAATGAAAGTATTCAATAACCAATACTAAAGAATATATCACAGTAAACAAAAAATAATGCCTATACAACAAAAATCCAGTTTGGAATAGAAAAACCAGAGCTGATTTCATGAAGAATTCTAAGGAATATAATTATACGTTTAGCTTTTCGTAGAATTGTAAAAGAAACACTATAAATAAATAGATATCGATTTCTATTTGAAAAAAATGTATTTCATTCTAAAAAAATATATCACAACAATAAACAGAAAATCATTCGACAATTTCAGTGGAATAAAACTTTCAGAAAAAAAAAGTATTCGATACAATCTCTCTAGATTTTGTTCTTGACCCAAGACCTGTCTAAAGAGGTGAAATAACCCTTAATCGTTGTAAAAATCTTCCAATATTATATTGCAAAACTTTCTCCAAGTTTTCCATTCTTTTTTTGGTCCAGGAATACTATTTAACCTTGTACTCAGTTCCTCTTTCATAGGCATTCCGAAGAAAATTCTGTAGTAAATTTCCCGCTTAATAACTGAGACTTACATTTTAGGAAATTTAGAATTACTTTTTTCTTATCGAAGCAAACAGAAAAAACCAAATAAATCATTCAAGTTCAACAAACAATAAATTATCGTTTTGATTTATGAAGAAGCGCGCCAATAACATGTACATAAACACATTCAAATTTCAAATGTTACTATGTTGCCAAGTCTTCAGACGACACGAATTCGTTTAAGTCATCGGTCATTACGAAGGGCACATGAGAATAGCAATATAAACTATCGTTCGCAATTACCACCGTTCGTTTTCGTTACGAGTGGTCGAAAACGAGTGAAGTTCAGAATAGAGCCCCTGTTCCGAGGAACAAGAGCGCCAAAAATATCCTAATACAGAAGACCGCATTCGCTTCGCTTCGTAACGCCTAGCGTTTGCGTTTGCTATGGTAACGAAAGTTACAGAATCTCACTACCCAGCAAGGCGGTCAGGCCATCTAGTTGTTTTACCACAGATTGTTTTACGCAATGTTGCATCATATTTCATCTGCGTCAGACACCGATTGTATGCACGCCTTATCGCCCAGCGGTTTTCCATATTTATGTTTCTCAATACTACCATGGGGTGGAAACTTCCTTACCAGAGACTGGTCTGTGGAATAGTTCGAATAATCCCACACAAATTTGAGGATGTCTCTGCCTTCGCGATTTGTGGATCACGTGATGATACCACGTGATGCTTTATCAGCTGTTTGCTACCGGCTTGCTTGTTTTTACTTTTACATTTTACATTTTGGTGAAATCTGTGTGTTGTAAAATAAACTTTTTCGAATATCACTGTTTGATGTTCGGTAAAAAACTTTAAGAATACAAGTAAAGTGATTAAGTGTTCTCCTAATATTGCAGACAAGGTTATGGTCTTCATGGCTAGGGGAGTTTTTCATAAATAGAAACAAACAACCTTAGCTTATTTCTTCAATCATGGTGAAATGAAACGTGATGATCTTTCGAAAGATATTGTTAGATCATGGGACTCATGTCGTGGCACTTGTTTGTGATCAAGGTTTTGGAAATGTAGCTGCTATAAATAGGCTATATAGAGAAACCACTGGGTGATTTTCACGTATAAAATGTTCTTCAAATTATGTTGTTCATAATGATATCCATTTTTGCGCGCGTGTTCCGCAAGGAACAGCGTGCTATCATTTCGTCACAATGTCTGTATTTTTCGAATTTTTTTTCGAAAATGGTCTCAAACGATTGGGTTCGACTCCCTGATGAAGAATTCGAGGTCAAATTCAATTCTGTCCGTCCGGTCCGGCTGGCCGTTAGCACGATAACTCTCGAACGGAACGACTTAGAGCGTTGAAATTTGCAGGGTAGTTTTGTAGCGTAAATATCTCGGACAAGTTCGTTAACGGGCGAAATCCACTGAGCGGTTTCGGAGTTAAGGCCGTTTTTAGTCAACACGTTTTTTATGAATATTTCCGGAACCGATCACTCGATCTTTCTGAAATTTGGCATCAAATTGTAGAATCATGACCTTTATATGCCTGCGAAGTTTTGTTATGACCGGACGGCCCTAAAGTGGCAAAAAAAAGGTGTGTTTTTTTTAGAGGACTTTTAGCCACGAGTAGATTGCGCATGCGCAGAAGAGAAGTGACTGTTTTTGGGCGCATGTTCTAGGGGAACATCGTCCTATCATTTCGTCCAAATGTCTGTAATTTTCGAATTTCGAGCTGAAAATTGGCTAATAGACTAATTCGGACTCCCTGATCACGAATCCGGTGTCAGATTCTTGGGTGCCGTCCGGCCGGCCGGCCGGCCGGCCGGCCGTAAGCACGATAACAGGAGCACCGAAGGTCCTATCAACTTCAAACTTTCAGGGTAGGTTTCTGATCAAAATGCGACGGTTAAGTTCGTTAACGGGCAAAATCGGCCGGACGGTTTAGGAGTTATAGACATTTAAAATTTTGAGGTTATTTCCCTGATATTTCAGGAACTAAAGAAGATGTTGAATCAAAACTTGGTAGTCAGTTCGAGGATATAAACGCGCAACTTTTGGCAAAATTCTGTTATGATCGAAATGTTGGTAATTTTTAAAAAAATATTTCTTTTAATTTTTTCGAAAAAAAAATTTTTTTTTCGTGAACTATTCATCAGATTGCAACAAAAACTTGTACTAACGTCAATTGTAGTATTTTGCAACATTGTGCAAAATTTTGGCTCTATACGATTTCAATTTCTGGAGATATAAGACAAAATGTGTCAAATTTCCTGGGTCTCTCTCAGTATTTTCATCGATTATTCTATGAACTCTTTGAATTCCACCGAAAACAAATTCAAAGACATAAACATAAAGAATCAAGTCATAGTTTAGACGTCGAAAGAAGGACGATGTTGATCGACTTGAAAAGGTACCTATTTCAAGAAATGCAATAATGAAATGCTTAATTTTTTTTATGGTCACAGAAAATCGTCACAAAAATCTATTTACCTCATTTGACGGCTGTTTGTCAAATCAATTAATTCCAATGATTGATGTCAGATTTCCTACATACCAAGTTCAAACACATTTTATTATATGGAAAACACTTATTATGATCACGTTCTACAGGAATTGATACTAAATAGAAGCTAGATGAAGATTATTGTAATGGAAAATTTGTGTTCCAGAATAATATTAAGGTATTCAACATGATACTGCTTTTTTTCTTTACTGGTCAGTACGGGCCACAAGGAACATGCGCCCAAAAGCTCCTGTCCACAGGGCTTGAACCCATTTTTTAATTGGATGGGTTATGTTGGGAGTGCTGAGTCGATATTGTGAGGTTTTAAAAGAATATTCATAGCAATTCAGTTCAAGGACAAGTCAGTTTGGGGGATGTAGCGTTGTTTCCGAGTTAAAGTGTTCGTACCGTGGCCCTGGGGCTAATTTTGTAATTGATGTTACCCCTTACAGGCATTTTTCGTTATGCGCATGAGCAGACCATCGGTGATTTAACTGGTGGTGTTTTCGTCAGAGAGGATTGGGGTTTTGGGGTGGCGGATGCTATTCCTCTATAGAATCCCCTGGTGAGGGTCTGCGCATGCGTGGATTCAAGAAGCGATATCTCCTGAACCACTAGTGTTGGAGAATTGGAGTTTTTTGTGAGGTGTGTAATTTTGGGAGGACTTGTAGCCACGAGTATATTGCGCATGCGCAGACGAGAAGTGAATGGTTTTGGGTTGTTTGGGTTATGTTGGGAGTAATGAGACGATATTGTGAGGTTTTAAAAGAATATTCATGTCAATTCAGTGCACGGACAGAAGTCAGTTTGGGGGAAATAGCGTTGTTTCCGAGTTGAAATGTCTGTATGGTAGCCCTGAGGCAAATTTATAAATAACTATATTCGGTAGATCTATATTAAAATACGTTCGGATTTGGAGAAGAGGCAATTGCTTTCCTAACGGAGGTCCCACAACCGCAATTTTTTTAATCTACAGTAAAGCTAACAGCCAAACTGTATTGATAGCTATATTTGTTAAAGGAACTTGAAAAAAAAAAAGCACTGACGTGAAGTCAGTACTCTTTGGCGCGCGTGTTCACGGTGGCTAATTTGAATTGAATGATGAGTACTTCAAGCTCAGTGGATATAGCGAGCCGAAGGTCTACCCAAAGGATAGTGGACACCATTCACTGTCGGCTCAAAAATTAACAGTGCTGTATCTAAGCTGCCATCAGGGTAGAGTAACAAAGTTGGAAAAGAACACAACTGACTCTCCTTAGTCGCACAAGCTCCTAGAAGATTTGGGAGGGTCAGTATAATCCTAATCATGTTTGTAGCACGCGCGCAAAAGCAGAGTGATTTAACAATGAAAGAAAAAGTGTAAAAAGTCAATCTGCTTTGGCGCGCGTGCTATAAACATGATTAGGATTATACTGACCCTCCCAAATCTTCTAGGAGCTTGTGCGACTAAGGAGAGCCTATTTATAGCAGCTACATTTCCAAAACCTTGATCACAAACAAGTACCACGATCCCATGATCTAACAATATCTTCAAGTAATTTCGAAAGATCAACACGTTTCATTCCACCATGATTGAAGAAATAAGCTAGGGTTGTTTGTTTGTATTTATGAAAAAGTCCCCTAGCCATGAAGACCATAACCTTGTCTGCAATATTAGGAGAACACTTAATCACTTTACTTGTATTCTTAAAGTTTTTTACCGAACATCAAACAGTGATATTCGGAAAAGTTTATTTTACAACACACAGATTTCACCAAAACTATGTAAAATGTAAAAGTAAATACAAGCAAGCCGGTAGCAAACAGCTGATAAAGCATCACGTAGTATCATCACGTCATCCACAAATCGCGAAGGCAGAGACATCCTCAAATTTGTGTGGGATTATTCGAACTAATCGAACTATTCTAGGGACCAGACTTTAGTGAGAGAGTTTCCACCCCATGGTAGGTTTACCCGACGTCGATTCCGAACGGGTTGGGTACGCACCTGACAACGTCCGACGTTGATTCCGAACGCAACCCAGTGCCGCACCGCTAGTGTTGCAATGCAAGGAACAGAAATAAGGTTAGAGTGGCCCATCTATAGTATATCTTGTCTATGAATACTACTAATCAGTGTTGCCAATTTGCGGATTTTAATCCGATTTGCGGATTTTTTTGTGTCTAGCGGATTTTTTTCGGATTTTCATGTTTTGCGGATTATTTCGGATTTTTTCAAGACATTGCCTGCTTTCAGCGATTTTCCCAAGAGAGATTTCTGTAATTAGGTCGGTAATTAAATTACATTGTTCAAATCAGATTTCAATCAAGAAATCCCCCAAAGTCCATAGCAGTTTATCAGCAAGTGGTGAAACAGACCCTTATAGTAATAAATGTTTTTTATTACTCTGAGATAAAGTTCAACCAGGGTGTGTAGGACATCTGGAAATTCTAAATTACGGTTCTCTAGGATTTCTAGGAAGGTCTGGTTATCCGGTTATCGTTATCCAAAATTATTCAAAAGCGGCGAACTATATTCAGCCCCTAAGTATTTCGGAAATTCAGTTTAGTTATTCAAAGAGTTACCCATTTGGCGATACTATACTGTGATAGCGAATCCCCGTTCAATTTTATTATTTTAATGTCAATTCCAGAAAATGGATATATTCTACATCAATATCAATCATAATATACAGGGTGGTCCAGATCCTAACCAAGAAATTTTAACCACGTATTCTACTTCAAAAATAAGCCATAGTTCGTCATATAAACATATTATGTCGAGAAATGCTTCCTCTTTGAGTGTTAAAATTATTGGAAAAAATTTTTTTCTTTTATTTCGAACATCTTCTTTAAGTTCGTATTTTAGTGTAGCTGTTAACGCTCATTTGTTTGTAATTACACGTTTCGTTTACAAAGATAGTCTTATTATTATTATACCCACCCTATCAAATTTTAGCGATTTCCTCATGATTGAGAATGTGTTCAATTTTTTTACTCGGAAACGGTGCCTCGTACGTCAAAAAGTACATATAATTTGCTTCAAATTAAATAAGGATTGCATGTGTCATTTTTATTGTCGAAAAAATCAGTGGCGTATCATTCTTTTGTCTGAAAATATTCAGTCTCGATGCAGTACGGAAGCCACTGATAGAATAAAAAATAATAATTTCATTCAAAAAGTGCTCCTTGATCCTTAAAACCTATGTAGCAAATTTCATAGAAATATTTTAAGAAGTGTGAAAGTTATTAACAAATAAAAATTTTTGATTCTATAATTTAACACCCTGTATCTCGGAGAGGAAGCATTTCTCGACATATGTTTATATGACAAACTAGGGCTTGTTTTTGACGTAGAATAAGTGGTTAAAATTTCTTGGTTAAGATCTGGACCGCCCTTTATATAATACAGTCCCACCAAGCTTATTATATAATTTTTTCTTCTCTTTTATAAGTTAGTGGTATGTATGAACATCTACGCAGTTGATTTTTTTTGTGGTCTGAGTTATTCTGTGGATCAATAAGAGAGCTGATTTTTTTCGGATATTTTTACGAATAATTAAGATTTTTTCGGATTTTTTTAGGAATATTTCGGATTTTTCGACGGAAAACCATTGGCAACACTGCTACTAATACTCTAAGCCAAGCCGATATTCTTCAAAAGCTCGTACTCTGTATCATGATGAAACACGAAACCATGACTTGCACTTTGTGAAACCTATAAGCAAACGATCACTATGTAGATCGCTCCGATAAAGGTATCGCGTCATGGTTGTGAAGTTGGCCCAGCATTTTTCGAAAAAATTGGTTCAAGCCCTGTGGACAGGAGCTTTCTGTTCAAACAGACAAATTATATCTCCTCAAGTATTGGTTTCTCAGAGTTGAGAATGATATCAATCTATTCTTATGATCGAACTTCATCACAAAGGAAATTCAATTCGAATAATAGTTTATTTATCAAGAGTAAATGAGCAATCTGAGAATGAGAACTGCACCATGGAAGAAAACAAATTAAAATACCTGAAATGAATTTGACTCTCTCTTAAAGAACAGGATGACATGTACGAGAATGAACACAGATCATATAATAAATCATAGATAGAATAATTATAGCATTCGTGAAAACATAGAAGTACGATTCATTATTGAAATTTCGAAAAATCATATATCCGAAAGTATTATCTTGTTGGAGTTGAAAATGATATCAATGGATTTTTATGGTGAAACTGCATCTTAAAAAAAATATTTTGAAATTTGTAAGTTAAAAAAAAATGTTTTTTGTTACTCCGAAACCATCTGGCCTATTTTGCCCAATACCGAACTTAACCGAGATATTTATCTCCCGAACCTACTCTGAAAATTTCAACTGCCTAGCTCATTCCGTTCGAGAGATATTGTAGAAATAAAATTTGAAAATTTTCGAAATTTTTTTTTACACTTTACGGTAACCCGATCAATACAAAACTATCATAAATCAATTATTTCGTGACTAATGTTGCCTAACAAACAACAACGAACAACATCAACGATATAGTTGTTTCTTCGTTGATGTTGTTCGTTGTTGTTTGTTAGGCAACATTAGTCACAAAATAATTGATTTTTATTTTATAGATATTTTTCAGAGTTTGGGAGAGAAAACCCAGAAATAAACCTTTCAATATAATTCGTCTGTTTGAACAAGAGCGCCAAATAGCTCCTGTCCACAGGGCTTGAACCCATTTTTTATTTGTCAGCTGGAATCTACGTTAAGAAATTGTGAATTTTTTATAATACACACTACTGCTCTAAAATGCTTATTTCCCGAGATATTCGGTAAGTAAAGCAGTAGTATGTTATTATAAAAAAAATGGGTTCAAGCCCTGTGGACAGGAGATTTCTGGCGCTCTAGTACAAACAGACAAATTATATCTCCGAAAGTATTGGTTTCTCAGAGTTGGGAATTATATCAATGTATTCATATGATAGAACTGCATCCTAAAGGAAATTCAATTCAAATAATAGTTTATTTATCAAGATTAAATGAGCAATCATGAGAATGAGAACTGCACCATGGAAGAAATCAAATTAAATCTGGCCAATTTTGCCCAATAACGAACTTAACCGAGATATTCATCTCCCTAAACTACTCTGAAAATTTCAACTACCTAGCTCATTCCGTTCGAGAGTTATATCTATGTCTATGGATGAAAACTGAAAAGCAGTCTCACTACTCTCAGATCTCTTACTTCATGTTCCGTTCCGAAATGTAAGAATTTTCTGAGAAAACCTAATTTCGGTGCAAACAACTGAGATTTTTCTCACTTCGCTCACAATTCTTCGATTGATTAGATAATGTCATGTCTCAGGAACATAATTTGACATTATGACAATTCATACATAGAATAATATCATTCTGTGACAACGTTGAAATACGATTTATTATTGAAATTTTGAAAAATCATATCTCCGAAAGTATTAGCTTGTTAGAGTTAAAAATATATCATTGGATTCTTATGGTAAAACAGCTTGTTGAAAAAAATTTAATTTGGAATTTGCCTTGTAAAAAAAAATTTTTTTTTGTTACTCCGAAACCATCTGTCCGATTTTGCCCAATAACGAACTTAGCCGAGATATTTATCTCCCAAACCTACTCTGAAAATTTCAACTGTCTAGCTCATTCCGTTCGAGAGTTATCGTGCCTACGGCCGGACGGCCGGACAGAATGAATTTCGACCATGGGATCTTGATCAGTGAGTCGAACCAAATCGTTTAAGACCATTTTCATCGAAACATTCGAAAATTACAGACATTTGGGCAAATTGATAAGCACTCAGTTCCGAGGAACTAGAGCGCCAAAAATAGACTATTTTTTAAAGTAGATTCCTGATGACGAATATAAAATATGGGTTCAAGTACTGACGTGAAGTCAGGAGCTTTTGCGCGTATGTTCTATAGTCCATTATCCTCTAATGGACACTCTTAATCTTAATTAAGAGAATGGACAGATATAAATTTTCCCCCTTTTGAGCACTAGTTCTCAATGTATATAATACTATCATTTAATAGCTTTAATAACCAAAATTTGAACAAAAAAAATTGGTTCAAGCACACATGGTAAATTCGAATTTACCATGGTAAATTCGAATTAAGTGTCCAATACAGGAGAATGGACAACATAATTTACCATGGTAAATTCGATTAAGGGTGTCCAATACAGAAGAATGAACAATAGAACATACGCGCAAAAGCTTCTGACTTCACGTCAGTGCTTGAACCAATTTTTTTTTTGAGTTATCAAGGAAATAATATTCCAGGTGGGTATAACTCGGAAACCATTAGGCCGATTATGCCCAAAATCGAACTCAACTCTCCCTTTCGGATACGAAACCTACCCTGAAAATTGCAAGTCCCTATCTCCTTTCGTTCGAAAGTTATCGAGGCAACGGTCACCCATCTACTGAACTCACACAAGAATGCTCGAATCTCCAACAATATTTAACCGATCGTATTAAAACTTGAATGTTGGCAGTAGAGTTAGGTTATGAAGGCTCCTGCAAAATTTCAGCAATTTCAAACGAATAGTTACTGATATATAGAATTTTTTTTTTTATTTTCAATGATATATTAAAAATTTTCTGCAAATGCTTTCCTCACCAAATTTTGAAAACATTTTCGCGTTGGCATTCTACAACTAATAACCATGTTTGAATTAAATCGGTTCAGTATTTTTCGAGTCAATGAGGAACAAAAAACCACCAAATTTCAGAAAATTTCAGATAGCTATAACTCTAAAACCGTTTGGCCGATTATGCTCATAAACCATCTGAAATGTCGCGTTCTGGTGCACATCCTAACCTGAAAACTTGAAGCCGCTATCTCATTCCGTTCTCAAGTTATCGTGACAACAAAAATATTTTTTAATAATTTTTTTAAAATTTACTAGCCATACGATTCGCATAAAATTTCAAAAACGTGCTTACGTTCATATTCTACAACTACTCACCAAGTTTCAATTCGATCGGATTTATATTGGTAGAAAACAAAATTATTACTCGGAAACCACTGTGCCGATTATGCCCATTAACGAACTTGTCCGTCGTATTGGGATGCGCCACCTACCCTGAAAATTTCAAGTCGCTAGCTCTTTTCGTTCTCAAGTTATCGTGGCAACGGACGGCCGGACGGACAGAATCAAATTTGACCTCGAATTCTTCATTGGGGAGTCAAAAATTTGAAAGTTACAGACATAATGATAGTTTTCCAACATGATTATGCTCCTAAATTAAAAAAAATAACTTAGAAATTATTTCATTCAGGAGTATAATCATGTGAGAAAACGTATCATTATTTTTCACCGCAGAAACCAAAGCAATCATAAAAAATGGGTTCAAGCCCTGTGGACAGGAGCTTTCTGGCGCTCTAGTTCAAACAGACAAATTATATCTCCGAAAGTATTCGTTTCTCTGAGTTGGGAATTATATCAATGTATACATATGATAGAGCTGCATCATAAAGGAAATTCAATTCAAATAATAGTTTATTTATCAAGATTAAATAAGCAATCATGAGAATGAGAACTGCACCATGTAAGAAATCGAATTAAATCTGTCCAATTTTGCCCAATAACGAACTTAACCGAGATATTCATCTCCCTAACCTACTCTGAAAATTTCAACTACCTAGCTCATTCCGTTCGAGAGTTATTGTGGAAAAACTTTTTAAAAATTTTCAATTTTTTTTTTTACACTTTGCGGTAATCTGGTCAATACAAAACTTCACATGCGTATAAAGGTCATGATTCTACAATTTGATGCTAAATTTCAGATAGATCGAACGAACTTGTCACAAACGTGCTTAGGTTCATATTCTACAACTACCCACCAAGTTTCAATTCGATCGGATTTATATTGGTTGAAAACAAAATTATTACTCGGAAACCACTGTGCCGATTATGCCCATTAACGAACTTGTCCGTCGTATTGGGATGCGCCACCTACCCTGAAAATTTCAAGTCGCTAGCTCTTTTCGTTCTCAAGTTATCGTGGCAACGGACGGCCGGACGGACAGAATCAAATTTGACCTCGAATTCTTCATTGGGGAGTCAAAAATTTGAAAGTTACAGACATTTGGGCAAAACTATAACGCGATGTTCCCCAGAACATACGCGCAAAAACGACAAATCAACAGCAAATATTAAGTCATGTGCCATATTTTTGAAGACATGTACGAATTTTTTGCCGAAAATAGTCTCAAACAATTAGGTTCGATTTATTGATGAAGAATTCTATGTCAAATTCGATTGTGTCCATCCGAATGCGAGGTTTAAGTTCTTCAATGGGCATAATCGGCCGAACAGTTTCGGAGTTATACACCCATCTAGAATGTTCTTGTTATTTCCTCAGTAACTCAAAAAAATGCTGATCTGATCGAATTGAAATTTGGTAGTTAGTTGTAGAATGCCGACGCCCAAATCTTTGCGAAATTTCGTGATCGCTAGAAAAAAAAATTGTTCAAGCCCTGTGGACAGGAGCTATTGGGCGCATGTTCATCTTCCTTGTGGCCCGTACTGACCAGTAAAGAAAAAAAGCAGTATCATGTTGAATACCTTAATATTATTGATTATTATATAATAATCGATGAAAATACTGAGAGAGACCCAGGAAATTTGACACATTTTGTCTTTTATCTCCAGAAATTGAAATCGTATAGAGCCAAAATTTTGCACAATGTTGCAAAATACTACAATTGACGTTAGTACAAGTTTTTGTTGCAATCTGATGAATAGTTCACGAAAAAAAAATTTTTTTTTCGAAAAAATTAAAAGAAATATTTTTTAAAAATTACCAACATTTCGATCATAACAGAATTTTGCCAAAAGTTGCGCGTTTATATCCTCGAACTGACTACCAAGTTTCGATTCAACATCTTCTTTAGTTCCTGAAATATCGGGAAATAACCTCAAAATTTTAAATGTCTATAACTCCTAAACCGTCCGGCCGATTTTGCCCGTTAACGAACTTAACCGTCGCATTTTGATCAGAAACCTACCCTGAAAGTTTGAAGTCGATAGGACCTTCGGTGCTCCTGTTATCGTGCCTACGGCCGGAAAACCGGACGGCCGGCCGGACGGCACCCAAAAATCTGACACCGGATTCGTGATCAGGGAGTCCGAATTAGTGCCAATTTTCAGCTCGAAATTCGAAAATTACAGACATTTGGACGAAATGATAGGAAATATCAAAAATTTTATATTTAAAAAAATATGTCACATTCCGCTGAAACTCCGCACAAACCTTCAAGAAGCCATTTCACAATAGAGTACCGGATTTCGGCTCGATCGGCTTCCTATATTTGGAATTATTGTGAAAATAAAATTTCAAACTGTTACCTACTTATTCCGAAATTTCGAAAAATCTTGTACTCTGTTGAAAAAAGTCGGCTTGAAGGTTCATGCTGTACTTCGTGATGGTGTGTGTAAAAGCTCCTGACTTCACGTCAGAGCACTCGAAATCTGTGCAATCGACAAATCACGTTGCAAATCGGAGAACTTGGGACCTTTCATTGTTCGGTTTCGGTACCTGTAGGAGCGAAGTCCAATATTCTGCTTGTAACTGCCATATTTTCATTTCTTTTCGTTCTCAACGGTTGCACAGATACGATAAAAATGGCACGTTCGCAGTTCCGATGTTTGTACCTTCCTAAGATAGAAAATCAGCTCTCAATTGTTTTGAAAAGGTAAAATCACTACAATAATTATATCCGTTACCATTCTTAGAACTATTCGATATCTTTTTGCGCGTATGTTCTGGGGAACATCGCGTTATAGTTTTGCCCAAATGTCTGTAACTTTCGAATTTTTTGACGAAAATGGTCTCAAACGATTAAGTTCGACTCCCCAATGAAGAATTCGAGGTCAAATTTGATTCTGTCCGTCCGGCCGTACGGCCGTCCGGCCGTCCGTCCGTCCGGCCGTTGCCACGATAACTTGAGAACGAAAAGAGCTAGCGACTTGAAATTTTCAGGGTAGGTGGCGCATCTCAATACGACGGACAAGTTCGTTAATGGGCATAATCGGCCCAGTGGTTTCCGAGTAATAATTTTGTTTTCAACCATTATAAATCCGATCAATTTAAAACTTGGTGGGTAGTTGTAGAATATGAACCTAAGCACGTTTGTGAAATTTTGTGCGAATCGTACGGCTAGAAAATTTTAAAAAAATTATTAAAAAATATTTTTGTTGTCACGATAACTTGAGAACGGAATGAGATAGCGGCTTGAAATGTTCAGGTTAGGATGTGCACTAGAACGCGACATTTCAGTTTGATTATGAGCATAATCGGCCTAACGGTTTTAGAGTTATAGCCATCTGAAATTTTCTGAAATTTGGTGGTTTTTGTACCTCATTAACTCGAAAAATACTGAACCGATTGAATTCAAACATGGTCATTAGTTGTAGAATGCCAACGCAAAAATGTTTGCAAAATTTGGTGAGGATAGCATTTGTAGAAAATTTTTAATAAATCATTGAAAATAAAAAAAAAAAATTTTATATATCAGTAACTATTTTTTGAAATTGCTGAAATTTTGCGAGAGCCTTCATAACCTAACTCTACTGCCAATTTTCAAGTTTTAATACGATCGGTTAAATATTGTTGGAGATTCGAGCATTCTTGTGTGAGTTCAGTAGATGGGTAACCGTTGCCTCGATAACTTTCGAACAAAAGGAGATAGAAACTTGCAATTTTCAGGATAGGTTGCGTATCCGAAAGGGAGAGTTGGGTTCAATTTTGGGCATAATCGGTCTAAGGGTTTCCGAGTTATACCCACCTGGAATATTATTTCCTTGATAACTCAAAAAATAAATATTCGATCGAATTGAAGCTTGGTAACTAGTAGTGGAAAATCAGCATAAAGACGTGTTTAAAATTTTTTTATTAAATATTTAAAACTGTAATTAGTTCTTTGAAATACCATTGAATAGAGAAATTCTTGTAAGTTAACAAAATATCTTTATTTGAACAATGAAAAAAAAAATTTTAAGAACCGTACCCCTAGAAAATTTCTAAAAAATCACGAAAAAAAAAATTGGTTCAAGCACTGACGTGAAGTCAGAAGCTTTTGCGCGTATGTTCTATTGTCCATTCTTCTGTATTGGACACCCTTAATCGAATTTACCATGGTAAATTCGATTAAGGGTGTCCAATACAGAAGAATGGACAATAGAACATACGCGCAAAAGCTTCTGACTTCACGTCAGTGCTTGAACCAATTTTTAGTGTTTATTTATAATGTATCTGTTTTTAAAATTATCTTCATTGTATCATGTTCATTATTATCGATTCTTTATTTCTTTTATTGAAACTCTGCAGTTGTCCTGAAATTGTCTTTATCTGCAGGTCCTTTTAAAATATTCATGTATCATATGTTATACCAATACGTTCAACACGGGCAACTGTTGTCCACGTGCTTTATAAGGTCAATAGGGGCAATTTTAAGTTTCACATATTAACATATTTTAATTGATTATTTATCTAAAAAATTGTTATATATAGGGCGAGTCTTTAAATTGTACATTAATTTTACCCATAGATTACTCTGATTAAATGAAACACCTTTTTCATTCGCAATTGTTTTAGATTTGGTTCTACACTTTCTTTAACTGTTGAACATGGAAAATTTACTGGATTCAATATTGTATAATTATCCGAAAGCTTTATATTCGGATGCTCGAAATTCAATGAAATTGTTTAAGGAAACTTATTTACCCACTCAAACTCAGGTCTTATGAAATGGTTTTAAATAATCTTTTTTCTGTGACGGGAAAAAAATTTGACATTTCATCTCTGTTGACAGGTAACAAAATATAACTTTTCACGAAATTACTTTTTTCCCCGGGAAAAAAGTGAATACTTTTTTCCCGGATATATATACATATAGATAATGGAAGATATTTGCTACTTGCGCTGCTTCTATCAACTCCGGTGGAGTCAGAGAAAACTCAGAATCAAGCATTTTTAACTTTATGGTATTCAAAATAACTACTAAACAATTACTGAGTTCGCAATTTTTGAATCAAATCACAAAATTAAATTGACAGATATTTGATTACACTGAAGATTTCCTTAGCAACGCAGGTCTGATAGCTTACTAGTTTAAAAATTCAAATTTCATATCGATAACATTCTGACTTTAATATATTGTAATAATATGTTCTTTCACTATTAAATCGTCGTTTTTCCTGTCACAGAAAAAAATAGTGTATTATACACGGGAAAAATATTAGATTTCAGCTCTCGGTTTTTTGTCTCCCTCCGCTTCGCGTCGGGAGACAACATAACCTCGAGCTGAAATCTAATACTTTTTTCCCTTGTATAATAAATAACTATTATACACCATTTGTGAAAAAAATGTTGCACTACTCCTGAGTATTAAAATACTGACTTCAACTTGATTTTCATTCTATCCGCTATAAGATTATACACAATTTCATCATCGCCTATTCTTAAATATTCTAATTCGCATAATATAAGCGAATACAATGATATAATATAATTCCAACCTCATTATAAACTCTTATCAGTCTATGACCAAACTTCAGATAGCATAGAGTCTAGACGACGATACGTATACTTCACTATTAACCAATTTCTCTATCAAATTTAACATGCCGGTTAACATAATGTCGTTTTCAATGTATAGTATCCATTTTCGGAAACTTCGGGGTTATCTCATGATTCATATCAGGCACATCAGGTGACTAATCGATTCCATTCAAAGCAATTTACCTCGCTCAGGTTAATTATTTACAAATATGTACCATTTCAATCGAGTAAGTGAATCATTTCAGATGTCGCCTACTGACATTGATATCATTCCCAAATCTGAGAAACTAATTATTTCGAAGTTATTTTTGTTGCTCTTGTTCATCGGAGCAGTGTACTTATCCCTTATGTCTGTAATTTTCGATTTTTTTTATGAAAATGGTTTGGTTGGACTCGCTGATCAATAATCCGTGGTCGAAATTGATTATGTCCAGCCGGCCCTCCGTTAACACGTTAACTCTCGAACGGAATGAGCTAGACAGTTCAAATTTTTCAGGGTAGGTTTGGGAGATAAATATCTCGGCGAAGTTCGTTATTTGGCCAAATCGGTGTTTCGGAGTAGCAAAAACAAATTTTTACATTGCAAATTTCAAAATAAATTTTTTGCAAGATTCAAGAATCCATTGATTTCATTCCCAACTCTCAGAAACCAATACTTTCGGATATTATAATTTGTCAAAGTTTAAAGTAGAGCGCCAAAACTCCTGACCACAACGCTTTCCCACTTTTTGTAGTTTGCTCCGCGAAGTTTCTTATTTATTCATTTTCCACGCAAATTTTATATCCTTGGGTTCGTCGATCTGGATTAAAATATGAGAGGATTATTTCCCAGGATAATACTCTATTGTTGTGCATACCAAAGTTCATCAATTAATTTCCGAAAGTTTAGGAAATTTTCCGCATGTTCTATTGTCTATTAAACTGCATGAACTTGTATAATAAATATATAACTTACTCAGCGGGGATTCGAACTCAGATCTCCAGGAAAGGAAGCTACCAACTCGGCTATACAGAACTAGAATTCGAAGATTTGAGAAGAATATTAATTTCAGAAGTAGCTACCAGTTCGAAATTTTATTTTCATAACAATTGTCAAAATACAAATTTTCGAATTTTTTGCCGAAAATTGTCGAACCATTGGATTCATTCGAATAGTTTTCGAAAAAAAAAAAACCGGAAAAAATGTCAAATATGTTTAGTCAGTTTTATGTTCATTATTCTTATTTTAACGAGCGTGAACATCGAAGAGGAAGAATGTGGAAAAGTCATGCATCTTTTAAATTTCAGAAATATCATCACAGGGTGTTTCAAATTTTGTGTCGAAAATTGTAATAAGAAATTGGCCATAACTTCTGTTTTTCAAATTAGTACCCTATTTTTTTATGATTGCGTTGGATTCTGCGGTGAAAAATAATGATAGTTTTCCAACATGATTATGCTCCTAAATTAAAAAAAATAACTCAGAAATTATTTCATTCAGGAGTATAATCATGTGAGAAAACGTATCATTATTTTTCACCGCAGAAACCAAAGCAATCATAAAAAATGGGTTCAAGCCCTGTGGACAGGAGCTTTCTGGCGCTCTAGTTCAAACAGACAAATTATATCTCCGAAAGTATTCGTTTCTCTGAGTTGGGAATTATATCAATGTATACATATGATAGAGCTGCATCATAAAGGAAATTCAATTCAAATAATAGTTTATTTATCAAGATTAAATAAGCAATCATGAGAATGAGAACTGCACCATGTAAGAAATCGAATTAAATCTGTCCAATTTTGCCCAATAACGAACTTAACCGAGATATTCATCTCCCTAACCTACTCTGAAAATTTCAACTACCTAGCTCATTCCGTTCGAGAGTTATTGTGGAAAAACTTTTTAAAAATTTTCAAATTTTTTTTTTACACTTTGCGGTAATCTGGTCAATACAAAACTTCACATGCGTATAAAGGTCATGATTCTACAATTTGATGCTAAATTTCAGATAGATCGAACGAACTTGTCCGAGATATTTACGCTCCAAAACCACCTTGCAATTTTCAATCCGCTAACTCCTTTCGTTCGAGAGTTAGCGTGCCTACGGCCGGTCGGCCGGCCGGACAGAATCGATTTCGCACTCGGATTCTTGATCAGTGAGTCGAACCAAATCGTTTGAGACCATTTTCAGCCAAAAATTCCAAAATTACAGACACTTGGGCAAATTGATAAGCACTCTGTTCCGAGGAACTAGGGCGCCAAAAAAACAAGTTTCGTATGACAATTGCCCAAAACAGGTTTAAAGTACCTACAAATAGTAGGTATTCCATAAAACATGTATGAAAGAAGATAAGTAATAATAAAAAATTACCTTGTAATCGATCAAAAATTTCCTGATCTACGTTCACCAAATTTTCTCCTCTCTCGAACTACAGAATTATGCTTTCAATATGTACGTAATATTTTCAAACATTTTCGGGTGAGGTCCCCGTTGCATCGCTAAAATACGAGTATTTCAACCCCAATATTTTTGAAGTTACAATATTCCCTTCTGTCAAGTTGACATTATGAGAATTCATACATAGAATAATTATATCAATCTGTGAAATACGATTTACATTGAAATTTTGAAAAATCATATCTCCGAAAGTATTAGCTTGTTAGAGTTAAAAATGATATGAATGGATTCTTACGATAAAACTGCTTATTGAAAAAAATTTAATTTGGAATTTGTGTTGTAAAAAAAAAAATTTTTTTTTGTTACTCCGAAACCATCTGTCCGATTTTGCCCAGTAACGAACTTAGCCGAGATATTTATCCCCCAAACCTACTCTGAAAATTTCAACTCTCTAGCTCATTCCGTTCGAGAGTTATCGTGCCTACGGCCGGCCGGACAGAATGTATTTCGACCACGGATTCTTCATCAGTGAGTCATCATTTTCATCGAAAAATTCGAAAATTACAGACATTTGGGCAAATTGATAAGCACTCAGTTCCGAGGAACTAGAGCGCCAAAAAAAGGGTTCTAATTTGAAAAACAGAAGTTATGGCCAATTTTTGATCACAATTTTCGACACAGAATTTGAAACACCCTGTAATGATAGTTCTGAAATTCAAGAGATGCATGACGTTTCCACATTCTTCCTCTTCGATGTTCTAAAAACTGTTCACGCTCAGGATGTTTAAAACAAGAATAATGAACATAATACTGACTAAACATATTTGACTTTTTTTCCGGTTTTTTTTCGATATCTTGAAAACTATTCGAATGAATACAATGGTTTTAACAGAAATGTATTAAGCATTGAATACAGTGATCATACCAGGAATGCAAAACTGGAAACAAAAATTCATCAAATTTATTTTCACTCCCTGTATAACCGGAAGTGATTGGGGTTCGAAAATATCTTAGCTCTGTAGAGAAATTCAAGCAATATCATAATCCCTAGTTCTCCAGAAACGTCTAATAGGCACTCGAACTTGGGACACCCTGTATATTTAGACCTCGAATTCTTGATCCGTGAGTAAAACCTAATCATTTTCGGCATAAAATTCGAAAATTGCAGACATTGCAAAATTGTAGTACGCCCTAGAACACGCCCGCAAAAAGTGTATAATTTGAAATGATGACCCTGTATAATTTGAAATGATGAAACTGATTTCCGAAAGTTTTGAGATCCATTCAACTCATTACTTAATCATGAGAGATATTGAGGCATTTGTCTGATCTGTACATGGATAATTTATTACATCCTCTGCTTGAGACTTTGTGCCTAAAGAGAACTTTTTTCTTTTCAGACAACAGTTCGATGAGCGACGAAACCCCGGGGGTGGGGCAGGGTGCTCTGCCCCCGCGTGAGGGCTCTTTGCTCTCACGTTCAGTGGCAGAGCGCCCTGCAATGAGATTGACTCAAGTCGCAGGGGGTCAATATGTGTTGACCACCCAATCTCCAGGTGGAGTTCCAGCACTAGCACAGGTAATATATTATTTTCAAATATTCTGATTTATGGATAATTTCAAATGAAATATTAGCGAAGCAATTAATTGTTTATTGGATATAATAATGATATTGACTGCAAATTGTCATGTATGTATGTATTTATTATGGTACCGGGATTTTCAATAGTTTTTCACCAAAGAAATATCTTGCTACAGGCTAATTGCTGCTATTTTCCACAATATAATTGCCACTATCGTCCTGTGCTTAAATACATAAAACATACATTAGCTTTTTCTTTATGTATTCTGATAAAAGTTACATTCACATGTATTTACGCCACGTCGTACGAAAAATTGTGAATTGCGTTTGTATGCTTCTGAACACTTATTTGAAAGGTAAATAAGGAAGGAAATTCGTGCAACTCTATCATGTTGAATTGAGAAACATTAATTCAATTGTGTGCTTCGTAATTTGGTATAAGTAAATACTTACTCTTATATGAATGCCAACACTGTTGAAACCCATATCGATGATTGGTAAAATGATGAAGATTATTCTGAAATTGAAAATGTGGCGAAAAGGACTGTAAGGAATCAAATTGCGAATAATTTATACAGGGTGAGTCTTAAAGTTGTACATTAATTTTGACGATAGATTCCTCTCATCAAATGAAACACGTTTCTCGTTTACCATATTTCCAGATTCGGGTCAGGTAAAAAGTTATAAGCATTTAAAAATTTTACAATGTGCAAATGCACCCCTGAATTGTTGAACACAGAAACACTTACTGGTTTCAATATCACATATTAATTATATTATGAAAGCTTTATTATCTGACGCTCGAAATTCAACCAAAATGTCTAAGAAATCTTGATTACACACTCAAGTCTTATGAGATGGTTTTAAATAATCCTTATGCTGCAGTTTTGAAAAAAATCTTCTTGAATATTAAAACACTGACATCAACTTTATTTTCATTGAATATCCACAAGATCTTCATCGCCTTTTCTGTCATTCATTAAATATTTTAATTAGCATCATATGAATGACTTTATAGACCATGTTACCACTATAAATAACAACAATAATTATTATAACCTCTATCAGTATATATTATGGCCTATAGAGAGCATAGCACCTAGACTTATGTTCGCAAAGATACGTTCAGTTCACAATTAAACCAATGTTTCTGTCATATAAGCAGATTAATGGAATTCGGGTTTTACAAAGCTTTTCGATTATATCAAAACCCGAGATTCTTAGATAAGAAAACCTTCGAGTTCTCGTAATAATGTGACAAGTGACAACCTCCTATACACATAGTATAATAATATTTTTTATACCTTGCCAGAAGCAGACATAGAAATTTAATACATTAGGTTAGCCACAGAATATATCGTTCGGTACAAGCCCAACCTTTTAGCGTGTTTATTGTTTACAATATGTACTGTAGATTCAGATTAACAATTTCTCGTCAATAATAATTGGGATGGATATGTGGAATGATCCTTATAATTGATATTAAACATTTTTAACACTATGAAGAAATCAGTTTTATATTCACTATTGGGTATAAATAGGAAAAAAAATCATAGCTTAATACAGATCATAGTAAGCCTATTCCTCAATTTCCCAAAAGATAATTACCCTGCGATTCAAGTTGTTTGAATAATGATTGCCTTTTTGTTCGGTTATTATTAAAATAAATAACCTGTTTCAAGTTGTTTGAATTGCAGTTGCTCAAACGAGGTGAAATAATCCCACATAAACATCAATACACAGTCTATGTCTTTATTCGAGCACAGATCATCTGTTATTTTCCAGGTCCGGATTGATAAAAGCAGTTAAATTTCTGGAATTTTTATCATATTTCATGACATTCAATGATGAATATCTCGATAACGGTACGTTTTAGGAGAATCAATGAAGAATAATTTAATTTTCTAGAATGATTGAGTATTCTTGAAATGATTTATGCTAATTTCTCATAGGTTTATGAATTCGAGAGTCTATAACCAGGAAACCAGTAGAAGTAGGAAAAACTGTTAATTGGAGATTATGTGTCATAGTTATAGAAAACATAACACCAAAATTAATTTCATTCTGAGTAACCGTGTCAAAGCTACAAAAGGAACTCTTATTATTTTTTCAAATTTCAACAGCCTATATCTCTTTTCCTGTGCCGAATTTGGAAAAATGGTAAATGAAAAAAGTTTTTTATTTGATGAGATGAATGGATGGTTAAAATGAATGTATAACTTGAAGGCTCACCCTGTATGTACGACAGATATCCTAGGTAAATACCCTAGCCTCAAACAAGTTTTGTTCCAATAATAAGCGTGATCATCAAATTTCATGAAAGTGTCCTCTTTCCATGCACAAAAGCGTTCTAACAACATCTCATTATGATCCAGTCCTCCGGACCATACATAACACTGATCTGCGCAAAAACGATTGAAACCATCCCTTGAAGGGTCCAAATGCTGTAGGAACAAAGCTAATATGACTATAACCACTAAATTTGGTTGGTGGTTGTCTGTGATCGGCAGTGAGTACTGACTAATGCGTTTGAGTCGAGCACTGAAAGACAAACGGCCAAATACAACGAGAGAGTTAAAGTGATTTTTTAGCATAACCATGCTCGACACCATGTTACGAAAGTCATCACACTGACACTGCCAGGAGGACAATACTGCCGTCCTAAGACTAGTTGTCCTAAGTGCAAAATTTTCGTTTTTGAGATATTGGCATAGTTGGAAAGTTCTTTGTGTCTTCAATCTTCAGACAAACTCACAAAATCCTATCTACATTAACGAAGTCAATATACCGCTAAAAAGCCTGTCCTATGTGAAAATCGATATGGTAATCCTACTTCAAATTGTCCGTTGTGCAGTACACCAAAAGAGTTCTTCCTATCTGAATATTTTTCTGTACTTAAGACAAATATTAGGCTTAGCAATATGTAGACACAGCCAGAAATTCTATGCGATACTAGTTGAGTATGTCCTAACTACTGCATTTATAGACTACTGGCCCATGCTGAAAAAATTATGGGTCATTTGAACCACCAGGTGACCTATCTAGAACGATATAAGAGCATAAAATAATAAGATTCAGCACTATGCCGTCACTTGTAAGCTGTCCAACTGAGTGCAGGTGAGAATTCGAAAGTACAGGTAGAGTGAGTACATTTTGGTCACATATTTTTGTACGGCAATCTTACCACCGATAGATCCATGAAAAATAATAAGAAAACGCGCAGTGCCGTACAAAAATGGTGGTCCACAAAGTCGATTTTTTTTTTTATTTTCTGACAATTACCAGGGTAAATTTGGTCATTTGATCTTGTACGACATCTGTGTCATACTATTTCAATACTGCTTCTAATCCATTATTCCGCAACGCCGTACAAAAATCATGCGACAAGGGGAAAAAATCGAGGGTTGTAATCCCCTCTTTTTCCGTTGTCCAGGGGGTGATTTGACACAACATGAAATAAATTTATTTTGAAAGTATTTTATGCATAGATAATATTTTTTCATATGCCGTACATTTTCGTTGGTTCAAAGGGAAAAAAAATTAAATAGAAAAAATCAAAAAGAAAAAATCTATATAACGAAATGTAAGGTGAAATTTATTTTATACGGCATTTAGATAGTTTATTTGTACAAATTTTCAGTCTTTTCGTGATTCTAGGTTCCTATAGTTAGAAACTATGTCATATATGGGTTTGTTTACTATCGATTTATACTTGAATTATGTAGATGTGCAATTTTATTCTAAATTTTTCAAAAATAATTCTGCTAATTTCAGTATCATAAGTACTCGCACATTTTTGGAGCGACGTTCTGTTACGACATTTAGCATTTGTAGGGAATATCATATTTTATTCGGATGTACTCGGCTTGGACCCGAGAGAAGATAATTCGGACGTCGATGAAGACGTTGATTCTGATAACAACTCAGCAACGGATTCCGATACAGAATAATTCAAACAAAAACCATATTTCTTATTATCATCATTAAATTTATGATTTTTTTTTATGAAATGACCATTTTTTTTATTATTATCATTAAATATTTCGAATTTTTCTAAAACATGATTGTTTTATTTATTCACATCATTACAATGAAACAAATCAATTATATGTATGTATCAATAAGGTTTGAAGTATATATTGAACCAAAAAGTATACAAAACTGTTGATACTGGGATTGACAGTTTCAATTCTTGGACATAATATACACACCGTTTCAGTTCAGTTAGACGTCATAGTGATTTTATCATATTATCAATTGTTCTCTTCAAAATTATGTTGATACCGTACTGTATCAGATGGCCATAAAGTACCCTCAAAATTGTAGCGTCACTTTCATCAGCCTAAAAGATATGGTGTGCATAAAAATGTACGGCATCATTTTTTCCTAATTTATATATGTTAATACTATTTAAAACAAGGGATAAAATGTAGAAAACTGCTATATTTCATTAATCTATGATATTTAAACTTTTACAATAATTCGCAAAATTTCAGTTTTTGTATTTCTCTATATTTTTTTTTAGAACGGTTTTTTTTGAACGGCAATACTATATAACAATTGTATTTTACAATATCATGTTAAAAAAAAAGTTCCCGTACAGGATCAAATGACTTTACTACTAAAAATCAAGGATACGATGCAATTAAGGTAATTATTGATTTACATTCAAATGAACAATCATTTTTTGACGGCATTATTTTTAATAGTACTTTTGAGTGCTAGATAATGTTTTGGAACCGAAGCCGTACTTTTTCAAATCACCCCCTGGACAACGGAAAAAGAGGGGATTACAACCCTCGATTTTTTCCCCTTGTCGCATGATTTTTGTACGGCGTTGCGGAATAATGGATTAGAAGCAGTATTGAAATAGTATGACACAGATGCCGTACAAGATCAAATGACCAAATTTACCCTGGTAATTGTCAGAAAATAAAATAAAAAAAAAAAAAAGCACTGACGTGTAGTCAGTACTCTTTGGCGCGCGTGTTCACGGTGGCTAATTTGAATTGAATGATGAGTACTTCAAGCTCAGTAGATAGAGCGAGCCGAAGATCTACCCAAAGGATAGTGGACACCATTCACTGTCGGTTCAAAAATTAAGAGTGCTGTATCTAAGCTGCCATCAGGATAGATTAACAAAGTTGGAAAAGAACACAAGTGACTCTCCTTAGTCGCACAAGCTCCTAGAAGATTTGGGAGGGTCAGTATAATCCTAATCATGTTAATCGCACGCGCGCCAAAGCAGATTAACTTTTTACACTTTTTCTTTCATTGTTAAGTCAATCTGCTTTTGCGCGCGTGCGATTAACATGATTAGGATTATACTGACCCTCCCAAATCTTCTAGGAGCTTGTGCGACTAAGGAGAGTCACTTGTGTTCTTTTCCAACTTTGTTAATCTATCCTGATGGCAGCTTAGATACAGCACTCTTAATTTTTGAACCGACAGTGAATGGTGTCCACTATCCTTTGGGTAGATCTTCGGCTCGCTCTATCTACTGAGCTTGAAGTACTCATCATTCAATTCAAATTAGCCACCGTGAACACGCGCGCCAAAGAGTACTGACTACACGTCAGTGCTTTTTTTTTTTTTTCAAGTTCCTTTAACAAATATAGCTATCAATACAGTTTGGCTGTTAGCTTTACCGTAGATCGAAAAAAAATGCGGTTGTGGGACCTCCGTTTGGAACGCAATTGCCTCTTCTCCAAATCCGAACGTATTTTAATATAGATCTACCGAATATAGTTATTTATAAATTCGCCTCAGGGCCACCATACAGACATTTCAACTCGGAAACAACGCTATTTCCCCCAAACTGACTTGTGTCCGTGCACTGAATTGACATGAATATTCTTTTAAAACCTCACAATATCGGCTCATTGCTTCCAACATAACCCAAACAACCCAAAACCATTCACTTCTCATCTGCGCAAGCGCAATATACTCGTGCCTGCAAGTCCTCCCAAAATTACACCCTCACAAAAAACTCCGATTCTCCAACACTAGTGGTTCAGGAGATATCGCTTCTCGAATCCACGCATGCGCAGACCCTCACCAGGGGATTCTATAGAGGAATAGCATCCGCCACCCCAAAATCCCAATCCTCTCTGACGAAAGCACCAGCAGTTAAATCACTGATGGTCTGCTCATGCGCATAACGAAAAATGCCCGTAAGGGGTAACATCAATTTCGAAATTAGCCCCAGGGCCACGATACGGACACTTTAACTCAGAAACAACGCTACATCCCCCAATCTGACTTGTCCTTGCACTGAATTGCCATGAATATTCTTTTAAAACCTCACAATATCGGGTCAGCACTCCCAACATAACCCATACAACCCAAAAACAGTCACTTCTCTTCTGCGCATGCGCAATCTACTTGCGGCTGAAAATCCTCCCAAAATCACACACCATACAGAATACTCCGATTCTCCAACACTAGTGGTTCAGGAGATATCGCCTCTTGAATCCACGCATGCGCAGACCCTCACCAGGGGATTCTGTAGAGGAATAGCATCCGCCACCCCAAAACCCCAATCCTCTCTGACGAAAACTTCAGCAGTTAAATCACTGATGGTCTGCTCATGCGCATAACGAAAAATGCCCGTAAGGAGTAACATCAATTTCAAAATTGGCCCCAGGGCCACGGTATGCACACTTCAACTCGGAAACAACGGTATTTCCCCCAAACTGACTAGTGTCCGAGCACTGAATTGCTATGAATATTCTTTTAAAACCTCACAATATCGACTCAGCACTCCCAACATAACCCATCCAACCCAAAAACAGACACTTCTCTTCTGCGCATGCGCAATCTACTCGCGGCTAAAAGTCCTTTCAAAATAACACACCTTACAAAAAACTCCGATTCTCCAACACTAGTGGTTCGGAAGATATCACATCTTTAATCTACGCATGCGCAGACCCTCATCAGGGATCTGGATTCTATGGAGGAATAGCATCCGCCACCCCAAAACCCCAATCCTCTCTGACGAAAACTACAGCAGTTAAATGACTTCTCATCTGCGCATGCGCACAACGAAAAATGTCCGGAAAGGGCAGCATGAACCTCAAAAAAATAGGTTTCGGCATTTTAAGCAAAGTATTTCGCAAAATAGTAGTAATTTTTTTATTTTTTTCATGTCACGTGATCTTCACGAAATTTTGCAAAAGTGTTTGCATTGGTCTTTTGCATCTAACTACTGAGTTTCAATTTAATCAGATCAGTATTTTTCGAGTTATCCTGAAAACAATATTTTAAAATTTTTGAAATTTTTTTTTGCTACTTTAGGGCCGTCTGATCAAAACAAAACTTCGCTGGCATATAAAGGTCATGATTCCACAATTTGCTGCCAAATTTCAGAAAGATCGAGTGATTGGTTCCGGAAATATTCATTAAAAACGTTTTGACTAAAAACGGCCTTAACTCCGAAACCGCTCGGTGGATTTCGCCCGTTAACGAACTTGTCCGAGATATTTACGCTACAAAGCTACCCTGCAAATTTCAACGCTCTAAGTCGTTCCGTTCGAGAGTTATCGTGCTAACGGCCGGCCGGCCGGCCGGACCGGACGGACAGAATTGAATTTGACCTCGAATTCTTCATCAGGAAGTCGAACCTAATCGTTTGAGACCATTTTCGAAAAAAAATTCGAAAAATACAGACATTGTGACGAAATGATAGCACGCTGTTCCTTGCGGAACACGCGCGCAAAAATCGACTTTGTGGACCACCATTTTTGTACGGCACTGCGCGTTTTCTTATTATTTTTCATGGATCTATCGGTGGTAAGAATGCCGTACAAAAATATGTGACCAAAATGTACTCACTCTACCTGTACTTTCGAATTCTCACCTGCACTCAGTTGGACAGCTTACAAGTGACGGCATAGTGCTGAATCTTATTATTTTATGCTCTTATATCGTTCTAGATAGGTCACCTGGTGGTTCAAATGACCCATAATTTTTTCAGCATGGGCCAGTAGTCTATTAGGACAATAACGATTAGCATAATATCACATATAATATGTGATGAATTACGATAGGTTGAGGTTATGCTTGGAATGAAATTTTCTCGGTTTGAAGAAATATAACCTCTAAGATAGTAAGTAAGTACGACATTTTACCGGCAGAAAGAAAATGAAAAATGGGTTCAAGCCCTGTGGACAGGAGCTTTCTGGCGCTCTAGAACAAATTAAATCTGGTATTGGTTTCCCAGAGTTGGGAATTATATCAATGTATTCATATGATAGAACTGCATCAAAAACGAAATTCAATTCAAATAATAGTTTATTTATGAAGATTAAATGAGCAATCATGAGAATGAGAACTGCACCACATTTTCAAATTTTTTTTTGACACTTTGCGGTAATCTGGTCAATACAAAACTTCACATGCGTATAAAGGTCATGATTCTACAATTTGGTGCTAAATTTCATATAGATCGAGTGATCGGTTTCGGAAATATTCATAAAAAATATTTTTACTAAAATCGGCCATAACTCCGAAACCCCTTGATGGTTTTCGCCCATTAACGAACTTGTCCGAGATATTTACGCTCCAAAACCACCTTGCAATTTTCAATCCGCTAACTCCTTTCTTTCGAGAGTTATCGTGCCTACGGTCGGTCGGCCGGCCGGACAGAATCGATTTCGCACTCGGATTCTTGATCAGTGAGTCGAACCAAATCATTTGAGACCACTTTCAGCCAAAAATTCCAAAATTACAGACACTTGGGCAAATTGATAAGCAATCTGTTCCGAGGAACTAGAGCGCCAAAAAAACAAGTATCGTATGACAATTGCCCAAAACAGGTTTAAAGTACCTACAAATAGTAGGTATTCCATAAAACATGTATAAAATAATAAATTACCTTGTAATCGATCAAAAATTTCCTGATCTACGTTCACAAAATTTTCTCCTCTCTCGAACTTTGGAATTATGCTTTCAATATTTACGTAATATTTTCAAACATTTTCGGGTGAGGTCCCCGTTGCATCGCTAAAATACGAGTATTTCAACCCCAATATTCTTGAAGTAACAATATTCCCTTCTGTCAAGTTGACTTTATGGCAGTTCATACATAGAATATACATAGAATAATTATATCAATCTGTGAAATACGATTTACATTGAAATTTTGAAAAATCATATCTCCGAAAGTATTAGCTTGTTAGAGTTAAAAATGATATGAATGGATTCTTATGATAAAACTGCTTATTAAAAAAAATTTAATTTGGAATTTTACTCCGAAACCTTCTGTCCGATTTTGCTCAGTAACGAACTTAGCCGAGATATTCATCCCCCAAACCTACTCTGAAAATTTCAACTCTCTACCTCATTCCGTTCGAGAGTTATCGTGCCTACGGCCGGACCGGCCGGACAGAATGAATTTCGACCACGGATTCTTGATCAGTGAGTCGAACCAAATCGTTTAAGACCATTTTCATCGAAATATTCGAAAATTACGGACATTTGGGCAAATTGATAAGCACTCAGTTCCGAGGAACTAGAGCGCCAAAAAGAAAAGTACATAATGTCACACAATGTAAAGGGTTCATGTAGCAGCAAAAAGAAATGTCAACATAAAGTGTCAGATGATCGTCTGAAAGACATCAATGCTGATTTCTCGTTACCAATATCAGCAGAAACTGTTCTCTGCGACTTTTATTAAAATATTCGAAAAAGCAAGAGACAGTTATAACTGGTTACAATTTTAGAAGAACATGGAGTTTTAAATATATTTTTTCTACAAACGTCAAAAAATGACAAGGTTCGCGCATTGGAAACAATATGCGAAGTGACCCTTTTTTTCATTTTCCTTCGTTACCATGACACCGTGCGCGAAGTAGTGTGCGAAGTACTTACTTCGCACACTGCATGTAAACTATATGGAGTTTTTATATTTTAACCTTTATGTTCCTCAATCAAACAAACAAATGCCATTTTATTTTCATAGTTACAGTATTTACTTGATTTGGAAAAACATTTTAAGCCAGTTCAATACTATTTTTCATATTAAGCTATGCATGTTACTTATTTTAGAACAATATTTTTGGCGTTTGTAGAAAAAATTTTGTTTGCATCTCATGCGCGAAATACTTTGGTGATCTCGACTATTTTTTTAACTCGGCTGCGCCTCGTTAAAAAAATCAGTTCTCGATCACCAAAGTAGCATTTCGCGCACTAGATACAAAAATAACTATTGTTGAATGAAAACGGTGAAGTATTTTGGACCTCGACATTACTCCACCAAGTTGCGTTGGTTGGTACTGAAATGAAAAAAGAAAGTCTACGATTTTGAAGATATTGGTAATGTTATTTCAAATTCGAATTCTGGTCGACTCAATGTGATAAAAATGGGTTCAAGCCCTGTGGACAGGAGCTTTCTGGCGCTCTAGTTCAAACAGACAAATTATATCTCCGAAAGTATTGGTTTCTCTGAGTTGGGAATTATATCAATGTATACATATGATAGAGCTGCATCATAAAGGAAATTCAATTCAAATAATAGTTTATTTATCATGATTAAATGAGCAATCATGAGAATGAGAACTGCACCATGGAAGAAATCGAATTAAATCGGGCCGTTTTTGCCCAATAACGAACTTAACCGAGATATTCATCTCCCTAACCTACTCTGAAAATTACAACTACCTAGCTCATTCCGTTCGAGAGTTATTGTGGAAAAACATATTTTAAATTTTCAAAAAATTTTTTTTTACACTTTGCGGTAATCTGGTCAATACAAAACTTCACATGCGTATAAAGGTCATGATTCTACAATTTGATGCTAAATTTCAGATAGATCGAAGGAACTTGTCCGAGATATTTACGCTCCAAAACCACCTTGCAATTTTCAATCCGCTTACTCCTTTCGTTCGAGAGTTATCGTGCCTACGGCCGGCCGGACAGAATCGATTTCGCACTCGGATTCTTGATCAGTGAGTCGAACCAAATCGTTTGAGACCATTTCAGCCAAAAATTCCAAAATTACAGACACTTGGGCAAATTGATAAGCACTCTGTTCCGAGGAACTAGAGCGCCAAAAAAACAAGTTTCGTATGACAATTGCCCAAAATAGGTTTGAAGTACCTACAAATAGTAGATATTCCATAAAACATGTATTAAAGAAGAGAAGAAATAATGAAAAAATTACCTTGTAATCGATCAAAAATTTCCTCATCTACGTTCACCAAATTTTCTCCTCTCTCGAACTACAGAATTATGCTTTCAATATTTACGTAATATTTTCAAACATTTTCGGGTGAGGTCCCCGTTGCATCGCTAAAATACGAGTATTTCAACCCCAATATTTTTTTGAAGTTACAATATTCCCTTCTGTCAAGTTGACATAATGAAAATTCATACATAGAATAATTATATCAATCTGTGAAATACGATTTACATTGAAATTTTGAAAAATCATATCTCCGAAAGTATTAGCTTGTTAGAGTTAAAAATGATATGAATGGATTCTTATGATAAAACTGCTTATTAAAAAAAATTTAATTTGGAATTTGTTTCGTAAAAAAAATTTTTTTTTTTATAACTCCGAAGCGTTCTGTCCGATTTTGCCCAGTAACGAACTTAGCCGAGATATTCATCCCCCAAACCTACTCTGAAAATTTCAACTCTCTAGCTCATTCCGTTCGAGAGTTATCGTGCCTACGGCCGGACCGGCCGGCCGGCCGAACAGAATGAATTTCCACCACGGATTCTTGATCAGTGAGTCGAACCAAATCGTTTAAGACCATTTTCATCGAAAAATTCGAAAATTACAGACATTTGGGCAAATTGATAAGCACTCAGTTCCGAGGAACTAGAGCGCCAAAAATGGACCTCAATAACTTTTGTAGATTCATATATTATACATTTAACTATAAACTATAGAAACTCTACTAGAACTTAACTCAAATATATTGTTGCGTTTTCCCTCAGAAAAGGAAAAAACATTTTGAGTACAAAATCAACTTCTCAGAGGCCTTTGAAGATAGGTATTGGCCGCATTCTTAATCAAAAATAACGAAGGGTCATTTATTGCTCTTGAGATAAAAATTCAATGTCGGGGAATTATTTCCGAAGAAAGTGCAATTTGACTGCAGTTTTAAAATCCCATAAACTTGGGAGTATCAAGTAAAAATGCGATTTTGGGAGGGATACCTGGTAAAGACTATTTAAATCCTTGAATCTAATGATGACGAATAACATGAAAAAGATTAACGGATAATTCCGCAAAAGGAACAGAAAAATCACGCTGCTGGTTTTTAAATTTATCATTTGATATCTGTTTTTATTTCCTGTATATTGATTTTATCTATAATGCATTAAGGACAATAAATAACATTCAATATTCATCGTGATTTGTTTCATTTCACTAGGTCATATTGTGCTATGTTCCATCAAAATCAAAGTACGCATCTGAAGTTTGTTGAAAGGTAAGAATATAATGCGCTATAGTATCAACTATATTGTGCCTTTTTTCGAAAACAAGAAATTTACACCAAAAATGAAAAATGCATAAACACTAAAACCTGGATATCTCAAAATGCATAATATGCACATAGGACAACTAGTCTTAGGACGGCAGAATAGGTCTCTTGCATGTTTTTTTTTTTTATTATTGGAATCGATTATTATATCCATAAGAATACTGAAAAAGTTCAACCGCCGTCAAAAATTTCAATTTTCAACGAGAAAGCGATCATTAAAATTTGGTTGCACATAATGCCTGTTCAAACGATCGAAACTTGGCGCCAGTCCGTGACGTAACCCGTCATATCTACTCTCACTCTCTTCTGGTGTCCGTTTCACTCTTCATTCCATTGTAACACAGCACCCTAAAGGACTCGGCATTGGCTGTAACAAGCAGATGGTAAATTTTGATAACGTTAGCCGTCATAGCAACGATTCAGAAGCGTTTCACCTCATTTGAATTTGCTTCTTGATTTACCGATTTTCAATACCGAAATATTCAAATTTTATAAATTATGAAAGACGATGAGGGCATACATGATGATCTGGTATTGAAGTGGATTCAGAAAAACATAAACATATGGTATTCCGTGTTACATGCAAGAGACCTATTCTCGAATCCATGCGCCGGGCGACTCAATAGGCTTGTTTTGGTTCGCAATAGGGACGGTCCTAGAACCGTTCTAAGTAGTCACACAGTCGTTATTTAAATTGGACCTGGGTGAATGGGCGAAATCTTTCTCACGCTACGTTTGTCCACGGCCCCCTATCTACTAGCCTGGAAGATGATAAAATGGCAACACCGCTCTGAGTCGTACGCCAGGCGATTCAGTGGAAGGTTTGTTATTGTAAATGGACGATTACTTCTGATTCTGGAGTTAACCATTATTGTTTTTCGCGGGCACTTCGTGGTATTTTTGTGTATAACGGTGTCAAATGTGCATTAATGCAATGCAGTGATAAATATGGTCGGATATTTGTATGTTCTGTGATTAAACTGCAGTGTAAATAGTGAAATTTCCTTTGGATTATTTCTATTTTGAGATGAGTACACTATAGACAACAAGATGGACTAGAAATATGAGTGAAATAGAACTTTCATTTCTTCCGATTTTATAAAACATTTTGATGACCTTTCTAATAATTTTTCAACAAAAATTGATACATCTGGATGGGAGATCAAGAAGTTCCAAGAATCTATTTAATTTTATATATGTATTCAATTTGCATAAGTCTTCTGTAGATGCTTCAGTTGTATTCATTAAGAATAATGATCAGATTTCCTGCAGTGATTTGAAAAGGATTCTTCCTTTCGATCTTACCCCGAGAAGATGGTCTCAACTTACTAATCTGCTTTCCCGCTACCGAAATATAATTACATAATGGGGATTCAGATTCGGAATTTATTAATTTGTTTCATCAACATTTTTACACAGTTCAGATCAAAAAATAATTTTATGTGAATTTACTCTTTATAGCTTTGAATTGATATTCTGAATTCACAGAGACTTGTAATTGGGGTTTACATTCGTAAATCATTCTAAATTCACTTTGTTCTGTTTTCGCAAATTTAATTTTGAAAAATTTTGTAGAAAATACTAATTACAATGTTATTGTCCAACGAATGGAAAATAAACAGAAACATTTGTAGATAGCAGAAACTCACCATTATAGTATGAACCAAAACAAGACAAACTCTAAGATTATTATAATAGTTATGTTTGGGAATATATTTTTATTTTGAGAATGTCTTTCAAGTTTATAATTTTTTTGCCAATACACCCTACACCTTTTCGTGGTTCTTGCTGAACAATGAATTGAATAACAACTACCTAGGTTTCTATTTCAACTTGATCTCAATAATAATGTGCAGAATGAGATGTAGTTATTTAATTTATTGAATAAGTTGGGTCTCATATTGTTTATTCATCCAGGGATTCCAAGCAAGAAAACCTATTCAAAGAGTTCACTAGAGTTTTAAATTGGAAATATACGATATCCAGCGCTACCGCATTGAAGAAGTATGCCTCTAAGAGATGATAAATTGCGGCGTTGTCAGACTGTGTTCCAGGCTATCTCTATAGTGGGCTGTGGTTTGTCCCACTCTTTAGAACCGATTCGGAACTGTCCCTACTGCGAACCAAAACAGGCCTTAGACGGAAGTTACTCGGTCATTCTGGGACCGTATACTCGACGTTCGTAGAGATGAGTATTCGCATGCGATAACTCCTACAAGAAATCTCATCTCACTTCTCCCTCACTATTTAGTAGTAGAGAAACACATTTCAACCGACAATTCACATACGGAGTTTGCGCAGAGTCACTGACGTGATAAATCTCGTAGGAGAGATATCTCTCAACATTTCGTGAATAGGGGCCCTGGTATCAGTCTCGCATCACATCAATCATGGATTGATCTCAGATTGACGGCAAACTGATGGATTGATGAAATATTAACGTGCTTCGTCATTCCATCAGTCTCATCGTGATCAAGGTCACGGACTGAAATGATGCAAGACTGATGGTGGATTGGCCGTGTAACTTCCCTCTTATAGATCACATTAGTTAGATTAGAGTAATTCGCTGGCGGGAGATCCATATTCATCATAGATTATCAGCAGATAGGCGCAGTCTTGCATTAATTTTATGTATGCACTATTGATCAGACGTCAGTTTATCATAACTGTTCTTCTTTTGCAATGGTGCTAAATTAAAACATTGTCCAGCATGTGCTTAATAACTTTAATTGAGTACTTCTAGAACTCTGTGACATTCAGAGAACTGAATTGTAATATAATACGAATATACATACATATACAGGTTGAGTCTTTGACCACTGCATTAATTTTAACCAAAGATTCCTCTCATCAAATGAAACACTTTTTTCATTTACCATTTTTCCAGATTCGGCTCAGGTAAATAGTTACAAGCGTTTAAAGATTTCACAATGTGCTAATACACTCCCGCATATAAATTATCTATGACATTGTTGGCGGACGAGAATAAGGCATGGTAAGGTGGTTTACAGCTTGATTCGGGATTCCAACGCTCAGGGACGGATCCATAAAAGTAGTGAAATTTCTGGAGTTTTCCATTTTAAAACATTCATGAAGAATATCTCAAAAACGGTGCGTTTAAGGAGAAATGATGAAGAATAATATAATGTTCTAAAACGATGGAATATTCTTGAAATGACTCAAGAAAAACTTTATATGCTTTCTTTATGCTAATTTCGTTTAGTGTTATAGATCCACGAGTCCATAACTAGAAAACCAGTAGAAGTAGAAAATAACTAATATTTGGAAAATATGTATCATAGTTATAGGAAACTTTACGCCAACATTCATTTTATTCGAAAAAAGGATGTCAAAGCTACAAAATAAAAACTGATTTTTTTTCAAAATTTCAACAGCCTGTATCTTTTTACCTGAGCTGAATTTGGAAAAATGTTAAATGAAAAAAGTGTTTCATTTTATGAGAGGAATCTTTGATTAAAATTAATGCAGTGGTCAAAGACTCACCCTGTATACAGGGTGTCCCCCAATGCATCGAATGATTTCTGAAAATCAAACAGCGAACTACTAAGAGCATCCGCACACGGGATTACCAAATCGACGCGACTCCAATATCCCATGTCCCTTTCCTACACTCGGTTTCCACGGGAACCATGGACGGACGACTACTACAATCATAATTCCAGCGTCGCCACGATCGAAATGGAAGCTTAACCTCTATGATATTAGAGACATTCAAACCACTCTATCATTCATGCCGGTCGCGTGAATCGTGGAGACTGTAATTACAACTGTAGTAATCGACGTGCATGGATTCCCATGGAAACCGAGTGTAGGATATGTAGCATATGGTAATAATAAAATTGAAAATGCTATTTCACATGGACATATCATTAGCTAGTACCTACGGCTCGAATGCTCTCTAATTTAAACTCGTTAATACTTGAATTATAGCATTTTCAAATGAAGCCCAGCTCAGGCTAAAATTTGTATTATAATTCAATAATATGTAGTTCTCAATATTTTCAAGAATACCTTAATACTGCTATATTTTAGATTGTAAGAATTTCAATAGAAGTTTAGTATACTAGCTGAATTAATATATACCATTGTGTAAATTGTGAAAGCCAGCTTCTAGCAGGCTTTCATCGGACAAAGGATATTATTGGTGTATTTAGAAGAGGAAATATGTAATTATTCTTTCTATGAAATACGTGAAATTTACTGAAAAAAATATCATTTGAATGAATACATTTTCTAATGTATTCATTTAAATTCAATGCATTTCTTGTCGGATATCCAGTATTTGAATACAAAACATAATCCAATAATGAATTTACGCAGGGACATGTTATTACCTAGTAGTGGCTCGTGTGCTATTTTAATTTACCTCGATTTTTTTTAATAGTTGTAGTCATTGATATTTTAAAGAATACTTTCATAGTTTTTTCGCTGTTTCTATAAAATACGTGAAAATAATCGAAAATTTGATTATTTGAATGAATACATTTTATAATGTATTCAATTCGGGTAAAATGATGACCAAATACCGTGTCCTAAAGTATGAGATCCATTCAACTCTTACTTATTTATGAGGACAATTGAGGCATTTGTCTGATATCCAGTTCTTGTATACAAAACATAATCTAATAATGAATTTGCGGGTGAACAAGTTATTACCTAGTAGGGGCCCGAATGCGCTGTTTTGATTAACGTTGAATATAAACTCTTTTAAAAGTTGTAGTTCATTGATATTTTTAAGAATACATACTTTCATAGTTTTTTTCGCTGTATGTTTCAGTTAATATGGTATAATGAATTGTTGAAAAGAGTCAAAATTTGTTGCACCAATTGTAATAAGCATTGTTGTTGTTGTCGGGACTTCCGGTTCTAACCATAATTTCCATACAAGTTCAGTTATAGTAGGTTTAGCATATAAGCTGAATTAATATTATAGTATATTTCAGTATAGGGCAAGTTACAAAAATACACATTGAGTAAATTATGAAAGCTAGCTTCCAGAAAACTTTTATGTCAGACAGAGATAAGATTGGTGTATTTCTAAGATTAATTGTTTCTATAAAATACGTGAAAATAATCGAAAATTTGAATGAATACATTTTATAATGTATAGAGTTCGGGTAAAATGATGACCAAATACCATGTCCTAAGGTATGAGATCCATTCAACTCTTACTAATTTATGAGGACAATTGAGGCATTTGTCTGATATCCAGTACTTGAATACAAAACATAATCTAATTATAAATTTGCGGGTGAACAAGTTATTACTTGTTTGGGGCTCGAATGCTGCTTTATTTAACATTGAATTATTTTTTATTTACTAGCTGACCCACGCAACTTCGCCTGCGCCAAATCGGTTATTGCGGTTGCAATTTTATTTCCTAATGCGAAAAAACTAAAAAAAAACAACCTAGAACCCGATTGCAGCGCCTCCTACCGGGACAATTGAATTCCAAGTTATCCAGGGACCCACTCAAACACGTAATTCTAAAAAATACCTAGAACCCGATTGCGGCGCCACCTACCGGGTTCAATTGCGAATACGAACTACCCACTCAAACGTATCTGGTTAAGAAAAGTGAGAAAAGGTGAGAAAGACAGGAGACCGGCTTCGTTCTCATCCCTACTCCGTGCTGTTTACTGGGACGTGACACCGGTATAGTCTGGCAAATGAGTGTTGATCCAGAAAGACGCGGAAATTTTAAAAAATCTAGCACTAAGTATAGCAGGAATAAACTGCCTTGATACTTTAATAAAAATAAATATAAAAATTTTAGCTTTGCCATAAGCTCAGGGAAATTTTAATCGAAATAGAGTGACAAACATTCACAAAAAATGGGAATCAAATCAATGTATTCTTATGAAAGAACTGCATCATAAAGGAAATTAAATTCAAATAATAGTTTATTTATCAAGATTAAATGAGCAATCTGAGAATGAGAACTGCACCATGGAAGAAATCAAATTAAAATAGCTGAAATGAATTTGACTCTTTCTTATAAAACAGGATGAAATGTATGAGTATGATCACAGATCATATAATAAAGCTTAGATAGAATAATTATAGCATTCTTTGAAAACATAGAAGTACGTACGATTCATGATTGAAATTTAGAAAAATCATATCTCCGAAAGTATTAGCTTGTTGGAGTTGAAAATGATATCGATGGATTTTAATGGTGAAACTGCATCTTAAATAAAAATTACAGACATTTGGGCAAATTGATAAGCACTCAGTTCCGAAGAACTAGAGCGCCAAAAAGTGTAATTCACTTTCCGGGATTTGAGCCCGCCTTCTCTCGTCCCGAAACCGAAAACCCGACTGACTAGACGAACCGGCTGTCGGGCTCCTCGTACGATCTTGTCGATCTCCGGTATTAGAATAAAACGTCACTTTTCGACATAAAATCGCCACATGGGGGTTTATTTGACGGTTTTTTACCTTTGTCTCTCTAAGACGATTTTGACGTTTCTCGAACCAACTATTAGCAAGGAATTAGACAATGTTATGTCTCAGGATAATAAGTTGACATTATGACAATTCATACATAGAATAATCATATAATTCGGTGAAAACGTTGAAATACGATTTATTATTGAAATTTTGAAAAATCATATCTCCGAAGGTATTAGCTTCTTAGAGTTTAAACTGATATCATTGGATTCTTATGGTAAAACTGCTTATTGAAAAAAATTTAAATTGGAATTTGTTATGTAAAAAAAAAATTTTTTTCTTGTAAAATGATGACCAAATACCGTGTACTCTTACTAATTTATGATGAAAATTCAGGCATTTCTTTGATATCCAGTTCCCGAATAAAATGTGGGTCAAGCCCTGTGGACAGGAGCTTTGGCGCTCTTGTTCAATCTTTGACAAATCCTATCTCCGAAAGTATTGGTTTCTCAGACTTGAGAATTATATCAATGGATTCTTATGATAGAACTACTTCATAAAATAAATTAAATTAACTAGAAAGCCATTGATATCATTCCCGACTCGGAGAAAACAATACTTTCGGGGTTATGATTTGTCAAAGTTTGAACAAGAGTGCCAAAGCTTCTCTGTCCACGGGGCTTTCCCACATGTTGGATTAAATCATATAGAATTGAGAATTATTGAAATTTTGAAAGATCATATCTCCGAAAGTATTAGTTTGTTAGAGTAGGGAATGATATGAATGGATTCTTATGATGAAACTGCACCTTGAAAAAAATTGAATTTCAAATTTTTAATTAAAAAAAAAAATTGTTTGTTACTCAGAAACCACCTGGCCGATTTTGCCCAATAACGAACTTAACCGAGATATTTATCTCCCAAACCTACTCTAAAAATGTCAACTGTCTAGCTCATTCCGTTCGAGAGTTATCGTGTTAACGGACGAACCTCCGGCCGGACAGAATCGATTTTGACCATGGATTCTTGATCAACGAGTCGAACCAAATCGTTTAAGACCATTATCAGCCAAAAAATCGAAAATTATAGTCATTTGGACAAATTGATGAGCACTCTGTTCCGAGGAACAAGATCGCCAAAAACGTATTCTAAGAATAAATTTTAAAATGCCCATAAATATATCATTACCTCGTTCGGTTTAAGTGCACCTTTAACTCACTTTAAGTTGTTGTTTCTTTCGTAGTTTGAAATATGTAGTACATATATTAATTATAGTTTCAAGAATAAATTAATTCTATTCTTGTTTTTGGCGATATCATATCTGCTTCAGTTAATCATTCTTAATAATATTAGGAATTGTTGAAAGGCGACAATGTTTGTACCAATTAGGTATAATATTCTTTCTGGTGTTATATAAAGGGCACAATAGTTTGCATCGAAGTAGTTGTCTCCCAATCTCGTCAAAATAATTTCAAATTTTCAAGAATATATCCAAAATATGTTTGAATTTCTACGCTAAATAAAGTATTCGATTGAATAAATTTTAGGATGTATTCATTTCGGGTAAAATGATGACCAAATACCATGTCCTAAGGTATGAGATCCATTCAACTCTTACTTATTTATGAGGACAATTGAGGCATTTGTCTGATATCCAGAATACAAAACTTATTGCAACAATAAATTTGAAAATGCTATTGCGCTTAGACAATTCATAATCTAGTTCGATTCTAGTACAGTTTTAATTCAGTTTGATTTTATACTTCTCAATATCCGAAATATATCTATGCATTTTGAAGCAAATTATTCAATTCTTAGATCCGAATCCCCGCATATTACTGGAGTAATATTAAGAGGTTTGAAATATTGTATGATTAATAGTTTATTGTTGGTTTCTGTTTATCATTCTGAATAATATTAGGAATTGTTGAAAGGCGACAAATGTTCTTTTATCAATTATAATATCCGTTCTGGTCATATACGAGTAATAATACAGGATGAGTCATAATAGTACAACAGCCTAGTGGGAGTAGCCGACTCACATCAAAATAATATCAAATTTTGGAGAGAAAATATATAATTTTTCAGTGAAATTCTTCGAGAGATAGTTAATAACTTAATTGTCCGAATGAATAAATTCTATAATGTATTTAGTTCGGATAAAATGATGACCAATTACCATGTCCTAAAGTATGAGATCCATTCAACTCTTACTAATTTATGAGGACAATTGAGGCATTTGTCTGATATCCAGAATACAAAACTTATTGTAGCAATAAATTTGAAGATGCTATTGTGCATAGAAAATTCATTACTTTGCTCAGTTCCAGTACAGTTTGAATTTAGTTTGATTTTATACTTCTTAATAATCATTAGATCATTTTGAAGTAATTTAATTTTCGAATCTTTGGCTGAGAATGGTCTTGAACGGGTTGGTTCGACTCACTGATCAAGAATCCGTACCCACGATAACTCGAACGGAATGAGCTAGACAGTTGAAATTTTCAGAGTGGGTTTGGGAGATATATAGATATCTCGTTATTGGGCATTAATGGTTTCGAAGTACCTAAGGATTTTTTTTTTATTAAAAACTTTAAATTGAATTTTTTTAAATGCAGTTTCATCATAAGAATCCTTTGAAATAATTCTAAACTCAACAAACTAATATTTTACGAGACATTATTTGTCCAAAAGTTCAATAATTAATCGTAATTTTATGATTTCATAGAATGCTCTATGACGGAGGTCACACGATCAGTCTGGTTCAGTTTGACACCAATCATGGATTGATGTCAGATTAACGGAAAACTGATTGTATACGCGTAGACTGATGGATTGATGCCAGATTGACCGTGTAAACTTCACCTTATTATAATTTTCTGATGTATGTTAATCCAACATATGAGGTGAGTCATATACCTACATTTTGAATTAAATTTTTATGATGTAGTTCTATGATAAGAATCGATTGATTTAATTCCCAACTCTGAGAAACCAATACTTTCGGAGATATGATTTGTCAAAGGTTGAATAATTACTCGCTAGTAGTTTGACAAGAGCGCCAAAGCCACTGACTTTCCCACTTTTTAGATTCGAATACCCGCCCAGTACTGCAGTACTACAGTTACTAGTATTGAAATATTGATCAATATATTGTTGTTAGTATCCGTTTATCATTCTGAATAATATTAGGAATTGTTGGAAGGAGACACATTTTCTTTTATCAATTATAATATCCGTTCTGGTGATATAATAATACAGGATGGGCCAGAATAGTACAACGGCGTAGTGGAAGGAGCCAACTCACGTCAAAATAATATCAAATTTTGAAGAGGAAATACGAAATTTTTCGAGAGATAGTTAATAACTTAATTATCCGAATGAATATATTCTATAATGTATTTAGTTCGGATAAAATGATGACCAAATACCATGTCCTAAAGTATGAGATCCATTCAACTCTTACTAATTTATGAGGACAATTGAGGCATTTGTCTGATATCCAGAATACAAAACTTATAGCAGCAATAAATTTGAAAATGCTATTGCGCTTATACAATTCATAACCTAGTTCGATTCTAGTACTACAGTTTTACACCCGTTACAGATGCACCGTATGGTCAGTCCGTACGGTCAGTCCTTTCCATTGCTTCTTCTTTCTTCTTCTACCGCGGTGCCGTCCCAGGCTGAACTGAGGCCTTCAGGCCTATTGTTCTCCCGCTTGCCAAACTCGTGAGACTCAGTCCAAAAAGCACGCTGACAGGAATGCCGCGAGCTTAAAAGGAGAAGTCCCTCTCACCGTAGGAATCGTAGGTGTTGGGTTGCCTAGGTGTATGACCCTCAATTCCTTAAGGTTGTTACAGTCGAACAGAATATGTTCAGCTGTTTCTTCCCTGCTCTTGCACCAGCGACACAGAGCGCTATCGGCCAATCCCATCCTATTCAGATGTTTGTTGAACTGGTGACCAGTTAGTAATCCAGTCACCAGGCTCAATTCTCTTCTTTCGAGTGAAAGAAGTTTCTTTACTTCAGACTTTGACTATTGCTACTAGGTCCTCTTCATAATATGCGGATCGTCAGGAGTTGTTACCTTGCGAGAACCAGTCAGTCCAGATAGTTACGAACTGACCGGTCAGCTGCATCTGTAACGACTGTTAATTTGAGGCGGGTTTGTACAGCAAATACAGAAAGAAAAGAAAGAAATTAAAATAAAATAAGAAAGTTGTATTATGCTCATTTCAATGTCAGCGTTTAAACACGAATTAAGATAAAATAAAAATTACAACAAAAGATAGCCAAGTTTCATCTAAATTTCTTATTTTATCTTATTTTATTTGAAAAATGACAATACGCATGCTCAAAGAGTCAAATTCACAGAACTTGCATAAAATTGTCAAAAAGCTGTGATTTGATTGGTTCACTCTTATTTTGTTTTAGATCATCTATATAAACCAATCCTTTTAGCCCTTAGTTCATATTCAAATTTAATTTGTTTCTTATTTTATTTTATTTGCCTGTATAAACCCGCCTTTACTTTGATTTTATACTTCTAAATACCTGAATTATAGCCTTTTGAAGCAAATTATTATTATTATTATACTGATCCTCCTGGGTCTTCCACAAGGAGACCCCTCATAAGCTCTAAGAGCTTGCCCTGAGTTAGGAGAACCAGTTGTGTTCTGTGTAGGCTTTGTTACTGTGTCCTTACGCCACCTTAGGTACAGCACTGTTAATTCTTGACCCAACAGCGAATGGTGGCGATTACCGTGACTAGAAAATTTCTTTCCTAGCCTCGGAATTGAACTTGGGGCTTCCGCTCCCAAGTCAATTACTCTACCACTGAGCCAATCGCAATGATTCAATTCTTATGCCGAGTCCAGACGGGCGTAATGTAAGGCGAATTCTCCGTGTGGACGGTAGACGAGCGTTACATGCAATGCTCGTAGTACCGTCCACACGGAGAATTCGCCTTACATTACGCGTTAGATTATCCCGTCAGGACCCGGCATTAGATTCGAATCCCTGCCAAGTACTGGAGTAATCTTACGAGCATTGAAATATTGTATTATTAATCGTTTATTGTTGGTTTCTGTTTATCATCGGGATTAATATTAGACCGCTCGTACACCAGCACGACGCGACCGCAACGCTACCGCGACGATACTTTTTAACGAGGAAAATGCGTCGCGTCGCCGTATCCTTGGTGTGGGCGCTTCTATGAATTACCACGTACCTCGACTGCGAAGCGACACGAAGTCGCGGTCGCGTTGCGGTCGCGTCGTGCTGGTGTACGAGCGGCCTTAGTTATTCTTCTAAGGACAAAAATTTTCTTTTGTCAATTATAATATCCGTTCTGATCACATAATAATACAGGATGAGCCACAATAGCACAACGGCGTAGTGGGAGAAGCCTACTCACGTCTAAATATGAAATTTAGAAGACGAAATACAAACATTTTCTGTGATATTCTTTTCGTGAGATAGTTGAACACTTCCGAATGAATAAATTCTATAATGTATTCAGTTCGGGTTAAATGATTACCAAATACCGTGTCCTAAAGTATGAGATCCATTCAACTCTTACTAATTTATGAGGACAATCGAGGCATTTGTCTGATATCCAGTACTTGAATGCAAAAAATATTCTAATAATACAATTAAAAATAATATTGCGCATAGAAATTGAATAACCTAGTTCGGCTCTAGTACAGTCTAGATTTACTTTGAATTTTAACTCTGTGATAGCTGAATAATAGCACTATTGAACAAATGATTATTCAGATTCGAATCCCTGTCAAGTGCTGAAGTTTTCTTTTGAGGTTCGAAATATTATAATACGGATAGTATATTTTTATTTTCAAGAATACATTATTCTACTTCGATATCTGTTTATAATTCTCAATAATATTAGGAACTTTTGAAAGGGATCAAACTTTTTTCACAAATTATAGTATCCATTCTGGTCAACGGCACGTCAAAATAATATCAAATTTTGTAGAGGAAATAATGAATATACTGTGGAATTCAACGTTACATACTTGAAAAATGAATTACTCGAATGAATCAAATTCAAATCTAGATAAAGATATTCAGTTCGGGTAAAATGATGACCAAATACCGGGTCCTAAGGTATGAGATCCATTCAACTCTTACTAATTAATGAGGACAATTGAGGCATTTGTCTGATATCCAGTACTTGAATATAAAACATGTTGAAATAATATATTTGAAATTATTGGTACTTATTATCATTTCATTTCTGTATTACATCACGTTAAATTATGAAATATGTATATGCAGACTTCAGAGCTCTTATTACAACAAAAATCGAAATATTTAAAATATTTGTACTTTTTTTAATGCAAAATTATTCTTGACAGCTAAGTCAAGGGAACATTGGACCAAATACCCCCAATCTGCAACAAGCTGGAGTAACAAGAATAATAAGCATAAGTCCATCGCGTAGTCAGGCCTCAACTTTAAGACCGAGTCAAGCCAACCAATCTATTGTGAATGTCCTCACAAAACCTAGAGTGAATACCAATCTACGCTTACAGTTATTTCAAAATGTAGAAGCAAATGCTTCTGTTCCCCAGCTGGCTCCCACAAGATCTCCTTTGAAGTGGCCTATTTCCACAGGAAATGAAAGGCGAGATGCTTATTCTGCTAAGTTACAGAGGATTATGAATCATAGGCTTGTACGATCAAAGTTGATCAAGGAGAAATACAATGAGCATTTGATGGAGTTGTATTTTTTGGAGACAGGCGGAAATCTTTTGGATCTGCATCAGTTTGCCAAGAGGCCAAAGACAGCACATTATCTGGCGTATCTTAAAGAGCATGCCATAGATCCTAAGGAATATGTTGAATGTACTAGTAGTAGTAATAGTGTTCCAATACCACAGACTGTGCCAAGTACTCCCTCAGCTACACCTGTTAGTTCATTACCAGGAATCTCCCATTCCAGTCATACCATTACCAATGTTACTGAATCCACACCTAAAGCCACTCCAAAACACAAAACTGCCCAAGGGAATCAGGAACAAATTGTGGAGAAGGCAAAGCAGGAAGCATACGTTGTACAGCGAATATCTGACCTTCAGAAGGAAGGCCTTTGGTCAGAAAAACGTTTACCAAAACTCCAAGAAATGTCTAGAACTAAAACTCATTGGGATTACCTATTGGAAGAAATGGTTTGGTTAGCCGCGGACTTTGCCCAAGAACGTAAATGGAAAAAGTCAGCTGCTAAAAAATGCGCAAAAATGGTGCAGAAGTATTTCCAAGACAAATCATTGGCTGCCCAACGAGCTGAGAAGGCTCAGGAACAACACCTGAAACGAATAGCTGCTTATTGTGCGAAAGAAATCAAAAATTTTTGGAACAATGTCGAAAAATTGGTGGAATACAAACAAAATACAATACTAGAGGAAAAACGGAAAAAAGCATTAGACCAACAACTAAGCTTCATCGTTGACCAAACTGAAAAATATTCTCAACTTCTTGCAGAAGGAATGAATAAAAGTGTTAATGATTCGGCTCAAATGGACAAAAGTATGTCTGTAGCCCCTGAGTCTAGAGTCAATTCGGATGATGAATTTCAACCAGATAATCAGAGTAGTACTGACGATGAAGAAACTATTGAGCAGGAAGAAGCAAACGTTGATTCTCAAAGGCAAGATGAAGAGGTGGCTGCGCTCCAGAAAGAATCTGAAATGGATCTGGACGAATTCCTGAAAGAATTGCCCAAAGACTATTTGGAAAATAGGGATAAAATTAAGCTCAGTGAAGATGAAGAGGTTGGTTTTGGAATTAAATTATATTGGGAAACATTTTTACATCAATTTCATTTCAGAGTGATCAGGAAAGTCAGGTTGTGCATAAAAAAAATTTCAAAAAAGATGCAGATTTTAAGGCATCTAGCAGTGAAGAAGATGATGAAGCCACCATTGATGAACAAGAGAAAAATGAAAATACACCAAATCATGAGGAAGAATTGAAGGATCTTGAGGCAGAAAACGAAATGAGTATTGAGGAACTTCGTAAGAAATATAGCAATCTTCCAGACGTTCCTGAGGAAAGCATAAAAAGCTCGTCTGAGTCGTCTTCTGAAGATGAGGAAAGCGAAAAGGAGACGGATGAAAGTGAGGACGAAGAAGTAATGGCTTCTGAAGATGAAACGAGTCAAGCTGGCTTAGAGTTATTGCTGGATGACTCTGAAGTGAGAGAGGATACACAGACTGAAAACGATGATTTAATAAATGATGCCGCAGCGATAGCGGAAAGTATACAACCTAAAGGAAATACTCTGTCTTCAACACATGTAAGTGAACTTTATTTTGCATCTATATACGTATTGATTTGTTTCAATCAAATGATTTGTTGAGAATTTATGTCTGCATTGACCCAGATTGAAAACATCGTCAAATTCTTCTTAATATCACTAATATGTAGGTACTTTTGCTTCAGTCCATTCCTTTATCGATTTCTACGTTTTATGTACTCTGAGAATACCTACAAAATGTTTTTGGATACACAGGAGTATTAATTTCTTCTTTTTGTGCATTTGTTTTTTCAGAAACTAGAAATACGTTTCAAATTCTGGAAATATAATAACAAAAATAATTATTGACACGATGTTCGCTCCGTTCTTTGCCTTGGTGTTGACCATGATTTAAGTCTTACTCTTGTAACTTCCTTGTTCCTAGATATAATATCAGGATCTCAGCTTTTTATTCTGTACAGTAGATCTTAGTGCCAATAGCTGTGGAATGTTAACTCATTCCTAGAAATGTTGTGTTGGAATATAACTGAATTCTTCCAGAAGCTTGTTCATGATATGTTCAATAACGACACTGTTGGTTGCTATGCTCCCGAGTATACTTTGCTCCTCTCTATGTAATGTATTCAGCTTTTGGTTGAATGAGAATATTATTATATTATATGTGTGGCCTGTCAGGCAGACGAACCCTGACCTGCCACTGCGACCAATCGGTCTATTATGGCACACCTTTTAATTCCTTGATTAATTGTTAATTTTTTAAATCTATACTTCACCCACAAGCTCTAGCCTTTTGATAAGGGAGATGAGTCTAATGGGTGAGAAATTGTCCAGTTCTCTCAGTCTTAGTTGTATATTGTTGTAGGGGGCAACGTTGCACTGCGACCTTAAGGTCTATTGTGCCCCCCAGTCAGAGCTGCCGATGTCGTCACCATCGACAGCTCGCCTTCCGGTTCTAGAGTTCTGATGAACTCCTGTATCTGGTATGGCTTCGCTCCTGCAGATTTCTTGCCCAAAGCATTCCTTATAGAGCAAGAGCCCACGACGGCCAGACCTTCGTTATTTTATAAAAGCTGAAAGTTTGTCTGTGCATGCCCCCTATACAGGTAAGAACGGCCAGTGACTATAGAGTTTGGGTTGTGGTTACTTTGGCAGGTAACAGGTAGTAAAGGTGTAAAAAATAGTACCTTACTTTCGTTAAAGTATAAAGGCCAATTTTTGCATATTTTCTTCGGGATAACGTTAGAAATCTCATCATCCATTGCCGGACACTTGTGATGGTTGCTACCCCCTGCCAGACAACCCTAAACATTAATAAATTATACGTAATTATACTTTCGTCATAATATAAAAGCTGAATTTTATATACGTTACTTGGGGACCAATGAGAAAATGTTACCTCAATAGCCGGACAGTTTTAATGGTTTTTACATCTAGCCAGACATATTGAAAGTCCGCTGTAGGTGCGAGCGGGAGTGCTTAGTCGATTGCGATCGTTATAACGAAATAGATATAGGTAATATAACGCCACTGCTGCTCCATTTCACTTCGCAAGAATAATCTTCAAGTCACGGTGACTGCTAATGTAGACAAAAAAATCGCGATGACAACATCGCGATGTTTTCAATACATCACTAACCGAAAGATGATGAGCAGTAAAAGATCGCAATCGACTAAGCGCCCTATCACATGCGCACCCGCTTTAAGTTTCAATGTGTCTGGCAAGATGTAAAAACCATTAAAACTGTCCGGCTATTGAGGTAACATTTTGTCATAGGTCCCCAAGTAACATATATAAAATTCAGCTTTTATATTATGACGAAAGTATAATTACGTATAATTTATTAAAGTTTAGGGTTGTCTGGCAGGGGGTAGCAACCGTCACAAGTGTCCGGCAATGGATGATGATATTTCTAACGTTATCCCGAAGAAAATATGAAAAAATTGAGCTTTATACTTTAACGAAAGTAAGGTACTATTTTTTACACCTTTACTACCTGTTATCTGCCAAAGTAACCACAACCCAAACTCTATAGTCGCTGACCGTTCTTATCTGTATAGGGGGCATACACAGACAAACTTTCAGCTTTTATAAAATAACGAAGGTCTGGCCGTCGTGGGCTCTTAGGCTATTAACTTGGTTCGAGATGGCGAGGCATCCTCCCAACAGAAGTTTTATCCTCCTCCCAACAGAATCTGCACTCCTCAGATTCTGCTAGCCTTAATCTCATCATATGCTTCCTAAGTGACCAGTGAGGAGGTGCAGCAGTGTGTTCTTACGGAGGTACCAATATTTCTTGGATCTGACAGTATCAAAGTTCTTGGAGTGATACATTCCAAGGAGAGATCTCCAGAAAATACCTGTTTCAGTTTCTTCTTTCATCCGTAATTCACTTTTGTAGGTGTATCTACCAATCCCACAGTAGGGTTCGGGGCCAATAAAAGGGGTTTGTGCTCCTTTCCTGGCAAGTGTGTTGGCCTCCTCATTTCGTGTGATGACAGTGACCAGGAACCCATGCCAAGGAGACCCTGTTGTTCTTGCCTACTTCATTGAGTTTTCTTCGGCACTCCTATATTACCTTGGACTCGATAATATGAGAGCTCAGAGCTTTAATAGCAGCTTGACTGTCCGAGTGGATTGCTATATGACATCTCTGATAGTTTCTTTCTAGGTTCATTTCCTCGCAACTTTCTATTGCAAGTACTTCTGCCTGAAAGATGATCTGATAGGAGCCTAGCAATAGTGAGCATTTGGTGCCTGGCCCATATACTGCAGCGCCAGCTCCTGTAGTGGTTTTTGAACCATCTGTGTACCATTTAATGGCATTTCTTTTAGGAACTTGGGTGGTGGATTCCCTGTTCCAGTCTTTTTTCCTACCGAGCATCGTAGTGAAGTTCTTTTCCTGGAACCTTTTTCTTTCAGTACCTGATAAGAGAGGAACAGGCTCTCTGGTTTTTAATACTCTCATTACCTGTTCCTTTCCTAGATATTCTGAGAATGGCTTCATGGGCCATTCTCTGTTTGTGGACTCTTAGTTCCTCAAATCTGATCCTGTACTCAACGGGGCAGTCACACATGATGTGTTTGATAGACTTGTCGTCCTCCAGGCATAGTCTGCAGTCCTAAGTCAATCCCAGCGTACTTAAGTGTTTTCTGAGGCAACAGGGAGGACAGTGTATACAGCTGTTTAGATTCTCAGGTCTAACCTGGAGAATTTGAGCCATCATCTGGTTCTTTCAGCTGATGGGCCAATAATTCTTGAGCGAGCATGTCTTTGACCAGGTATGCTGCTCCAGATTTGCTAGACCTTTTGGTCTGACCATCTGCCACAGGCCGGTTCAGCTCCAATGAGCCCTGTCTAAGCCCCTCGTGAAGTGATCCTTTGATTATAATTATTATAAAATAACATGTCTAGAGTTTATGAAATCCAGTCAACTCGTACCTTAAAATTAAGAGAAACAAGGCATTTGTCTGATGTAATCTTTTTATCAATATGCAATAATGGTCAATTCAAAAATGAAAATATATTCTTGATGTCTAAACATTACAGGTTTCAACAACGATTCCATTTTTACTAAAATACTCATTAAGAGAATACCAACACATAGGCCTGGACTGGCTAGTGACAATGTTTGAAAGAAAATTAAATGGAATTTTGGCAGACGAAATGGGATTAGGTAAAACAATTCAAACCATATCCCTATTGGCACATCTTGCTTGCGAGAAAGGTAAAATATCGAAAAAATAAATATTTGCGGAATTAACTGTATGAAATTTTTAGAAAATTGGGGTCCCCATTTGATAGTTGTTCCAACATCTGTCATGTTGAATTGGGAGATGGAATTGAAGAAATGGTGTCCCGGGTTCAAGATATTAACCTACTATGGATCTCAGAAAGAGAGGAAATTGAAGAGGACCGGGTGGACTAAGCCAAATGCTTTCCATGTATGTATCACTTCCTACAAGTTAGTTATTCAGGACCATCAGAGTTTCAGAAGAAAGAAATGGAAATATTTGATTTTGGATGAAGCTCAGAATATCAAAAATTTTAAGTCTCAGAGATGGCAGCTGCTTCTGAATTTCCAAACTCAACAGTAAGTAAAGTTACAAGGAGTCGGTTCATATCTAATCAAGTGCTATAAATTCTATTAAATTATGATGCTCAGATCTTTGCACCTACAGGTCATTCAAATAATTCGTCAATTAGACGTTTCTTAGCTTCTAGAAAAACTTCCAAAAATGGAGTTTTATGTGCATGTTCTAGGGAACATCATTTTGCCCAAATGGTAATGGTAATGTCTAATGTTCCAATTTTTTTTGTCGAAATTGGTCTCAAGCGATTAGGTTCGACTCGCTGATGAAGAATTCGAGGTCAAATTTGGTTCTGTCTAGCTGTTAGTGGGCATAATCGGCCAACGGATTCCTAGTTCAAATTTTGTTTTCCTCTAATACCTTCCTCAAAATGAAACCGACAAAGACTTACGCGAAATTTTGTAATACCCCTATTACACTATGCCTTTTTCGTGCCTATTTGTCAGCCTGACTGACTGCGCCTGAAATTTTGAAGAAATACGCATGCGCCCGGGGCTATTTTGTAGACTGTTTCAAGCTTGAAAATAAATAGAACTGGTTCTATTTGTTCCCCCTGAATCGTGGAGATTTCAAGCCTTTTTGTCGAAAAGTCATGTCTACCAACACAATATTTATCTGTCTGACTTGACGTCTTCTTAACATAACCTAGTTTATTCCATTCTTTGAATCGCAGCCTTCGTAAAATTAATAATAAATTTATGTTTATTACTCTGAGGACGGAGGACGTAAAATAACTAAACTTACGAAGGCAAAATAATCTGTGATGGCTATCCCCGATTGATATGAAGTTTTCGCCTAGTATGTCAAAGTAATTATTAATTTCGTTTTTGGAGAAATGCTTTCTGGAATTACATTGTCTTTTTTCTGTATGTGAATTTGTACTCTATGTAGTAGCATATTAAACGTTTCTTCAGACATTCTTAAAACACTATGGTATTGTTTGAAAATATATGAACAAAACAAGAACTTAAGGTAAAGATGTCAATTTCTTCAATGTTTGCAGCTCTGAAATTACTGCCTGAAACAAGCGTGAAAAAAGCGCGGTGTAATGGTGCCACTCATTTGGGGGGAAATTCAACCAACAAATAGCCATGAAAATAGGCGCAAATATAGACATGAAAAGGGCATAGTGTAATAGGGGTATAAGGATCTTATCACTAGAAAATTTTACAAATATTATGACTTGGAATTTTCAGGGTAGGTTGCGCATCCGAATTTACTTCTGAGTCCGTTAAGAGGCGCAATCGGCAAAATTTTGTTTGTTATTTGCTCTATAACTCAAAATATACAAATCCGATGCAATTAAAACTCGGTAACGAATTGAAGAATGCCGACGAACTAATTTTAGCGGAGTTTCTTGAATATCGTATCCAGAAAATACTTTAGTCGTAAGTATTTTTAGTATATGATTGGATATTTAATGAATTTGAATTCCGATATAATACATAATTTTGTCAGAATTTAAAATTCTGTGATCTGTGTGAGGATTCTCTCATTACTCAAGTCTGTCATTAAAATGGCAAGAAATGTATTCATATCTTATAAAAGCTGAGTATAAATCGATGGTAGATTTGACTAACAATGTCCAATAGAAGTGAATAGACAATAATGATTTTTTAGCGAGGATACCGTTTATAACCCGGTTATTAACAACGGTTTGTCATCAATGTCAAAAGTTTATCCCCCACCCTATAATCGCAAAATGTTACTGAGGTTGTCAGTGTTGTCACTAAAACGTAAACGGTTAATCTTCGTAAATATTTGTTTACTTTTTATTAAGCAAACCTTACTTATTCTTGATTATTCTTGACATTTGATAAACAATTAACATGAATTACATGGAAATGTGGAATTTATTTGACGAAATGCTATTCACTAACGAGAATTATTGTGTCTTATTGGAATTTCTCCCAGTGATGATATAGCACTATTCAAATTATGGATAATGCACTTCAGGCTATAACTAGAGGATTTCTGGCTTGAAATATATACGGAAATCGAATTTTTTCAATTGTTTCGAATGAAAAAAGAAACCTTCCATAAAATTTGTTTGATGAAATTATAGAAAATGATTCTCACCACCTAATTGAGAAAAAGTAAAGAGGGGACACTAACCAGTACAACAAGAACGTAGTCTACCAGTCTTTTTGTGGTCTATATCCAAGCCAGATTGCCTTCATTCTATTACCGCTTAATAAAACATTCGCCGTTTGGCGGTCTGTAATGACGAAGTAATCTACTCCTTGGTAGTTTATAGTATATTTAAAAAAATTCCACGCTTTCCTTTGCCCGAGCCATTTCGATTGCTTTCAACAGTTTCAAACTTTCAATACTTTTGACAATTTCAAACTTTCAACAAATGTCAACCGCTAGTAACCCACCTCAAGGACCCGGTTATAAATTCTGATACCGGTATCAAACGTCGAAATGACAGCTTTGGAGGGGAACTTCCGTTACCGCTTGTAACCACTCTCGCTAAAACGTAGAAATTATAACCGTTTGATACCGGTATTAAGCGGTATCGTCGCAAAAAAATTATTAATAAAACATGACCCTGTGCATGTTTCCTTGGTCTGGGTTCCTGGTCACGCGGGAATCACAGGAAATGAGGAGGCCAACACACTTGCCAGGAAGGGAGCACAAACCCCTTTTATTGGCCCCGAACCCTACTGTGGGGTTGGTAGATACATTAAAAGGATACTGTGGGAGGTATATTCATCATTGAATGGTTTCTTTCTGGGTTTTTTGGGAGAGAAAACCCAGAAAGAAACCATTCAATTGGTAGATACACCTACAAAA